>CM076583.1:775626822-776226822 GCA_034641835.2 Pinus albicaulis | reverse complement strand
CACGACTCCTTATGGTGATCAGAATTTATACTGGGACAAGAAGTGTAAGCTAAAACAAGGACTGAATTAATAGCCATAATTACACAGCGTGAAATGTTGACAACCAAATTATTCGTTTTATTGGATCGAGCATACCCATTAGGGGGTTTCTCAGAGAAATTATTTAGATGCCTATGATATGCTTAGAGTGCTCCCATTGAAAGGGGATTTACCATGTTAAGCTTGCGGCTTAAGAACAAGCATTGGTTGTGACTAGATAAGGAAATCCACTAATAAATATTAGTTAGGGAGTAGGATCTGAAGTAAGGATGAGATAACGTGAACAAATCGAGTATAGACTAAAATAAATAAAACTTTCCTTCCTATACAAGTAGATTATGTTGAATCTTAAGTGCTGCTAAAGTCACAACCTATTGCATTTTTATTTTATTTTATTTTGTGCATGAAATTTATTGACTTCCATTGTTGAATTTCAATTTCTTGCTTGGTTTTCCCATTATCAATGGCAAAAAATGCCATCCAACAGCATTCATACAATTCTACAACTTGTTGAAGTCCTAAACCAAAAGAAGAGAAAAATAATATCACGAAAATGAAACCCTTAATAATTCTCATACAAACAGGTAAATAAATAGAGTTTGCTGGAAAAGGTGGTTATCTTGCTCATGAGACCTCGCCCCCAACCACCCCCCTCCCCCCCTTCACCAATTTTGGCCATTATTCATGACTCAGTAAATAGTGTGCTCTTAAAGTAAGTTCATAAGCATTAAATTAGTGTGAGCTTTGACTTCTGCTAGAGTTAAAATTAACATATTTTTATGTGTAGATTGAAATTAGTCTTGTTGCCCATTGTAACACTCATTACATAAGGCTGATTGACTTGTAGTAAAAGCTGGAGGAAAGAATATTCAATATACCACATATTATCAAACAACTCTCTAATTTTTATTTTATGAGTTCTTGTTTTGAGATGCAACTTGAAGTCCCGTCAAGAAAAATCCCTCCCTCATAGACAACATAGAACAGTACAATATTGTAGCTTGCTAGAAAAATGTTGAGTTAGTAAGTCTCAATTCAAAATCCAAATTTAAACCCTCCAACTTTTAGATCAGTAACACACCCCCAGAAGGACCCAAATTTCGTTCTTGTTTTCTTCTCTTCCTCTTTGTTTTTTATCTCTTCAATGGAACCCAGATTAAGTGTCTCATATGCTTTTCTAAATTTGTCTTACAAATTGACTCAATTTGTTGTCTCAAACACTAGTTCCTTTGAATTGGGCCTACTGAGGAAATCCATAACATTCAACAAATTTCTCATGCTAACATAATTTTTTGTTATGGTGATGGAATCCTCCTGATTGATAATAAATGCCACCATTCATTAGGCACAAAAATCACCTCCCCAACCCTAAAAATGCATTCAATGTGCCTCTTCTTCCGTTGCTTAGTCTATCCATAGAAATTCATGAACCACTCAATTATCGACACCCGAAACGCAATCTCAGCACCATCTGCACTAGGATAAATGCCTTGAAGGATCACATCTGGAGGAAATAGTATCCATTTCTTGGAGTCCTTTATGACCACATTCCATGAAGAAGTGCTATTTGGGTTTATAAGAAAGGAAGACCCTGATCTAGCTGGACCTACAATCATCCACATGTAATCCGGTCTCTCCTTCCTGAGTAATGACAACATATATTGTCTAAAATAAATAGGGACTTCAAAATATGATGCCAGGACTGGCACTTTGTCTCCAAATTTAGGGTCGAATAGATAAAGGGGCACTCTTTTTTTACAGAATCAGCATAGCCAAAGTAGTCTTTAAGCTTCATTTCAATAGGACCTACAACAAATTCCGTGTCTCTAGCAACTTCACACAGGTAGCCTAGACTATCCCACTTCTTCACTGCAGGCCAGTTGACCAATGCATCATTTTTTTAGAAGAACTGACTTGTTGGGTTCCAAATAACAAGTTATGAACCCCGAGGGATAGATTGTTTTTGCGATCCACACTATACCTCAAGCCATTCGTGTTTCATCTCTAAACTAACTGAACTAGCACACAACTAACTTTGAAATAGGTAATTTGAATAGAAATAACTGACCTTCAATGGCACCTGAGGGAGGACATGCATGGGCCAAGGTGTAGAAATGTATGTGGATTTCTAGCAACCTTTCAAGGAAAATCTATCATTAAGTTGATCGAGGAAAAAATCTCTCCAGAGGGGATCTTGATTTCTATGAAGAAAAATCTTTCGTTAAGTTGATCCAAGACCAAAGCCCTCCATAGGGGATCTTCATTGTTGAAAATGTAAAATATATTTCTTGCTGAAAACGTAAAGGGCTTGTGCAACTTTGAGGCTCTCGCTCGCTCTGGAGATTGGTGTTTTGAGGGATCGATTTTTCCTATCATGATATTTAGAGAACATATTAATTTTAGATTTATGGAGAAATTAATTTTAATGGTCTTATTTTATATTTTTAAAATATAACTTGAACATTAGATTTTAACAATTTGTTAATTGTTAGCTAGAAGTTAAATTTTAATGGGTTGATTTTAGAGTAATTCAAGATTATATTTTAACATTTTTTCATTGTTATATAGTATTTTATGTTGATATGGTATTTTATGTTGCTATTTAAAGTTAATTTTTTTTTTAATTGTTAGTAGGAAGTTAAATTTTAATGAGTCGATTTTAGATTTTAGAGTACTTCAAGTTTAGATTTTAATATTTTGTCAATTGTTATAGTATTTTATGTTGCTATTTAAGGTTAATTTTTTTTTCATTTAAGCGGAGGTCACTTGATATAGAGGTTATATATATAAGGTCGTTGAAGGTTTATAGAGTGATAATTTTGGCTCGAGAGTACCCTATTTTTAAAAATATCTTCACGATACATCACATGGGAGTATAAAAGACCTCCCTAAGTAAGCATGTTCATATAAAGAGGGACAAATGAGATAAGGTTTGAACATAAGGGGAATATACCTAACTTTATGAAGAATTTTATTAATAAAATCAAATACTTGTAGGTATTCCAATATTTGTTTTGGAATAATGTTATTAATAAACTTCACGTAGTTAGTAGGTAGCTCAAAAATACCCTATTAGAAGTTAGTTGTAGTTTATTTTACATTTGGCATTCGCATTGTTCATTTTTAGTTGTATTAGTTATTATCTAGTTGTATATTTTAACCCGCAACTAAATTAGTCATTTATGTTATTCATTTTTGGTTGGGTCACTTAGGATTGCTCATTTTTTGTAGTATTTCACTTGGGAAAGTTGTGGAAGCTATTTTTTTTAATGAAATGACACAATTAAAATTTACTAACATAAATGACTAATTCATATACTTCTTGTACTTATTATTTGGGGATATTTTTGTTCTTGGACTACAGTTGTTATTTACCTTAATCGTTATTAATTGTACCACTTATTATCTAGTCATTTATTTTAGCCATGGACTGAATTAGTCATTTCAGTTAATCGCTTTTAGTTTGGTCACTTATTCTCTAGTCGTATATTTTATTCCTAGACTAAATTAGTTGTTTAAGTTAGTCATTTTTAGTTCGGTCACTTAAAATTTCTCAAATTTAGTAGTAATTCACTTGAAATATTTGCGGTGACTAGCATCTTTAGTCACCTAGTCACTAATTTCACCATTTTCTACTAGTGTCAGCAATCCTTCCGTGACCTACTATTGGCTTCTCCAATTTTCTTAAAGTGGAGGGAAAGGTCCCAAAGTCATTTCGTGTTTCTCCAAGACTTATGAATTCAATCTAAAAATGAAGGGGTCATCCCTATGAAAACCATGACCGGTCAACGAGAAAATTGGCACAACTTCAATTGAACATTTCTGAATAGAGTAAATAAAGCAACTACCATACCAGGTGTAGTGTAGTAATATGTCCCAATTAGATATATTTTAAAGTCATTTTTTATGCAATTGTGTTTATATTAGGTAATTTATTCAATGTTTATTTCATCTGTATTATCACTCAATTCAAATAGTAACTCTAATGAGGGTTAAACTACTTCCTTACATAATCCTGATGATGACAATGAGACACAAGCTAGCTTGCACAAATCCAATAATGAGACCATGTCACAAGCTTCTATTACAATTTCTATAGGTAGTGGGAAGAAATTGAAGAATCCCAAAAATGCACAAATTGTCCCATCTGGCAATGTTCACTATCAATCAACAATTTCAGAACTCAAAGTTGCAATTCCTAAAAAATATGGGTTGTTACACATGCTTAAAAATTTTAGTATGAGAAGAAGTGCTGAAACTCATCCACTGAGGGTTGAAGTGAAAGATGAGTAGCATAAAAATGATAAGATGGCTTCTTCAAAGAGAATCAGCAGTAGATCTTCGATTGTGACAAACAGGGAAACATCTAGCATAGGGTCATTTAATGGAAATTCACATAATATGAAGAATGAAAGAAAAATATTGAAGGCAAACATTCAAGCTTAGAATAACACTATTTCTCATACCTAGAACAATAGGAAAAATTCAAGCATTTGTTCATCTAATACTATTGAAGAGAAGATATAGAAACATAGTGAGGCTGCAAATGCCACATATAAAGTTGTCAGAGATGTTCAAAAGAATTGATATGTTTTAAAAGAGATTTTGGAAGATTATTATTATTATTCGAGTATTATTAGTATTTTTATTTTTATTTTTATTGTTAGGGGAATTAATAGTGAAAATATTATTAGTGAGGAAATTATTATTAATTAAAGTATAATTTTTATTATGGGTATTATTAGTCAAATTATTACTAATGTTAGGAGATTTCTTATTTTTAATGTTATTGTTTGGGATATTATTAGAGAGATGATTAGTAATAGGGGATTATTCTTGATTAAATTATAATTATAATTTTTATGAGAATTATATTGGTTGGGGTTGTTATTAAAAATGGAAATATGGCAGGAAGGGAAAAATGAAATGGGATAAAAAATATTACGAAAATAGGGCCAGGAATTAATAAAATTGATTGGGCTATTATTAAAATAATTATTATAGGTGAAGGGGTGAATCATAAGGTTATCAATGAATATCGATGGATTGAGGAGGAAAAAGGTTGGGGATGCAGCCGAGTGGATTCGAATCAGGAGGGGAGTTCGAACCAGCAAGGGATGAAGGGGGGGTTTAAGGAGGGGTGCATAGGTGACAACTCATTAGGTACATAAGTGGAAGAGGAAGATTGATTGGAGGGGGGTGTCATTTGTCCAGGAAGGAGGGTTGAGCAGGAGAGTGACGGAAGAGGAAAACCAATAAGAGAGGCAGGAGGGTTGAGCAGGAGAGCGACGGAAAAGGAATACCTATGGGAGTGTGTGTCATTTTTGCTAGTAGGAGGGTTGACCAAGAGAATAGTTGATGATTGAGAAATCAGGGATGGATCAACTACAAGAAAGGCTTGCGCAGAGGTCAGGTAATGTCCAAACGCTGAGCAATGAACACGCCAAGAAGAAACATCTAAATGGTTATAAAAAATCACTTAAAATTCAATATTTAAATATTGATAGACTCATCCTATATATACATATAAACCAAGTGATATTATTGCATGTTTTTCTCTCTATTCTATCTCCACAATCCTCTAGAAATAAAACCCATTAAAAACAACAACCTCCTATAAAATTTGTTTCAAAAAACTACATCTGAATTCTAATTGTAAACTTTGAAATACAATGGTTCAATTTTCATTTCCCCTTTCTAGAAATGATTTATGGGATTTATAGATCAAGAATCCATTCAGTCCCTCATTCCCAACATTAAATAATGGATATGGTGATCATCCCAAACAACAAGGCTACAAAAATTTTCTTATTTGTGGCAAGATATCGAGGGTGTCAACTATTGGAAAGGATTGCTTGATTCCATGAATCTAATTCTAAAAATAGAGATTCTCAGATACTGAGAATGTCCAAATACTGAGGAGTGAACAAGTCGATAGTAGACCTTGATGGGTACGTGATATTGGCTCAAATTGGGAGTGAGATAAATGAAATAAAGAAAGATAAGAATGACATAAACACTAGGATATACCCCTGTATTGATCACACCTACCTGGCATTGATTCTATTGGAAATTTTCTGAACAGTTGGCTATGACTCACCCTACCGTGTTAGGTGGGTGAATCTTGCTATGAAGGGGACTCCATTATTCGGTAACATGGCCTAATCCTCTTGGCCATTGGTAATGTGTTTCCCCTATGGGAAGACTAATCATTTTTTTCTTATTTGTGGCGAGATATTGAGGGTGTCAACTCATGGAAAGGATTGCTTGATCACATTAATCTAATTCTAAAAGTTGAGATTATCAGATACTAATAATTTCCAAATGTTGAGCAGCGAACAAGGTGAGAAGAAACATCGGATTGGTCAGAAGAAATAAAAGGGTTCATTGAATAGACACCATCCCTGCTGGTTAAATTTTAGGAGAAAAAATATGGATTTACCATAAAAAAATGGAATTTCATGAAACCATTTTCGATCTAATGTCAAAAGAGGTCGAAGAGCTAAATTGACAGAGAAGTGAAAAGTATTTTTGTTTCTCCTTCTGTAGAGTTATAGATATGAAGATGAAAATTGACGAAGAAGTAAAAAAAAAAAAAATTCTCCTTCTGATCTGCCAAATGCTTGGTACCTCGCAAGTGTTACCTAGTGAGGCTATATTTTGTATTATGCTTTATCCAACAAATGCAAGCAATGCTCGCTACCTCCAAGTCTTACCAGGTGTGTGTTTTCATTTATTCTTGACCCACACAAATTCATCAATTGATTGGTTGGTAGCACCTCCCAATGTCCACCCCTACAATGGCACGCTAATGTCATCCTTATCAAAATTTGGTGGGTCAGTATGTGCTCTGCATGTAGGTTTTGTTGCGCATGAGGAAGTGGGTGTGGAAATTTATGGAAAACTTTATTTGATGTCCTTCTGAAATTTTAATAAATAATAAATTGCAACAACTTAAAAATAATTAGAATGCATTGTTGTTTTAAAGCATAAGATAATTAGAATACACTTAGTATTAAGCTAGTCAATGTCGAAATGGAGGTAGATCTAATGTATCTATCTCACAAGTGAGGTTGTTCTCTCTTCCTCTATAATGATTTGTCCCTATTGACTTTACCAAAATTCGGTGAGGTCGTGCTTCTTTTACCAAGGTTGGAAATTTCGAGGAAGTGGGGTTGTCGAACATGAAACTCGATTTTTTTTTTGCATTTGCCTATATCTCGAGGTTACAATTTCGAACTGTGAATTTCGTGAAATTTTTTTAAAGAAGTTTGATTTGTGTTTGAATAGTTTTTTGTCGTGGAAATAGATTCAGCACCATTTACTCCAATTTTTTAAATTTGACAGCTATAACCAATATTTCCAAAAAAAAATATCAAATTGTATCAGAAATTTCCATTATTAACAAAATTGTGGCATGCTTTCTTTAATAGAGTGTGATGTGTTTTATTAAAGAAATTTATGGGTATATGTTAGCATCAGTTTCTTGGAATTGTAAAAAAGATACTAAAAAAAAAATATGAGTTCATGCAAACAAGGTGAGAAGAGTTAATAAATCTAGGCAACAATAATCCAAACTTTTTCTAGCAGAACCAAATAGAAAATAAAATTACAACCAATCAATGGTTTGTACATCCAAGACAACTCTATGAGAAAGAATCAAAGGTTGAAAATGCTCCAATATCAACATAACTAAAAATTTCTTCACGTTACAAGATCAAAGAGATCAAATATCTCTAGCTACTAACCCAAGAATTGAGAACTGAAATATGATCTTCTCTGATCCAGCTCCTGACTGCTGGAATCAAGGATGCTGAGGGAGGAACAATACCTTACAATCGATGACATTTGGTTGATTTATTCATACTTGAAACCTCTTCTAAGCACTGATCTTTGGTGGCCACACAACCATTGATCGTTCTCCAAATAATTCCAGAGGTATTATTCGCCAGATCCAGGTGGAGGGTGAGTAATGATCTTGATAAAAAAATCCAAATCCTTCCTTACCCTTTGGATTCCTATCATTTATGTTGTAAAATTATTGGCCTTATTTTTCAAGAATTCAAACTTAATACAAATGCAAAGAGCTATACCCCATGTTTCTCTACACCTATACTAGCAACATCTCCAGTGGTTCAGGGTCTTGTTTATGTTGTAGGTAGTATTCCTCCTATGACACCCATACAAAGCATACAATTTGGGCCTGGAGTAAGCTCTTTAGCACAACAAGTTTCTCAACCTCCCAATTTTTCTCAGTACAATAATCATGTGACTGCATCTGGAGTGAGTGTTGTATATCCAACCTGTAGCTACCTTTGTGCCACATGTGTTGGGATTTGTTGTACAGAGAGCTTTGAATACACAACTAGTAGTCAAAATCCCTCCTCCAGGACAACAGAAATGCTTTTTGTACCTAAGTTAGAGAGAGAATACAAGTTGTCTGTTGAGATACATTTTATAAATATTCTCTGGTAGAGAAAGAAAACTTATTTTATCAAGATTGCATTTTTATTGTCTTGAATAAAATGAATGTCTACTTTCATATAGTATATTAGTATGCTACATAACATGCATTAAGATATTGATGCCTAAATAATTTTTAAATTTTCCAACTTAAAGAATCAAAACATGCATTTTCTTTTGAGGAAAATTTAATCCATAGTATATTTGTCTCTGAAATTTGAAATTACAGAAGGACCAAAATATTACAAATTTATTACATAGAAAATTACAAAAAGTTCGAAAGTAGCATAGTAAAATGTTAAATAAAATATTCAAGGTGATCATACTTGATCTCTTTATAATACTTTATAGAGAGGATATTATGATGCTTTCAAAATAAACATCTTTCCTCAGTCACATATGATTTCAACAAATATTGTCAAGTAAATATTGTTGTAGAAGAAATTTGGGCTAAACCAACAGATTTGTTGTTTTTAGTAGGATCATGCTGGACATATTCAAATATTTCATTCATGTGTTCCTAGAAATTTAGTTGGATAACTAGCTTTTGTACAGGTTCATCTCTGACCATGTCAATTATCTGATAAATGCTATAATTTTTTCATGATTATGGTGTTTCTCTCAATTCGTAGAATTTCTTGTTGTTATCTCCTTTTGGTAATGTGCTAGGACATGTCATATTACGTGCAAAAAATTTTGTCGGTCCAGATAAGATAAATTTATTAGTGCTCTTCCACCACCCATTGATATTTCAGGTATAAAAACTTTCTAAGAGACATAAGGTACTAGTATCATTGCAAGCCAGTATGTGTTTAAAACTTTATACACCCAAATCACCCAGCCCTTGGAGGAACTACTGGTAAAAGATGATAAGTTTGAATGGATAAATTAATGTTAACCAAATTTGCATAGTTTGAGATAGAAAGTTTGAGAGGCATCCATCTAGATAATACCTCAATGGGATAAGAATTTTCACATCCATATGGTTTCCTCCACCCTTGTTCTCAGTGCCATCCTATATTTATTATGGCTTTAACTTAGCTTTTAGGTCATTTTGGATAGAACATACATTGACAAATGATGGATTGAACTTATCTTTTATGTCATTTTACCGGGTCATGGCATAAAAAGGAAGGGTTAAACTAGCCATCAAATATGCTCCAGTATAGTAATTCATAGTAGTGTAAGGGTACATTTTAGTGCTATTAATTGTGTTTATTCTTCACTTAAAATTTGCAAGCTTGCCTCCGAAGTCCCAAGCCTTGTATGTTACCTTCCAGTAAAGAAACTTTCAATATACGCACATCTTCCAAGCACTCTTATTTGGGATATATTTTCCTTTGCTTGGGTAAGGAAATTTATCCTTTTTTTCTTAACCGCTACTCCTAAAACTTTTCCGATGTTTCTTTTTCAAATTCGATATTTTTCTTAAGCTATAATAGCATCTCTTTCCTAATCACTGGCAAGACACTTTGGCTGAATTCTTCTTTCCCACCTTTGTAGATGGATAAACAAAGGTCTTTCCATGTGTCAATGGTAAAAAAAAAATTACTCGAGGTCGCATCAAGGTTAAAATTATAAAACTTTCTTTTCCATTCCAGATATAAATCATGCAACTCAGGTTAAAGGTCTTCTTTCACATATTCAAATTTAGCCAAAATAGTATCAAGGCCAATGCAAGTTAGAAAATTATTTATGCCATAAATATCAAAATTATTTACTTGGTTGAAAGTGTCATCGCTCGTGAGGAAAGACAACATATGTTGTTTTTTAATCAAATATATTTATGTGTTCAAAATTTTCTCAATATATAATAGGCTGACCAAAGATCTTCATTTGCTTCGAAGTTCCACTTCTCATAAGGATAGCCAGGAAAATGATGTTTGTGAAGTTCATACAACTAAACCAATATTTTATGTTATTTAAAATTTTGAATCAGGCCAGAGAGGGGGTGGCCTATGATGGAATCGAACCATAATATTGCTTTCTTTCCATCCATATGAAGCATGAAATATGGTCCTTTATTAGGGGGTGAATATCTTTAATTTTTTATATAAATTAGACCTAGCGGTGTGATCCATTGAAGATAACATGATGATTTTAGGCCATTTCATTGGGCAAAAATTTTCTAGGATGATATTTTTCCAAAGAGATAATTTACTAGTTACCACCCTCTTAATCATCTCAGCCCTGAGAGCTTTGTTTAGCCAGTTATGTTTTTCAACTTCCAATATACCACACATTACAATTTTTCATATTTTCTCCTAATTGACAAGGGAGAATTATGTAGTGTCTCCACTACAACCATTCCAAAAGAAGCACATGATGATTTTCTCTAATTTTTCCATAACCATACTAGGTACAATATTTGAAAATAAATAATAAATTGGCGAGGTAGGGAGGACATAATTGGAAAGAATCATATCATTATTTATTAAGAAGAAATTATACAGTGAATCAGGGGTGTTAAAGAGCATAAAAATTGATGGTATAAAGCACACATCAAGAAAATGAGTACATAATGTTACCAAATTTTTCAAGCAATAAGATGAAAAATTTATAGGAGTAAGGGACATGATCCAAAACAATGATGACAAAACTTGGATGCAAACATTCTGCAACAAACTACCCAACTACTTGTGATAATTAAATTGGCCTCCATGTTCTATATCATGGCCTTGACATTATGTGTTTGTAACTTTTTTTTAGATGTTCAAGGCATCGGGCCCCAAATTAATTTGTTACTCCTTTTATATATTGTTGCTATGTACCTTTCCTCGGGATTACCTTCATTGGAGCACATTTCTTCCTGTGATAGTATGTTAATGGTAAATTATGTTTCTTTTGTTGTCATAATATTACAACAATATTGTAATGTAGATTTGGGAAATTGGAAAAATAAGAGCCTTATAGGTACCCTTATCGGGTAGGATAATATAATTGGTTTAGAAGATAAACATTTGTTCTGAATTTATCTAGTTCAATATTTCTAGAGTACTAAGATAGGTTACAAAAAATCTTACACTCTCTAGGTAGGTTGCAGCTGGAAATGATCCAATCATAAAGACATATAATGACACATCTGAATTTTACCCTTCCTATGCTTCAAAATATTCAACAAGCTCTCAACAAGGCGGGTTTAGGAGACCAGATCAAAGCGATTATTCCCCTCAATGCAAATGTGTACAAATCCACAGGAACCAACATAGTGCCATCAACTTGGGATTTCAAGCCAGAAGTTTGTGATATCATGATATCGATTATTTAATTTCCAAATTGAAATGAAGCACTTTTTACTGTCAATATCTACCCATTTCTAAGTTTATATGAGAACTAGTATTTCCCTTTGGAATTTTCCTTCTTTGATGGTACCAACCAACCAGTAATTGATGAGACAATGCAATATTGCAATGTGTTTGATGCAAATCTTGATACTTTGATTTGGGCTCTCAAGAAAGCATACTTCCCTAATATTCCCATTATTGTGAGAGAAGTGGGTTGGTCCTGTTAGCGCTCAAATCTACCTTAGGCTGAAATAAGGTAAAACTCAAGGCTACATCAAACCACGCTCAGCCTCATAGCTAGCCTTACGAGGACAGCAGAGGGCTCTCTCCGGGTCTATCTCGGCAAAATATCTTCAAAGGGGATGAGATGACTTATAATTGGTACTGATTTTAGGCTAGTAAAAAGATAGGAAAGTTTGATTTTGATTTTTTGGGTTTTTGTTGAAAAAATGGGAAAAACAATTTTGGGTCCGGGGATAAGGCCAGATCTTTGCAGAATTCGAGTTGGGGCGAGGTAGGCAGTAGTATTGATGCTTTTGATTATGTGTATGGATGGATCAGAATGACAAGGAGCTGAAGAGGGCAAGGGAGAATAGGAATCCTCTCCAAACAGGCGAAAACATGTAAAACTAAACAAATTTAAAGGCAGAGCACTGAAATCAAAGGATTCTACCTCATTTACTCATTCATTTAGTTTCAGAAGCATAAGAAGGTAATGGAATACATCAAACATGATAGAAATTACAATAAACTGAGAGAAAACACCATCAAGAACTGAAAGCCACAAGAATCCTGTGAGTCTTTTAGGAAACCTGCGATCTTTCCTTAGCCAAAATGAAAAATATGTACGGTAGTGTACCCGAACTTTTCCCGAGAGTCCAACTGCTGCGGAACAGTTAAGTACATCATATAGACTATCCTAACCCCTTCCCACACCTCTAGGGGTCGAATTCCTCCTTCTAGGAGCAGTTTCAACTAATTCTAAACAAGGAGCTAGAATATAGGCAGCCAAACAACTTGCCTCTAAAAGGAAGGAAACTGATTCTTACATCTGATTTTTACTTTTTTAGGAGTGAATCATCTAGAATAGGTAAAAGTGATTCCAAGTTACATTCCAACCATAAAATTACATCAAGATAACTCAAAAATTACACCCACAAGAAAAACTGGTCCAACTGGCCGAAATCCTGAGCTGGAAGATGAAAAATTGACCAAAAATCTCTATGCGTCGCGCGCCTGAGCTCTATGTGTCGTGCACCTTTCAGCCTACTTTTGGGGCACTTTCCGGCATCAAAATCAAGCTCATGATAGCTTGTTGGAAAGCCTTGGATGTCTGATATCCATACCAAGTGGAATTTCCCAATTTGGAGCTCATTTTCCTCTCCAAAACTTCATTCTCCCACAAGTACTTCCTGCTGGTGGAAAAGGTGGCAGAAAGGTGGTTTTCATGGTGTTTTTGGCCCTTTTGATCATCCAGAACTTGGTGAAATGATTTGGCCATACTGGAGCATGCATAAATTACCATGACAAACCCAAAAATATAAATTTTTCCTCCAACAAGTGTCCCAATCATAAGCGCGCGCGTCGACGCGCTACGCGTTGGGCTGAAAAATCTGTTTTGAGACCAAAATTTTCCAAAATGACAAAAACTTCTTCAAATTTGATCAAATTCAGAGTGAAGACCCTCCATCATGTATCATGCCCATCCAACGAAGCCTCGGCCAAAATCCAAAGTGGATCAGGCCTCTTCCGCCGTTTTAGTGCTCTGCTCAACCTCCTCTTCAGAATCTTCATTTTTGCTTTGCAGACGTGCATGCGGGCCCAATAATGACCTTTCATGTGATGGAACATGTCTTTGTCTCTGTTGGCCTTTTCCAAAAACTTCTCCAGATGAATGTTAACATGTGTGAGGCATGTCTCTCGCTCAAATGGTGTCATGTCGCCGGGTCTCTTCCGGGCCAATTGTCGATCTTCACGGTTTATGCCGTGTCCCTAAAAGAGTGTGTTGATCCTACGGATTGTTTGTTATGCTACTCCGGGTAATTTTATACTACTTCCGGCTGCATGCAATTTCTCTTTCAGCATGTCATTCTCGGCCCTTTGCTCATGGATGATCTCTTTCAGTTTCGAGCTAGGAGAGCTCGCATCAACATCGATGAATGTGAAATCAGTGTCTTGACCGCCTAATGGGCCCTCATCGTGCATAGGCCTCTTGCCTCTGTCCTGAATCTATACCTGTGTTGAAGAAGAAGGTGAGACCCCTTCCACCCTTGGTGGAGATAATACTCGCGCTGCTGATGAAGTCAACGAGACCCCTTCCACCCCGGGTGGGACGTACTTGCCCCGGCTGGTGAAGTCGAAACCCTTTCCACCCACGGGTGGAGATAGTACTCGTCGTGATGCGAAAACAAACACGGCCTCGGATTGTCTCACACACAATGGAGCAGTATGCTCGATCTCGGGAATGTCAAGCTGATGTGAAGGCTCTCCCATCGAACTACCTCGGGAGGCGGGCGCGGCCTTTGTGAAGAAGTCACGGGAGATGAAATCCTCAGTAATGCTTACTACGTGTCAAGGCGATGTACCACCATGATTTTTATCAGGCGCGTAATCATATATCACTGTCTTTGCGCTGTTTTCGGAGTCTTCCATGCGTACAAAAAATGTCATCCTCTCTATGTTGCGATACACATAGAAGTATGGAATGCTCCGTCATACGGCCTCGTGAAATGCATCGACAAAACGGAACCGCGGTACGCATAGAGACGCGGGAATCTGCCCTCCCTGGCGAAATATCGAATGATGAGCTTCATCAATGGTGCAAACTCATCCTTTAGAAATCTGAATGGAAATACCCTGCTCAGCTGCCTCATATACCTAGGTTTTATGTATGGCTCATAGTAGGATTTCTCTAGCTGCTGTCATTTGTTCCATTCCTCTCCTATGTTTGGTATCCCGGTGGCCTGAGCAATGGTCTCTGATGACATAATGAAGTTAACTCCAGCAAGGTTTACCCGACCATCATGTAAATGTAGAACAAATAGACGAGCTAGCTCATGATGATGCTAGGTTTGTGAAATCATCTCATAGTACTGGAAACATGACTGATGCTGGAAACAATCCATTGCAAGCGGGCAAGCCTGCAATTGAGCCAATGAAGTAGGCTCCTCCCTGACATGCCTACCACTTTTGCCACTTTTGTGAGACCTCCGTGGCACATTAACCTCTGCTGTGGAATCACTATCATACTCCTGCTCATAAATTGAATCCGTCTCTGACATGGCGCTGAAATCAAGATGTTTGCAAAATATATGCTGATATAGGTATAGTGAAAACAAGAGTTCAATGTATGCTCTAATCCCGAATGTGTCACATAACCTTATCAGTGTTATAGAGCCACGAGTGGTAATGGCTGCATCAAAATACTTTGCATGAAAAAATAGTCACTGCTTTGATTATGAGAGGATTTGACAAGTGAGTAGAAAAGAGAGTAATGCGGGGGAAATAACTATTAGGAACAAAAGTGACAATAGCCCTGGCATTGTTTGACAAATGTCAATGGAGGATGTGGACAAGTGAAAATGGGACTATGTCATAACATGAATGATAAACAGTGTGAAAATGACAATGGAAATAACAATGACAGCAGTGATGTAATTTCAAAGAGAGAGTGTGAGGCTAAGGTAAATAATGAGCAGGGACACCACTGAAAATAGATGACACAGGCATATATCAATAGCACAAATTCGGAACCCTCGCAATATCACTAACATTCATTTCAAAACCCTAAGAAATGAATTTGGAAATAAACATAGGGTTTACATTTCTCCTCATTAAACGCTTGTTTCTCCACTTTCAAAACACCATAATCATGTCCAAAATTCACTAAGAAAACGTCAAGAACCTACTTGCAAGCAGTTGGAGGCAATTTGGCATGAATCTGGACGAAGGAGCGAATTTTTTTGGCTCTGAGATTATACGCGTCGCGCGCTCACCCAGTGCGTTGCGCGCGGTATGTGCGTAGCGCGCGTGCTAATTTGCATGGGCCTGTGAAGCCCAGTGCGTCGCGCGCCTCTTGTGCGTAGCGCGCCTCCTCTGTGCATAGCGCGCACTTCCACCTCCAGTCCATGGCTTTGAAAACACTTCAAACTTGACTTCAACACTCCAACTCGGTTTTGCTTTGGGAAATTTTTGAAAATGATTTGTTTCAATGCTTTATATGGGTTGTAAAATATCTCATAAAAATCAGATTTGATTTTAATTTGCTCCATAACCCAGTCTTGTAATGTTTGGCTTTTTGGCACTTTATCATTTTAATGCAATTCTATCTTTGGCTTTTCACTGTTTTTCTGAGTCTTGGACTGATGAAACTTTGTTGTTTTTGTAGGGATTTGGCATTTTGGCTTTGGAAAAGACTAGAGGCTACTTTTGAACTTCTTATGGTGGAACAAATACACAATTATTACAAAAAATGAAATTTGACAATTTCTAGTTCCAAAACAGAGTTTTGGACTAGAAATGTCTTCAAATGTTTTTGAGAATAAAAATGTGAAATATGAACCTTTTGAAACCAACCTCAAGGCCTGCGGGCTTTTATTACATGTACCAAAATACTGAAAACCCTAGACTCTAGGATTAAAGGCTCTTTTCGACAAAAATAATCATTTATGACCATGAATAAAGTGACCTGAACTTCAGTGATTTTTTAGGAATTTTAATTAGCCCTGCAGGTACAAGCATGAGGAAACACAAGACGACCAGACCCTCTCGTCAGTCAATGACATGCCCCTAGCGAAATGCAACGAAGTGGAATGAGCGAGGCACCTAAAAATGATATGCAAAAATCGAAATGATCTCTGACGGAGGACTGTAAGGACCGACTCTAACATTGGCTCCAATGGGGATGGTGGTTCCAAGGAGATGCCAAGAACGGAAGATCTCTGGGGGAGTCAGACAGTGCCTCCATCCATTGGGCAATGGAGTCATTATTTCAACAGATAACACTGGCTTTTATTTATTTATTGAAAAAATGTGAAAAATTGGTGAAGCCTTGAGGCGAAATTTGACCAAAAGTGACTCGATTTTAAAACTGAAAATACGTCGGCGGCTTGGCCAGGACTTTAGCCAACTAACCTCCATCTCTAGAATTATGGCCTTAAGCTCCAGGGCCTGGGCCCAGATGAAGGCAGGTCCACACTTGCGATGAAACAGAAGTAAAAACGATATAACGTGATGATGGAATGACGAAGAAATACTGAAGTGATATCGCTTGACGTGACTTGGTGAGTGACCCTCTCGGAACAATCATCTCGTTCATTTTCTTGAAGAAAGGCGTTGACCACGATACAAACTTGCAATCTTAAAATGACCCTTCCAAAGGTTTTCAAATTTTCCGTGCTTTCCCTTATCTTCATTTCGAGCATCCCACTTCAAAAGCACCTCATCCAGCTGAAACTTGTCTGCTTTCACCTTCCTGTAATAAATCTTCTTAATGCGCTCCTGCAACTTGAATGTATTTTGAAAGACCTCCTCACGTGTCTGTTGTAAATGAATAATCTGATTTATTCTTCGCTGCATGGGATCTTCCTCACTACCAGCTTCCTGAAGCAATTTGACTACCGAGACAGCAAGGGAAGTGGTAAAAACTGTGTCTACCCCATACACCAACTCGAAAGGGGACATGCCGATAGATTTTTTCTGACTTACCCTATCAGCCCAAAGTGCATTTACTAATTTCTTGTGCCAGCCCTTTTTATTGATTTCCAGCAATTTCTTAATGATATTTACCAAAGACTTATTTGAAGATTCTGCCAAGCCATTTCCTTGCAGATGGTAGGCAGTCGAATGTCCCAAGCTGATGTTGTACTTATAGCAAAATTAAACCATCCTCTTTGACTTGAAGGCCACTGCATTATCTATGATTATCTTACTAGGACACCCAAAACGTGATAGAATATTGTTTTCAAGAAAAGAGATAATTACCGCATCCGTGGCTTGTCGAGTGGGAATGGCCTCGATCCACTTCGTGAAGTAATTCGTTGCTGTCAATATCCATCTATGCTGTCTGGAAGATGCCGGATGGATTTCCCCAATGAAATCCAACCCCCACTGCTGAAATGGTGCACTGACTTCAATTGGTTTGAGAGGCAAAGGCTGTAGTTTCTGTTTCCCTTCAAAAATTTGACATTCGTGACAATTCTTAATAGCCTTATATACATCAGAAAACAAAGAAGACTAATAGTAACCTGCCCTTAGAATCTTATTCGCTGTGGTTTTCCAAAACAAATGGCCCCCATGATCTCACACTCTCTGAAATTATATTAGCTCTTTGGAGTCCTCCCTCTACCAGTGGTCCAATAACACATTCCACCAGGGTTTTTCCAATATAATGCAGAATTCAATATGAAAAACTTTGCAGCCCTCAACTTCAAGGTTCTACGCTTATTTCTAGGCATCTCGGGTGGTGGAGACAAATTCTGAAGTACGTATAAAATGTCAGCATACCAAGGCGAAGAAACAAAAATATCAGATACTTGAAATGATGTACTCTCCTCATCTTCATCAGACATGGCAGCGATCAAATTTATATTAGAGCATGCATATTTGTTTCAGCCATGAGCTTGGCTAGTCCTTGTCCTTTGATCAGCTTGGTCGGTTTAATCTCCACATCATATTCTTTCTTGGGTAGGTGATCCACTTTCCTTCTTCCTTACAAGGTCTTTGTACGAAAACATCTTTGACAGCTGCGTTAGGAACGTAAGCTATAATGTGGGAATGCAGTATATACACACGAAAATCCTTCAAGGTCTTCACAAGAGCAAGTGATTGTTTCTCAATAATGTTATATTTCAAATCTCTGTCTCTTATAATTCGACTGAAAAAGGAAATGGGCTTCTCAACTCCATCTCTTTTCTGCATTAAAACAACTGCCAAAGTGTGCTCAGAAGCAAACGAAAACAAAATGAAGTCCTGTGTGTAATCCGGGCTGATTAAAATGGGGGTTGAAGAAAGAGCTAACTTTACCAAATTGAATGATTTCACCGCCTCTGCAAATACCCACTTTTTTTGTTGTCCTTTTGACATCTTGACTGATTTTCTCTAAGATGCTCGTAGAGATTTGGAATGAAACGACGCAGAAAATTCATTTTACCACTAAATGACTGTATTTCTTTCTTGTTCCGGGGCTGTTCAGTTTGCTAGATGGCTTCAACACGTGCAGGGTCAACACGAATGTTGTCTTTCGATATGATGTGGCCAAGGAGCTTGCCTTCATTCATGGCAAAAATACTCTTTTTCGGATTCAGCGAAATACCATATTTTCTGCACTTCTGGAAAACAACTTTTAAGTGATATAAATGTTCTTCATCAGGATTTGAAAACACAGTTAAATCATCAAGGTAAACAACCAAAAATACATCTTTCTCGTTGGCGAAAGCCATGTCCATTGTACGCTGAAAAGTGGCACCTGCATTCTTCAAACCAAACGGCATCTTTTCACTATTCGACGTTCCCCATAAGGTAGTGAACGCAGTCTTATCTTAGAATGCAGTATATGCACCAAAATTTGATTATATCTTTGAATAGTAGTCAAGTAGTGGCATTCTTGATGCTCCAACTACTGTTTGCAATATATGGTCCATTTTTGGCGAGCGGATAATTTCCTTTAATGATACCTTATTCAGAATTCTGAAAATGGTATAAACGGATCTCTTTGTCTTCTTTCTGGGCACCAAAGTTGATATCCATTGGAGAAAATGGTATTTCCAATGATTCTGACTATACAACTGTTTACCTTTTTTCTGGCTCCGGAGACGACATTATTGATTCTCCTCAACTTTTGATGGAAAGGCTTCTGATTTGGTTTAATGGGGATAGTATGCTGAATGATATTAGTGTCATATGTTTTTAGATCTGAGTAATCCCATGCAAAAGCATCAAAAAATGAAGACAACAATTTCACATACTCCGCTTTTACCTTTGGTGACAATGACTTTGATAACTTTACCATCTTGGGATTTTTAGCTGCCCCAATATTTACCTCTTCAACACCTTTTTCAGTTGGCCTCAATGTAGGTTTGCGGGCTACATCGTCTTGATCAAAGAGTTCCTCCAAAGGAATCAATCCTTTAGGAATGATGTTATCTTTAAGTTGCAGCACTTCCATTTGATTTATTTGTATATCGTCATTACCATCATCGTGTATAGTGTCTATGGAGGTGTCCTTAAACTTACCCTTATTCTGCAGAAAATCACTAATCTCCTCGTCATCCTGAAAGACTTGCCAACATGTTTGGTGCTCTGGTGATGAAATGAAGTGCCTACATGAATCTCGAACTTGTTGCTAGAATTCATTGGAATTTTTAAATTGCTTGCTGCCTTAGCAAGACCATCAGTAACACCATTTTGTATGCGAGGCACACATGTCAAGGTATGATCAGAAAATAACTTCAGAATATCTAAAACTGTATTACGGTAAGCCCTCATGCGAGGATGCTTGGCCTGAAACTCACCCTTAACCTACTTTATCACCAACTCTGAATCATACATAATTTTCCCAATTCTTTTAAAACTTATTTCTTAGAATCTTAAGGCCAGCAATCAGAGCCTCATACTCCACTTCATTGTTAGAACAGTCAAATGCTAGTTTGTAGGAACATACTCTCACATTGCTTGGAACCTTATCCGGAGCGGAAAATGGACTGCGTATCCAAACACCAATTCCAGCACCATCACTACCCACTGCGCCATCAAAATCCATGGTCCAAAGACCATCTTGATCCTCCTCTAAGTGTTGAAATTGTGCCAACTCTATTTTTTCTGTTTGCTGCCCATTGTCTTTAGCTGATTGCTCAACAGTAGCTTGCTTTTCTCGTCTTTCTTTCTACAGAACTTCTCTAAAGTTTTCAGTGATCTCTGGTATATCTTCTGCCTGAACTAACTGACTATCTATATCATTAAAACCATCAGCAAACAAAACAAACGACTCTAAGTCGGTATGTACATAATTTACAGGATGATTGATTGGTTTTTCCTTGCTTGTTATCATGTATTTCATCTTTTTCTCTCGATATAACTTTCTCATTTGACCGAAGACTGGAATTGTTGCATAGGAAAAATCTAACTGTAGTGTACCTTTCAACTTTGCCCCCCAAGATCTAGAAAGGAGCATCCCAAATCGAGGAGGAATGTCCGCCACAACCACGTCCATCAAGACATTCTTCGTAGGAATTTGATCTAAACTTACAACCAAATATTTAATGAGTCCAATACATCTCACGTGGCTGGAATCAAATGAATACAAATCATGGTATTTCCTTGTAATATCTAAACCCAACTTTTCCATGATCGCCTTTGTCATAAGATTGTGCGAAGCACCAGAATCAAACATGGCATTGTGCAATACATATTCATGCAACCTCAAACTGATATAAAAGGGAGGAACATCACTGTCAGGGGACTCACCATCTAAAGCAGGCCCAAATATCAATTCAGGCTGATCGTCTTCTATATTTACCGTGTCAAACATTGGATCAAAATTCAGAATTTTGGAGACTTGACCTCGATAGTTGTTGTTATTCATAATTTCTGTCAAAGGAATAGATACCTTCAATTTGGAAATTTCATTTTCTAAACTAAAGGTTGAAACTCTTTCAACCTCTTTGACCGGAACTTCTTTCTTTTCAGCCTTATCCTTCATTATACTTGATTGATTTTCCCTTTCTGTTGATGATGATTTACTAGCTGTGGGATCAATTGTCTCTTTTCCTTTCTTCTGTGGTATAGGCGAATCCATCTTTGGTGCTGAAGCCTTTTTTCTTTTCTGAATTGGGTTTATGGGCACGTCTCTGTTTCTCAATGAGTATTGCTTCTGCTAAGCGGAAAAAGCATTCAAATATCCTCTTTGGTATTCATCTGATTCTTCCTCCAGATCTGCATCATTTGCTAAAATGAAATCCTCATCTTTCTATGCAGCTGAACTTTCTCCATATTCCTCATCCTCAGTGATGTAAATAGGCAGATCATCGGGAGTAAAGAAGTGGTTTTGCGCACCTACTACATCATCATCATCGTCTGAATCTTGACTCACAAAATTCTGCAAAAGAGGTGTTTTAATGTCTATTTCTTTGGAGCCTACAGCTCTGCCACTCTCTATTCCGCTTGAATTACGACGCAGAACATGGCCGTAGGTAGTTGGGATTACAAATCTGCGTTTCTGGCTTATCAAGTGTCATTCTTTTGAACATTTTTTCCATCTCACGAAGCAAGTGCTATTCTGAGGCAGATGTGGAAGATTCTTCTTTTATGGTCACTCTTTTTCTGCTTTCAACCGGGCTCTCTTATCATTCAGATTCGCCTCAACACTAACAACAATCTTCTGCATATCTTCCAAGGTAGGTGGATCTCTGTCTCGTAGTGAATAAGCCATCTCCGGATGCAAGTGTCAGGAACAAAATTTGACTTTCTAGGCAGATACCAAATCTCTGAGATTACATTATAAATTGTATTTAAGTAAAATAATACTAAATCTGCGAACGGACTCACCAGGATTACGCTTGATGCTAGTATACTCAGAAGTAATTTGCAGCGGATTTTTCTTCATCTCCCACAGATCTAGGAACTGTGTCTGAAGCTCTTATAATGTATTGATACTTCCGGGTTGCAAAGCTCTGAACCATTTACGAACCTCACCTCCAAAAGTCTGGGCGAACAATCTCATGGACACATTCTCTTCATCTATTTCATGCAGGTCCAATAAATCTGTCATTCTAACAATGTGCTGCTGGGCAGACACACTCTACGGAGTGCCATCAAATATTGGAATCTTACTCTGATAATCAGCGGGCATAGGATCCAAATCTGCAGGTAAAACAAGAGGTGTGAATCTAGCAGCCATGGCTCTTGGCGGATTTATAATCTATCTTGGAGAAACAGGTGGAATGGGAGCAGTAGATGGATGAGGTGTATGCGGTGGAGATGGAGGAGGAACTACTACTGATTGCTGATCAGAGATCTCAGGCTGTATGGGAATAGTAGGGATAAATGGAGGTTCAGTGGGAATCCGTGAACCGGATGCAATTTCAGATGGCCCAAGAGTTTCGGATGCAGATTCAATGAATTCAGGGATGTTGGTTGCCACAATGGAGTTTTGAAGATTCAGAATATAATTATCGATAGATCTATTTTCTTGTTCAACTTCTAGATACTTGATGAACTCAGGATTGATGACGGTAGAACCAGTAGCACTTTCGGATTTGGTTTCAAACAATGATAACTCAAATTGATCGTCAAACTCAATATCTTCAATGTATTAAAAAACAGTGGGGTATGAGTGAGATTTGACCAAAGGAACAATGGGAGCTTCTCGACGGAAAATTCTTGGGATTAGGTTGGGGTTTTCATATACTGGAGGCAGATTTGGATCAAGATTTGATCTGGTATGCCTTTTTGAAGCCAGTGTATTGATCTATCCAAGAAAAATTCAAAGGAGACAATAGAAAAAATTCAGCCTATCGACTTCTAGACTCAATCATCCAAAGGTCTAGAACGAATAAGTATACTGGGGTAATTTCCAAATCGAGTGTTGCATTCACAAGCTAACTGGAGATTGACTGAAGCAGCATTTATCTACTTCCACTTATGCATGGCAAAAGCGTTTCGAAAGCTACCTGGCGTGACTTCAGACTCCGTCTAAGACTCATGAAACGAACACATCAACAAGCAAACCATTGAGATTTTTCCTTCCTCAGTATGGTCGCCACTATGTTAGCGCTCAAATCTACCTTAGGCTGAAATAAGGTAAGACTCAAGGCAACATCAAACCACGCTCAGCCTCGTAGCTAGCCCTACGAGGACAGGAGAGGGCTCTCTCCAGGTCTATCTCGGCAAAATATCTTCAAAGGGGCTGAGATGACTTATAATGAATATTGATTTTAGGCTAGTAAAGAGATAGGAAAGTTTGATTTAAATTTTTTGGGTTTTGTTGAAAAAATGGGAAAAACAATTTTGGTCTCGGGGATAAGGCCAGATCTTTGCAGAATTTGAGTTGGGGCAAGGTAGGCAGTAGTCTTGATGCTTTTTGATTAGGTGTATGGATGGATCAGAATGACAAGGAGCTGAAGAGGGAGCAGGAGAACATGGATCCTCTCCAAACAGGCGAAAACATGTAAAACTAAACAAATTTAAAGGTAAAGCACTGGAAAAAATGGATTCAACCTCATTTACTCATTCATTTAGTTTCAGAAGCATAAGAAGGTAATGGAATACATATAACATCAAATAAATTACAATAAACTGAGAGAAAACACCATCAAGAAACAAAAAGCCACAAGAATCGCAACAGGTGCTGCAAAACCTCTGATCTTTCCTTAGCCAAAATATGAAAAATATGTACAATAGTGTGCCAAACTTTTCCCAAGAGTCCAACCTGTAGAATGTCTCAGAAATTACATCATATAGACCATCCTAACCCCTTCCCATGCCTCTAGGGGTCGAATTCCTCCTTCTAGGAGCAGTTTCAACTAATTCTAAACAAAGAGCTAGAATATAGACATCCAAACAACTTGCCTCTAAAAAGAAGGAAACTGATTCTTACATTTGATTTTTACTTTTTAGGAGTGAATCATCTAGAATAGGTAAAAGTGAGTCCAAGTTACATGCCAACCATAAAATTACATCAAGATAGCTCAAAAATTACACCCACAAGCAAAACTGGTCCAACTGGCTGAAATCCTGAGCTGGAAGATGAAAAATGGACCGTCACCTCTATGCGTCGCACGCACTGGGCTTTCTGTGCATCACGCGCCATAGAAGCCTACCTTTGAACTTCACATCAAAATCAAGCTCAAACAAGCTTGTTGGAAAGCCCTAGATGTCTTCTATCCGACCCCGTTTCAATTTCTGATTTGGACTCATGTTCCCCTCCAAAACTTCATTCTCCTGGTACTTCTGTTGGTGCCAAAAGGTGGCGAAGGTGATTTTCATGGTGTTTTTTGGCCCTTTTTGATCATCCGAACTTGGTGAAATGATTTGGTCCTACTGGAGCATGCATAAATTTCCATGACAAACCCAAAAATATAAATTTTTCCTCCAGAAAGTGTCCCAATCATAAGCGAGCGCATCGACGCGCTACGCGTTGGGCTGAAAAACCTGTTTTGAGACCAAAATTTTCCAAAATGACAAAAACTTCTTCAAATTCGCTCTAATTTGGAGCGAAGACCCTCCATCATGTATCATGCCTAGCCAATGAAGCCTCGGCCAAAATCCAGAGTGTATTAGGCCTCTTCCGCCGTTTTACTGCACTGCTCAACCTCCTCTTCAGAATTTTCATTTTTGCTTTGCAGACGTGCATGCGGGCCCAATAATGACCTTTCATGTGATGAAGCATGTCTTTGTCTCTATTGGCCTTTGCCAAAAACCTCTCCAGATGAATTTTAACATGCGTGAGGAAAGAATCTCGATCAGCCAGTGTCATATCACCAGGTCTCTTCCGAGCCAATTATCGATCTTCCCGGATTCGCGCAGCTCTAAAAGTGTGTGCTCATCCTCTAGCTGTTTGTTACGCTGCTCCAGGTATTTTATCACCCACTGAGCCCTCTGCAATTTCTCTTTCAGCGTGTCATTCTCGGCCCTTTTTCTCCTGGATGATCTCTTTCAGTTTCAAGCTAGGAGAGCTCGCATCAACATCGATGAATGTGAAATCAGTATCTCGACCGCCTGATGGGCCCTCATCGTGCATAGGCCTCTTGCCTCTGTCCTGGATCTGTACCTGTGTTGAAGAAGAAGGTGAGACCCCTTCCACCCTTGGTGGAGATAATACTCGCGCTGCTGATGAAGTCAACGAGACCCCTTGCACCCCGGGTGGAGATAGTACTCGACGACGTTGATGGAGTCCAACGAGACCCCTTCCCTGCAAGGTCGGAGATAGTACTAATGACGTTCGCACCAAACAAAACCCTATGGCCTCGGTATGTCATACAATGGAGCAACGATGTGCTCGATCTCGGGAATGTCTGGGCGGTGTGAAGGCTCTCCCTCATGCTGAACTACCTCGGGAGGGCGGCTGTGGCGCTGTGAAGAAGTCACGGGAGATGAAATCCTCCCAAGTAATGCCTTCCGTGTCCAGGCGATGCCCCTTGCACCATGATTTTGATCAGCGCGTAATGATATATACTGCTATGCTGCTGTGCTGGGGTCTTCTTCTGTACAAGAAATGTCATTCTCTCTATGTTGCGATACATGAAGTATGGAATGCTCATCATACGTACCCTTGTGAAATGCATCAACAAAGGGACATGGTACGCATAGAGACGCGAGAATCTGCCCTCGCAACTGAAATATCGAATGATGAGTTTCATCAATGGCGTAAACTCATCCTTCAGAAATCTGAAAGGAAATACCCTGCTCAGCTGCCTCATAAACCCAGGTTTGATGTATGGCTCATAGTAGGATTTCTCTAGCTGCTGTCGTTTGTCCCATTCCTCTCCTATGTTTGGTATTCCGGTGGCCTGAGCAATGGTCTCTGGTGACAGAATGAAGTTAACCCCGACAAGGTTTACACGGGCATCATGTAAATGTAGAACAAATAGACGAGCTAGCTCATGATGATGTTGGGTTTGTGAAATCATCTCACGGTATTGGAAACATGACTGATGCTGAAAAAAATCCATTGCAAGCGGGCAAGCCTGCAATTGAGCCAAAGAAGTAGGCTCCTCCCTGACATGCCTACTGCTTTTGCCACTTTTGTGAGACCTCTGTGGCACATTAACATCTGTTGTGGAATCAATGTCATACTCCTGCTCATAAACTGAATCCGTCTCTGACATGGCTTTGAAAACAATATGTTTGCAATATATATGCTAATATAGGTATAGTGAAGACAAAAGTTCAATGTATGCTTAAAACCCAAATATGTCACATGTGTATCAAAGTGTTATAGGAAAGCCACAGTGGTAATGGCTCTGTCAAATGAGTTTGCATTGAAAAAAAATCACTGCTTTGATCATAAGGGGATTTTACAAGTGAGTAGAAGAGAGTATAGTGTGGGGAAAACAACTATTAGGAACAAAATGACAATATCCCTTGCAGTGTTTGACAATGTCAATGGAGGATGTGGACAAGTGAAAATGGGACTATGTCATAACATGAATGATAAATAGTGTGAAAATGACAATGGCAATAATAATGACAGCAGTGATGTAATGGCAAAGAGAGAGCGTGAGGCTAAGGTAAATAATGAGCAGGGATACCGCTGACAGTAGATGCATGAGCATATATATCAACAACACAAGTTTGCAAACCCCCACACAATCACTAACATTCATTTCAAAACCCTAAGAAGTGAATTTGGAAATAAAGATAGGGTTTACATTTCTCCTCATCAAACACTTGTTTCTCCATTTTCAAAACACCATAATCATGTCCAAGATTTACTGAGCAAACGTGAAGAACCTACTTGCAAGCAGTTGGAGGCAATTTGGCATGAATCTGAATGAAGGAGCGAAAATTTTTTGGCTCTGAGATTATACGCGTCGCACACTCACCCAGTGCGCTGCGCGCAGCGTGTGCGTCGCGCATGTGCTAATTTGCACGGGCCTGTGAAGCCCAGTGCGTCGCGCGCCTCTTGTGCGTAGCGCGCTTCCTCTGTGCGTCGCGCGCACTTCCACCTCCGGTCCACGGCTTTGAAAACACTTCAAACTTGACTTCAACACTCCAACTCGGTTTTCTTTGGGAAATTTTTGAAAATGATTTGTTTCCAATGCTTTATATGGGTTGTGAAATATCTCATAAAAATCAGATTTGATTTTAATTTGCTCCATAACCCACTTTTATAATGTTTGGCTTTTTGGCACTTTATCATTTTAATGCAATTCTATCTTTGGCTTTTCACTGTTTTTCTGAGTCTTGGAGTGATGAACCTTGATTGTTTTTGTAGGGATTTGGCACTTTGGCTTTGGCAAAGATCAAAGGCTGCTTTTGAACTTCTT
This sequence comes from Pinus albicaulis, assembly GCA_034641835.2. Lineage (NCBI taxonomy): Eukaryota > Viridiplantae > Streptophyta > Pinopsida > Pinales > Pinaceae > Pinus > Pinus albicaulis. Next base: position 776,199,053 of record CM076583.1, on the reverse strand, counting down.
ATGGTGGAACAAATACACAATTATTACAAAAAATGAAATTTGACAATTTCTAGTTCCAAAACAGAGTTTTGGACTAGAAATGTCTTCAAATGTTTTTGAGAATAAAAACGTGAAATAGGAACCTTTTGAAACCAACCTCAAGGCCTGCGAGCTTTTATTACATGTACCAAAAGACTGAAAACCATAGACTCTAGGATTAAAGGCTCTTTTCGACAAAAATAATCATTTATGACCATGAATGAAGTGACCTGAACTTCAGTGATTTTTGAGGAATTTTAATTAGCCCTGTAGGTACAAGCATGAGGAAACACAAGACAACCAGACCCTCTCGTCAGTCAATGACATGCCCCTATCGAAATGCAACGAAGTGGAAGAAGCGAGACACCTAAAAATGATATGCAAAAAGCGAAATGATCTCTGACGGAGGGCTGTAAGAACCGACTCTAACAGGTCCATTGACGGTGATAAAAATGTGAATCTCATGTATGCACGTAGTTTCAATTAGAGCCTTATAAAACAAGTGATAAGTGGCAAGGGAACTCCAATATAGAGTGGAGCAATCAAAGTAAACTTATTTAGCCTTCTTGATGAAGGTGTTAAGATCATAGCACCCAGTAACTTCAAATCCATTGAATAATTTTCACTTGAACTTTTAGGTCTAGGTTAGTATAATATGGCATTGATTGGTGCAAGTGGTGTGAAATACTTGCCTGAAAGGTGGTGTGTCCTCAATCCATAAGCTCCAAACCTGGCTCTAGTGTGTCTTCAATCCATAATATCTAGAATTGAAATCAAATATAGAAGTGTACTTTGGTTTTATTGCACCACATGCCCAAAGTAGAGCATCATTTTCAATGCAAAGCTTCTCCACAGAGAAAATAAAGTCAACTCCAACATTTACATTCACAAAAAAATTAACATCTTACTTTGCCACTAGAATATCATGTCATTGGAAAGCATCAATTTTATATGTTTCCATATTAGGAACTCCATACATCATCAGACGTCCAATTTGATCAGAAAATTCATAAACCATGACATATTGCCTATCTTTATTAAGTTGATCAACAACATCCAAACCAGTTGGCCCACTGCCCACTATAGAAACTTTCTTCTTGCACCCAATGACCAATCCATATCAAGTTCTCATTCATCACATCATAGAAAACTGACAATTTATTTTCAAAATTTTAATAATCATAAGAATTGAATTAAGAAATATAAATGAAATACACATACCCTATCCTCTTCTCAGGTGATCGTGGAACCATCCAACTTTCTTCAAAAAATTTATCAATTATGACACATTCAATATTTTTAATAGATATTATATTTATAACTATTTCTAGTACACATACACCTTCATAAAGGGTAGGGCGTACATGTCTATTGAATTCAGGAAAACAACTTGTTTCCAACAGGCAGTCAAATGCTTCTCGCCAATGAACTTGGTGTATTAATTCATTCCACTCAAGTATTTTGTTCCCAAGAGGACATCTACTATTATAGTGCATGGAGGAAAAGGTTTCACATGTTCAAAATATAGACAAGTGTACAATCTATCAAGATACAAAAGAAAATTCATGTGCCATGTCAAGAAAAAGGACTAGGAAACCGCATTTCCACTCCTCCAATGGCATGATTATAGATTTCAATTATAAACGTCATAACCGATGTACATAGGCAGAAATTTGGATATAAATTCATAGGATGAAATGTATCATGGGACCAAAATGTCTTGTATAGACCATTTTTCCATCACAAAGGCCTTCGACCGGGCAATTGATGGTTCCAAAAGATCCTTCTTTTTAGTATTAATAAAAATCAATGTTAAACACTCAAAGTAGAGCACTCACCCTTTGATTCCTTACACAAATTCAATAACAAGGAATTTGAGTGGCTTTTTTGGCATGTTTTTTCTATTTTTCCTATGATTATGACTTTCTATAACAAGTTTCCCAGGGGGAACTCTGGTGCAATTAGAAGAATCGGGGGGGTTTCAAAGAAAGGATATGAGAGCTTTGGGGAATTAATGTTGTTTTTGATGTTTTTCCAAATTTTTTTACTATTCTAAAAGTGAGAATGGATATATTCCCTTGATAACAACCTTTGAGAAAATCCAAGTAATTTGTATTATATTGTTTCATGTCTCATTTTATATGTTTTCTTGTCAATTTTGTAGTGCTTTAGAGCTTATTTTTTTCTACTCTTGAAATTTTCACCTAGGCCTTATAAATTTATCTATTTGTTCATTTTTATTAAATTATTGTTTGATGTATTGTAATTGAAATCATTGTATTTTTTCAAAAATAATCTATTTATCTCGGTGGCCCGGTGTTTATGTGTGATTGTGACTTTTGTCTGCTTGGTGAGATACTTCAAGGAAAAATTTATGCATATAATTCTCATTAGTATGAAATAAAATGTAGGAAGATTGTTTACATATTATATGTTTATTTAATAGCATTGGATTCTACATTACATGTTTCTGAACTAATGTTTGACTTTTTCCTGGATACAGTGATGAAGGTTTTTAATGGACAAGTTGAGATGATCAGGTATATAAAACATTTTCAATCTACAAAATCCCTACCAATTTTTGTGTTCATGAGGCTATATAGGATTGAGGCTCAAATGTTGTTCTCAAAGAATCCATAACAACTAAAATGGCTGAGAGTGTGCAGTTATTACTTAAGTGCATAAGGTGATGGAAAATGCTACTTTATTAAGTGAGAAAAATCGAGTAAAACTTTTATGATGAGTGTGGTGTAATGAAATTTTCTTGTTAAAATGGAGCCAATGTATTTCAATGAAGTTAATAGCTTAAGTAAAGATTCAAGAACTAGTGAAATTCAAGCCAATTTACTTATTCTATATGAAATTTTATGTTCTTTCTTATTGACATAAACACTTGTTGGAGATTAATTTAAATTTAAAAAGTGAAGGACTATAACTCTCCTTTATTTCCCTTGTGATTAAGGTTATCAAGACTCTTGACTCTCTCTAGTAAGTGGGGATTTTCTCTGCATTGCTTTTTTGAATAGTGTCAATATATAAAATGTCTTGAAAATTTATGTTATATGAGTAGTTCTTCTACTTTGAAGACTTCAAAATTGTATTGAAATAGTTTATTTTTTTCAATATTTTTTTTTTGAAAGATTCTTAACACCTTGAGAGTGATTGATTTTGTTAGGACTGCTTTTGAGTCACAACTCAAAGGGTTCAAATTCTGGGAGACGTGAAAAGGTTGCATGAATTTGGAGCCCTTGATGAACATCTACAACCTATTACTAAATATTTTTTAGAAATGGAAGAAATAATAAATTTAGAAGGGAAACATAGTACCAATGCAAGTATAGTTTTGCTCAAGCATCACATTAAGCAATTTTCCAGTTTACTTGTTATGCATCAGACACATAAAAATTCCATTAGCATATCATTTTAGATTAATATTAGTGTGAAACGAGATTCATCTTTGCAACTAATATGGTGAGGTAATGCCATTGCAATCAAATTGTGATGCCTCCTGCAAAGCTTCACAAGAATTGAATGGCACTATATATATTCACCCAAATTATCCAAACTAGAAAAATCCAAAATAGGATAGTAACCAATCTTTTCATCATCCACATTTTCTTCCTCTAATTCACTTAGAACTACTAGTTTATAATCCTTTTGAAGTTCAAAACAAACATTCTTGGAAGTATTTGTTGAAAGGTAGAGTCAAAACCTGACATTGATTTGTTAAAAAATTGAGGTTGATACTTGGATCTTCCACATCTCTATTTCTATAAATCATACTATGGTTGTCGGATGGAAAAAATTTTAATAATGTCATGTGCATTTTCTACTATGAAATGATTACTCCCTTTGGTATCTACTTTCTGATTAGATTCCCAAATGTCTCCATAGTGCATATCCTCTCCATGGACCTTATCATCACCATTCCTGGAAACATTTTTTTTCATCTTTGTATGGGTACTGACTTCCTATTTGTTTTTATGTCCAACTAGAACTTGATCCTACATAAGTGTAAGATTTTGTGTGTAAACACCAACAAAGTTATTTTTCAGTATTTGGTTCAAACTACCAACAACTGAGGAGGTATAATAATCAAAACCATATTTTATTTGAACCTAAATATTCGTATTATCTCTGAGTATTTCCCTAATCACAATGATCATTAGATGATCCTCATCGTTTATTTCTCTCATTATCTCTATTAGTAAAATCCGCAAATTTTATACCTACATTTGAATCTTGGGAAAGAAAACATATAATTTTTATCATTTAAATTAAATCCATATCTCTCATAGCCCAAAAATCCATTTGATTTGGATAATATTTATCTAAAACCTCAAAATCAACCCTATTATAAGTTGAAGGACCATTATGTCCTCTTGAGTCTTGACAAAGTATGGTGGAATGAAACTGGGTGAGGAACAGATCCAGGTTTAGCATCTCAGAACCTAGGTTCATTAAGATGACAACCTTGGTTTGAAGATATCCACCATACAAACTAGGACCACCCATACTTATCGTTTCCATCTCTCTTTCATCATCAATACTAACATATGGAGGACTTGTAACCCGTGGAGGCCCATGGTAGTCATTACAATGCAATTTATTAGAATACATGCCTTGTCCATAAGTTTTTTTATATAATCTCTACATCCAATGTGTCCATTTGTTATTATGAGATTTACCACATTTGAAAATGGCATCATTCACATAATTTTGAAGTCTAAAAATGTCATCATAATTTTTTTCACATTTACAACTTCCCTCACATTTTTTGGTTCCTGAAGCTTGATCACTTTCATAACAAAAACAGGAAAATTCAAGCAACAAAAAAAATGGTCCACTAGTCTCTATTCATCTACTGATATTAGAATGAAGTTTTATTAGAGGCACTATTTATTTTTTTATTTTGGTTAAAAAATGGTTTTCTCTTGGTTTTATGTGATTTTCAATTTATCATATGTAGCATTTTGATAAATGGGAATGAATAAAGTGTGACATTTATCTTGTAGAAATTGATGTTGAACGAAAGGATGCATAGTTTAACCAAGCTATAGTTCGCTTTGGTAAAGTCAGGGGAACATCTTAAAAAAATTCGTAAGAATACACCATATAAAGAGTTTGAACATAAGTAATATATGGATTTTTATTTTGCAGGTATGTTCTTTTTCCTACCCAAGATCTCACAGCAAGGAAAATATTGATATTGTAGAAATTGTTTGAGGACCTCTTTGAGGTCAATTTTTATGATGTCCTACTTGATTGATACCTTCTCATATGCTAGGAAGGATTTAAATATGAATTAATATGTTCATGAAACAAATAATATTCAAATTTTATAGATACAAAAGATAAAAACAAATGTCAATGCCTTTATTTGATTGTTACTTGACTCTACTGTGGGAAGGTTACAGGAAATATGATTGGAAAAAGGATGGGGAGACAATGCAAAGCATGTCTTGGATAGGATTAATTTGTTTGTTGTTATATATCCTTGAGGAACTTAAGCCATCAACTTTGGAAATGTTTCTATTAGGGATTCCTATGGTTTTTAATGTTTTTATTCTTTCACCTCATGGTTGTCTATGGCAAGAATTTTTTTTAGGAATGCCAGATAAGACATCAATGGACAGGTAGAGACATTTTTTATAATTGCAATGTCCATTCCATGATATCCTCTCTTTATTGTTTGATTGTATTTTTAACATTTATTTTGATTTTGTTTTGTCTTTTAACTATGAAATTTAAAATATTTTCGATCAATTCCATTTAAAAAACAACAAAAAGCTTGAAGATGAAATTAGAATTACACAATATTGATTCAAATCATTATAGCTATTTTTTGTTAAAAAATTTTCATTTCTATGAGTAAAGTTTAATTTCATGTTGTTACTTGAGTACATGTTGTTTATATACTTGACCAAGTTCATGTGTTCAAAAATGAGCGTTATCAAATGAAATGTTGTTGTCGAATAAGACGAAAAATATTAAACAACACACATCAGATTATTTATTTTCACAAGTTATCTAAGTTGACATCATTGTGCCTAACCTTTCCATGAAGGTTGAATACTAAGTTGCTAAGGTGTTTTTTTTATGATGAAATTTTATTTTCTTTTTTTATACAGGTCATCTAGCTACATAGCGGCCACTCTCTCTCAACTGTAGAAAACTTGTTTGATTTTCTTACTTATATGGGGAAAAATGACTTTGACATTGCTGATGTTGAGGTATATGTCGTATAAATTATTTATAGTATACTTTATTTTATATTATAGTGTTCATTGTCTTTCATGTCTTACAATCTAAATTGTATCTTATTTTGTTTTCAGAAAAGGAACTTTGTATTGATGCTAAGAAGCAGGAATTGAAGAAAGAGGAGAGCAATAACACTGGAGCAACAAATGCAAAGAGAGAGAGAAATGAGAATCAGTGTAGTGATACCCTTACATCCTATATCCCACATAAGACACGCACATATAGACTAATGGTCAAGTATTCAGAGTTGGAAAACTCACTTCTAATGCCTTATAGCTCCCTTTTGCATGTCTTCTAAAGTTAGCGGTTCTCTTTCTCTTGGTTGATAGGCCATGTCCGGGTCAAAACCTTCCAGAAATTTAGCTAAGGCTAAGCCTAGTGGGGGTTTCATGTTTGGTGGTAGTGCATTGTAAACACTATTGGACCTAGTGCAATAGTCTTAGACACTTTCCCCTGTGTTTCTTTTAATATTTCTATATTTTGAGAGGATCTGGAGAGGGTTTTTCTTAATCTCGCATTTGTTTATGAAAGTTTGATAAAATGAAGGGAGATCGTGTATGCTGTTGGGAGTTAAGTTTTTGAACCATTTTTTAACTTCTCCTCCTAGACTTTGGGCAAAAATCCTCATATTTGTGGTTTTTTCTTCTAATTCCATGTAGTCAAAAGCATCAATTATTCTACCTACATGTTGTTGGGAAGTGGTAGATTCAACATCGGTAAAGTGTGGGATTCTGGATTGGTAATCATTTGGAAAAGGTACCAATGGTTGCGGTAAAACTAGGGGGCATACCAAGCTTCCATGGTAAGAGCTGATGGTGGATTTACAAGAGGATGGTTTGTGAGATGAGATGGAGTGGTTTACACAGTGGTGGTGTGAATGGGTGTGGCAGAAGTACTTGGACTAGCAAACTGATTCTGAGAAGACCTGGGTGAAAAGAACCAAAGTGGTGGAGAAGTTGGAAATTAGGTGTTGTGGAAGGAGAAGCTTCTCTGCTAGGACTCTGCTGCAAGTCTATGGGCTCAAGGTCGGTATGGTCAATCCTACTTTGTGACTTGGTTCCGAAAAGGTTTTTTGTGTGATGCAAGTCAAACTGGGGGTCTTGCAAGGCTGTAATATGTTTAGGTATAAAGCTTTCTTTATGAATGGTCCTATCAGTATTTAAGTTTCTAGTTTTAGAAGTTTTCGAAAAAATATTTTCTGGGTCATAAACTATAGCAGGAGGGTTCGGGTCTGGATGAGATCTGGTATTGATTCTTTGTGAAGCCAGTTTTAAAACTCAAAATGTAGAGAGGCTTAAATTTTAGGACTGCTTACAAAAGGATGACCTCTCTAAGTGTTGTTGAACTCGCACAGTTTGTGACTAGGATTCTAGACTTCTCAGGGTTGTTTTTACACAATCCTACAAGAGTCTACGGACACTAGTAAAGTTAGAAGGCCTACTAGAGGCTAGTGGAGTCCACGTGGAGTCATCATGTGGACATTTTTAGTTTTTTTTAAGATATGTGTCTATGGTCCACCACCAATACTGAAAAAAATCCAATATAGGAATGTTTTGGGGTTTTCTGAGTTCCTATATGTATCCCTAAGGCTTGTAAGAGTGTCCTACGGCTAAGTCATCATTTTTCTAGGATGATGAGACAACCAGATTCTACTCTTTGGCTATCAACTTTAGTTCTCTATGATTTGATAAGGTTTTTTGAAGTCCTAAGGGATGCTTATATTGTCACTGACATCAGAGGTTGCATCATGATCAACATTGTGTTAGTGATAGTAATGAGGTGGCTATAAATCATAGGATACTGTTTCAATCAAGGGTTTCTGAATGCTTAAGGATGTCTAAGCTTGCTACTTACTCAAAAGGTCCCACCATGATCGCCATTATGTTAATGTGGTGATGACGTGGTGATAAATCAATAGATACTCTTTAACAAGGGATTCTGAAGTCCTAAGGAATACTTAGATTGTCACTAACTCATAAGGTCCCACCGTGATCGCTATTATGTTAGATTCCCGTGATTTAGCACATTGGTAGACCAAATGCACAGGGTAGCATCAGACCAGTCTTTGGAGTCCTAGGACCTAGCCTTCCTAGACTCAGAGAGGGATCTCTCTATTGTTGTGCGAAGGATGTGAACTTTTTTTCTTCAGATGGTTGATTTTAGGCTAGTTGTTAAGTGTAGGGTTTGTTGTTTGTTTTGGTTGGGGTAAGATGATCAAGTAGGATAGGTGGATTGAGAGGTCATCAAATAAATTGGGCTATGGATTCTATAAATTCATTGATATCTCAATAATGAAACGGGGTACATCACAGGGAAAATCTAGTGTATTCAATGGATCTTTAAAGTTTATGGGTGAGGTGAGATGGACATTAAGTTTGTGAAACAAGGTAGGGCAAAGGGAAGTTAAGAATCATTTGTAAAATACCCATGAACAAGAACGTCTTAAATATTGATAATCAAAAGATACTAATCATGAGATAGAGCACACCATTTACTCAATGGAAATACTTTTAAACAAATAAACATTCAAGATAAGTAATCCAGTGGAACAAAGGAAGCAAGAAAACTTATCTAACTCGAATGATTCTACTTTCAATATTTGAAAACATATCAGAGACAAATAGCATCAATAAATGAAGAGGGAACTCCTAAACATCATTCACTAAACTATAAAGAACTTTGAGGCAAACTGGTAAGCATGTACAAAGGGCAAGATCAAAACAAGACCTCTTTAGCTTAACCTAACAATCAATACATCAAAGAGAGATTTCGAGATAGAGTTTAGATAACATCAAATAAGCAGGGCTTACCATAAATCATATTTTTAAACTAGAATATTAATCCAATGATGAAATAAACAAGCTTAGGTGGGCCTAAGGAGCAACTAAGAATTCCTTAAACTAACCCAGCAAAGGAAAACATAAAGACAATAGCAAACAGGAGGATTGAGGTGCCTCAAACAACATTTCTCATCCTATACTCTTCTGAGCTATTGCAATATAGAAAAATGGACATATGATAAACAAGAAAACATGAACAAATAAGACATACATCACCATTAATGAAACTTAGGGATCCTGCAAGCAAGCCTTCATCATCATCAATCAAGGGCAATCATCCACAAGCTCCACAACACCAAATTTCTCTTCAACCTCAAAGAACCATGTATTTCTCCCAAAACTCATCAAAAGCCCACACTTACAATTAAACATCATGCTCTATATAACAAGAAAGTAGGAGGAAAGCCTAATAGAGTATCCAAAATTCTATTGGCTAATCAGAAGTATCTCTATTGTCCTTGAGGCCTTGCAAGACCCAAGGCACAAAAATATCTAAAATAAAGATATTTTCGGCCATTTTTAGCAACTAAATTGACCTTTAGGCTCTGACAAGCCTCCTAAAACTTACCAAAAGCACATTTTGACTTTTCAACCACAATAATGTAGCACTGTCTTTTTAAAATGAATTTCATGCCAGGAATGTAGCATAGGAACAACAAAAATGGTTCTTCTTACAATAGTGTTTTGAAGGCCTTACCGATGTCATAAAAGGCTTTGTTATGGTTCGTTGGAAAGCCCTTGAAGTATAATTTCCATATCTACCCTTGGTTTTCTTATATGACCTCTAAAACCTATTCAAAAACTGAAAATTCCAATACTTGTAGGAGCGCAACACATGGCCTGAAAAGTAGGCAGAATGGTGAAAAAATGGGTGTTTTTTACTCTTTTGGAGGACCAAAAAAACTCTAATTGATCTGAAAATTTTTGAGCATGATATATGAGTGATGAGGAATCCAAAAATTCAATCCTTTCCTCCTGAAGATTCTCTAAAAAAGAGCGTAGCACCAGGTGTGATGCGCTCCTAGCCTCAAAATTTGCAAAAAAACAAAAACTTGTCAAAATTCTCCCAAATTTGGTGGAAGTATGCCTCAAGGGTTTTGGGAGACCTGTAGAGAAGCTTGAGAAAAAATACCAATATTATCTTGGTCCTTATCCTCCTTTAGTGCTTGGATCTCAGTTTGGGCCCTTTTGAGTTTTTTCATTGCAAATTGGTTTCTTTGGGAATAATTCTTAGTCATTCTTCTTTGCAAGTCCAAGTCTTTGTTAGCCTTCTCTAGCTTGGCCTCAAGGTGTATGTTGGCCCTCTCAAGCCATGATTCCCTATCATGTTCAATTTCTCTTGCTAGGAGGTCATTGAGAGAAAGTTGCTTTTCTTAGGTTGATTCTTCTTCCCTCTACTTTGCTAATGCTTTCTTTAGACCCATAGTTATAAGCATCCTTCTAGTTTGACCTTCTTCATCCTCAATCTCTTCATAGGTGCCCATGAACTCTTCCAATTTCACCTGTGCCCTTTGAGCCTCTTTCCGATACCTAAGTGTTCTTGTTTCATGGATGGCCTGTTGGGCACTCATTTGCTTGTTTTGCATCTGATAGAAGTGAATGACATCCTTTGATATTTCTAATTCAGCTTCCAACTCCTTGATTTATGCATTCCAATCTTGGAGAAGGGAGTTTGAAATTCTTGTTTCATTCTCATCATCATTGTCTATGTGAATAAGTTCAAACTCTCTCTCTTCTTCATGATCTTCCTCTTCTTCTCCGACTTTTTTCTTACTTTTATCAATCTTCTGAGTTGAGGGGGATGGCATGGCCCCTTTCCCTTTGGAGGCAGCAAAAACATGCCTCTTTCCTCTTTGATAGGTAAGAGGGAAAGGTGTAATAAGTTTCATCTAGATATCTCCATCATTGGTGACATTAAGAGCGATTTTCTCCTTAGTAATGACCCCTGCATATATGTTTTCTTATTTTTGTTCTTGACTGCCTTCTTGAGAGGCACTTTCATTTCCTCCCATGCTAGCATCACTACCTTGATCTTCATCATTGTCATATTCATCCATGTCATCTGCATTGTCATCCTTTGTTCTTGCAACATTATCATTTACATTGTCATTTCCTTTGTTGTCATGGTCAGAGGTGTCCTCATCACTGCTTGGTGCATTTTCATCCTCTTGGCTGCCCTTTGAGTTCATAAGATCACTGCTCTCACTTTTGTTAGGGCTATTAGTCATTAGGTTTTCTTCATTATGACTGTCATAAGCCCCTTCACTGTTTGGGCCAATGTCATCATTATTTGGCCCACTGTCTTCAGTTTCAAACTCTGCCTTTGCCTCTACATATTCATTGTTTTCATAATTTGAATCCTCATTATCATTGCTTTCACTTTCTGTGGGGTCATTGTTAGAGGCATATTCATTAGTTTCTCCTTCATTTTGACTGTCATTTTCTTCTTCATGACTGTCACTTGTCTTGGTTTGTTCTTCATCTGTTTCTCTGTCAATATTTGGCTTACTGCCTTTGTCACTACCCTCTTCCTTATCAACACTTTCTTGGTATTTTTCTCCACTGTCTAGCTCACTGTATTCACTGTTTTTCCCACTAAAATTTCCTTCAAACTCTGTCTCTTCTTGACTTCTATTTTCATCTTTTTCACTACTCCATTTATCACTACTATTGTGCTCATAGTTTTATTCTTTACCTTCACTATTTTCTCATCAAAATCTACCTCTGTACCTAGACTGTCATTGGTTTCTTCATCTTCATCTAGCTCACTGCCTTTGTCCTCTTGTTCACTTTTGGTTCATTTCCTTTGTCACTACTTTCTTCTTCATCAACACTTTCTTCTTTGTCCTCTTCCTCATCATAATCACTTTCTTCACTTTCATTTTCCTCTTCCGCATTATTTGTTTCTTCCTCTTGACTGTCATATTCTTCTTGACTGCCATGTTCCTCTTTTTCACTACTTTTTTCCTCTTTTTCACTGCTTTTTCCCTCTTTGCCACTGCTTTGTCCCTCTTTGTCACTACTTTCTTCATGTTCTGATTTTTTAGGAGAAAGTGAAAGAGGGAGGTTTGTTCGAGGAGAGAATTCATGTCAAGAGGATGAATCATGGTCAGTGGCCAGAGATGGAGGTGTGGGAGAAATAATTTGAGATGATGATGGTAAACTTTGCATAGGAAGAGGTTTTGGATCTATGAGAACATCATGGGCAATGAAAAATTCCCACGGGATCCCTTGTTGCTCTAATTGATGCAACACAATCATTTTAATAAGAGAATGATGAAAAAGACTTGGCATTTGCTGCGATGGAGGTTTCTTTTGTACAATGGATGAAATTTTATCAATACTCCTATAAAGGTAATAGGGCAAATGTAGTAGCTTGGCCCTAGTGAAATGCATGAGCATTCTTATGTGGTAAGAGTACAACCTAGAAAATATACCCTCACAAGTGAAGTATTTCATAATGATTTTCATTAAAGGAGCATATATGTCCAAAAAATGAGAAAAGGGACAAATAGTTTTGCAATCAGCTTGACAACTTGGTTTTAAGAGGGGTTGATAATGGCTTAGGACTAGATACACCTGTTTGAACCATTTTTCTCCCATGCAAGGTATTCCAGTGGCCATAGAGATTGCATTGGTGGTCAGCTTAAAATTCACTCCAGCTAGAGGTACTTGGTGGTCATGGAGGTTAAGGAAAAAAAAATTGGTCAACTGAGGGTGACTTTGGACTCTCTGTACTTTTTCACAGAAATCAAGACAACCTACCTCTCTGAAATATGAAACTGTGGTAGGGGAGGCTGTCAATTCTTTGGTGTTCTGAGGTTCAAATATGTTTTCCCTCCCACCTTTTCTCTGTTGTCCTCTAGGCCTTTGATCTTCCTCACCCCTGTCAACACTGCCTTATCCTTTATTCTTACCTTTAGAAACAAGACCCTGATCTTCTTGGGAGATGATATGGAGAGGGAAAATGAGAGGTTAATGAGGATGGAAATTATCTGCAAATTTGGAGGGAAAAAGAGGAGATAAGAAGGACACTTTTGGACTCAATGTGCTCTCAATGTGTAGATGGGTGGGTGATTTTCAGTCAGTAATGCTTGCAAACATGGGGACTTAACATTTCTTCATTTAGGGTTTTTTCCTCTTTCGTTAAGTTTACTCTTAACATTTTTTTATAATTCTACCTTTAGACAATAGGAAAAGGTGGAAAATTTCTAAATACCTCTCAAAAACCTCACAGCTGAAGCAAATAGACACAGGAGTGTAGCACAGGCCAGTCGGGTGGCTTCTGCATGTATTTTCGAGTTTTCCCTGAACATAATGCAAGAAAGTAGCGCAGGTAAAGCCTGAATGGGTAGTCGGGTCTTACGAAAGGAGTGTCGGGCAGTCTCTACATGTTGCATGCCCAGGAGCATAGCACTCGGGCGGTCTCTGCACACTGTCAGGTGAGGTTTGAATAGTCGATGGCATAGCTCAGGTGTTTTCGGGTGGCTGCTGCATGAGCTAAATGCATGGATGTGTAGCACAGGCGACCGAGAAACTCCTGCACGAGGTTGGGTATAGGCTGAAGGGCCCAGCGTGTGGTGTGGGAATACCTGCATGCTATAGGGTGGCTCCTGCACGTATCAGATCGGACAAGTTGGTTGGGCTTTTGCAATGAAGGTTCAGCACATAGCACTCATCTACAAGAGCATAGCGCTCAGTTTTAATTTTCACAAAGAATTCTTACAGGTGCGCAGCACAATTCTACAGGAGCGTAGCGCAGTTTTTCTTGCTCGAATAATTTCCAAAAAACCCTGATCTCTTCGCTTGAAAACTTTCCTCTCTTTCTTGCATATGAAAAATGATTTTAAATGATAACCACATTCTTTTATACCCTTGGAAAAATAATTAAGACCAAGAACCCCCTTTACTAATGTTTTCCTTTTGGTCTTTTTACCTTCACTGATATCTCTTTTTCTCTTATGCAGGAGGTGATCTAAGCAAAAAAAATGACCTTTGTTGGATGTTTCCAAACACACCTTTTTTCCTTTGGCCACTTTTTTTTATTGTAGGTGCCATAATACAATGTTTTTTTCTTTTTCATTCTTTGGAATTTTGGCAGCTTTAGTCACTTACTCAGCAAACTCATGATTTTCTTGGTTTTTTCATTTTTACACTTTGAACTTATGATCTCTTTCCTTTGACCATTTTTATGGATATTGACTTTACTTGAGAGTTTTGTCTCCTTCACACTGATACTTTTTTCAATCTGTCCTTTTTTTGCAGTAAAACAGTGTGCCTTAATAAGACTTGTAAGTCATTCCCTGACATCATTTTTTAATCTCTGCCTGTTGTCATCAAGGAGGTCTCTCACTTTGATTTCTTGCTTCAATGAATTTTTAATTTATGCACAGTTGTGCTTATGTACCTCTATCTTCATGATCCTTTGTATGGGCTCTTTGCTGGGTAGCACCTTGTAGCCAATTAGTCATGAAACCATGATTCTCTTTTTGAACTTAGGCATGTTGCTTCTCTTCTGTTGTGGATGTCATTGATGAGTTTGGCTTCTCACATTGCCTCTCTTCTACTGACAACCCTCATAAACCGTTCCTGCAAAAATGTTTTAAGATAGGCTATTGTCCTTTTGCAGACTCAATGTTTTGATCAAGGAGGTCCTTTTGGAGGTTTTTGATACCTTTTGGACAATCATAAGCTCACCCTTGTTGCTCTTTTCATATGATTTCATCTTTGGGCATATGTAAAATGGTGAGTCTAGAAATCCAAAACAATGCATAACCTAGGAGACCCTACATGACCTATTGGGATGTCCTTTAGAATAGGTCTTTGACTGAAAAACTTGAATCAGGGTTTGGAGGTGAAAACAGGGTTTTGACAAACCTTTATGCATTGTAATCCTAGAAACTGAAATCTTTGATTTATCTAAAGAGCCTAGAAAGGGAGTTTAAAATCACCACTTCTTGAGGCACTTGGTGAATAGGGGAAAAGGTTTAGGCTACTTGGCAAACCAAGGTGTAAAAGTAGAAGGCTTAGGCAATCAGAAACAAATTGGTAAATTCAGAGGTGGAAAACATAGTGAGAATGAGGGACATAAGTCCATGATTTGGTCTTCTGTGAGTGAGAGATTGGCCATGCCTTAATAGAATAGTAGAACAATGAAAAAATCATCCTAAGGGAAATGAAGGCAGTGATATTTCTTAGAACTCACAAGATTCATTAATTTTGTTTCTAAAAATAAAGGATAAGCATTTAGTCATCTAAACAGGTAAAAATTACTGATGACTAACAAGTGGCATGGTTGGTGAGGCACAAATGCCAAGGAGACATGATTATAAGGGAGGAAAAATAAACAGATTTGAAGCCATCACCACAAGGGAACTCATGGCATCTCCTCTTACTTTTTCTTGCTTTAAACATGTGGGTTGCTTTGAGTTTTGTGAGAGAGTGCAGAAAATCCAATATCACCTAGAGCTGACAAGACTATTCATCATCAATATACATGACAAGTAGGTCAATCTTGTCAAGGTTACCTTTGATATTTCCACTAATGCCATTTCAACTACTACATGGATACCTAGTGTGGGAGAGTAGTGGTTCAAACAATAAAACCTGGACATGAGTTATTTTGAACCATACCTCAAACCTAGGTATAAAGATCACCACAAGTCCATATTCCCTTTTTCTCATCTTCTTGATACATATGCACCCATGATGAGGATAATAATGAAGTATCTCACTTGTGGTGGAAGGTTTTCTGGCCTCTACTGATACCATATTCATCTTCTTATGCATTTTACTAGAGGTAGGATGCTGCATATACCATATTATACTTTCTATATCATTGACAAAATGGCCTACATTATGGAAAAGAGAGATTATAATCAGAAAATGCAAAGCCTATTTCATCATTCACTCATCAAGATGGTGGTCATGCATCAACTTCAGCAGAAAAACATTTCATGGGATGCATTCATTGCCAATGAGGTTTTCACTACTCCACCTGGCCATCATCAGCAAGATATTCCTTCATCTTCTCATCCTCCCGTATCCACTTCTCCAACACACCCCATTGTTCATACATCACTATCCACTCACATCCATTCACCTCCAGTTGATCCTTCCTCATCACCTTTCCACAATCCTTCACCCTCATATCATGATACTAGAGCATCAAGCAAGGAATGGAACATTGGAACAGATGGCACTAAAATTATTGACATTGAGCCATTTCATTTGACCTATCAGAGAGGCCATAGGCATGTGTTTTCTTCACTTGATGTGAAAGGGGCCATGCCTTCTTCATCAGCAAAGTAGGTTGATAAGGGAAAGGAAAAGGTTATAGAGCATATCATTGTTGAGGAGGAGAAAAAACATGAAAATGAGCAGGATTTTCAATTGATTGACCTTGAAGATGAGGATGAGGAGAGAATTACCAATATGTTGATCAAAATCAAGGATGTCAGGATTAGTGAGCTCCAAGCTAATCTTGGTAGGGCAAATAATGCTATTAACTTTTTTGAGCTAGAGAATCAGCAGTTGAAGATAAAGCATGCCATCAGTAAGGTTAAGGAAATTAGAGCTCAAAAATAGGCAGGAAAGTCTAATCATTTGCTAGATGATGCCTTGGGTAGTTTTAATGACAATGATGATCGGGAATATCATCTTCCTAGGTAGAGAACAAAGACCATTGGGCTGAACAAGGCTTTAGCTCAAGAAAGGTAGAAAGAGGCAGAATTGGCAGAGCAGCTTACTCCAAGTGAACTGCTTGCCATAGAGATTAGTATGGATAGAGAATCTTGGATTGAGAGGGAAATTTTTCATTTATAGGGTTAGCTAGAGAAGGCAAAGAGAGACACTAACATGCAGAGGAAGATGGAAAAACATTATGCCATGAGAAACAAGATTGCAAGGGCCAAGCTCAAACAAGCCTATGCAAAGATCTGGGCTTTGAATAAGGAAAAATAGAAAGAGAAGCTCGACATCCTTGTTGAGGTGTCCCTCCAAGCCTCCAAACCTTGATCAGTAAGCTAAATTCCAATTTTGGCACTTTTATGCACATTTTGAATTTTTGATAGTTTGACTTGCAGAAAATTGGCCGCGCTGCGCTCTTTTTTGGGCCATCCAAATGGAAAAAGGTCAGAATCCTCATTTTCCTAATGGAAATTACATCAACCTCAGAAATTTTTAGATCATTTGGAGCAAAACTGGTCCCTCAAAAAGGCCAAAAACCACCAAAAAATCATCTTTTTGCCCTCTTTTTGGCACTGGCATTGTGCGTTTAGCAGTCTTGGGAGAAGTGATTTTTGACAAATAAAATTAGCACCATTCTATAAATTTAAAGCTGATTTCGAAAATAGACTCAGATACCTTTCCAATCAGTCATCACGGAGCTCATTTGGACATTGAGAAGGCCTCCAAAAGTTAGCTGAAAAACAGGCCATTTTCTTTGCCTTGGCGTTGCGCGTTTGCACTGTCGTTGCACCCCTGTACCTTGGAGCTGCACCCTTACTAGGAGTTATTGCAAAAGATATTTTGAAGCCTTAAAGTCAAAAAAATTTCAAAATTAGCTCAGAATTTATGTTAGGAGTTATTATTACAATGAATGTGTCTCAGATATTTTGCCCTGGGCCTTGCATGGTCTCAAAGGTCAAAATGCATTTAACTATGTAATAAATGACATATGAAACCCTAGATAGAGTTCACTTCCTAATTTTTTAGATAAATATTGCATGTATGCTTCATAATTATTGTTGGTTGATTGTTGAGCTGAATATTACATAAACTTTCAGTTGTGAAGAAGTTGGCTTTGGAGCTTTGTAACTATTTTGGACTAAATGTCAATGGAATAAGCACATTCACAGGATTCATGAGCTATATTAAATGGTGATTTTGTTCTTATCTTGTAATTGTTTCCTTCTGTTTTCCATTTTATGTATCAACTTCTCTTATAACAGAATAGAAATTTTAGGTTAAGATATGTTATTAGAGGTACCTTAAGTCTGTCTTCTTTCTATTGTTTAAATTTTTTCCTCTGCTGGGTCTAATTGGAGAAATCTTAATTACTTTCCGATTCCACCTAGAATTTTTTTCTTGAAAATGATTTAATAAGAGTCAAACTGAAGAAGTTTATGGTATTCCCTGTCCTTTGGTATAGCTTGAAACATTGTTTTAAAGACCTCTCTTTGAAGTTTACTTATTAGGGTTTGGCTAAAGAATTTTATGGTTTTCCCTGTCCTTTGGTCCATCTTCAATAGTCACTTTGAAGGTATTTGAAGTCTTATTAAAGAATTTATGAGTTCCCTGATCTTTAATCATCACTTATTTGTTATCTTAAATGTTTTCTTTGTCTGAAAGTGAATAGCTAGAGAATTTAGGAGTTCCTTGCTCTCTAGGGTTTGTTGGATTGTTATCTCAAAGTTTACTTGATAAAGCTAGGCCAAATAAGTTTATGGTGTGCCTTGTCCTTTGGTTCTTTCTAAAGCATAGTGATCTTAAAGACTCTTCTTGTTGTAGTATATGTTAAAGGATTATTAATTGCCCTTTCAACCTACTAAACTCACAACTTAATGTTCATTTCACACTCACATAGGCTATTAAGATCTATTTGGATTTTTTAACTTGCGCTATGAAACAACCTTGATTTTTTTTTGTACTCTTCAAACCTTTCACATACCCCATTGTTTCAGGGAAAAACACCCTAGAGGTTTGTTGGGTCAAAACCTCCACAGATCAGGGCATGCTATTCAGAAGGACTCACACACAACCACACTTAAATGCTAAAAAATAGATAACAATGATAGTAGAACTCACCCGTAGTCCTACGTTTGATGTAGATCCCGTGGGGTCCAAAACCCCAGCAACCCTTCTTCCTCCTTTACCTGGAAAACAAGAAAGAACATGCACGGAAACCTAGTTGTACAACATATATTTCTCTTAAACGTTAGTGTAATCCATGTGAAACATTATATAAACCATAATAAATGCTTAATAATCAATCTTTTCACATATGCAAATAGATATTAACACATAAGTTCAGGAATAAGATGGTTCTTCATTATTGCGAACAGCATGTACAGAAATAAAAAGTGGAGAGATCACCTGAATCCTTCCACGATCTTCGAACAGACCATCGTCTGGATCCGTCCTGCCCTTGCCTCGCTAAGATACTTTCAAGACTTGTGCACTCGAGATGGCATATAAATGGATGAACATCTCCAGGAAACGAGGGTTTCCTGTAAAAATCTGGGAAAGTGCAGGAGGCACGGGAATTCAGACTTGAATTGGGATTCCAACAACGTAATAATATCGGTAAAATTTCTCTCTCCCTTAGGCCATACACATGAGGGGCTTTATACTCCCTCGAATGTAGTTTTCGTCGGTTGGAAACAGTTGGCCACATACTGGGGTGGTTGAACTACTGGAGTAACCATCAACCCAGCCCGAAAATAGGGAATTTTTATATATTTTTTAATGATTTTAATGGCATACGCGGAAAAGTACATGTGGACTTGCGTATACACGCAGAAAATTCTAGGCATAACCACGTATGGGATTTTTAACACTGCATTTTATGAATTTTGTTCAAGTCTGTGGGAATGGGTGCCCAAGGCCATAGAGACAATCATGAATCACATGAGGGTGAAAAATGATTCTATAACATATGCCCCCTAATATATGAGGTCCAGAAGGTGTACATGGTGGCCGAAATGTGCTATGCACATAGAAAGAACTTCGCAAGGACAAGAGAGGACTTCACCAGATTTTAGCCTGCCAAAAACCAATGAAAGAAAATAGAGATTCAACTCATGCTGAGGCGGGCATACCCATGCTCATTAAAAAATACATCATATCAAAACTATAGAATAGATCCACAATGTATACAAGTATAGCTGAACTCGAAGTACACAATAAATCATTTGAGCATGGCCCGGAAGTACAAGTCTGAATCAATGTCCAAGTATCACATATAGAAAACTGATCAATGATGCTGAAAATAGATGTCTGATCACAAAAGTAACTGAATCTCCAAGTACCAAATCATAAGGGGTGGAACACATGGTACAATCACGCAACTCGGAAGCCAACATATAGGATGTTGTTGTACTGAACTGCAACATATAAGGGTGAACGACATCACTGGCAGAAACTAAATGGATTGTCAAAAGTGAACCGAAAGATGCTGATGCAACCCAAGGTCTTCACCGATCTCGATGGCACAATTCTACACAATGGGAATAAATGAGCTAAAGTCAACCATGTGAGAAATTGTTGGATTACCGGTCAATAACGTATACCGTTAACCAATGCGAGACAACCCACCAATAATAAAAATGAGTGTCAAGGTGCCCCAGTACAATCTAACAAGTGCAAATAAATGAGTTGAAGTCAAACACTTGGAAGAATCTACCAATCAGGAGGCAATGATGAATCCCCACTGTCGATAGCGAAGAGTTTGCCACTGATGACTGCAAACCCTAAGGTACTGACAAAAGACTCTAGACCTTATTCCCAGAGAAATGAGTCAGAGTTGATGGGAAAAGATACTGCTGGGCAGAAGGCATTAAGGCATTCCCAGATCAATCCAGTGCGAGTGTAACCCGCAGGCAAGATTTGGAAGAGATGATATGGTGCGGGAGCCAACAAGGTACGTCAAAACATACAAGGCCAAAGACCAGGGGGAACTTACACGAGACGCCCGACCAGCGAGTGACACAGAGCGAGATCCCCGGCCAGGGTCCGCGGGGGGTGCGTGCACTCATCGGGTGTGTGTGTGTTTCGGCCCGTCGAACACGGAGAGAACCACTCGATCGGAGCCCATAATGATGATCAAATGCTGAGCACAAGGTCACCTATCAATGATGGAAATAGGGCCAGGGTGCGGCTCTAGGTTTGCTCTCAGAGCAATGTGTTGTAGTCGATAAGAGACAAACCCGCCAGCGAGAAGTCAATGGAGACCTTCTCAAAGCAGCATGAGCAGAAGACCAAAACATCTGATGTGATAGAACAAGATACTAACAAGACCGGGAAGGTTGACTGAATAATGAGTCAAAAGAAACTGCAGAATGGCCGACTCTGGTTAGACTTCCCTTGAACAAAAGCACGACGCGTGATGACCATGGTAGTAAAAAGTGACACTGTATAAGTCTGTTATGCAGGAGGCAAAAACAAACTCTCCATATGATTGGAAGAGATAACCAACCGGGGGAGGACTGACCAGTGAAACAAGGCAAAGGGGAAAAACACCCTAGAGGTTTGTTGGGTCAAAACCTCCACAGATCAGGGCATGCTATTCAGAAGGACTCACACACAACCACACTTAAATGCTAAAAACTAGATAACAACGATAGTAGAACTCACCCGTAGTCCTACGTTTGATGTAGATCCCATGGGGTCCAAACCCCCAGCAACCCTTCTTCCTCCTTAAACTGGAAAACAAGAAAGAACATGCACGGAAACCTAGTTGTACAGCATATATTTCTTCTAAACATTAGTGTAATCCATGTGAAACATTATATAAACCATAATAAATGCTTAATAATCAATATTTTCACATATGCAAATAGATATTAACACATAAGTTTAGGAACAAGATGGTTCTTCATTATTGCAAACAGCATGTACAGAAATAAAAAGTGGAGAGATCACCTGAATCCTTCCAAGATCTTCGAACAGATTGTCGTCCGGATCCATCCCGCCCTTGCCTCGCTAAGATACTTTCAAGACTTGTGCACTCGAGATGGCATATAAATGGATGAACATCTCCAGGAAACGAGGGTTTCCTGTAAAAATCTGGGAAAGTGCAGGAGGCACGGGAATTCAGACTTGAATTGGGATTCCAACAACGTATAATATCAATAAAATTTCTCTCTCCCTTAGGCCATACACATGAGGGGCTTTTATACTCCCTCAAAGTAGTTTCAATCAGTTGGAAACAGTTGGCCACGTACTGGGGTGGTTGAACTACTGGAGTAACCATCAACCCAGCCCAAAAATAGGAAATTTTTATATATTTTTTAATGATTTTAATGGCATACGCGGAAAATTACATGTGGACTCGCGTATACACGCAGAAAAGTCTGGGCATACTCGCGTATGGGATTTTTAACACTGTTTTTTATGAATTTTGTTCAATTCTGTGGGAATGGGTGCCCAAGGCTATAGAGACAATCATGAATCACATGAGGGTGAAAAACGATGCTATAACAGATGCCCCCTAATATATGAGGTCAGAAGGCGTACATGATGGCCGAAATGTATTATGCACATAGAAAGAACTTCGCAAGGACAAGAGAGGACTTCACCAGATTTCATCCTGCCAAAAACCAATGAAAGAAAATAGAGAGTCAACTCATGCTGAGGCGGGCATACCCATGCTTAGTCAAAAATACATCATATCGAAAGTACAAAATAGATCCAAAATGTATACAAGTATAGCTGAACTGGAAGTACACAATGAATCATCTGAGCATGGCCTGGAAGTACAAGTCAGAATCAATGTCTAAGTATCACATATAGAAAGCTGATCAATGATGCTGAAACTAGATGTCTGATCATATAAGTAACTGAATCTCCAAGTACCAAATCATAAAAGGTGGACTAAATGGTACAATCACGCAACTCGGGAGCCAACATATAGGATGCTACTGTACTAACACTGCAACATATAAGGGTGAATGACATCACTAGCAGAAACTGAATGGACTGTCAAAAGTGAACCGAGAAATGCTGATGCAACCCAAGGTCTTCACCGATCACAACGGCTCAATTCTACACAATGGGAATAAATGAGCTGAAGTCGACCATGTGAGAAATCGTTGGATTACCGGTCAATAATGTAAACCGTTAACCAACGCGAGACAACCCACCAATAATGAAAATGAGTGTCAAGGTGCCCCAATACAATCTAACAAGTGCGAATAAATGAGTTGAAGTCAAACACTTGAAAGAAACTACAAATCAGGAGGCAATGATGAATCCCCACTGTCGATAGCGAAGAGTCTGCCACTGATGACTGCAAACCCTAAGGTACTGACAAAAAGACTCTAGATCTTATTCCCAGAGCAATGAGTCAGAGTTGATGGGAAAACATCTGCTGGAAGGAAGGCATTAAGGCATCCCACATCAATCCAGCGTGAGTGTAACCCGCAGGCCAAGATTTGGAAGGAATCGGACGAGGTAGAGTGACGGAACCAAACCGAAGTACATTTCCGACATGCACAAGATGAAGCTAGTGCACGGAAGAAACCCTCTAAACCAACCAATAATGAAAGCTGACACAGACGTGAGAAATCCACCAATAGGGTCAAATGGAAATCAAGGTACTGCACGAATCCCAAGTGTGATAATGCATGCTGACGTTGAACACAGGGGAAACCACTCAGTCAAAGACCCATAATGATGATAAAATGCTGAGCACAAGGTCACCTATCAATGATGGAAATAGGGCCAGGGTGCGGCTCTAGGTTTTCTCTCAAAGCAATGTGTTATAGTCGATAAGAGACAAACCCGCCAGCGAGAAATCAATGGAGACCTTCTCAAACCAGCACGAGTAGAAGACCAAAACATCTGTTGTGATAGAACAAGATACTGACAAGACCGGGAAGGCCGACTGAATAATGAGTCAAAAGACACCGCAGAATGGCCGACTCTAGTTAGACTTCCCTTAAACAAAATCACGATGCGTGATGACCATGGCAGTAAAAAGTGACACTGTATAAGTCTGTTATGCAGGAGGCAAAAACAAACTCTCTAGATGATTGGAAGAGATAACCAACCGGGGGAGGACTGACCAATGAAACAAGGCAAAGGCTGAACCTAGGTCAAAACTAAAACCATCCCAAATGAAGGAAATATATAAGTGTATGTTCTTTGTTCAAGGGCGATAAACTGACACTGTACTGCCATCAAATTACGAAGTTACAACCCGTTCCTGCTCTTTTTTTTATATATGATTTTTTTGTCTTTTTCATATAATAAGCCTGAAAAAGAATAAAAGAATGCTATGGTACAATGGATAGAATGAGTATCAAGAAACAGATGCACTAGTTCCTAGGATTGAAACGATCCTATGCTCAATGCAAGGTGGCAGAAACTGGTAAGCGATACTCAGAGGAATGTTCCATCCATGGGTAAAGAGGGTGTCAAGTCGTGATAGCTTAGTGCATGCAATGGTTAACTTGTACAAATAGTCAAGGTCAAAATTTGGCTTAAACATTGAGTCCAAATGAAGCCGGCTAAGGGCTAGGATAAACAAGTAGCCAATATGCAATGCAGTAATACAACTCAACAACACCAGGGAGCCTCTAGGGTAATAGCGAGAAAAATGATAGTGAGGAAGAAGAATGAAGCTTCAACACATAAGTCATGGCAGGACTAAAGAGGACTCCCGCACCTACATAAAACGCAGCATGGGAAACAAGTGATAGCGAGGAAATAACTAGGAAGCCCATGTAAACGAAGGCTCTACCACCAAGTCATGATTAAATAATTGGCGAGTGAAATGGGTGTAATACTCATGACCTGATGGGATCGACCCTATGGCAAGCGATCAGAATGGAGGCTAGTATGAAAAATTCAACGGAAAGTGGATTCCCTAACCTATATTCCAGTTTTAGTTTATAAAAAAGAGATTTCAAGAAGACCAATTGAACTATCTGGTAACTAATTCAAACAAACTTGAATTTCAAGTATAACTTCAACAAAATTCTCAAAGCCAACCATGCCACTCTCGCAGCGGGGCCTTATACGAGCAAAAAGGAAGACAAGAAACTCAATAAATCAACTCAGTACAATAGTATAGACTTGCAATAAAAACTTCAAAGAATCAAAAAGAGACTCTTTGAAAATTGCAACAAAACTATTCAACTGAACATCAAGGAAACCAAAAGCACCAAATAGGTAAAAAATCAAAATGTGTAGCAACACACAAGGAAAGAGTAAATAAGCAGGAGCTCTTTGTTCTGATTACGCAGAACAGCCAAGAATCTTCAAGAAAATACCTTGGTACTCAAACCAAAATTGCAAACACAACAACTAGAAATTTCACCAACCGAGAGAGTCTTCACACAAAGGAGAGAGAAATAGACATATAGACACCTTGAACACAGTCCAGAGATTAAAAAACATTGTAGAAACAGGTCACCACAGGCAGACAAGACCAGAAAAGCTAAAAACCAAAATTTCAAAATTTCCCCCCAGGCATACGCACTTTAACAATTTTTCAACAAGCGTGTATACGCGACTGTGGCAAAGGAAACCCGCGTATACACAACCACCTTTGATAGAAACAACGTGTATACATGATTGTGCAAATATAAAACCGCGTATGCAAAAGTAAATAATTAAAAATAAAAGAGATCAAGCCTGGATAAAGAACCAGGTCTTCAGTCTGACTGAGAAAAAGTTAACTGGACTAGAAATAATACTTAAAACTGTTGGAAACCTTTCAAACAGCTGAAAACACCCAACAGGGGAATCACAAGAATGCGGTCCCCAGTGGAGTCACCAGTTCTATTTCTGGGAAAAACACCCTAGAGGTTTGTTGGGTCAAAACCTCCACAGATCAGGGCATGCTATTCAAAGGACTCACACACAACCACACTTGAATGCTAAAAACTAGATAACAACGATAGTAGAACTCACCCGTAGTCCTACGTTCGATGTAGATCCCGCGGGGTCCAAACCCCCAGCAACCCTTCTTCCTCCTTAACCTGGAAAACAAGAAAGAACATGCACGGAAACCTAGTTGTAGAGCATATATTTCTCCTAAAAGTTAGTGTAATCCATGTGAAACATTATATAAACCATAATAAATGCTTAATAATCAATCTTTTCACATATGCAAATAGATATTAACACATAAGTTCAGGAACAAGATGGTTCTTCATTATTGCGAACAGCATGTACAGAAATAAAAAGTGGAGAGATCACCTGAATCCTTCCACGATCTTCGAACAGACCATCGTCTAGATCCGTCTCGCCCTTGCCTCGCTAAGATAATTTCAAGACTTGTGCACTCGAGATGGCATGTAAATGGATGAACATCTCCAGGAAACGAGGGTTTCCTGTAAAAATCTGGGAAATTGCAGGAGGCACGGGAATTCAGACTTGAATTGGGATTCCAACAACGTATAATATCAAGAAAATTTCTCTCTCCCTTAGGCCATACACATGAGGGGCTTTTATACTCCCTCAAAGTAGTTTCAATCAGTTGGAAACAGTTGGCCACGTACTGGGGTGGTTGAACTACTGGAGTAACCATCAACCCAGCCCGAAAATAGGGAATTTTTATATATTTTTTAATAATTTTAATGGCATGTGCGGAAAAGTACATGTGGACTCGCGTATACACGCGGAAAAGTCTAGGCATACCCGCGTATGGGATTTTTAACACTGTTTTTTATGAATTTTGTTCAATTCTGTGGGAATGGGCGCCAAAGGCTATAGAGACAATCATGAATCTCATGAGGGTGAAAAATGATGCTACAACACCCATAGCCCAATGGTTTGAATTTCTCTTACTCTATCTGCTCTTCTTAACAAGCAACCCAACCAAAAAAAACAAAACAAACAATCCCTATCATTTTAACTAGCCTAAAATCAGCAGCCTAAATCAATCAAGTTACATATTTTATACAAATATAGAGAGAGCCCTCTCTGAGTCCAGGAAGGCTAGGTCCTATGGCTCCAAAGTTGGTTTCATGTTACCCTTTTTTATGTGGACTTTCCAATCTGATAAATTACAAGGACCTAACATAATGGCGACTCCACTAGGGACACTTATTGAAAAGCTTAATGTTATATAAAGAACTCAGAAAACCCAAAAATATCTCAAGATTGGTATCCAATTGTTGATGGTGGACAACAAGCACGCCCTCAAAACAGTTAGCATCATCCACCTAGTGACTCCACTAGTTTTTCAGAAGGCCTGCTGACTCCACTAGTTCTCACAAACTCCCTTGGGAATGTATTAATCAATCCTAATTGAATAAAACCCAGCCACATATTGTGTGAATTCAATAATTTTTCAGATAGGTCTGTTTTTCCAAACTCTTATAAACTTTCAGTCTCTTTGTGTTGTGGGTCTGAAATCTGGCTTCACAAAGAATCAGCACCAGATCTGACCCTAACCCAAACCCTCCTACAATAGTTGATGACCCAGAAAGAATCTTAAGAAAAAATTCTAGGACTGAAGATTCAACTATTGTTAAACCAATTCACAAAGCAAGTTCTGTTCCTGAAAACCTCACATCCTTGCAAATTATCCAATTTGACTTACACCATAGATGAAATCTATTTAGACCTAAGTCTCAAAGTTGGATAGACCAGAAAAACCTTGATCCTACCAGCTTATAATAGAGTCCTAGTAGAGAAGCCTCTCCTTCCACTCCTAATCTTCAGCTTCTCTAGCACTTTGACTCCTTTCGTTTCAAATATATTCAATATCAGCTAGCTGGTCCAAGTACTCTCAAATTTGAATAGACCAAACAAACCTTGATCCTACCAGCTTAAACTAGAGTCCTAGTACAAAAGCCTCTCCTTCCACTCCTCCTAATCGTCAGCTTCTCCAGCACTTTGACTCCTTTCGTTTCAAATCTACTCAATATCAGCTAGTTGGTCCAAGTACATCTGCCACCCCCACTCATACGTCCACTATGAAAACCACTCCATTTCATCCTCCACCCCCACTCATAAGCCCTCCTCTTATAAATCCTCCTTTGGTTCCATTACCTCCCATCATGGCAGCATGGTACGCCCCTCTGGTGCTACCACAAACTTTACTGCCTATGCCCCAAGACTATCAATCTAGAATCCCTCATTTTAATGGAACTGATCTTGCAACTACCCAACAGCATGTAGATAAGATCAATGATGCTTTTGATTACCAAGAAATAGAATATGAGACTATACAAATGAGAATTTTTGCCCAAATTTTAGGGGGAGAAGCAAAGAAATGGTTCAAGAACTTAACTCCTAATAACATTCATGATCTCCCTTAACTTTATCAAACATTCATAAACAAGTGGGAAACTAAGAAAAATCCTCTTCAAATCTTATCAGAGTATGAGAACCTTAAAATAAATGTTGGGGAGAATTTTCAAGACTACTGCACTAGGTTCAATAGTGTATATAATGCACTCCCTCCCCACATGAAACCCCCGCAACGCCTAGCCATAGTAAAATTTCCAAATGGATTTGATCCAGAAATGGCTTACCAATTAAGAGAAAGAGATCTCCTTACCCTAGAACACGTGAAAAGAGGAGAAGTAAGTGTAGAAGTCAATCTAATTGCTAAAAGGGCTAGAATGAGAACAGAAAAGAGAGTCACATACAAAGAGGAACCTATGGCCTCCACATTTGATGCTAAAATAAATAGTCTAGTTAGGACAATGGAAATAATGATGGAGATAATTAACTTAAATGAAAGAGAACCCCCTAGGGAAAATCAAACAAATCCTCAAAACAAAAACAGAAACCAAAACTTCAGAAGAGATCCTCCTCAAATAAAACAAAAAGAAAATTACCAGTAAATCAGACATCCTTTCCAAGAAAACTATGTAAATGAAGAGGAAAGAGAGACTGAGGATCCAGAAGAAAACCATGTGAATCTAAAAGGCTCTAATAGTGAGTACGTTGCTTTTCTCACAAAAGAAGAACAAGGTTTTTTTTCCTCAAACCAAGTTGAAAGAACATATGAGGATTATGAAGAATACAAACTAGGATTTGAAAATGCTATCATGGAGGTTCATAAGCAGTATGACCTCAAAAGTAGGAAAACCCAAGATATCCCCAAGAGGAACAAACTAGAAACTTCTACTAGGAAGACCCTTGAAAACACTCCTAGAAAGATAGCAGAAAATACAAACAGAATGGCTAAGAATTCTGATCAGAGAAAAAACAAAATCATCCAACCTGATGGTGACCAAAGCTACCCTAGTACATCAACTAGTGGCCCTGAAAAAAAACTCTTTTAATTGAGATTCCAAATAAAATTTAGCAAGCTAAATTTTCTGAAAAAACAATGTCGGATAAAAGTGAGTTAAGTCTGCCAAGAACACAGACACCATTCAGTATTGAGAGTGAAATTTCCAAGATAAAAATAGACATACCCCTTATTGAATTCGTGACTCAAGATGTATATAGATCTCAAGTTTTGAAGGCTTTAAACATAGGAAATGACACCAATTCTCTAAATCTGACTGATGACAAGCCAAAATTGTTTTTTGGGCTAGAGGTAGAGGGAAAGTTTCAAGAGGGAGTTGTGCCTCCATTCTATGTCAGTTTGAACATCCATGACAAAATCCTACACAACACCATGCTAGATTATGGTGCTTCACATAACCTCATGCCAAAGGTAGTGATGGAAAGATTAGGCCTCGAAATAACCATACCATACAAAGACTTGTACTATTTTTATTCAACTAGAGTTAAATGTCTGGGCCTAATCAAAGGTCTATGTGTTAATCTAGCACAAATACCAACCAAGAGCCTTGTAATGGATATTGTAGTGGCTGACATTCCCCTAGAATATGGCATTATTTTATCAATATCATGGGGAGCCAAACTCCAAGGAACCCTCCAAATGTACATGACATATGCTACCATTGCAGTCTTTAACTAAACAAGAAGAATGTATAGAGAATCTCACATGAAATACATGGTAAGCAGCCAAGATAAGCCAAATAACACCCCTCTCTATTCTGCCCATTCAGACCTTGATTCATTTATTTTGTACAATGAATATGACATTAATGAACAAGTAGCCGAAAAAGAGGAAGAGAAAGACCTGTAAGAATAGTCAAACCAAACACAAAATGAAGAATATAATAGTCAATACCCTAACAGCCATGAACAACAACACAATGGCGAATATAAACTTGAAACTCTTGAGAACATGAGCTTTGATGGCTCTTGTGGCAAAGCTGGTTCAGGAGTAGGTGTTTTTGGATACACAACACTAATTAAGGTCACTCTTACAGGCTAGATTTTCAATGTACAAACAATATTTCAAAATATGAAGCTCTTCTCCTAGGTTTGCAATTGCTGAAAAATATAGGAGCTAAGAGGATTTTTGTTCAGGGAGATTTCGAGTTAATTATTAGGAAAATCAAAGGAGAATATTCAACCAAAAATCCTAGGTTAAGAGAATATGGAAATGTTTCCTTATACTTCCTAAAAACATTTGAAAAATATGAACTTACCTCCGTCCCAAGAACTTAAAACAACCTTGCAAATGAACTAGCATTCGCTACCAGCAGTTGCCAACTACCTCATGCCAATAAACAATACACGGTAAAGGTCAAAAGCAGACCAACAGTCTCTGATAACATGGATTATTGGCAAGTATTTGAAGGTGACAAACATATTGAAGACTTCCTACAGTCCAAAAATGAGTTTGAAATGCCAAAACCACACTTGGATCCTGAAGAGGATTGCTCTGCTGAAGAAAAAACACACAAAACAGAGCCACCTTATGCTGCTAATATAAATCTGTTAGAACACCCTCATGAGGTAGAATTGTGTGAATATTCTGATAAAAATGACCTTGAGGTATTGCAATGCAAAGACAATCTATTTCCAAGAGGATTTGTTCCCTTAGAAGAACTATTTGATTTCAATGATGTTGCTAGGAAGCCTAAAATAGAGTCCACTGAAACAGACGTAGAAGAATGCAACATAGGTAGTGAGGAAGAACCTAAAATGATAAAATTTTCCAAAACACTGCCAGCTCTTATGAAACATAAATACATTGATCTATTCAAAGGATTTAAGGATGGGTTTTCATGGGGCTATGAGGACTTGAAGTCCTATGATAAAAACATCATTCAGCATAAGACTCCACTCAAGGAAAACCAGAAACCATTTAAGCAGAAATTGCGCAGAATAAACCCTGTACTAGTGCCTTTGGTTGAGAAAGAAATAAAAAATATGTATGATGTTGGAATAATATTCCCACTCCGATACTCAGAATGGATCTCAAACCTTATGTCAGTGGGGAAGAAAATAGGGGAAATTAGGCTATGCATAGACTTCAAAAATTTAAACAAAGCCTCCCTCAAAGACAACTACCCTTTACCTAAGATGGATCATATACTGCAAAGGGTAGTAAGCTCCAAAAGAATATCTTTGCTTGATGGTTTTTCAGGGAATAATTAGGTACTAGTACACCCAGATGATCAACACAAAACCACCTTCACTACACCTTGGGGCACTTTCATGTATGTAAAAATTCCTTTTGGGTTAATGAATGTTGGGGCCACTTTTAAAAGAGCCATGGACATTTATTTTTCTAAAGAAATAGGTTACTTCATTGTGATATATCTTTATGACATAACTGTTTATTCTAAAACCGATGAAGAACACCTAGTTCACCTAAGAAAGGTCTTTGAAAAATGCAGAAAGTACGGTCCGTCTTTAAATACTAAGAAAACTTTGTTTGGTCTTCAAGAAGGAAAAATTCTAGGCCATATCATATCTGAAGAAGGAATTAAGATAGACCTAAAGAGGATTAAGGGGATATTGCAGATCAGTCACCCTAGGAATATCAAATAGTTGCAATCTTTCATTGGAAAGATCAATTTCCTAAGAAGGTTCATACCAAACCTCACAGAACTCCTAAGAAACATTACAAACATGTTGAAAATAGAAATAAGAGTAAAATGGACCATGGAAGCAAAGAAATCCTTTGAACTGGTAAAACAAGCACTTACCCAAACACTAGTTCTAATTCGCTCTGACTTTACCAAGGACTTCTTCATCTTCTCATTTGCATCTAAACACACAATTGTTGCAGTATTACTACAAAATAACATAATGGGACAAGAATAGCCCATAGCTTTCTTCAGCAAGGCACTAAGAGATGCACCTTTGAAATATAACATTATGGAAAAACAAGCTTTTTCCTTAATCAAAGTATTAAAAGATTTCAGAGTTTACATCTTGCATTCACATGTCATTACTTTTGTTCCTCATACCGTTGTTAAGGACATACTAAATTAGGATCCTTATGGTAAAATACGTAAGTGGATTGTTGTCATTTTAGAATATGATTTGGAAATCAGGCCCACTAAACTAATCAAAGGGAAAGGACTGGATAAACTCATGGCTGAAACAAACTTTCAAGCACTGGACATAAACATGATACATTCCTTGGATGAACAAGAGGAGCTGGCGACTCCACCCATTGAAGAAGCATTTCTGAACTCACTCTAGTATGCTGATATATTATATGTGATTTTTAATCTAAATTCTCCTCCTTCTTTGTCCAAAACAAAGGCCAGATTCTTGAAACTAAAGGCTGTAAATTTTTTGCATTCTAGATAAAGCTTTATATCGGAAAAATTCTCTTGGTATCTTTCTTAAATGTTTACTTGAAGAAGATGCAGATAGAATCATGCATGAGTTTCATGAAGGAGAATGTGGAGGTAATCTCTATTGGAAAACCACTGCCAACAAAATCCTTAGCGCTGGTTTCTATTGGCCCACTCTTTTTCCTGATATCCACAAGCTTGTGGTGACTTGCCATAAATGCCAAATCTTTGAGGGAAAGAGAAAACTATTTCCTTTGCCTTTACAACATATTAGTGTTGAAACTCCTTTTCAACAATGGGGTTTATATTTGATTGGAGAAATCCACCCTTCCTCTTCTACTTAACATAAATGGATCCTCACTACAGCTGACTATTTCACCAAATGGATAGAATCCATCCCTTCAAGGACTGCCACTGACTCAGTAATCATCAAATTCCTTGAAACCAATATTCTATCCAGATTTGGTTGTCCAAGTAAAATCATCTCTGATAATGTTGCTCATTTAAATCCAAGAGAATGGTGGACTTTTGCCACAAGTATCACATTACATTAGGGCATTCTATAGCTTATTACCCTCAAGGTAATGGGTTGGCTGAGTCCTCTAACAAAATTTTGGTAAATATCATCAAGAAATTGTTGGAAGAGAACAAAAATTCATGGCACAACAAATTAGTGCATGCACTGTGGGCAGATAGATTAATAAACAAAAAATCAATTAACATGTCTCCCTATCAACTAGTGTATGGCATAGATGCATTTTTTCCAACATCATTGGGAGTCTCAGTGATGAAGCTTATTCAAGAGGTACAATCAGAGGAGAATGGTATACAAAGGAGGCTGAACCAAATCATTCAATTGTAGCAATCAAGGGAAGAAGTATACAATAGAACACAAGCAATACAAGAGAATATTAAGAAAATCTTTGATAAGAGGACTAAAGCCAATGATTTCCAGATTGAAGACAAAGTTCTGAAATGGGATTCAAGAAGAGAGGACACATGCAAGCATGGGAAATTTGACAATATGTGGAAAGATCCATACATCATCCATTCAGCAAGAGGTAACAATGCATTCTTTCTACAAGAAATGGATGGAACAGAGTAATTTGGATGTCTTGTCAATGGCAGGATCATTAAGCATTATTTTTGTTGAAGTTCCTAGTTTAAAGCTTTATTCATTGTACATAACACTGCTTGAATAAAAGATCAGAAAAATGAAGCACAAAAAAAATAAAAAAATAAAAGAGGGCAGATAAAAAGAAGATGTAAAGCCCCATACCAAAAAAGAATATTTCTAAAAGTGTGCAAGTCCAAATGCCACTACTTTTGAGAAAGGAAAGTCTTGTTCAATCATATAGCCTAATCATCATTGAACATGTTTTAAAATTCTGCTAATAAGTTAGAAATGAATATTTTCCAAACTATTTAAACTTGGCTTATCAGTAGACAAGGTTAGGAAAAGATGTTGGTTCTCAAAGCTCAAATCTGAACCAAAGAAAAAGTGAGGGATGAATGGAAAAATTTTAAATTATAGCCCTCAAGTTTCTAGTTTTACTTGTGCAAAAATAAAATCTGTGTGCAGCTTTTCCAAAATGCCACAACTCATGACAAATCAAACTGCTTAACCTTGATTTGGTCATGTTTTAAATTTTATGTTGATATATTAGAGAATGAAAATCTGTCAAACTGTTTAATCTTGATGGATAAGTAGATTAGGTAGAGAATAAAAGAGCTCATCAACCTAATCTAAGCCTTTGGATGTTATAAGGGTAGAAATAGATAGTTATATGCTTTCAAAAGAAAAATGATGTCAAGGGTTTGCCAGTCCAAGTGCACCCAAATGAAGAAAAAATGTTAGGAAAAGTATGATGGGTAGATAGAGTTGATGTTGAAGCAATCATGTTTTTTCAGATTTTAAATATCACATCTTCAAGGAACGACAACAAGATTAGCATTGCAAAATGGAGAAAATCAGTAAGCATGTGAGGCATTTCATCTGCAAAATCAGAGATCTGAGGTTCTTGACACCTCCTCAAAGGATTTTCCCTCCCAAAGTGGAGCCATTGTTAGTCATCAATATTTTTCACTATATTTGGATGACTATAGAGTGATAGCAGCCTTCTGAAAACAATATTTATTGAAACATTATGTGTTTTCATAAATCTCACTGCCTTCAATATCTTCATAAAACCTTTTCCCTATCTATCAATTTTCCATCTCAAAGTCACCCTATTGCTCTTAGAAGACTCATTATAGGCTTATACCTCTCATTTTCATCCTTCCTTCCTACCTAAAACCTCATTTCCCCATTTTTCTCCTATCAATAAACTCCACCCTCCCTCTAAGATTCCTTGATTGCTCACTCATTCCAATTTCTCTTTGAGCATAATAACCTATGACAATTCTCTGTTTTCACTTGAAAATCTTCAGGTCAAAATATCATTCAAAATTAGGTCAAAAAGCACTCCCATTAGGTCATTATAGTTTTACATTTTTCAAGATCATCCTTGGATGTTTCAGGCACTGCTTTTCCTTTGCAGAATCTTCCTAAAATGTAATAGAATGTCAAGACATGGTTATTCAAGAAGGACCAAAAAATTTCCAAATAGGATTATCTTCTCAGCTCAGAACTTGCAAGTGGGAAATATGGACAAAGTTTGGCACTTCTGTAGAGGTGTTGGAAGATTTATCAGCAGAAAGTACTGATGATGTAGACTGTCTACTCTTGAATGAAAAAAATGTACAGCAAGGGAAAGGGGAACAACTTGGTCTTGTAGATTACAAGGGCTATAAACTTGATAGTCTATTGGAGTCCCAAAGTAGTGATTACTTGCAGGAAAATGACATGGAGGAAGCAGACAAGGCCAAAAATGAAGAAAATATATCAGAAAATATTGATAGAATATGAAAAAATGGTAAGGTGAACTGGATAGAAATGAATGAACTTGAAAGGGCTATAGAGAACTTAGAAGACAACACTGATGATTGTTGTAAAGCACTGCAAGCACCTAGGGATTTGAAAAAGTGGCCAGAGAGGGTAGAAAAATATGAGTTGAATTTTATGGTGGAAACTACAGAAGATTTTGAAGATGCTACTATATTTCAAAATGAACATGTCAAGCCTTATTAAGCAAAAGAAAATGCAATTCAATGACTTCAGCAACCCGTAAAACAAAAAGTGTCAAAGAGTATCAGTGACAAAGGAAAAAGACTTCAAACATTAGAAAGTGGTTTTTTCAAGTTAAATTAAATCCATAAGCCTATAAAAGCCCATTTCGCACTTCAAGAGAACCATTGTTACCTTTCAAAAGATCAAGAGAATTCAACAAGGATGATTTTTTGGGTTTTCTGAGCAAATTTGGGTTAGGTTCCTTGGCGCTGCGCGTTTGCACCGACGCTGCATGCCTGGAGATTGGCGTTGTGCCCTTGCCATCAATTCCTAATGCTTTTTGAGAAGGCGTTATGCGCCTGTAGACTGGTGTTGTGCCCTTGACAAAAGAACCTTGTGCTAAATTTCCTTGGCGCTAAACGCTCAAAGACTGGCGTTGCGCA
This sequence comes from Pinus albicaulis, assembly GCA_034641835.2. Taxonomy (NCBI): domain Eukaryota; kingdom Viridiplantae; phylum Streptophyta; class Pinopsida; order Pinales; family Pinaceae; genus Pinus; species Pinus albicaulis. The sequence continues at coordinate 776,163,076 of CM076583.1, read as the reverse complement.
CTTGGGTTGGCATCGCGCCCTCAGCCATTGGCGCTGCGCGCCTAGACAGAGGAGTTTTCCAAGGGTTGGGGCCATCCAAATCACATCAAATTGATTTCAAATCTTTTCCAAAGTCCTCCAAACACTCTTGAGGGGTAATTACATGACATGAACCTTGCTTTGAATCTATTTGATCACTTTTAATTGAATGGAAATGAAACCCTAAATTTTAGCTTGATATCATTGTCTTACCCTTCTTTCATATTCCTAAATAAAATATTAGTCACAGAAAGGGTAATTGCATTGATCTAGTGTTTTACATTCATCTAGTTTTCCCCTTCAATCACTCCCTTCATTTGTTCAAATTTCCATTTCAACCCCTTCCCCTCATCTCATTTCACTTGTGCCCTAGGGTTTTATAAAATAGAGTAAATATGCCAAAGGAAGAAGATAGTGGCATGGTTGGTGAGGCACAAATGCCAGGGAGACATGATCATAAGAGAGGAAAAATAAACATATTTGAACCCATTACCACAAGGGAACTCATGGCATCCCCTCTAATACTATTTCTTGCTTTAAACATGTGGGTTGCTTTGAGTTTTGTGAGAGAGTGCAGTGAATCCAATATCACCTGGAGCTGACAAGACTATTCATCATCAATATACATAACAAGCAGGTCAATCTTGTTGGGGTTACATATGAGATGTCCACTAATGCAATTGTAGCTTCTACAGGGATACCTAGTGTGGGAGAGAAGTGATTCAAACAAGCAAACCTAGACATGAGTTATTTTGAACCATTCCTCAAACCTAGGTATAAAGGTCACCACAATTCCATCTTCCCTTTTTCTCATATTCTTGATAGATATGCACCCATGATGAGGATAATAATGAAGTATTTCACTCGTGAGGGAATGTTTTCCCACCTCTACTCATACCATATCCATCTTCTTATGCAGTTCACTAGAGTTAGGATGTTGCATATACCATATTATATTTTTCGTAGCATTGAAAAAATGGCCTACATTGTGCAAAAGAGAGATTATAATCAGAAAATGCAAAGCCTATTTCATCATTCACTCATCAAGATGGTTTTCATGCATCAACTTCAACAGAAAAACATTTCATGGAATGTATTCATTGTCAATGAGGTTTTCACTACTCCACCTGGCCATCATCTGTAGGATATTCCTTCATCTTCTCATCCTCCCATATCCACTTCTCCAACACACCCCACTGTTCATACATCACTATCCACTCACATCCATTCACCTCAAGTTGATCCTTCCTCATCACCTTTCCACAATCCTTCACCCTCATATCATGATACTGGAGCATCAAGCAGGGAAAGGAACATTGAAACAACTGGCACTAAAATGATTGACATTGAACCATTTCCTTTGACCTATCATAGAGGCCACAGGCATGTGTTTGCTTCACTTGATGTGAAAGGGGCCATGCCTTCTTCATTAGCAAATCAGGTTGATAAGGGCAAGGAAAATATTTACAAATCATATCATTGTTGATGAGGAGGACAAACATGAAACTAAGAAGGAGTTTCAGTTGATTGACCTTGAAGATGAGGATGAGGAGAGAATTACCAATATGTTGATCAAAAGCAAGGATGCCAAGATTAGTGAGCTCCAAGCTAATCTTGGTAGGGAAAATAATGTGATTCACTTTTTTGAGCTAGAGAATCAGCAGTTGAAGACAAAGCAGGCCATCGGTGAGGTCAAGGAAATCAGGGCTCAAAGAGAGGCAGGAAAGGCCAAGGCTTTGCTAGATGAGGCCTTGGGTAGTTTTAATGACAGTCATGATGAGGAAGATAAGATTCCTAGGCAGATACCAAAGACCATTGGGCTGAAGAGGGCTTTAGCCCGAGAAAGGCAGAAAGAGGCAGAATTGGCAGAGCAACTCACTCCAAGTGAGCTCCTTGCCATAGAGATTAGCAGAGATAGAGAATGTTGGCTTGAGAGGTAAAATTTGCATTTATAGGGTCAAATAGAGAAGGAAAAGAGAGACACTAACATGCAGAGGAAGATGGCGAAACATTATGCCAGGAGAAATAGGATTGCAAGGGCCGAGCTCAAACGAGCCCATGCAAAGATCCGAGCTTTGACCGAGGAAAAAGAGAAAGAGAAGCTCAATATCCTTCCTAAGGTGTCCCTCCAAGCCTCAAAACCTTGATCAGCAAGCTAAATTCCCATTTTGGCACTTCTTTGCACATTTTGAATTTTTGATAGTTTGACTTGTAGAAAATTGGCCAAACGTGCAACGCCACTGACGCTGCACTCTTTTTTGGGCCATCCAAACGAAAAAGGGTCAAAATCCTCTTGTTAGTAATGGCAAGTACATCAACCTCAGAACGTTTCAGAGGATTTGGAGCAAAATTGGTCCCTCAAAAAGGCCAAAAACCACCAAAAAATCACCTCTCTACCGTCTTTTTGGCACTCGCGTTGCGCGTTTATCAGGATTGGGAGAAGTGTTTTTTGACAAATAAAATGGGAACCATTCTAGAAAGTGAAAGAATAGTTTGAAATTAGACTCAGAGACCTTTCCAATGAGCCATCATGGAGCTCATTTGGACACTGGGAAGGCCTCAAAACGTTAGTTGCCTTGACGCAATGCGTTTGCACTGGCGCTGCGCCCCTGTACCTTGGAGTTGTGCCCTTACCAGGAGTTATTGAAAAAAGATATTTTTAAGCCTTAAAGTCAAACATTTTTTAAAATTAGCTCAGAATTTATGTTAGGAGTGTTGGGTATGTGTTATATTCTTTCCACGACTAGCCCCACGCGCTGTACATTGCGCCGAGCGCAGCAGGGGGGTCACAGGGGGGGCGGCAACCCCCCCTGTCAAGGTCCAGGGCAGCGGCTCGGAAAAAAAAAAAAATTTGGTGTGCGGTCCCACTCATAGGCAGACCCACCCATGTTTTGTGAATGAGTTTGCACATGGTTTTAGGGTACGATGGTTTTTCGGCCCCTAGTATTTTGTAGATCCAGTCAAGGGAACTACGGTTATGTTATAATCCAAGGTTAATGGATTGGGGTTTATGTATGCTTCAGCATGTATATATATTTTTTGTAACACTAATAGGAATATAATGAAAAATCAAGGTGGTCATCCCGATTTGGGATCCAGGGGAAAATCTCTGTGTTTATCTGTTTTATGTTTTATGCTCTTGCTATTGTTTATTTTGTGTTATAAGATTCGTGTGTAGATAATTTATGTTCAGGGTTAAAACCTACATTTGGTATCAGAGTTGTTTCAGCTTCAAGGGGATGCCTTTGCTGCTGAGGGTTTTTTGCTTGGGCCTGAGGTAGACCCTGTTCAGTGGGAGATCTGTGGAATCGATTCTTGCGGTGAAAGAAGATGGCAAGCGGCGGAAAGATAGATATCGAGAAATTTAATGGTCAGAGTTTTGAGTTGTGGAAGCTAAATATGGAGAATCTGCTGGTGGATAAAGATCAGTGGATCATGGTAGATCCAGGTACTAAACCAACGGCAATGTCAGATGAAGACTGGAAGAAACTGGATTTGAAGGCTAAGAGCACAATACGGTTGTGTGTCTCAGATTCAGTATTGTTGAATGTATCTGGGGAATTATGGTGAAGAATTTGTGGGAAAGACTTGGGAATTTGTACCAATCCAAGTCTTTGGTGAATAATTTGTTCCTGTGGAAGAAGCTGTATAACCTGAGGATGAAGGATGGAGACTCAGTGACAGAGCATCTGAACACCTTCAATACTGTGGTAAGTCAGCTGTCATTTGTTGATATTAAAATCTCAGATGAAGATAAGTGCATCAGTTTGTTGTGTTCTCTACCAAACTCATGGGATAGTCTGGTTATTGCAATAGGTAGAAATACAACTACCTTGAATTTTGATGACATTGTCTCAACCTTTCTGTTAGAGGAAATGAGACGGAGAAATATGGAGGGTCAAAATGGAGATGCCTTATCTATACGAGGAAGGTCCCAAAATAAAAATAAAAAGAATAAGGTTTCGAGTGGGAGATCTAAATCTAGAGGGAGATCTAAATCTCCTGGAAATTTTGTAAAGGTGTGGTGGAAATGCGAAAAGGAAGGACACTACAAAAAGGAATGCAGATCTAAAGCTCCTGAGAAAGGAAATGGATCTGATGATGCTCCTTCTACAAAGGCAAAAACCACCTCGGATGAAGGTGGGGATGTGTATCTGGCTTCTTCTTCAAATACACATGTAGATCATGAGTCATGGTTGATTGACTCAAGTGCATCCTTTCACTTCACTCCCCATAGGGAGTGGTTCTGCGAGTATGAGAAATATGATGGTGGTGATGTCTTCCTAGGGGATGATAGGAAGGCCAGAATCGTCGGATGTGGAAAGGTAAAGCTAAAGATGCAAGGTGAAAGGATTAGAACACTTCCCGGTGTTCTGCATATTCCTGCATTGGCCAGAAATCTGATTTCTGTAAGCAAGATGGATGATGCAAGTGTAAAAACAGTGTTCAAGAAAGATGTCTGCAATATGGTTCGTGGAGCACTGGTATTAATGCGAGGAGTTCGGACTGGAACTATGTACAAGCTACAAGGTAGCACTGTTATTGATGGGTGTAACAATTTTTTGGTTCCTGAAAATGGAGTGGAAAGCCTAGCTATCTCTGGAGAAAATACCATGCTATGGCATCAAAGGCTTGGACATATTGGAGAGAAGGGCCTTCGAATACTGCATAGAAATGGTATGGTAGAAGGTATGTCTAATTGCTCTCTGGATTTCAATTTCTGTGAACATTGTGTATATGGGAAGTAGAATCGGGTGAGTTTTCCTTCTGGTGCTAAGAGGGTGAACAAGATATTAGAACTTGTGCACGGTGATGTGTTTGGACCTGTGTCAGTTCCATCACTGGGAAATTATGTGTACTATGTTTCAAACATAGATGACTTCTCAAGGAATACATGGATATATTTCTTGAGGAAGAAATCTGAAGTCTTTGACAAATTTAAAGAATTTAAGGCTCTGGTGGAAAACCAGACAGAGAATAAGATAAAGGTGATGAGGATAGATAATGGTGAGGAGTTCTGCAAGAAGGAATTTGAAGAGTTCTGTAAGAAGTGTGGTATAGCAGGGCAGAAGACTACTCCATACACACCTCAAAAAAATGGAATTGCAGAAATAATGAACAGAACGTTGATGGAAAAGGAAAGAAGCATGCTCAGTGGTACCAGGTTAGGACAAGAATTCTGGGCAGAGGCAGTGGAGACTGCATGTTACTTAGTTAACAGATCACCTTCATCAGCCTTGGAGGATAAGACTCCACATGAGCTATGGACTGGTAATAAACCCTCTCTTTCACATCTGAGGGTATTTGGATGTGATGCATATGTACATGTTCCAAAGGCGAAAAGGACCAAGTTGGATAATAAATCTGAAAGGTGCATCTTTATTGGGTATAAGGATGGTTTAAAAGGATACAAGCTTTGGAACTCGGAAACAAGGAAGGTTGTGTACGGCCTAGATGTGGTGTTTAGAGAGGTGAAAGATGTTGTTACACATGAATTCCTACCAAAGGAACATGAGAAGATAGAGTTTGAGCTAAAGGAGGATGAATCAGACTCTACAACAGAAGAAGACTTAGAAGAGGAAGACCCACAAACTCCAACTGTGAAAAGATCAGTTCGGGAAAGAAGGCAACCAGAAAGGTATAGTCCATCTGCTTTCTATTCAATTTTTACCTTAACTATAACTGATGATGATCCCAGAACTGTCAGGGAGGTAGTAGATTCAGAGGATGGAAAACTCTGGAAGGAGGCCATGGTTGATGAAATGGCATCCTTACATAAAATTGAGGCATGGGATTTAGTGGAGTTTCCGGCTGGAAGGACGCCCATTGGGAGAAAATGGGTGTTTAAGAAGAAGATGAATGTAGAAGGCAAGGTGGAGAAACACAAATCTCGGTTGGTAGCAAAAGGTTATTCCCAGGTGCCGAGAATTGATTTTGGTGATATTTTTTCTCGTGTTGCCAAAGTTACGTCTATTAGATTACTTTTATCTATGCTGTTGCATTTGATTTTGAGATAGAACAGATGGATGTGAAGAAAGCATTTCTTCACGAGGATCTAGAAGAGGAGATATACATGAAGCAACCTGAAGGCTTTATGGTGAAGGGTAAGAAAGAACTGGTGTGCAGGTTGAAGAAGTCTCTGTATGGGTTAAAACAGTCACCAAGGATGTGGTATCAAAAATTTGATACCTCTATACGGGGACTTGGCTTCACCAGAAGCAAGGAGGATCACTGTGTTTATTTTAAATTAATTGGTGACCGTGTTATTTATTTGGTCTTGTATGTGGATGATATTTTGTTGATTGGAAATGACAAAGAAATTATCCAAGATTTGAAGACCCAACTTTTCTCCAAATTCGACATGAAGGATCTTAGTGCTGCAAACTATATTTTGGGCATGGAAATTAAGAGAGATCAGGAAAAGAGGAAGCTCTAGTTAAACCAGAGGAAGTATGTCGAGACTATATTGCAGAGGTTCAATATGCAGGATAGTAAACCAATGAATGTTCCTATTCCTGTAGGTGTAAAGTTGTCTGCTGAATAGTGTCCCAAGACACAAGAAGAAGAGGAGGATATGTCCCGTGTTCCATATGCAAGTGCAGTGGGTAGCCTGATGTATGCAATGGTCTGTACTAGACTAGACATTGCACATGCAGTGGGAGTATTGAGTAGGCTTATGTCAAACCCAGGGAAGGAGCATTGGACAGAATTGAAGCGGGTTTTCAGATATTTACGTGGCACTAGTGATTATGGCTTGTGCTACCAGGGAAGACCAGGATTGGAAAGAATGTTGGACATTTGTGGTTTTGTTGATGCAGATTGGGCTGGAGATCTGGACCAAAGAATATCTACAAGTGGGTATGTGTTTAGCCTATTTGGAGGTGCAGTCAGTTGGATGAGTAAAAGATATTCTGTAGTGGCACTTTCAACTACAGGGGCATAATACATAGCAGCCACTCATGCAAGCAAGGAAGAAGTTTGGTTGCAGAGATTGTGCTCAAGAGTGGGGTTGGAACAGCAAGCTATAAGGATAGACTGTGATAGTCAAAGTGCAATTTTCTTGGCTAAGAACCCTGCTTATCATTCAAAGACAAAGCACATTGATGTTCAATATCACTTTGTTAGAGATATGGTTGAAGCTAAAAGGGTGTTGCTGGTAAAGGTGGACACTTTGAAGAATGTTGCAGATGCATTGACGAAGTCTGTGAGCACTCAGAAGTTCTCTTGGTGTAGAGAAATAATGGGTGTTGAAGAATTGGCCCAATGACTAAGCTCTCTTGTGGCCCCTTGTGGAAAGAAAACAACAAGTGGGAGAATGTTGGGTATGTGTTATATTCTTTCGACGACTAGCCCCACGAGCTGTATGTTGCGGTTTGGGCGTAGCGGGGGGTCACGGGGGCGGAAGCCCCCCGCATCGGGGTCCCGAGCGGCGCCCGGGACAAAAAAATGGTGTGCAGTCCCGTTCATAGGCGGACCCACCCATGTTTTGTGCATGAGTTTGCACATGGTTTTGGGGTATGATGGTTTTTCGGCCCCTAGTATTTTGTAGATCCGGTCAAGGGAACTACGTTATGTTCTAATCCAGGGTTAATGGATTGGGGTTTATGTATGCTTCATCATGTATATATATGTGTTGTAACACTAAAAGGAATATAATGAAAAATCAAGCTGGTCGTCCCGATTTGTGATCCAGGGGAAAATCTCTGTGTTTATCTGTTTTATGTTTTATGCTCTCGCTATTGTTTATTTTATGTTATAAGATTCATGTATAGATAATTTCTGTTCAGGGTTAAAACCTACAAGGAGATATTATTACAATGAATGAGTCTCAAATATTTTTCCTTGGGCCTTGCATCGTCTCAAAGGTAAAAATGCATTTAACTATATAATAAATGACATCTCAAACCCTAGGTAGGGTTCACTTCCTCTTTTGACAGATAAATACTGCATGTATGCTTCATAATTTTTGTTGGTTGATAGTTGATTTGAATGTTACATAGACTTTAAGTTGTGAAGAAGTTGGTTTTGGAGCTTTGTAACTGTTTTGGACTTAATTTCAATGGAACAAGAACATTCATAGGATTCATGAACTCTGTTAAATGGTGATGTTGCTCTTATATTGTAATTTTTTCCTTATATTTTCCATTTTATGTATCAACTTCCCATGTAACAGAACGGAAATTTTAGGTTAATATATACTGTTAGAGGCACCTCAAGTCTGTCTTCTTTCTGTTGTTTAAATGTTTTCCTCTGCTCGGTCTAATTGGAGAAATTTTAATTGCTTTCTGACTCCACCTAGCTTGTTGTCTTGAAAATTATTTAATAAGAGTCAAAATGAATAATTTTATGGTATGCATTGTCCTTTGGTGTAGCTTGAAACATTGTTTTTAAAACCTCTCTTTGAAGTTTACTTATTAGGGTTTCGCTAAAGAAGTTTATGGTTTGCCCTATCCTTTGGTCCATCTTGAATAGTCACACTGAAGGTCTTTGAAGTCTGATTGTATAATTTAGGAGTTCCTTGCTCTTTAATCATCACTTATTTGTTATCTTAAATTTTTTCTTTGTCTGAAAGTGAATAGCTAGAGAATTTAGGAGTTCCCTTCTCTCTAGGGTTTTCTGGATTGTTGTCTCAAACTTTTCTTGATAAAGCTAGGCCAAATAAGTTTATAGTGTGCCCTATCCTTTGGTTCTTTATTAAGCATAGTGATCTTAAATACTCTTCTTGTTCTAGTATATGTTAAAGGATTCTTAATTTCCCTTTAAACCTACTAAACTCACAACTTAATGTTCATTTCACACTCACATAAGCTATTAAGATCCATTTGTCTTTGTTAACTTTCCCTATGAAACAACCTTGATTTTTTTTGTACTCTTCAAACCTTTCACAGAACCCATATCCCAATGGTTTGAATTTCTCTTACTCTATCTGCTCTTCTTAACAAGAAACCCAACCAAAAAAGCAAAACAAACAATCCCTGTCATTTTAACTAGCCTAAAATCAGCATCCTAAATCAATCAAGTTACATCTTTTATACAAATATAGAGAGAGACCTCTCTGATTCCAGGAAGGCTAGGTCCTATGGCTCCAAAGTTGATTTGATGTTACCCTTGTTTATTTGTTCTTGCCAATCTGACAAATTACAGGGACCTAACATTTTCCTTGAGAAAGGAAAAATCTCGCCAGGTCTCTGCCAAACCTCCAGGCCTAAGAAGTAGTGCATCAGTCTTAGGTCCTTCATCTCAAACTCAGTAGCAAGCTCCCTCTTGCACTGATGAATGAGAGAGTCAGCACCTATCAGGAATAGGTCTTCCACATAGAGCACCAAAATGAGAGGCTTTTCTCTATCAACCTTGAAGTAAAGGTTCGGATCAACATTACTATGAGTGAAGCCCAGCTTCATTAGGTATCTATATATCCTCTCGTACCAAGTTTTGGGTGCTTTCATCAACCCATAGAGGCCTTTCTTCAACTTGCAGACATGGGTGTCCCGATCCTGGACTTCGAACCCCAGAGGTTTCTCCACACACACCTCTTCCTTTATTGCACCATGCAGCAATGCGGTCTTCACATCCATTTTATAAAGACTCCATCCTTGCGTAGGAGCAAGGGCTACGATAGATTAGATGGTGGTATATCGGGCCACAGGTGCAAATATGTCATCATATTCTATGCCTTCCTTTTGAGAGAAGCCACAGGAAATGAATCTTGCCTTGAAATTTTCAGCACTTCCATCAAATCCATGCTTGATCTTGTAGAGCCATTTCGAGGTGACAATTGCTTTGTAATCTGGTCTTGGAACTACATCCCAGACATCATTCTTCATTATGGACTCATACTCTTCATGCATAGAATCCTTCCAGACTTGATTCTTTACAACTTACTCAAAATATCCAAGCTCAAATTGTACGATAGTACTCATGGCTGCTAGATACCCTTGGTATCTATTCAGATTCTTTCTTTCACGAAATGTGCCCTTGGGGCCATATTATTCTTGACATCCTCGAGAGTGGCCCTGAGCCATGATGGTATTTTCGTCACTGAAGGAGGTGGATCAATTGGGTCCATTGGTTCTTCAGCATTTGGCATCGTCTCATCCTTCAGTTCTTCTTGGTTTCTAGGCCATGCTTCATGATCTTTTTCAGATCTCGAAAGATTGACTACTTTCCTCAGGGAAGCATCTTCATCAAAGGTAACATCATGACATATCTTCATTGCCCTTTGACTAGGCACATAGAATCTATAGACCTTTGAAGTTTCGTTGTAGCCCACAAACATTCCCTTATTCACAGAAGCATCCAACTTGCTCCTCTTCTCTTTCAGCACATGAAAATAAATAAGAGATCCAAAAACTCTGAAATGTGAGACGACATGTTTCTTACTAAAGAAAACCTCTTCAAGAGTTTTGGAGTCTAGAGTGGAATGCAGGCATCGGTTTTGTAAGTATACAACATTGTTTGTATGTTCTCCCCATAGAAAATTCGATAGACCTTGGTCACATAGCATGGCACGAGCAGCTTCCACAATGTTCCTATTATTTCATTCAGCAACGCCATTCTGCTCAGGAGTATAGACAGTTGTGGTCCTCCTCTTGATGCCATCTTCTCTGCAAAAGTTCTTGAACTCATTCGTCTCATACTCAGTGCCATTATCGGTCTGTCGAATAGTATCACATGTCATCACTCCTAGTGGACTTCCTCCAGCCTGGTAGAGTGTATCAACTCTAAACCCAATCGTGATAGCTTCCTTGAAACTCTTCTTCCATATACATAAATTCCCATCAATGAATGCCACAATGAAACCTTTGTCTTCCATGGCTCAAATAGACAAGTGGTTCTTCTTCAAATTAGGTACATAGAGTACATCCTGCAAGCGAAGGACTTGACCTTGAGACAAGTGGAGGGTCACAGTCCCTGTCCCTTTCACGGGATATGTGGCATTATCTCCAAGGGAAATATTCAGATTAACATCCTTCTCAACCATATAAAAAAGTGCTTCCTTGAACCTAGTGATGTGCCTTGAGGCACCACTATCTATCAGCCATACTTCCATAGTGTTGGGTGGAGATGCAGTAGAGAGGGCAGATACAATAATGAATTCATTTCTTTTATCAAAAACATTTGATTCCTCATGTTATCACTCTAGTAATTCTTTAGTTGTGAGTTTTTTATTTTTAGTTAAGAAAACTAGAGGTAACCACATACCAACTTTTAAACTCTAGGATCTAGCCTTCCTATGGTTCAGAGAGGGCTCTCTCTATAAAATTTAACTTTGTTTTTATTTATAAATTATTAGCCTAGTTATGAATGTGCAATTGGTTTTGGTTTTGATTGGTTTGGTGGGAAAAATCACTTGAAGAGATGAATAGTGGGAGATCTATTTTTCCATTGGGCTAAGGAGTCAAAATTCAAGCAAATAGAGCTAGGATCAAAATCAAAAAGTCAAATGTTTTCAGGGCAAGATAGATAACCCTTGGAGATCTTGGAAAGTTTTTTTGTGAGATGGTATGATCGGGATAAAGAGAAATGAAGGGTTCTTTTATCCGTAAAATGGAAGTAGTAGGCAGAGGTCAAACGCGAGAGGGAGAAATTAAGGGTTCCCTACACTGGAAATCAGATGAAAACATAGAAATGACAAATAGTTAAGACAGGGTGATTTTAACAAATCCTGAAGTAATCCTCCTATTCATTCATTCAAATTTAGAACACATAATGGATTGCAAATAACAAATAAATATAATAATGAAAAGTAGAAAATACTTCACTCCAAATAGCTCATCACATGAATCTTGAAATATGATGCTAGTTGATCTGATCCAGTCTGCTACTTGAAATTTGAACACAAAAAGCCTTCAAGTCCAAAAAAACGACTATAGAAATCTTCAATAAATTATTCCACAAAAATACTTCAAAGAGCGAAGTATTTATACATAATTGTTCACAAAATATCCTAGAATACTTCTCGGAATTATCTAAGGAAAAATAAAAATATCTTTACAACAAAATAGAGACAGCTGCTTAACAAATCAGCAAGCTTTCCTACTTATTCAGAAAAATAGAAACTGTTTGTGAATAAGGTACAGCTAGCTGCCTTGGTGTCTTCCTTGCTGGCTTTAGATATTTCAAGTCTATTTTGAAATCTAATTTGCTTTAACTGATAATCTTTAAACTCTGTGAAAGATTTTTACTATTTTAAAAAATATGTTTGACTGCAATTTCAGCAAACTATTTTCACTGTTATCTTTCTTCCTTTTTACCTTTTACAGTAAATTTGTTAATGACTCCCAATCTTCATCACTTGGAATTTGTATTTTCTTCAGCTTCCTGAAGTTTTCATCTGTTTCTGTGTAGCTAGAAAAATTTGGTTTGATGAAAAACAAATGTTTTATTTCATGTTGTAAATAGAATAAGTCCTCAAAACTTCCAAGTAAGACCTTTCCTGTTGGAATGCCCTGTCCACCACCTGATCTTTCAACTTGTTCTTGGTAATATTCTCTGATACTTTTGTTATAATCTTCCTGAGGCATTAATTTATCATTGATGACCAAAATATTAGGCAAAATTCTTTGCCTCAAATTCTCAAATTTGACCAAAAACCTGGTTATAGTGGTATTCATATTCTCACATTTTTCCTCAAGGTTCTTCATCAGGTTCCTTTTGGTGATAAATTTCCTTATCTCAAGGATAGTTTGTCCTGTCAATAATTTCAAGTTCTTCTAGCTCTTGCATGTTCTTATTGTTAAGGAACTTGATCAATTTTACTGCTTGTTCTAGTTTATTATCCAATTCCTCCTTAGTCTTCTTAATCTCTTCTAATGTTGCTTTCAGTAAATCTCTCTATTCAAAAATCACTTGGATTGAGGGCCATACATCATTGATGGCTTCTATGATCTTATTCCACAAATGATTTTTCACATAGGAAATATGTTCCTTCAAGGTTAATTCCTTCCGTAATTTCTTCAAGTCTTTATTTAGTTTGATGACCTTTTTCTCATGTGTTTTTGCATTTATTTGAGCCAACTTGTTTGTATTCTCAAGATTTTCCACCATCTATTTCAATCTGCTGATTTCACTTGTTTTAAGAGACATTTATTCCACAGCTTTCACTAATTTGTTGGCTTCATCTATAGGTTGAACTGCTGTTGTGGATGATTCTGTAGCTAATGTTGTGGATGAAGTTATTGGCAGTGCAGTAGCCAGTGGTTCTTTGGGTGCCAACTTTTCAGCTAAAATTGAAGGCATAGTTATAGTGATTACAGGAATAACTGTGGGAATTTTTGGTACTTTTGGTGTTTCTTTTTCCTGGACAAGTTTGTCCATCTGTATTTCCATTTCATTTATTTGTGCTGTAAGTTGAATTATTAAATTCATTATGTCATCCTTTTCTTTCTATCCTTATATTATTTCCTTGGTTTGAGGATGTTCAGTTGATGGCATTTTAAGTTGTTTCCTCAATGCTACAATATCCTCATTTTTCTTCTTCACTAATAACTCTGATTCTTTGACACTAGCAGGGTCATACCCCACCTGCAAAACTAATTCTTCCAAAGATTTTACCTTGAGATATTTAGCATACAAGCAGGAAAAATTTTAGGCGCTAATATTCGCAAATGGGCTAATTTTCCATGCTTTTTCCAAAAAAAATATTTGTCGATTCCCATTTTTTCTTAAAAATGATTTGCCCAAATTTATAAGAAAAAATATTTTGCCTTAAAATTTGACAAAAATTTATAGGGACTATATAAAATAATTATAATTTTGAATATTTTTGCTAAAATATCACCAAGAATTTTATAGTTTACATATTATGGACTAGCAAGATTCGCCAAGGATTCTAATCTTTCAGATAAATTCCATCCTTAAAATTTTCCCTGCATACAAGGATGCTTTACTCAATTTCATCTGATATTTCATGTTTGAAATGGTGTTCTAGATTTTCTGAGCACTCATGGCTTTATTTGTAATAGTAGAGTATAAAATTTCTCAAGCGTGTCTATGGAATTCAATCTGATCAAGAGCATGAATTTTTACTGTTTGGATTTCTACATCAATCTTCTTATAATCTGTCAATGTCTGTGGAGATTTGGCTAGAGGTTGCGATATTGACATGATTAGCTTTTGGTTTGAATAATCAAAAGCAGACAAAAGTCTATTTTTAACACTTGGTGTTTGTTTGAGATATTGAGAATAGATATTGTTCTTGATCTCTTCATTCTTTAACTTGATTTGTTTGTACCTTTCTTTAATATCTAGATCTTTCTCCTCATCTATTTGTGAAGATGAGGCTTCCATACTTTGTTGTCTTTCTATCAACTATGCATCTTCAGTATTAACTTTTTCTTCCTTTTTTTTTCAGTAACTAGCTCATTTATGATGATTGTAGCAGTGTCAACAATTTGTCTCTGGAAAATCTATGTTGGTATATGGGAGATTTGTTTCTTTAACATCAATTGTTACCTTCTCTTTGCCCACTGAATCTGTTTCAGGCCTTTTGTTGTATCTTAACTTGAATTTATTTTCAGTGGTAGTTTCAGCAACATAGGCACCTTCTTCTCTTACTCTCTTAGTGGATTTTTCTGGCTGATCTACAGTCTCTAAAGTGTGACTAGTATCACTTTTCTTCACTGCATCTATTAGAGTATTCTCTGTCCACTCACTCTGATTTGCATATTCTTCTATCTCTGGTTTTGCCTCATGAATGAAGGGGTTAACTTACATTTAACCCTCATTTTACTTAGGATCCCTTGTGGATCATAATTCCAAGGAAATATTTCTTCAAACCTATATCCCAATAGTTGCTTATCCTCTTCTTTCTCTACATCCCTATGATTGCAAATGAATGGTCCTATTTGGTTCTTCAATCTCAACTGAGTTTTCTTCTTTGTTGCCATTAATTTTATAGAATCAGGGTTTAGGATTTTTCTGATATACTCCAAGGCAAAGATCCTCATTGATACATGTTTGGGAAACTTGTAAGGCAAAAAATTAGATCCAAAGACTCTGATCTCAGTATGTTTTTTATATAAGTACAAATAAAAAATTTTGTTTTTCTCTGATAACTGTAGGATCTTCTTCATCTCATCATTTATCCCTGGTTTCTCTGTATTTTTTATCATCTTGATCAATGGATGGATGAATGAATCTAAAAAATCTGCATATGTGAACTCTGTGGACTCTTTCCTGATCAAAGAGGTCATAAAATGACTGAAAGAGGACTGCCCTCTATGTCCAACTTTTGAAGAGTAAATGGAAAATTATCTGCTTGGAAATATAAGAACATATGGAAGAGGAAGGATGTGTATTTTAACACTCCTTCAATTGGGAACTTAGTCAATTGATCATGAATATTGTCTGCAATGTAACCTGCATAGTCAAAGATTACAGATGGAGGTTGTCCTGGGGAAAAAGTGGATAAGAAACCCAGGATGGATTCATCTATGTGTTCATCAGTAAAGTACACTAGGATGAATGAAAGCATTCAAATCCCATGCCTTGAACCTTCTGGGAATTTTGAGGAAGAGTATGGGGGATTGATTTGAGGAATTTCTACATGCAAAGGCATAAAGGTTTGGAAAATCATGAATCTTTTGGGAAAATCTAGGCCAATATACATCTTGTTAAGGGCCTCTATGGATAAAGGGACTGCTTGAGGATAGGTTGGATTTCTAGCATCTGGTTAATGGATTCAATAGTAATGGTGAGAAGCACTTCTTTGTTGGCATTTACTATGGCTCTCTATTCAAGCACATAATATTTTTGACATAACCTAATGATCTCTTCGCATGAATGAGTTACTGGGACAACATATTTGGGCAAGTTTTATTCCCAAATATGGACTTCTTTTTCATTATATAGAGATTTCTCATAGCTCCAGTTATGAATGTCTAGAAAATTAGATTCAACAATTGGGTCTACTATCTTGTAATCAACATCAATTAATGGAATGTGCTCAATGTCTATGACAGGGGATTGCAAAGGATTTATAATAATATCAATCTTAGAAATCATGTCTGGAGTTGATTTTGACACTTTAGAATCTTCAGGATTACTAAAACTCTGCTTTTTAGTCATTCTGGCTACTTCTGCAAGTTTAGACATTTTACCGAGGCATTTTTATTTTAGCAGACATTTCTTGGATGAAAATGGTGAAAATATGGGCTTCTCTTGGGTTTTTCTTGTCAATTCTGGATTCTTAATAGGATTTATGGGCTTTTACTTGTTTAGACACAAGAAACAGGGGTTTCTTAGGCTTTTTCCTTAAGCAATTGGGCTAAAAATCATTTGAATTCAGGTGCAGAGGTTTTAGGATACCTTCAGAGGATTTCTGGCTTAATTTGGAGTTTAAACAGTTTATAGAAACTATAAAAAACTCACAATTTCTCTTTAAAACAACACGCAACAAGAAATGGGTTCTTTACGAAAAATTTGATAGGGTTTGGCCTATTTTCTAAACTTTTTGATAAGGTTCTATGGTAAATTTGAACTTATGAATGGAATTTTCCTTTTAATAGGACTTTTTAGATTTTAAATAGGGTTAATTTTCTTGAAGAATACCTGTTATACACAGGTATTGGGCTTTGAAGATAGTTTTTGAAGGTTTTAAATGGTTTGAACAGTTCCTTGTTGATTTCTGGAGCAATTCAGAGCTCCTCGGCAATCTTCAATCGCTGCAGGTTTTGAAATTTACAAGCTTTTGGCATAGAAATGGCTAAAAAAGCTTGTTTTACAGTCAGGGAGGTTTTACAGGGTTAACGCGCAGAAAGAGATAGGAAATGAATGAATTTCCTATGTTTATTATGCATATTAGGGAAAACATGCGACAGTAATTAATGGCAGTCACATCGAGCAGGAATGGTGGTTTTTTGAGTTCAAAGGATCAAAACCACGAGTAGTTATCGCATGTAATTTGGGTGGTAAATGGTTTTGAATTGATCAAACTTGATCCAATGAAAAGGGGGCATGAGGAGGAGGGAGAAAATCCCAGTACTGCCCATTTCGTGTAGAAATGAGACGGGGTATTTCGTGCAGGTTTATTTGCAATATGAAATTTCCATTGTTGGATTGTGGGGTTAGACTGCGAACAGACCAGATCATTTGTGAAAGCTATGTTGGGGTTTGGAGTGGGGTCAGGGTCTAATATAAGTGGCAGGGGCGGGTTTTAAACTTTAGAAATAAATGTTTTAATAAATTTAAAACCTTTGGTTTTAAATGATATGCAGCGGGGTAGGGTTTATGTGTTAATTTAAAAATTAGCCAATGTTTAAATCATTCATATGGACGTAGGTATAATATTATATATTTTTTTCAACCTTTAACAGTTGTTTAAAACTATAGGGGGTGGTATAAGCTCTTATAGATATGTTTTTAAACCAATGGGATATGAGCAGGATTTATATTTCGCACATGGGATATTATAACATTGGTTTAAAACATAAAATAAAGAGTTTGTGGGTTATTTAAAATAAAAGGGATTTAATACTATATGGGAATGTGTAACTTAGGGAATTAATGTATAGTTAGAAGATAATATGAAAATAAAGGGATAATGTAATGAATAAAAAAACATGTTTAACTCTAAGTGTAAAAAACATAGCTTGTCTTTGCGGTATTACTTCACACTTTAACTTAGGATAAATGCATTTTGAGCGTTTATGAATGACTTTTGAAAGGGAATGGAATTAGTTATTTAGGGTTTAACTTTTACTAAGTAAAAATGGGTTTTTACTTAGGAAAAAGGAATTATGATTATGAATGAAGGACAAATGCTGATGAATAAGGGTCTAGTGTGGGAATTCAATATTTTTAACCAATCAGTCATCGAGCCTTGGGTTTGGTCCCAACATAAGTCAAAGAAATGCTTTGAGCCTTTTTGACTGATAGTTTAGAATACTGAATATTTGTAGGGGAGGGGAAATTAGTGATTTTTTCCTGATGATGCTTGATTACATACTTGCACAACTGCTTTCTACCTACCCATATTTATTTATAACATTTTTTACTTCATTTTCATGGGTGAATTTAGGCTTGCAACCCTAAATCAATTTTTCTTTCAAAGCATAAATATATCTAAGTCTAACCTTATTTCATTTGAGGGCTCAGATTAAACTGTTGAGCTCCTCATTTATTCTCTATTTTTTCTATTGATTTGTCAAGTTTATACTGTTTGACATATCTTTATTCTCTATCTAAAACATGAAAATCAAAGCATGAAAAGTTAAGATTAAATTGTTTAACTAATCATGGATTATGGAATTTATTGACAATATGCACATAATCATTATTCTTACAGTAAAAGTAAATAGTAGTGGCATTTTGACTTGCTCACTTTCATGTTTTATTTTTCTCTTTTCCTTTTTTTGGGTCTATCTTTTTCTAAGTCCTTTGATCATTTCCTTTCGGACTTTTACCCTCTTTTCATTTTTTCAAAATATGGGAAAAAAAATTGCAGAAAGCAAGGTATGTACATATTACAAGACTATCATAGTCAATTAAAAATTTATGAATCCTATTATTATAGGACCCAAACAATGGCTTCACTTGGGGTTGGCATTTCCTGGTGAAATGTCAAGAACTTAGAGACTAGTAGCCTCTAAAATTTGACTGTGATGACCTTGTAAGTATCTTCTAATATCTGCAATTATTCATACTTATGATATTTACCTTTCAAATCTTAGGACCTTCTCTCCGGGCTTCAACTTTGTTAGGGAAACATCCAATCCAATCTAAAAATCTTCAATGTATATGTACAATGATAAAATTAAATGAAACTAATTATTTTTTATCTCAGGGGAGTAATAGTGCTTCAGCATTGCCATTTACTGCTCCTTATGACATCTCTGACCCATCTAATTCTTTTAGAAAGAAAGCATTGTTACCTCTGTAACCATAAATAACATAAGGTCATTTCCATAGAAAATCAAATTTTCCATGTTTACCTTTGTCTTCCCTTCTTGAATCCCATTTTAACACTTTATCTCCAATGTAGAAATCATATTCTTTACTCTTTTTATCAAAAAATTTCTTAATCTTATCCTAGATAACTTGAGACTTGATATAAAATTCTTCCCTTGTTTGTTGCAAGTGAATAGTTTCATTGATACTTCTTTGAATGTCATTTTTTTCAACTTTTAACTCTTGGATAATCTTCATCACTGGTACTCCTAATGAAGATGGAAAAACAGAATCCATTCCATAGACAAGCTAGTAAGGGGAGGTACCAATGGACTTTTTGGTAGTAATTCTATCTTCCCACAAAGCATTGACTAACTTCTTATTCCAAGTATTTTTATTATCTTCAAGTAACTTTTTGATGATGTTTACAAGGCTTTTATTTTAAGATTCAACTAGAACATTACCTTGGGGGTAATATGCAGTAGAGTGGCCTAGGTTAATATGGTATTTATGGAAAAATTAAATCATCTTTTTGGATTTGAATGTTGCTGCATTGTCAATAATTATCTTTTGGGGGCATCCAAATCTTGAAATAATGTTACTTTCTAGAAAGGAGATCATGACAGTATCTGTGGCTTGCCTAGAGGGTATGGCTTCAATCCACTTGCTAAAATAGTCAGTGGCTATCAAAATCCACTTGTGTTGGGCAGATGATGGGGGGTGAATTTCTCCAATGAAGTCGAGACCCCATTTTTGAAATGGAATTTCAGTAGAGATGGGATTTAAGGGCAAGGGTGTTAGCTTTTTCTTACCCTCAAATATTTGGCACTTGTTACAGGAGGTCACATATATTTTTACATCTGCAAACAACGTAGGCCAGTAAAAACCAGCTCTCAGGATCTTGTCTGTAGTGGTCCTCCAGTAAATATGTCCTCCACAATCACCTGCATGAAATTCTTCTAATATTTTGTAAGCGTCTTATTTAACTAAAAATTTAATAAAATCCCACTATGATCTCTCCAAAAAAGTACATTGTCTAAAATGCAAAATCTTACTGCTTTAAGCTTTAGAAATCTAGCTTTAGTTCTTGACAATCCAGGAGGAGCTTGTAAGTTTAGTAATACAAATATAATGTCTACATACCATGGTGATGTAGAAATTATATGCACTAAGCATGCATATGTCCAAGATCCACCTGATCTCACACTATTTAACTTTATGCAAGATACTGAATCTATTCCACTTGTTAATCTTTTGCAGAAAAATTAATTGCACACACATGTGAAGCATAAACAAAAATAATCAATCGCACATAACACCGTTTTTAACCGGGAAAGCCTGAAGCTGAAAACTCCAAATATATATTATGTAACATGGAGATAATATGACAATCTCATACAAAGCTTATCACAAGCTCTCAGTACAGTGCAATCGTCATACACTAATCAGGACCAATCTTGCAAATCCATGCACAGATCTTTGCCTCCTACTAACCTGCCTCCACCACGCAATCCCTGCTGAAGAATAGCTCTAAATGAATTCGAATTACCCTTGCCTTTACTACGCAATCCTTATTGGAAACTCCAATGTGTGTGTGATGCAATCAATGCATCACTATAGTCACAACAAATAGTCTATCTTTCCCTTTCACCTATCTCTCCATTGGGTCTCCACTGAAATTGCCATGCACTGTAGTTAACTGTTGTATTGTTTAGTTGATTAATGAGTTATTATTTGTGAATTAATTAACTAATTAATTAACTCCACTCTAACTAGTGTATCAATCAATTAGATTAGATACAACTAGCTCAACTGAGTCTAACTGAGTTAAACTGAATATAACTCCATAACTGCTTCTTACAACCGTGTCATAACTCTGCCACTTGAGTTCTAACTGAGTCCTCCATGCATTAGCTCCAGTAAACCCTTGGGAATTTAGTAATTCCCTTAGTCCACTTATGTGCCACATCTGTGCACTAAAATGAAGTGCTCCAAGAGAATAAGTTGTTGTTTAGTGTCTGATTATTATTAAGAGCTAATAATAATTGACATGCATCTATTTTTAGATCAGCGATCTATAAATAGACTTCGCCCAATATTCTAAAAATATAATTTCATCTATTTTTCCAACTTGATCAACCATCCACAAATAGCATCTTGCAACTTCTTAAATATGATCATCATGTCTAAAAATAAACATAGTCTAAAAATAGACTTGCGCCAAAAATAGCTTGTGGGCCCACTTAGTGAAGGTGATTCTTTTCACTAAGCGCATCATATTGTTGAATCTCAACACTCCCTCTCAACAAGATAGGGATTATCCTTCACCCCGATCATGCCTCTATGGTATTCGAATTTGCTCCTGGTGAGCGCCTTCGTCAGAATATCTGCATCCTTATCCTCCGTACAAATGTACTGAAGCAACATGATCTTCCACTGCACACAATATCTGATATGATGATACCGGATATCAATATTTTTAGATCTATCATGAAACACGGGATTAACCGAGAGTTTAATGCAACTCTGATTATCACAATGTATCACCGTGGGATCTAAATGTGAACTGAACAAACCAACAAGGGTCTTCCTCATCCAGATAGCCTCACATGCAGCTTGACTTGCTGCCATGTATTCTGCTTCCATTGAACTGAGTGCCACAGATCTTTGTTTCTTGCTGTACCAAGAAACCTCCATAGATCCAATATTGAAAATCCCTCCTGATGTGCTCTTTCTGTCTGTTGGGATTCCTACCCAATCTACATCCATGAAGCCATGTAACTTCACCTCATCCATCTGTTTGTACCATAAACCATACTCAGATGTGCCCCTGAGATATCTCAGGACATGCTTGCCTGCCTTCCAAAAGAGCTTGGTAGGCTTAACCATCGCTTGTGAAATATGGTTCACCGCATAGCATATTTCCAGTCTTGTATTGACTAAATACATGAGAGAACCCAACAACTGTCGATAAACAGTGGCATCCACTACCTCTGCCGATGTAGCATCCTCTTTCTTCTAATTTCCTAGAAGAGGAGTGTCGATAGGCTTGCAGCTTTGCATGTGAAACTTCTCCAGTATCTTTCGAGCATACTTGCCTTGAGACACAAACAGTTCACCTTCCCACTGCCATATTTCCAATCCAAGGAAATAATGAAGGAGGCCCAAATCCTTCATCTCAAACTCCTTTGCAAGATTTTCCTTGCATGAGTGTATCAACTGCTCATCACCTGTTAGTATTAAATCATCAACATAAAGTAAAATGATTAAAAGCTTACCCTCCACCACAATCTGGTACAGGTTTTCATTTTCCTCACTCTTAGTGAAGCCAAGTCCAGTGAAATAGCTGTCGATCCAAGTGTACCAAGCATGGGGTGCTTGACTCAGCCCATACAACGCTCTTTTGAGCCTGCACACATGCGACTCGCTGCTGAAGATCTCAAATCCTTCAGGCTACTCAATGTACACCTCTTCCTCAATGATCCCATTAAGGAACGTAGTCTTCACATTCATCTGATGAATGTGCCAACCCATCTGCACTGAGAGAGAAAGGATGGCCCAAATGGAAGAATACCGTGCAACAAGTGCAAAGGTTTCTTCATAGTTAATCCCCTCAATCTGTGAGAAGCCCCAGGCAAAAAATCTTGCCTTATACTTATCGACACTCCCATCAGCAACTTTCTTTACCTTGTAGATCCATCTTGATCCTACAACTGATTTCCCCACCAGCCTTGGAACAATCTCCCAAGCATTGTTTCTGACAATGGAGTCATACTCCACCATGGCATCTACCCATGTGGGCTCCTGCACTGCTTCTTCAAAAGAAGATGGCTCTATCACAATACACTTGCTCATAAGAGCCATGTATCCAGTATATCGGTCAGGTGACTGTCTCTATCTACACTGTGATGTAGGGACTCCTACATTCTGTGCCGCATCAAGCTTCAGTCTCTCAACTTCTGTAGTACGCTTTCTGCCTTGTCTGATGTTTGGTTCTGAATGAGTGGACTCATCCACTCCATGAATCTCCTCCTATGGCTGATCCACATCGAGAGGCTCATATTTGGTAACAAGAAGTTTCTCCTCCACATCCAAGTGTAGCTCCCTCTCAAGCGACAACTTCATGGCTTTCACCACATTGAATTTTATATCCCGTCACATAACAGTCATCCGACTATCTAGAAAATACACACAATAATTATGGGGTGTTTCTGTGTACCCCACAAATATCCCAACTTCTGCAGTTGACTCCAGCTTCTTGCTGGCATCCTTTGTCACATGAATGTAAATAGGTGAGCCAAAAATATTCAAATGAGAAATATCATGCTTCTTACTAGTAAAAGCTTCTTCAGGTGTACTCATGCCAAGTACTCTATGAGGACAACAGTTTTTCACATAAACCGCAGTGTTGCATGCTTCCACCCACAAGTGCATCGGTAGGCCCTAGTAATGCAACATTGCTCGTGCAGCACCCACGATCGTTATATTCTTTCTCTCTGCGACCCCATTCTATTGTGGGTTATGAGGCGCTATGAGTTCTCTTTGAATTCCTTCTTTTCTACAGAAGTCTTTGAATTCATCTGAGATGTATTCACCACCATTATCACTTCGTAGAGCTTTCACTTGCTTCCCCGTCTCCTCCACCAATTCCTTGAACTCACATAACTTTGAGAACGTTTCACTCTTCTTCTGCATGAAGAATATCCAGCATCTACGAGAATAATCATCAACAAATATCACATAATACCTGTGTTTTTCTGTTGAAGCAACCGAGAATGGTCCACACATGTCTGTGTGGATTCTCTCCAGGATCACCAAAGCATGGTTCTCCTTCTCATGAAAGGTGGTCTTCATAAACTTACCTATAGTACATCCCTTGCACTGATATGACTGCGCAAGAGTACGCTTGGGAAGTCCAATAGAAATTTTCTACAAAATCTTTAAAAAGTGCCATGGTGAAGATGGCCCAATATCCTGCGCCATAATTTTCCCTCATCCCGGCTCACCACTTCTTCTACTTTTCCCACCATTACAGCGCAGCCATCTACCTCCAGCTTGTAGAGATTCTTAATTCGAACCCCTATCTTCTTGGTTTGACCCATTGTTTTTTGTCGAAGGATGGCTTTTCCCTCACTGAAAACAACATCATAACCTTTGTCTTCCAGCATTGCGACTGAGACCAAGTTCTTCTTCAGACCTAGAACATGCATAACATTATTCAACAAGAATGGATTATGAGACTCCCTCTCAAAGGTAATGGTCCCAATGCCAGTCGCACTGTACCGACCATCATCGCCCATCTTTATATGCATCTATAGGTCCTTCTCCTCCAAGTCACTAAACAACTCTTTGTCTCTTGTCATATGGAAAGCTGCACCACTATCAAGATACCACACTGATCCCATGCATCTTGAAACCAAGCAAGCGATCAAGGAGAAATCAAGCTCAAGTTGTGAGGCTAAGGCCTCTCCAGCTATAGATCTAGCAGCCTTCTTGTTCTTCTTTTTCTGTGGATAGTTAGTGGTGAAATGTCCATGCTCGTGACAGTGAAAACACTTCACTTTGGACAAATCCTGCTTCTTGCCTTTAGCACCGGATTTTGAAGGATTTTTCTTCCTCTTCCCTTTCCTTGCTTTGGCAGCCATAGTGAAATTCTCTTCATCTTCATTCTTCGATGAAGATCCATCCCTAGTACCCTACCTTATCTCCTCTTGCACAAGATCTAACCAAAGTCACTCCCATCCCGGCAGTTTCTCCCGTCCATTGACAGAGTCTTCGTAGCTATACCAACTCTTCGGAAGCCTGAGGAGAGCCAAGCTCACCAATTCTTCTTCATCAACAGTAACCCCCACACTTCCCAGTTCATCCTTGCAGTGGACAAACTTCGTGAGGTATTTTGGAATACTATCGCCTTTCTCCATTTTTATTTTTCTGAGCTTGTCTTTAACCGCCAACTTCCTCTGGTCACTTGTACTTTGGAAAAAGTCTGCCAAATCCTTCCACATTAAGAATGGAGTGGCTTTCCCATGAAGGTTGGACACAATATGGTCCTTCACACCTTCCAACAGAATCCTTCTCATCTTTTCTGTCTTTTTTTGCCATGCATCAAGTAATGCAGCATCGCTAGATCCTGGCTTAGGAACATTGCTATCGATGAACTCCTTCAGCCCATTAGTCCAACATCGCCTCCATCACGTCCTTCCAGGCTATGTAATTCAAGCTCCCATCAAGGGCATACTCCAATATCAACTCGTTTAAAGACATTTCAATGTATACTTGATTTTTGCACCAAGAATATTCTGTAGAAAATTCGAATTGTCCACCAGCACAAACTCACTTCACAATTGCAATCTTCAATCAAAAATGCTTCGATACCATGTAGAAATTATATGCAATAAGCATGCATATGTCCAAGATCCACCTGATCTCACACTATTTAACTTTATGCAATATATTGAATCTGTTCCACTTGTTAATATTTTGCGGAAAAATTAATTGCACACACATGTGAAGCATAAACAAAAATAATCAATCGCACATAACACAGTTTTTAACTGGGAAATCCTGAAGCTGAAAACACCAAATATATATTATGTAACATGGAGATCATATGAAAATCTCATACAAATCTTATCACAAGCTCTCAGTACAGTACAATCGTCATACACTAATCAGGACCAATCTTGCAAATCCATGCACCAATCTTTGCCTCCTACTAGCCTACCTCCACTGTGCAATCCCTGTTGAAGAATAGCTCTAAATGAATTTGAAATAACCTTACCTTGACTGCGCAATCCTCATTGGCAACTCCAATGTGTGTGTGATGCAATCAATGCGTCACTATAGTCACAACAGATAGTCTATCTTGCCCTTTCACCTATCTCTCCACTAGGTTTCCACTGAAATTGCCATGCACTGTAGTTAACTGCTGTATTGTTTAGTTGATTAATGAGTTATTATTTTTGAATTATTTGACTAATTAATTCACTCCACTCTCACTAGTGTATCAATCAGTTAGACTAGATACAACTATCTCAACTGAGTCGAATTGAGTTAAACTGAATACAACTCCATAACTACTTCTTCCAAATGTGTCATAACTCTGCCACTTAAGTTCTAACTGAGTCCTCCATGCATTAGCTCCAGTAAACCCTTGGGAATTTCGTAATTCCCTTAGTCCACTGATGTGCCACATCTGTGCACTGAACTGAAGTGCTCCAAGAGAATAAGTTGTTGTTTAGTGTCTGATTATTATTAAGAGCTAATAATAATCGGCATGCATCTACTTTTATATCAGCGATCTATAACTAGACTTCGCCCAATATTCTAAAAATATAATTTCATCTATTTTTCCAACTTGATCAACCATCTACAAATAGCATCCTGCAACTTCTGAAATATGATCATCATGTCTAAAAATAGACTTGCGCCAAAAATAGCCTGTGGGCCCACTTAGTGAAGGCGACTCTTTTCACTAAGCTCATCATCTTGTTGAATCTCAACAGGTGAGTCTAAAAAGGCTGCACTGATCTCTGGAGTCACCATCTCTTCCTGACCATCTACTTGGGAAATAAAATTTATGTCTAAGGAATTACAATTTGATTCAGCCATAAGTCTAGCTAAACCTTGACCTTTTATCATCTTGGTGGGTTTTATCTCTATCTCATATTCTAAGATAGTGGCAATCCACTTACCTCTTCTTCCATCAGGACCATCCTGAGAATGTCTTTTACTACAACATTTGGGACATAGGAAATGATGTGAGAATAGAGAATGTAAACTCTGAAGACTTTAATGGCCTTTACCAAATCTAAGGCTTGTTTCTCCATGATATTGTACTTCAAAGATGCATCTTTAAGTGTTTTTATAAAGAAATATATGGGTTGTTCATAACCCTGATCTTTTTTTTGCAGTAAAACTACAACAATGGTGTGTTCTGAAGCAAATGAGAAAATGATGAAATATTTTTTGAAATCGGGACTTATAAGGACTGGAGTTTTGGTTAAGGCCTGTTTGATGGAATGAAATGATTTTTTGGCCTCAACACTCCATTTAAGAACTAAATATTTTTTAAAAATTTTGTTTAATTCTCTAATTATCTCATCTAAATTGGATATGAATCTTCTTAAAAAATTAATCTTACCTAGAAAGGCTTGTAACCCTTTTATGTTTCTTGGTGGACTGATGTTAAGAATTGCTTCTATCCTAGCAGGATCTATTCTGATTCTTTCTTTTGATATTATGTCTCCTAGAAACTTGCCTTATTCTAATCCAAATAAGGTTTTCTTAGGATTTAATGAGATGCCAAACTTTCTGCATTTTATAAAAACTTTTCGGAGATAATCCAAGTGTTCATAATTAGTTTTAGAAAATACAATTATGTCATCTAAGTAAATTACTAAGAACTCGTGAATTTCCTTTGCAAAGGCTATGTCCATAGCTCTTTGAAAGGTTTCCCCTGCATTAATTAAACCAAAATGCATTTTTACAAACATAAAAGTGCCCCAAGGAGTAGTAAAAGTTGTTTTGGGTTGATCCTCTGGTTGGACTAAGATCTGGTTGTATCCTGAAAAACCATCTAACAATGAAATCCTAGAATAACCAACTACCCTTTGTAATATTTGATCCATATTTGGTAAAGGGTAATTATCCTTTAAGGATACTTTGTTTAGATTTCTAAATTTGACACATAATCTAATCTCTCATGTTTTTTTCCTTGTTGGAACTAGGTTAGAAACCCAATCAGAATACCTAATTGTTGCAATGATCTGTGCATCATACATTCTTTTCAGTTCATTTTCTATCAAAGGCATCAACATAGGGTTTATCCTTTTTAAATTTTGTTTGAAGGGATTTTGATCTTCTTATATAGGGATTTAGTGTTGAATTATGTTGGTTTCATAGGATTTAAGGCCCTCATAACTCCAAGCAAAAACATCTTGGAATTCCTTAAAAAGAGCAATATATTTTTCCTTTTCTTATTGAGGTAAGGATTTGGAAAGTTTAATCATTTGGGGTTTTAATTCGGTGCCAATATTTCATTCCTCAATGTCAGATCTAACTAGCTCCATTTTAGGTTTTCTAGCAACATCATTTGAGTCAAATAGATCTTCTAAGGGAGTTAAACCTTTTGGTAAGAAATTGTCTTTGAGATTTAATATTTCAGATTCTTCATCAATGATGTCATCAATTTCTACCCTTTCTAACTTATCTCTATCTGATTGACTAAATCTAGTAGGTTTATCAAACTTTTCTGTATTTAAATCTACATTATTTACATCAATTTCACTATCTAAATCTTGATCTATGGTACACTCAGTGTCTATCTTACAGTTCTGAAATTCACCTTCATTATTCAGAAATTGGTAAATTTGTTGGTCCTGTGAGAAAATCTACCAATATTTGAGGTTGTTTGGAATTATTGGTCTATGTTTTACTTATGAAGTATACATATGATTAGGTTGAAAAGGTAAATTAAAATTAATAGCAAAAGTTTCCAAAGAATGTGCTTGTAAGTTTTTCCTTCTTGGTATTGCAAAAAAATTACATTCCAATAAATCATTAATCAAATCTAGTATAGTCTCTCTGTATCGGCCTAGTCTAGGATTGTAAACTGAATATTCACCTTTAATTTGTTTAACAACCAACCCAGAATCTCCCATTATTGTTATCCTTTTACCTCCTAAGTTTCTGATTATTTGGAGTCCTACAATGAGGGCTTCATACTCAGCCATGTTGTTAGTACATTTGAAATTCAGTCTGAAAGCATGGCCTTCTACATGATTTTTCTCTATATTAGTTATCTATACTCCTGCTCCTACTCTTAACTTATTTACTAAACCATCAAAGTCTAAATGCCATAAAGATTCATGAGAAATATTATCATTGTCTTGAGTTTTCTTACCTTCTCTTAGTTCAGTCTTGATTTCATTATTAGTTTCAGCATTACATAGGATGAAAGTATCTAGATTAGTAGGTGTGGTATAAATTGGGTAATTTATTGACCTTTCAGCACTTCTTACCATATATTTCATTAATTTTTCCCTATATAACTTCTTTGGCTGGCAAAAAACTGATATAATGGCATATGACATGTCCAATTGTAGAGATCCCTGTAACTTTTCTCCCCATGAGTGAGATAATAACATTCCATATTTGGGTGGGATGTCAGCTACTACAATGTCCATTAATATACTCTTACTAGGATATTGAACTAGTGTTACACATAAATCTTTGATTAAACCTAGGCATTTTACCTTACTTGAGTCAAATGAAAATAAATCCTTATAGGGCCTTGTGATGTCTAAGTTCAGGGTTTCCATTATAGCTTTTGGCATTAGATTATGTGAAGCTCCTGAATCTAACATTACATTGTGTAGGATTTGATCATGAATAGTTAAACTAATGTAAAATGGAGGAACTACTCCATCTAAATGCTTTCCATTCACATCTGGGCCAAAAATCAACTCTCGCTGATCATCATTCAGATTTATGGAATCTTATCCATCATTTATGTTTAATGTTTCAGTTATGGTTGATTTATACAAGTCATGTTTTACCAATTCTATCAGTGGAATTGGTTTTTTTAGCCTTGCAATTTCAGATTGTATGTTGAATGTAGGTTGGGATTTACTTATTTGAATCAATTCTTCTTTGGTAACTGTAGTTTGAGATGGTTTATCTTGTTTTCCCATAGTTATATTTTCAATTTCAGTTTGAGTATCTTGATTATTACTGCTTTTTGCTTTCTTTTCAGGAATGGATTGTGAAGCAGTAGATGTTTTTTCAGATTTTGAGTTGTCAAAATTTGTTTTTGCAGTGGCAGCTTTTGGATCTGCTGATTTAGGATCAACATTGTGTATCTCGAGATCTAAGTTTGTTGTTTTATCTGAATTAGATGCTTTGGGAGCAGTAAATTTTTGTGAATCTTTTGCAGCTTGGGAAACTTCATTAGTTATGTCAACAATCTTAGGGCTTGGTGAAATCTTAGGGTTGGAAATTTTTTGGGAATAACTAGAGTTTTTCTTATTTTCCCTAGGGATAATTTGCAGAAATTTTATTTTAGGAGCTTCTACTATTTTCTTATTTGGTGTTTGAGATGTTTTCTTAGTAGAAGACTCATTTTTTTTCTTACTCCTTAGGTTATACTTACTGTGTACTTCGTTAATGGAAAATTCATAACCCTGTTTGTAATCAAAGGATTTCCCTGAATCTAATTAGAGTTGTTGGAGTTCAAATAATTCTTGATCTTCTTATGTGAGAAAGATAGTATTATTATCATCTATTCCCATTAAATTTATGGTATCCTCTTCATCATCATTTTTTTGAGAACTCTCAGCATAATTCTCTTGAAAGGGAGGTCTTATTGTTTGGTCTGGGGCTGAGTCTTTTTCTTTTCCTGAATTTGTGTTTTTTCTGAAATTGGAATTTCTGATTTGTTGTTGATTATCCCATTGAGGTCTTTTTTCTATGTTATCTAATCTATACATCATCCTCTCTAAATTTTTAGCTAACATATATATTTTTGTGTCTGAACTAGAGGCTTATTCTTTCATGGTTACTCTCCTCTCATTTCTTAATTTGGCCTTCTTAGCTAAAATTTTTACTTCTACACCTACAACATTTGTTTGCATTCTTTCCAATGTTTCTGCATTTCTTTCTTTTAACTGATATGCCATGTCAGTGTCAAATCCATCTAGGAATTTGAGTAAGACAGAGTCAGGAGTGGGTTTTAGATTTGCAAGAATTGAATTGTAAACACTGTTATATCTAGTGTAGTAGTCTTGTACATATTCATTTGGAGCTCTTTTCATTGCATCAAATTTAGACAATATTTGTAGGGGTTTTTTCTTCTTTTCCCATTTATTTAAAAATAATCTATGAAAAACATCTAAATCAGCTACACTACCAACTGCAAGAATTTTAAACCACTTCTTAACTTCCCCACTTAATTTTTGTGCAAATAACCTCATTTGTACATATGATTCATCTATCTCATGGAGTTCAAAGTAATCTGTCATTTTGTTTATGTGTTGTTGTGCAGTATAATGAGTAGTAGCATCAAACTATGGAATATTACTTTGGTAATCTTGGAGCATGTCATGAAGCTGTACTAGAAGGACAAGGGGGGCATACCTAGCAACCATATCTTGAATTTTAGCTTGGCTAGGAGGTAAATTAGAAGTGCTAGGGGTTGAACTAGAAGTAGTGGCTGATGAAACTTGGATATAAGGTGCTGAACTAGAAACAACAGTAGATGAAATAAAATCTGAAGTTGAGATATTGGAAAGTGGAAATGAGATATATGTGTAACTATTAGGAAATTAAAATTATGCATTTAACAATGTAGAAGGTGAACTAGTGGATGAAGTGGATGTAGGGGATGAAGGAAATAATATTCTAGGTTGTAATAGTAATCTAGGACTAAATGGATCTATGGATTGATTGGTAGTAGAAACTATAGATGATGTAGTGGTATCTAAATGAGGAATAGGAGTTTTAGATGTGTAAGCTAACAGCTGAGCAAATTCAATTGCCTCATCAATTTCCTTAATAATAGTAGCATTAATTTCTTCAAGTTTGTTTTGATTTATAACTTTCTTTAATTCAGAATCTGCTTTATAGTTTTCTATTTTGTTTCCAAAAATGAAATAAAAACAGGGTCTAAAACAGCAGTACTCAAATTACTTTCAGATTTGGTCCTGAATAAATAATGTTCAAATTCTAAATCAAACTCTATATCCTCCAAAATTACTAATTCTTGGGGTAATGAATTGACTCTTATTAATGAAACTTTAGCATCTAAATCTCCTATCTGTTTTTTATTTTTCCCAATTTGTTCTAGATTGTCTACTATTATAGTAGGTTTAGGATCCGGGTTAGACCTGGTATGGTAAACTTTCCTAGAAGCCAGAATTACAAGTTTTTATACTCACAACTAGTTAAACAATATTTAAGGCAAGAGGATGATAAAAATGATTTCCTTTCAGATTTATTTAACAACTGAGGATTGGTTAAGTCCCTAGTATGGTCGCCAGTATGTTATCACTCTGGTAATTCTTTAGTTGTGAGTTTTTTATTTTTAGTTAAGAAAACTAGAGGTAATCACGGACCAACTTTTAAACTCTAGGATCTAGCCTTCCTAGGGTTCACAGAGGGCTCTCTCTATAAAATTTAACTTTTTTTTATTTATAAAATATTAGGCTAGTTATGAATGTGAAATTGGTTTTGGTTTTGATTGGTTTTGTGGGAAAAATCACTTGAAGAGATAAATAGTGGGAAATATATTTTTCCATTTGGCTAAGGAGTCAAAAG
Organism: Pinus albicaulis; assembly: GCA_034641835.2. Lineage (NCBI taxonomy): Eukaryota > Viridiplantae > Streptophyta > Pinopsida > Pinales > Pinaceae > Pinus > Pinus albicaulis. The sequence goes on along the minus strand of CM076583.1, from coordinate 776,130,856 downwards.
TCAGGCAAGCAGAGCCGGGATCAAAGTAAAAAAGTCAAATGTTTTCAAGGCAAGATAGATAACCCTTGGAGATCTTGGAAATCTGTTTTGTGAGATGGTATGATCGATATAAAGAGCAATGAAGGGTTATTTGATCTGGAAAATGGAAGTAGTAGGCAGAGGTAAAACGATAGAGGGAGAATAAAGGGTTCCCTACATTGGAAATCATATGAAAACATAGAAATGACAAATAGTTAAGACAAGGTGCTTTTAACAAATCCTAAAGTAATCCTCCTATTCATTCATTCAAATTTAGAACACATAATGGATTGCATGTAACAAATAAAGATAATAATAACAAGTTGAAAATACTTCACTCCAAATAGCTCATCACATGAATCCTGAAATATGATGCTAGTTGATCTGATCCAGTCTGCTACTTGAAATTTGAACACAAAAAGCCTTCAAGTCCACAAAAATGACTATATAAATCTTCAGCAATTTATTCCACAAGAATACTTCAAAGAGTGAAGTATCTATACTTAATTGTTCACAAAATATCCTAGAATACTTTTAGGAATTATCTAAGGAAAAATAAAAATATCTTTACAACAAAATAGAGAAAGTTTCTTAACAAATTAGCAAGTTGTCCTACTTATTAAGAAAAATAGAAACTGTTTGTGAATAAGGTGCAGCTGGCTGCCTTGGTGTCTTCCTTGCTGGCTTTAGATATTTCAAGTCTGTTTTGAAATCTGATATGCTTTAACTAATACTCTTTTACTGATTCTCTTTAACCTCTGATACTCTTTAAACTTTGTGAAAGATTTTTACTGCTGTAAAAAATATGTTTGACTGCAATTTCAGTAAACTATTTTCACTGTTATATTTCTATCCTTTTACCTTTTACAGTAAATCTGTTAATGACTCCCAATCTTCATCACTTGGAATTTTTATTTTCTTTAGTTTCCTGAAGTTTTCATCTGTTTCTGTGTACCTAGAAAAATTTGGTTTGATGACAAACAAATATTTTATTTCATGTTGTAAATAGAATAAGTCCTAAAAACTTGTAAGTAAGACCTTTCCTGTTGGAATGCCTTGTCCACCACCTGATATTTTAACTTGTTCCTTGGCATATTCTCTGATACTTTTGTTATAATCTTTCTGAGGCATTAATTTATCATTGATGACCAAAATATTAGGAAAACTTCTTTGCCTCAAATTCTCAAATTTCACCAAAAACATGGTTATAGTGGTATTCATATTCTCACATTTTTCCTCAAGTTACTTCATTGGGTTCCTTTTGGTGATAACTTTCCTTATCTCAAGTATATTTTCAGTCCTGTTAGTAATTTCAAGTTCTTCTAGCTCTTGCCTATTCTTATTGTTAAGGAACTTGATCAATTCTACTGCTTGTACTGGTTTGTTATCCACTTCCTCCTTAGTCTTATGAATCTCTTCTAATGCTTCTTTGAGTAAACATCTCTGTTCAAAAATCACTTGGATTGAGGGCCATACATCATTGATGGCTTGTATGATATTATTCCACAAATTATTTTTCACATAGGAAATATGTTCCTTCAAGGTTAATTCCTTCTGTAATTTCTTCAATTCTTCATTTAGTCTGATGGGTTTTTGCTCATGTGTTTTTTCAATTATTTGAGCCAAATTGTTTGTATTCTCAATATTTTCCACCATCTGTTTCAATCTGTTGATTTCACTTGTCTTAAGAGACATTTCTTCCATAGCTTTCACAAATTTGTTGGCTTCATCTGTAGGGTAAACTATTGTTGTGGATGATTATGTAACTAATGTTGTGGATGAAGTTACTGGCACTGCAATAGCCAGTAGTTCTTTGGGTGCCTAATTTTCAGCTAAAATTTAAGGCACAGCTGTAGTGATTACAGGAATAATTGTAGGAATTTCTGTTACTTTTGGTGTTTCTTTTTCCTAGACAAGTTTGTCCATCTGTATTTCCATTTCCTTGATTTGTGTTGTAAGCTGAAATATTAAATTCATTATGTCATCCTTTTCTTTTTGTCCTTCTATTATTTCCTTGGTTTGAGTATGTTCACTTGATGATATTTTAAGTTGTTTCCTCAATGTTGCAATATCCTTATTTTTCTTCTTCACTAATAACTCTGCTGCTTTAACATTAGCAGGGTCATATCCCACCTGCAAAACTAATTATTCCAAGGATTTTATCCTGAGATATTTAACATACAAGGATTCTTTATCCAATTTCATCTAATATTTCATGTTTGAAATGGTGTTCTGGAGTTTCTGAGCACTCGTGGCTTTAGTTGTAATAGTAGAGTACAACATTTCCTAAGTCTATCTATGGAATTCATTCTAATCAAGAGCATGAATTTTTTCTGTTTGGATTTCTACATCAATCTTCTTATAATTTGTTACTGTCTTTGGAAATTTGATTGTAGGCTGCAATATTGACATGATTAGCTTTTGGTTTGAATAATCAAAAGTAGACAAAAGTCTATTTTGAACACTTGGTGTTTGTATGAGATATTGAGAATATATATTGTTCTTGATCTCTTCATTCTTCAACTTGATTTTTCTGTACTTTTCTTTAATATCTAGATATTTCTCCTCATTTGTTTGTGAAGATGAGGCTTCCATACTCTGTTGTCTTTCTGTCAATTGTGCATCTTCAGTATTAAATTTTTCTTCATTCTATTTTTCAGTAATTGGTTCATTTATGACGATTGTAGCAGTGTCAACATTTGTCTCTGGAAAATTCGTGTTGGTATATGGGAGATTTTTTTCTGTAACATCAATTGTTACCTTCTCTTTTCCCACTGAATCTATTTTAGGCCTTTTTTTGTATCTCAAATTGAATTTATTTTCAATGGTAGTTTCAGAAACATAGGTGCCTTCTTCTCTTACTCTCTTAGTGGATTTTTCTAGCTGATCTTCAGTCTCTAAAGTGTGACTAGTATCACTTTTCTTCAATGCATCTATTAGAGTATTCTCTATCCACTCACTCTGATTTGTATATTTTTCTATCTCTGGTTTTGCCTCATGAATGAAGGGGGTTAACTTACATTTAACCCTCATTTTATTTAGGATCCCTTATGGATCATAATTCCAAGGAAATCTTTCTTCAAACCTGTATCCCAATAGCTACTTATCTGCTTCTTTCTCTGCATCCATATGATTGCAAATGAATGGTCCTATTTGGTTCTTCAATTTGAACTGATTTTTTTTCTTTGCTGCCATGAAGTTTATAGAATCAGAGTTTAGGATTTGCCTTATATACCTGTTATCACAAAATCAGACCTAATAGGCTGCTCATAAAACCAATCTTGTGCAACTATTTCAAACCAATCTTTTGGTTGAGGCTTAGCCTGCTCAACCTGAGAGGGCTCTCTCAAGGGTTTATGATTTTTCATAAATATGCAGATGGCTAACTCTATATGGGATAAAAATAGATAAATGATATAAATTGGTTGTAAATCACATTAGAAAGTATACATTGGGCTTATGGAGTCATAATAGCTTCACCAAAACCAAAATAATCTACCTAGCATGGAAGTCAAGGCATATCAGAGTTCAAGTCAAGGAATAAACATGTAGAATAGTGAAACACACAGTCAGATTGTCTATGAAGGAAGTCAGAGCATCATTGATGAATTCTCAGTAGCATAAGAAAACATCACTGCAATAGAATATTGAAAAGATGCCATCAGAACAAGAACATACAATAACTCCTTATGAATCTTGAGTTGTCTAAGTAGAAATTATGTATTAGGCTGAAAAAAGTCGCTTACATAAAACAGAGTCTTTTTGCTAACAAATGTCCAACCCTTTCTATTTCGACCTCTTGATATTTTATAGATCCTTTACATCATGATATAAGCTTCTCCATAACTAGATACATCGAATTATCATGCTTTGACACCTATTCTAACCATAAAACATGGTATTTATTACAAACACAGTTGTAAAACTAACATAGAGTCCTATTACAAATAGAATTAGAACTCTTTTGGTTCTACTCAAAATAGCTTTATCTAAACTTAAATACATCATTTTCCACCTATCATTCCATTAATTTGAATTATGATTTTGAGTTTCAACTTGTTATAACCATAATGTTGGTGATCTTAATCCCCTGTAATCTAGGAAACTGCTCCCCTGTGTTTAGGCTTAGGATCCCCTTAGCTTCTTGAGATATTCTGACCACTTCCAACTGATAACTTCGAGGCTAATTGATGTTGAGAACATGATTGGCATATGTCCCAAATCATCCCTTCATGTCAACTGTGCGAAACCATCTTGAACTTCTCAAAACCATGAAAATAGACCTGCGCTACGAAAGCAGCACAGTTTCGTAGCGCTTTTCGTAGCACGGTCTCTTTTACCATTTTCCTTCAAAATTTAACTTTATTTCCTTCAGATTTACTTTTATATTCACTTGATATATCTTCTTTAGGAATTTCAAATCAAAATACCTAGTCTTCCCTCCAAATTTTGATAAGAAAAAGGGTGAAAAAGCTGCTACAGCAGTTTCGTAGCGCTTTTCACCCTTTTTGCACTATAGGCGCTACGAAACTACTGTGCAAGCAGTTTTAACCATATTTTCACAAAATTTAAAGCAAAAAGGTACCACAGATTTAGAAAATCATTGGCTTTATCAAACCCAACAAATATTTTAACTAAAAACATAATCTTTACAAAATTTAATCCTCATTTTCCATTTAGAATTTGTTTTGAATTTGTCATTTTGTACCTCTGCTCTTTAGTTCATCTTGAGACTGTTTTAATTGTAGCTCCAAATCCTTCACTTGGCTTCTAATCTTCCTGTTACTTGCTCTCAAATGAGTGTTGATCACTCTAACAAACCTTGTTTCTTTAATGGTTGGAACTGTCCATGTAAAGAACTGTTGGGCACTGCTTGGAATCTCTGACCTAGCAACTATTTGACCTTCCCAAACAGCCTTCAACCTCTTGAATTATTTCTTTTCAATGTCATGTTGTCTTTCCCTCTTTATCATCATCTCCATTTCTTGATTTGCTAGCTTCAACCTTTCTTCCAACAGTTGACACTCTAACATGTGTTATTTTCCCTTCTCTAACTTGTTGATTGCATGCTCCACTATAGGAGATGAGAGATCAATCACCTTTTCAAGGGCTTTGGCTACTTCAATAATTACTTAGATATCCTTACTGCTTTCTTGGAGTTTCTTTACATGTTTGGTTAGAGGTTTCCTAGCTTGAAAAACAAAAGTTGCATTCTTACCTTCAAAATCCAATTTCTTTGCTGATTTTATTTTTCTCTGTTTGGGTTCATTCACTTCAATGAAATCTGCCTGAAAAATGGGTGATACGTCTATGTAAATTTCATGCAGTATATCATCCAAGTTTCCTTTCATCATTGGACTGTCCTCTATCATTGAAACAACTGCTTTTCCTTTTGATGCTAATACTTGACTTCTTGTTTTTCTTTGGGTCTCCTGCTTACTGGCCAATTTTTTTTGTTTTGTTTCTTTGACCCTTTCTACTCTCTGTTTTGCAGGTGATAAGGTTTCTGCAAAAAGCCCTAATGTTTTCTCAATTCTATCTTCAACCTGCTTCCTTGGTTTCAACTTTACAAACCTCTTGGCTTTAGAAACCACTGGCTAAATGGATTATGCTATTGGTGGTGAAGGATTCCCCTTAGTCTTAGGGTTTTTGGCTGGGCTTAAAGATTCCATTTCAAATCCACTCATAAATAAAAAGGAATACCAGTCTCTATTTATTTTCTGGAGCTCATTCAAAACCAGCAAATTTATCAAACCATGATGAAATAGAGAATTTTCACAGCCATCAGACTTAGCTTGGACTTTGTCAGCCATTTTGGCAAGGCTTCTATGCAAGTAAAATGGTAAATCTAATGATATCATGCCTATGAAATGCAACAGTAGTTTGAAATGATAGGTATAGATTTTGTGGTACCTGCCTTCACATGTGAAATATCTTTGGATGTTGAAAAGTAGCTTTGCATAGTTGTCCTTGATACATATTTTTGGTATTGAATTGTTCAAGTCCATGTCTTCATATCCTGGTTTCATAAACTCCTTGCATGGCTCCATGTCAAACCTAAAACCTTTAAAACAAGATTTTTGTCCCCTTGGTATCTATGTCACAGCAGCTATGATCTCAGGTGTAACTAGCACATTTATCATCTCAACTTTTGTAGTAGTTCCACTGAAATGTAAAGAAAAATCTTTGGACACCTGAGTGTGGCAACCCAGCAGCTTTTCACAAAATTTGAGAGAGCCAACTTTGCTAAAAGCCTCCTTACCATTTGATCCTCCATAACAACATTTTCATTCTCTGGTTCGAATCTTAGACAATGTCCCCCTCTGTGGACTTTCTTTTCTTCTGCCATGTTTCCTGTAGAAAACCTGTAGTTTCTCTAAAACCTCTAAAGCAGCCTATGTTGACCTGATGAACAACCTCGCTTGATTTGATGAATCGGCCTCACTTGAAAATGGTGAGAGTTGTCTTTGGATGGAACAACCATAAACTTAGCCTTACTGTTTCAAATTTTGGACATCATATGTGAAGGTAAATGAAACAGGGATGACTCAATTAGGCAAAAATTCAAATTTAGAGATGTCACCTCATGACCAAATGATGTTTGATTGATACCCTATCATGAATATGATAACTGTAGGACAAGTGGGTACATCGAATATGTTAATTTACTGACTCACCATACCCCTATCATGTCATTTCCCAACTAATACTGACAAATCTCGGCTTATTTGACACGATAGCTACGAAATCGCGCTTTCGTAACGCTCACAGTGTAAATTCTGCACTTTGCGCTACAAAAGTAGCAGTGCTTTAGTAGCGCAAAACTGAATTTTTTAACCAACGGTGCTACGAAACTGTGGATTTGTGGCTAATTGTAGAAAATTGACCCAAAACTTACATAAATGTTCCTTAAACAAAAAATGTGAATTTTTTGACCATGAAATGAACCTACAAAGACCTTATTTGAATTCTAATGATGAACACTAAAACTCTAAAACTATGAAATTCCCTTAACCATACTAAATTACTTTCATAATTATTAAACCAAGATCAAAACAGAGTTGACATACCATGTTTTGAAAAAAAAAAATTTGGGTGATAACATACTCCAAGGCAAAGATCCTCATTGATACATGTTTGGGCAACTTGTAAGGCAACAAATTAGATATAAAGACTCTGATATCAGTATGTTTTTCATATTAGTACCAATCACCAATTTTGTTTTGCTCTTATAACTATAGGATCTTCTTCATCTCATCATTTATCCTTTGCTGCTATGTATTTTTTATCACCTTGATCAATGGATGGATGAATGAATCTAAAAACTCTTCATATGTGAACTTTGTGGACTCTTTCCTGATCAAAGAGGTCAAAAAAATGACTGAAATAGGATTGCCCTCTATGTCCAAATTTTGAAGAGTCAATGGAAAATTATCTGCTTGGAAATATAAGAACATATGGAAGAGGAAGGATGTGTATCTGAACACCCCTTCAGTTGGAAACTTAGTCAATTGATCATGAATATTGTCTGCAATGTAACCTGCATAGTTAAATATTACATATGGAGGTTGTCCTGGGGACAAAATGGATAAGAAACCCAGGATGGATTCATCTGTGTGTTCATCAGTAAAGTACCCTAGGATGAATGAAAGCATAGAAATCACATGCCTTGAACCTTCTAGGAATTTTGAGGAAGAGTAAGGGGGATTGATTTGAGGAATTTCCTCATGTAAAGGCATAAATGTTTAGAAAATCATGAATCTTTTGGGAAAATATAGGCCAATAGACAGCTTGGTAAGGGCCTCCATGGATAAAGGGACTGCTTAAGGATCAGGTTGGAGTTGTAGCATCTGGTTAATGGATTCAGCAGTAATGGTGAGAAGCACTTCTTTGTTGGCATTTACTATGGCTCTCTGTTCAGGCACATAATACTATTGACATAACCTAATGATCTCTTGGCATGGATGAGTTACTAGGACAACATATTTGGGCAAGTGTGATTCCGAAATATGGACTTCTTCTTCATTATCTAGAGATTTCTCATAGCTCCAGTTATGAATGTTTATCAGATTAAATTCAACAATTGGGTATGTTATCTTGTAATCAACATCAGCTAATGGAATGTGCTCAATGTCTATGACAGGGGGTTGCAAAGGATTTACAATAATAGAAATCTTAGAAGTCATGGCTGGAGTTGATTTTGGCACTTTAGAACCTTCAGGATTGCTAGAACTTTGTTTTTTAGTCATTCTGGCTACTTCTGCAAGTTTAGACAGTTTGCAGAGGTATTTTCATTTTAGCAGAAGTTTCTTGGATGAAAATGGTCAAAATATGGGCTTCTCTTGGGTTTTTCTTGTCAATTCTGGATTCTCAATAGGATTTATGCACTTTTACTGGTTTAGACACAAGAAAGAGGGGTTTCTTGGGCTTTTTCACTGAGCAATTGGGCTAAAAATCATTTGAATTTAGGCATAAAGGTTTTAGGATACCTTCAAAGGATTTCTAGCTTAATTTGGAGTTTAAAAATTTTATAGAAACTATAAAAAAAAACTTGCAATTTCTTTTTAAAAAAACGTGCAGCAAGAAACAGGCTTTTTTACAAAAAATTTGACAGGGTTTGGTCTATTTTCTGGACTTTTTGATAGGATTCTGTGTAAATTTGAACTTATGAATGGAATTTTCCTTTTAATAGGGCTTTTCATATTTAAAAAGGGTTAATTTTCTTGAATAATACCTGTTATACGCAGGTATTGGGCTTTGAAGCCGGTTTCTGAAGGTTTTGAACGGTTTGAACAGTTCCTTGCTGATTTCTGGAGCAATTCAGAGCTCCTTAGAAATCTTCAATGGCTGTAGGTTTTGAAATTTGCAAGATTTTGGCATATAAATGGCAAGAAAATCTTTTTTTATAGTCGGAGAGTTTTTACAGGGTAAACACGTAGAAAGAGATAGGAAATTAATTCATTTCCTATGTTTATTATGCATATTAGGGCAAACATGCGACGGTAATTAATGGCAGTCACATCGGGTGGGAATGGTGGTTTTTTGAGTTCAAAGGATCAAAACCACAAGCAGTTATCGTATGTAGTTTGGGTGGTAAATGGTTTTGAAGTGATCGGAAGCGATCTAATTAAAAGGGGGCAGGTGGAGGAGGGGGAAAATCCCAATACCGCCCATTTTGCATAGAAATGAGACGAGGAATTTCGCACAGGTTTATTTGCGATATGAAATTTCCACCGTTGGATTGCGGGGTGAGGCTTCGAACGGCCCAGATCATTTGTGAAATTTGTGTCGAGGTTTGGAGTGGGGCCGGGGTCTAATATAAGTGGCGGGGACGGGTTTTAAACTTTAGAAATAAACGTTTTAATAAGTTTAAAACCTTAGGTTTTAAATGATATGCAGTGGGGTAAGGTTTATGTGTTAATTTAAACATTAGCCAATGTTTAAATCAGTCATATGGGCGCAGGTTTAATATTATATAGTTTTTTCAGCCTTTAACAGTTGTTTAAAACTATAGGGGGCGGGATAAGCAATTATAGATATGTTTTTAAACCAATGGGATAGGGGCGGGATTTATATTTCGCACATGGAATATTATAACATTGGTTTAAAACGTAAAATAAAGGGTTTGTGGGTTATTTAAAATAAAAGGGATTTAATACTATATGGGAATGTGTAACTTATGTTGAACCCTTAGTTAAACTGAGAGGGGGGGGTGAATCAATTTAACACATATATGGACTTTTTAAAACTTTTCCCTTAAAACTTATTTACACCTTCATTTCATTATCAACTTAATATGTGAGCAATATTAATTTGTGAGCAGCAAGTCAAGCAGATTTGTTAATGTAACAATTGTATTAATATGTGAGAAACAAGTATTAATCAGATTAGATAACCCACATCAACACATAGACATCATGCACAAAGACACTAGATATAAGTGGAAACCCATAAAGGGAGAAAACCACATCTTATTATTGCTGTGATGTAAAGGCAAGCTCCAACTCCCTCTCACCACTGCTTTCTGTAAGCACCAACCTACAGGAGGCTCCAACCTCAAATTCTACAAACTACAATTTGCAAGGAAGCTTCAACTCCCTCTTTTTCATAAAGAAACATTTGTTGATTTACCTTGGATATCAACTCTGTTCTATACCTTTGATTTCTTTTACTGTACTCCAGTCTTCATATCTACTTGATTATTTCTTTTTCTTCAATTCTGCATTCTCTTCTCTTTTATCAATTTACTCAGAGAAATGTACCATTTCAATTTTACAGTGGGATTTTATCTTTCTCTGGAGACTTGCCAATTACATCACAAACAATATAAACAGTTAAAAACTTTCATTCAATTACAATGTATATTTTGAATAGCACTCCTCTCTTCCTCTTTTCCTTCCTCATTCATCCAATCTCACTCTCTTTTTCGTTTTCTTTTTTATTCAGTTCCCTGTTCATTGCAGTTATATAACTGTTGTATGTACAACTACCTTTTAATCAAACATAAAATAACTCTCGGCATTTTTATAAAACCTTTTTAACAACACGGATATATCAGTACTCGCAATCTTTATCATGAACCATCAACAATATAACCTTTGGTTTCGTGTTTACAAGAAACGCTCATATAATATCTTTGGGCCCCATAGCATTTCACATTGTATAATTGAACCCTCTATTCAATTTCAACTAAATACATTCTAAAGTCAAAAAACTGTAATGTTAACGCCTGTTCTCCTTTCGGCATAACCACTTAACCCACGCTGGCCCACACATTTATATTTCTATTATTTCATAAACAACAAACAAACGCTGACCCATACCTTGTTTTTCATCTTGCAACTTCATTCATGATCCAATGGTGGATAAGTCATTGCTTTTTCAACCTCTGATCCAATGGAAATTACGCGGTTAACTTGCACGAAGGTTAATATTCAATATTTGCACGATGGACTGGGCCCCAACATTTAAACGGCCCTCCACATCTGACGGTGGAGAGCACGTCACCTTGTTCCACACGATCTGACGAATATCGCTTGGTTTAGATTCACGAACAATAATGCACGATGAGAGTGGTTTTCCAAAATCGCTCAGGGACACGTGTCGCCCAGCGTATGGAATCGCTCTGAAATCTTGAATACCGCTTGCCCGACGAAGGCAGTGTGATGAAAACCGGAAACCCACCTTTACTGTTCATTAGTCAGAGTTTCGTCTTTCGAGTTCCACCTTCAGAGTTCCGTCTTCCGTGATCTGGTTCCGTCTAGTACAAGGTTCTGCCTTTTCATTTGTTGACCTCTATTCCATTTACATTCTAACACGACACTTCCATTATGTTTAACGCCCAGCTCCATCAGGTTTTCACTCCGTATTCACGGTTTCTCTCTGGGTTCCTTTCCTCACCATCGTTTACAATTCTGCCTATGACTGTGCACTGAACCACTCCAATTCACGACTCTTCTCTTGAATTACTTTTGTTCCATACCATTCATGAAGCTGCCTTTATATTTTGTTTTATTCTTGGCTCACCTTATCACTCTACCATTCAATCGCCCATCAAGCCCATTCGTCAGTCCTCCATACGATATCTGCAATGATATCTCAAGGAGCTATCCCCAAACCTCACAGCTCTTACGAATTCCTCAATCTCAGATTCTCGCCCTTACATACTGAAGGCAATTCAAACCCACATTATGTTCAATCAATTTGATTCGAACTTTTTCGGCGCTTCTGTGGTACACTGTCCATTTGATTCTCAGTTAGAGACTGCCCAAATCTTTAATACATTGCGCTCCTTTGGCTCTTCAATCCACTGACTCATCATGATCCTTGATTCACGAGTTTGATTTTCAAATTGTGCCTTTGCTCATTATTATTTTCTTCGACCACTTCATGGTTTCCTTGCCATTTAAGCAATGCTCCAACTCATCCCCAAGCATATTAAGTCTTTACCACAGGGTTTTAGTCTTCAATCAAAGTCTATGCCATACAAACTCAATTAATGAATAATTTCTCAATAATTCATCTACAAACTGTATTAAACCCCTAATTCATAAATAAACCTTTGTATTAAACTCCTTCAAGCCCTTTCAACTTCACTTCTCTGTCTCTAATTCGTCTGTTTCTTCTGCTTCAATTCCTCTGTTTCATCTGCTGCCTCTGCTACCTCTCTGTCTCTTTTTCCTTATGAATAGTTTAGGTGTTGCTCCTGTCTTTACCTTTTACATCAATGCCAACATTTCCAACAACCTATGGAATTAATATATAGTTAGAAGATAATATGAAAATAAAGGGATAATGTAATGAATAAAAACACATGTTTAACTCTAAGTAAAGTGTAAAAAACATAGCTTGTCTTTGTGGTATTACTTCACACTTTAACTTCGGATAAATGCATTTTGAGGGTTTATGAATGACTTTTGAAAGGGAATGGAATTAGTTATTTAGGGTTTAAATTTTACTAAGTAAAAATGGGTTTTTACTTAGGAAAAATGAATTATGATTACGAATGAAGGACAAATGCTGATGAATATGGGTCTAGTGTGGGAATTCAATATTTTTAACCAATCAGTCATCGAGCCTTGGGTCTGATCCCAACAAAAGTCAGAGAAATGCTCTGAGCCTTTTTGACTGATAGTTTAGAATACTGAATATTTGTAGGGGAGGGGAAATTAGTGATTTTTTTCCTGATGATGCTTGATTACATACTTGCACAACTGCTTTCTACCTACCCATCTTTATTTATAACATTTTTTACTTCATTTTCATGGGTGCATTTAGGCTTGCAACCCTAAATCAATTTTTCTTTCAAAGCATAAATATATCTAAGTCTAACCTTATTTCATCCGAGGGCTCAGATTAAACTGTTGAGCTCCTCATTTATTCTCTATCTTAACTACTGATTTGTCAAGTTTATATTGTTTGACATATCATTATTCTCTATCTAAAACATGAAATTCAAAGCATGAAAAGTTAATATTAAACTATTTAACTAATCATGGATTATGGCATTTATTGACAATCTGTACATAATCATTGTTCATAAAGTAAAAGTAAATAGTAGTGGAATTTTGACTTGCTCACTTTCATGTTTTATTTTTCTCTTTTTCTTTTTTGGGGTCTATCTTTTTCTAAGTCCTTTGATCATTTCTTTTAGGACTTTTACCCTCTTTTCATTTTTTATTATTTTTCATTTTTTCAAAATATGGGAAAACAACTTGCAAAAATCAAGGTATGTACATATTTACAAGACTACCATAGTCAATTCAAAAATTATGAATCCTATTATTTTAGGACCCTAACACCTCATACCTGGAATATCTCGACCTTTTGAAAGGTTTCCCATTTCCACCAGAGGAAGCCTTCCTCTTCCTTTTGAACCTGTTCTTCCTTTGATTGCCATTCCTCTGGTTGCTGTTGTTGTCATCATCATCAGAAGAATCCTTCTTGACAGGGAATTATCTAGCATAGTGACCTAGCTTGTGACAAGTGTAACACTTATCTTTCTTTCCTTGTGCCCCTGCTCTTCCTTGGTTCCTTGGACCACCAAATTTATTCTTCTTAGAATGAGCATCAAAGGCAGCATTTCCTTCATTTTCATATTCCTTCATCCTTGTCTCTTCTTGTATGCATCTCGATAATGCTTCATCAAAATTAGCTATGAAATTTTTATGGAGAATGGTAGTGTTGAATACATGAAATTCAGATGAGAAAACTCCAAGTGTAGGGAGAACCATCTCTTGGTCGTCTATTGTGTCCCCAATAGCTAGAAGATTATTCTTAATTTCGGTCAACTTTAGAAAATATGATTGAACAAACTCATCCATGCCTTTCTTCAAATTCTTCAATTGGTTCTTGAAGAATAGGACTTGATTCACATTGTTGGCCTTGATCATGTGGACCAACTTATCATACATCTCCTTGGATGTGCCCAGCTCAGAGATGTAGACAACCAGAATCTTATTAATTGAGTCCCTGATCATCATCTTTTCTTTGATTTCCCCCTTCTTGTACTCTGTTTTGGCAGCAGTAGTCGCAGTGGATGAAGGCTCTTGGATTTTACCCTACACATAGTCCATGACATCTTCGTCTTCCAAATTAAGATCCAGTGTCACCTTCCAGGTATGGAATTCTTCATTCCCACTCAATTTTTCATCAGCCTTAAAGCCATTTTAGTTTGAGGAACCCATCCTCTTCTTCGGTGATTGCTACAAACTAGGGCTTTGTCTTCACCTTAGCTTTGATTCCATGTAAATTTTTGTAGATGTTCTATGCTTGATGAAATTTTATGTTAAGCCCCTATATTAATAGTGTAGTCCCTTATTATGTTAGTCTAACCCCACTTATTGTTATTGTTGTACCCCTGTAACCCCCATATTGTTATTATTGTGCCCTTACATTATTATTGTTAGGTCGGCTAGGATTACATTGTGGCCCACTAGGATTACATTATGGCCCCATGGACTCCTATATATAGAAAGGAGGTTTTGTAAATTGTATCATCCAAGAATTGTTCATTTATGTAATGTATTGGAGGTTGCCCCCTCGAATTGGCTTATTTCTAAGGCGTTGATATCTCTTTTCTTCTATTTTTGGAGCTGGTTACACAACATTTGGTATCAGAGCTTTGGATTCTAGGGTTTCGCTGCTCCAAACAGGTCATCGTGGAATTTTCGCTATAACTTTTTTTCTACGAAGCTTCAGAAGCTGAAATTTTTAGGGTACGAAGCTGAAATCTTGAGGAAGGTTGTCTAAAAATTTCAGATCTTGGTTCGCAATATTTGAGGAGATATCATCTGTGGAAGTTAGGTATTTTTTCAGGCTCATAAACAGGTCATCGTGGCATTTGCGCTATAAATGTTTTTGTACGAAGGTTCAGAGTCTGAAATTCATATGGTGCGAAGCTGAAATCCTGAGGAAATTCGTCAAAAACTTTCAGAGCTTGGTTCGCAATATTTTTGGAGATATGATCTGTGGAAGGTAGTGCTTTTTCAGGCTCCTGAATTTCATCTCAAAGAGGTGATCGTGGGAAAAGTTCAATAACTCTCTCTCTGGGCGGTGGATTTGAGTGCCGTAAAAAGTGGTCGCAAGTACACAGACTTTAGTTTCCTGGCTATCAATTTCAGAGACAGAGGATGAAACATTGACACGTGGCAAGTCGTACAAGTTCGCTTTACTGAACCAGTCCATAATTAGGTCATTGTGGGAGATTTGACACAAATTTGTCTTGGAGAATCCAAATCAGGTCAAACCTATGGAATTAAAAAGAGAATTCAGAGGGCTACTTCAGTGCTGAATTTCAAATATTGAAGGGCCGCAATCACATAGATAATCCAATTTCAATATCGAGCTCCTCAAAAGCAAGAAAAGGTGTGTATTTTTTTTCTGAATTGCATAAGTCTTGTTTGAAGAATCAAGTGGAATTGATTCCAAGGGCATATTGAAGAATTTTTATCAGTAATGGGTTCTATTATGCATCCAAAAAATAATTCCATACCCATTAAGCCCTCAGAAAGCTATACTATGACGCATGAAGAGGAAGAATTGCAGTATGAGATATCAAAATTACGGTACCAAGTGCAACAAATTTCGATCTTACGAAGAGCAACCGAAGATGACATAGATGGTTTAAAAGAAAAAATGAAGGCTAATTTGAATGGTTTGAAGGATCAAATAAAATCTACTATGGATGATAAAGTAGTGGAATATCACATCAAGCATCAGCAACAAGTTCTCCAACTCTCAAAGGATAACCTAACTTTGGTGCAAAAACAAATGAAACAACCGGAAGATCAACATCACATCGAAAGAAGTTCTGAAGGAGTCACAAAAACAAGAACACGAAAAGTACAATCAATTTCAGATTATCTCAGCAAGTGGAAGAACTTTCCTGTAGAAGATTCCACATGGGAGGATGAGAATTTTATACAGAAGCATCAAGAAATAATCAAGCGTTGAGGACAACACTTGTTTGAAGGAGAGGGGCATGTTAAGCCCCTATATTAATAGTGTAGTCCCTTATTATGTTAGTCTAACCCCACTTATTTTTATTGTTGTACCCCTGTAACCCCCATATTGTTATTATTGTGCCCTTACATTATTATTGTTAGGTCAGCTAGGATTACATTGTGGCCCACTAGGATTACATTATGGCCCCATGGACTCCTATATATAGAAAGGAGGTTTTTTAAATTATATCATCCAAGAATTGTGCATTTATGTAATGTATTGGAGGTTGCCCCCTCGAAGTGGCTTATTTCTAAGGCATTCATATCTCTTTTCTTCTATTTTTGGAGTTGGTTACACAACACTTTACTTTCTATTCCAATATCATTCATCAATCACATAAAAAATAAAGTAAAATGTTGATAGAGCATACCAGTAGATCGATAGAAGACAAGCTAAAATATATAAGTGTGTTGGTGTGTTACGGTGGTCAACAAGATGCTTCAACCAGCAAAATCTCAATATGGTCAGCCAACCAAAAGTGTTACACAACCCTCTAGGACAGCGAAAATAGTCAACTCAAAAGTCAACGCTGCCAGTCAACGGTCAACGCAAATAGTAAAGCAAAGAACCTAGGTCAACATAGCCAATTCAAAGTCAACGTCTAGCCTTGGGAATAGGGCCAAAAAATGTGGATTTGGAAAATCGAAATTCTGGGAGAGTTTCAGGTCCGTTTGACCTTGCGTTGACCAAAGTCAACACTGGTCAAAGTTTGCTGCAGAAACCCTAGACCGAAAACAGAAATGTGCTGCTGCTGAAATTTCCCATGTGTGGAGAGAAGAGCCTCCAAGGTCATCGAACCAATCAGATGAGGAGAGAGAAATGTGTGAGGATGAGATGAGTGAAAATGTCCTCCAACATTGACCAATATATATCCATCAATGAGGGTGTGTGACACAACTGCTAGGGCACAAAACCTTAAGGCCGACCTACACATTATTTGAATAAATTCAAAATTAAATGTTTTTCTCATCGAATTAAGATGATCTTTAGATCGATCTTGTACCTCTCCTAAAGAGGAGTCCAATAAAAATATTGGCATCTTCATCTAAGCATCACAACATGGATTTTGGACCTATTTGTCCAAAATTAACATAATCCCTTCCTCATCTATGGTTTTGATCTTAATTGAACCATTATCATAAAAAATTTCCACTTTGTAGGGTCCCAACCATCTTGTCATAAGTTTTCCTTTGAATTCCTTAAACCTTGAGTCATACAACAATGCCCAATCTCCTTCTTGAAAGGTCTTTTCCTTAATGTCCTTGTCATGATAGACCTTCCTTTCTAGCTGAATGACCTATGTATGGAGGAGTGCTTGCATCTCAAACTCATCCAATCCATTTAATTGCAACAACCTCTCCTTTTGAGCATTTTATATGTCTAAGTCTAGCTCAACTTCCATCCTCAATGTGCTGAATTCAAACTCAACTGAAACCATAACTTTCTTGCCATAGAATAGGTCATAAGGAGTGAATCATGTTGTTGTTTTCCAAGTAGTGTTGTAGGCCCAAGTAGCTTCTACCAATATGTCTGCCCAATATTTTCTGTTGCTGCTCACAACCTTGGCGAGCATACTCTCTAAGGCTCTTTTAGTTACTTCCACTTGGCCATTCACCTGAGGGTGGTAGGCAGTAGAAGTCTAATGCTTAATCTTGTGCCTCCTTGGAATATTATCAATGAGATGAGAAGTGAATTGTGCCCCCTGATCAGTGACTACATCTATGGGGTACCCAAACTTGTAAAACACATTCTCCCTTGGAATTCTTCTACTTTCTCCTCGGTTTCTACCTTCACAGCCTTTGTTTCAACCCACTTTGTCAGGTACTCAGTGAAGACTATGATATACTTTTTCTATCCAGATGGTGGGTCAATAGGTCCAATGAATTCCATGCCCCATTTATCAAATGGCTGAAGGGCCACCTGAGGGTGCAGGGGAATCTCATCCTTTTGTGTATGTTTCTTCATCCTTTGGCATTGGTCGTACCTGCTAGTGTATCTTTTGGAATCCTGGTGAAGGGTAGGCCAATAGTATCCTGCCTACAAAACTTTGAAAGCAGTGCTTTTTGCAGCAAAGTGGCCTCCACATGGGCTATCATGACATGCAGAGAGGATATCAAAAACCTCTTCCTCCCTCACACATATTCTGATAATTTGGTCAAGGCCTAGCTTGAAAATATTTCCCCCAATCCATGTGAAAGGGGGGCTTTTTTCTGATAATCTTTCTTTTCTCCTTGAATGAGGGATTAGGAGGGAAATTTCCAGTAACTAAGTAGCTATCTATGTCAGAAAACCATGGTGAGAGTGTTGATATAGAAAAGAGATGTTCATTTGGTAGCTGGTCATTGACCTTGTGTTTACCAAAGTCAATGATGGTCAACACTGCTACAGAAACCCTAAGCTGAAAACAGAAACCTGTTGCTGCTGAAATTTCGCACGTGTGAAGAGAAAATCCTCCAAGGTCATCGAACCAATCAGATGAGGAGAGATAAAATGTGTGAGGATGAGATGAGTGAAAATTTCTACCAATGTTGACCAATTTATATCCATCAATGATGGTGTGTGACACAACTGTTGGAGCACAAAACCTTATGGCCGACGTGCACATATTTTGAATAAATTAAAAATAAATGTTCTGCTCATCATATCAAGATGATATTTAGATCGATCTTGTACCTCTCTAAAAGAGGAGTCCATTAAAAATATTGGCATCTTCATCTGAGCATCACAACATGGAGTTTGGACCTAGTTTTCCAAAATTAACATAATTCCTTCCCCATCTATGGTTCCGATTTGAACTACGCTAATATCGTAACATTTTTCCACTTTGTAGGGTACCAACCTTCTTGTCATTGGTTTGCCTTCAAATTCCTTAAACCTTGAGTCATACAACATCACCCAATCTCCTTCTTGAAAGGTCTTTTCCTTAATGTTCTTTTCTTGCCAGGCCTTCCTTTGCAGCTGAATTACCTATGTGTGAAGGAGTGCTTGCATCCTGAACTCATCCAATCCACTTAATTGCAACAACCTCTCTTTTTGGGAATTTGATATATCTAGTTCTAAATCAGTTTCCATCCTTAAGGTGTTGAATTCAAATTCAAATGAAAGTAGAGCTTTCTTTCCATAGACTAGGTCATAAGGAGTAAATCATGTTGTTGTTTTCCAAGTAGTGTTGTAGGCCCAGGTAGCTTCTACCAATTTTTCTTCCCAATATTTCATATTTATTCTCACAACCTTGGTGAGGATACTCTCCAAGGCTCTATTAGTCACTTCCACTGGTCCATTCGACTGAGGTTGGTATGTAGTAGAAGTCTTGTGATTTATCTTGTGCCTCCTCAGAATATTCTCAATGAGATAAGAAGTGAATTGTGCCCCCTGATTAGTGTCTACTTCTCTAGTGTACCCAAACTTATAAAACACATTCTCCCTCATAAATTCTACTACTTTCTCCTCGGTTTCTACCTTCGTAATTTTTGTTTCAGCCCACTTTTCCAAGTAGTCAGTGCAGACTATGATATACTTTTTATGTCCAGATGGTGGATCAATAGGTCCAATGAATTCCATGCCCCATTTTTCAAATGGATCAAGAGCCACTTTAGGGTGCAAGGGAATCTCATCCCTTTGTGTAGGTTTCCCCATCCTTTGGCATTGGTCACACCTGCTAGTGTATCTTATAAAATCCTTGTGAAGGGTAGGCCAATAGTATACTGGCTGCAAAATTTTGAAGGTGTTAATTTTTGCATCAAAGTGGCCTCCACAAGGGCTATCATAACATGCAGAGAGGATATAAAAAACCTCTTCCTTCCTCACACATATTCTGATAATTTGGTCAAGGCCTAGCTTGAAAATATTTCCCCCAATCCATGTGAAATGGGCGCTTTTTCTAATGATCTTTCTTTTCTCCTTGAATGAGATATTAGGAGGGAACTTTCCAGTAACTAAGTAGCTATATATGTCAGAAAACCATGGTGAGAGTGTTGATATAGAAAATACATGTTCATCTGGTAGCTGGTCATCCACCACTCCTTCACCTGTAGATAGAGCTAACCTAGATAAAAAAATTGCAACAATATTCTCCTTTCCAGGTTTATCAATAATGGTTAGATCAAACTATTGTAAAATTAAGAACCATCTTTATCCTAGCATTAAAATTTGGTTTATTCATTAAACATTTGATGGTTGCATGGTCAATGTGCACAAAGGTCTGATACCCAGTGACATAATGTCTAAATTTGTTTAAATCGTGGACAATGGGTAACATCTCCTTCTCTGTGATAGTATAATTGAGTTCAACCTTAGATAAGTTCTTACTGAAGAAATATATTGCATGAGGTAATTTGTTTTTTAACCACCTTAATGTTGCCCCCACAAATTTTTCAAATGGATTTGTGTGGATGTGGAAAGGAAGAGTCCAATTTGGACCTCAGAGAATGGGGGTAGTAGTTAAATTTCCCTTAATGAGCTCAAAATCCTCTTGACAAAGGCTGGACCAAGTAAAATCATAATCTTTGGCCAATAAACCAGTAGTGGTGAAGCCATATTACTTAAATATTTGATGAATCTTCTATAATAACCATCTAACCCTAATAATCGCCTGAGATATATCTAATTTTTAGGAGCATGTACCCTTTTGATAATAGTGGTTTTTCTCGAGTCCACCTATATTCCTACTTGGGAGATTGAGTGTCCTAGTATAATTCTTGTTTTTTTTTAGGAATTCACACTTTTCTGGGCTTAAAGAGAGATTCATCTCAATTCACCTTCTCAACACTTTTCCAAAATTGGAGAGATATTCCTGGAAGTCATCCCCATAGGGTGTGAAATCATCCATGTAGATTTCAATAGAGTCATGGACTAGCTTAGAGAAAATTATAAAGACGGATCTTTGGAAGGTAGTGAGGGCTTTGCACAACCCAAATGGTAGGACTCTCTAAGCGAAGGTACCCCAAGGGTAGGTGAAAGTAGTCTTATCATGGTCTTCAGCATTGATTTGGATCTGGTTATACCCACTGAACCCATCTAAGAAGGAAAATAACTTCTTTCCTGCAAGGCCATCTAGGACTTGGTCTATAAAGGGCAAGGGGAAATGGTCATGCTTGGTGGCTTTTTTAAGCTCCTGATAATCAACACAAATTTTCCATTTTCCATTCTTCTTCGGGACTAGGACAAGAGGAGATACCCACTCACTGTCTGATATAGGATAAATGAAACCTGCATCCAACAGTTTGTGCAGCTCTTCCTTGACTATGTCCTTTAGAGTTGGGTTAATCCTTCTTTGGGGTTCTCGCACATTCTTGCATCATTATTTGATGTAAATATGATGTTTGCATACTGAAGGATGCAACCCTTTCATGTCCTTGTAATCCCAAGCAAATGCATCTAGGTTTTCTTTTAAAAGCTTGCATAGCTACTTTTCTTCTTCATCTGAAAGGTTTGAGTTTATTTACAGAAATCTGGATGGACCAAATTCAACAGCCTTGGTGGTTTCAGAGGTTGAATCGACTGAGTGCAATTCCATCCAAGGTTTTCTTTCAGATTTTTTAACTAGGTTTTCAAGTGGACTGTTAGTATGGGACTGGTTTTGAATGGCATGGTCAATGATTTTATCTTCATCAAGCTGCCCCCCTCTAAGAAAAACATATATGGGACAAATGGGGGTAGTGTTATATACCTCATATTCTTCATCCTCCAACCATATAGATAGATCATGATCAATGGAAGGCTGAGATGGAGGATATAATACCAGTTGTTTAGACAAGGGCCCATTTTTAATAGTCATGTTTCTGGCCCGACGGCTTATATAAGCATTTTCAGTGGCTAACCAAGGTCTCCCTAAGATGAGAGGATATCCATTGAACTTGGTTTTTGGTTGCAGAACTAGTAAATCTATAGGATTCTCCCAAGATTCAATTCAAAGCATAACATCCTCAACAATTCCTTTCAGAGTAATTGTGGACCATTAGGGAAATTTTGAGGTCTAAAATGGGCCTCCTAAGGAAAATGTACAATCAAAATTCATTTTATGAGAACCAATCACATTTTAGGAGATGACATCATCCCTAATGGTTGAGGTGGCATTGCTTGAGTTAAAGGTACTTACTTGTCACATTCTCAATGGTGAATAAAAACTCATGGTTAACCATGGTAGTGTTCTAAGTACTTTTAAAGTCATAAACTAAAGTACTCATAATAAATTTCATTTCACACTTTTTGAATAAAATATTATTATTGTCATTTCATATTTTTTGAAAGAAACAATGCATATCCCTACACAATATTCATGTACTTACACACTTTTCAATAAATATTATATTTGTATATTTTCAAATATTTATTTTTAAATTATATATTCATTTCATAAAACTCAATTCATTTCATTATGATTATAATAATATTATATATTAATATATATAATATTGTGAAAAATAATATAAATGTTATAGAATATATACTATATTCATTTTTATATTACATATATTATTTTTTTTTATTTTTTTTTTATTTAGTATATTAAGTACATTTTATTATAGAATTTAAATAATATAAATTTTAATTAATATTATATTCTATAATCAACAATTTATGAATTTATATTTATATTTTATTTTAAGTTATTTAAGTACAAAGGACAAATGCATTAGTTGTGCAATGATAATGATTTTTTCTTGAAAAGCACATTCTTATTTATAGTCACATCAATACAATTTTTTTATTAATTTTATTTTGGTACAACTTTTGAATTGAATTTAACCATGGTTACATAGATTTTTGTGCAAAAAGTGAATTGCAAATTCATAAATATTATTTTATTGGTTTAGATATTATTTTATTATTTCCTTAGGAGGCCCATTTTAGACCTCAAAATTCTCATAATGTGATCTGCAAGTTGCAAAACTATTGTGGTTTTCCTCAAAGTCCCTTGGAGGTTGAGTTTAAACATAGTTTCCTTGTTCATGACATTGATGGCATCCCCTAGATCAATCAGAGTATTGGGGACTATGACACCATCTATGTGCACATCTACAACTAGATTGCCACGGTCCAGGTACTTTGGAACAATCACCCTTCCCAAGATTAAGTCAGACAATTGTCCTACTACATTAGTGGTGGGGGTATCTTTCTTCTTTCTCCCAGGTTTCTTGAAGCACTTTTCCTTGGTGATCTTATTGTAAATAGGGACATCCTTAATGGCCTGGAGAAGTGGTATATTTACACACAATTTTTTCAACTCTCCCAGAAGTTCAGTATCCTCTGGGTGTGTTGACTAGAATGGATCAAGCACTCGGGAAAAGGAGGTTGTTGGATATGAGTGTTACCTTCTTCCTTTTCCTCCTCAACCTCTAGAGGTGGATATGGAGGGTGGTTGTCTGGGAATATCGTTCTTGACCTGAGATTAATCTCTTTTATCTCCACAACATAAGCTGGATAGGATATCTCTCTACTATAAACCTATTGTGCCTGTCTATTTTTTGGGTTCGAATTTGGATATGTAGGAATTTGAAGTAGATTTGGTGGAGAAACATCAGTAAGCTGAGGTTGAGGTTGGGGTGGAGGCATTAGAGAAAGTGGTTGATTATGTCGAGACCTCCACCCTTGGGATGGATTGTTCCACTTAGATTGTTGAGGAAAATACTGTCGAAATGGTTGGTTCACAGGTTGAGGATGATATGGAGGGTTGTAAGGCTAAGTAGGAGGTGTAGGCTGGGATGGAGGAGTGGGGTTGTACCAAGGTTGCATGGGTGCATTCTGATTATTGCGATAGTAATATTAAGGTGCACCTTGCATACCCTGTTGATATGACCTAGGGCCTTGAGGCCTTCCCTGGTTGATGAAACAGAGTTTCTATGGCCTTACTTCCCCACCTTGATATACAAATTTAAGTCTAGGTAAGGAGGGGCACTTGGCTGTGGCATGATTCACGTCACATACTAAGAAAACCTCTATGACACTTAGTGGACATTCATTTCTAGGGTGATTTTTGGTACATCTAGGGAAAAACATAGCCAAATATCTTTATGCTTCCTCTTTCTTCCTTTTCGCCTGCATTATGTCCATTTGCAAAGAAAAGGTGTGCAAGAAGTCACTATTTAAGTCCTCTAGTATATTTCCAATATCATGTTTGATGGAGGTGGAAGAGGAAGGAGTATTGGATGTACTTTGGCCACCTCTGCCTTTCTTCCTAACTACCCTAGAATGTTTCCTGAAGACAGTTATCATTGTTTCATAAGGTAGTTGGTAGATATATCCTCCTAATAATATATTTAGGATTTCTATCACCTCCTCTCTGATCCCTCAGAGAAGTAATAGTTTAAGTGATCCAATATCAAGAGTAGAGTTGGCTCTCTTATATTTTAACTGAAACCTCTCTTCATAGTCTTATAGGGATTCATCAGGCCTTAGAGTCATCCTGAACACCTCATCCTTAGTTTCCCTAGACCTACAGTAGTCTTTGTACTTATTGTTGAAGGCCTCTTGCATATGTGCTCAGGTAGTGATGTTGTTCCCTGGTAGACCCATGAACCAGTGCAAGGCTACACCCTTAAGGGTGGATGGGAATAACTTCAGCTTATGATCATCTGAGGCATAGTCATAGGTCTTATAGACAACGCAAAATTCAAACATGAATGTGTCAGGATCTTCTGAGGTAAGTCCATGAAAGTGTGGAAGGGATGAGGGGCTAATGTTTTTAATCTTAGTTTCCCAATATTCCTCTCTAATCAGAAAGGATTCCTGGGTTTTATTTTCACCCATGGTTGAAATAGGTGAAGTAGGTTCCTCGGGTGAAACAAGATCTTCTTCTTCCCCAATAGGTTCTTTAAAATTTTCAGAAGGCTCACCTATGGTGTGTTCAACCTCATAGCCACTAAATAAGAGTGAAGGCTGACTATGTGGTGATGTGGGGGTTTTAGGTAAAAAAATTCCTTGAGTATCCCTACTCCTATGAGGCATGAAAATAGGTTTTTGTTTGTATTTTTTCAATATTTTTAAAAGAACATTTAAAAGGAAAGCAGAAAAGAATGTTAAAACAAAATCAAAGCATCTACTAGAGACCTCCCTAACAACGATGCCAGAAAATGGTGAGCCCTGGTATAGCACCAAGAATGTTCCAAATCCCATAGGCTGCCCTACTTTACTTTATCAACCCAGGGTTCATAAAAACTTGGAGGTGGAAGTGCTATATACACAGCATATTCATTCTACTCATGTCGTCCTCTTCTAAGCTTTACAAAAGGGTGCTACTTCTAGGGTTTCTAGATGAATTTTGTCACACTTATGAAATTAGGCCTATGGATAAAAATGGTTCAAACCCATGGCACTATCAACAAGTACAAAACTATACTACAACAAAAAATTACATCTAACTATTCTGCAACGAAATAAATCTACTTCTTAGACTATGATAAGAATTGAAAAGTAACCTAGGCATCTTGCATGAAGTAAATTGATGAATTGAAATGGCATAAAAAAAACTAATCTAATCACATTTTTTTGACCCAAATGGATAAACACACCCTACTTACCCTATGCTCTATCTCTCATGCTTTTAATCATGCAACTACTCATGACCTAACTATGCTTGAAAATGTGTTGTTTTGCTGCTAGGAGAAGAAAGTGCTACTGTGGCTCATGGTAGGCTTCAACACGTGAGGGTAAGGTTGGAGGTGTATGAGTCATTTTTTAAAGTTTATAGGATGCTTATGGTGGTTTATGGGCTGAAGGAGGGGCCCATAGGTGCTATTCCAAGTGTTGCTACAAGTTTCCTCTAGTGCTAGAGGAAAGTCCTAAATTTCTACAGGAAACAGTCTGAGCGCAATATGAGGCCCAAAATAGGTGGAAAATGTGTAGGGAAGGTGGATTTAAGTTTTATCAGGATGATTGGAAGGTGGCTCACCCCTTGGCCAAGCTCAGGACCTCTTTGGAGGCATTTCTTTCACCCCTAGGGTTTGCTCACGGTGTAGGGATGAAAAATCCGAAAATAGGGTTGATGGTGATTTTGATGAACAGAGGGTTGATGAAGGATGAGAGATGAAACTCAAGGTGCTGGTGAATTTCTCCTTGGTTGTGCTACATGTACCTACAAGCAAGCTACCTATTCATGCAATAGAAATGGACAAATTCATGATAAAGACAATGGAAAATATGACTTGAATTTGTAAAGAAAATCTAATCTAATCTACAAACAGAGATCCAAAAAAACACTCTAAACATATCCATGGAATCACAACAACTAATCTCATCCATTCCAAGAAATCATAAACTAAGTAGCATTTTTGTTCTATGGAGAAGGTCTACCCTCCTCAAGATCTATGGATAAAGATGAGGGGGAGGCTTGACTCACAGTTTTCTGAAGTTATAACCTATTCTACCAATATGTAAGCATTATATATATATCAAAATACAAATGGAAGCAAACTAAAAATAGTAAATTAAAATACAAAGAAACTAGCTAAATATTCATAAGAAAAACTAGCTAAATGACATGGCAATAAAGAATTATTACACAAGAGAGGCTGAGGCACATGGATTGGTCCCTAACACACAAGCCTAGCTCTCTAAAATTATATCAGTAAGGAAAAGTCTGAATACTCATTTCATTTCAAAATATAGTCTCATTACATCAATATAAAAGTCTTGAAAACGGATTACAAGAGTAAATAGCCCAATGGTTTTCTCCAAAGTTCTAACCCTAAGGGATCTTTCTCAACTGTATTTAACCTAAAATGGTATCTACCAACAACTCCCTAGAAAATAAGTGATGGGTCCACTTGACTGCAAGTGAAGCATGGCTTGAGTGCACTTGATCTTGAATTTTCTTGTTTTCCTTTGATTTCGAGCTGTTGGAGGGAATATCAAGGATCCCTTGGTTTCCTTTGGGAGTTAAGGAGGGTGGAAAACCCCCTATAATATCTCCTTGTTGTCTACTCCGAGTCTTTAAGACAAAATCTCCACAAAAATGCAATATCTTCATGATTTTCCTACATTATACTCATGTTAGGTACTCGAAGCATGTGAATCCTCAATCACCACCTACACTAGCATCATAAGACCATAATATAATTAAAATGCAAGAAAAATAGACTTAATAAGGCAAAAAGGTGACCATTAACCCCTCCAAATGTACCTAATGATGGAGCTCATCAATTGGCATCATACCTCTACTTCCTTTTTGCTTAATGATTCCCAAAAGGTGCCAGTATTACAACCTTTTTCTTTGACACCATTTGTAACATACCCCAGTAACCTCACAGGAAAGTGCATGGAGTTAGGAATTTTTTCAACATTTACCAATGTGTACATTTTTAAATTAATTTCTATATTCCCTCATTGACCATTAGAATAACCATCACCATATCCTAGATAAATATTTAGTAAAATCATAGTGAGTTACACAACTATTAACTGTCCTTGTTGTAGCATATTAATTTAAATTTCATGTTATAACTATGCAATAATTCCATGATCATTTTAAATCAATTAGTAAATCACCTACTTGATAATATAAACATCACATCATGAAATAAATTAACATCATGAAAATTACACAATCAAAAATCACATCATTAGGCACCGATATACCCTGGAAACCCTATAGGGTGAAAACCAACAAACGTTCAATTTTATTATTAAACGCTCGTGATGGTATTCACTCCTCACTCAATGGTTATAAGGGATTCCATCCCTTGACCATTGTCATAAAATATTACATAGAAAAATAATATTAAATGAAATATAACTAGCTATAAGCTATTACAATCATCATGATACCATTTACCCATCAATATTCAATCTCTCTATTTGTGGTCAGATTGTTTCATCAATGGGTGGTCCTGCAGTTGGAACTCCTAAACCTACATGGAGTAACAAATCTTTATCTACCACAATGTTAAACATGAACATTTCTTTGCTCAAGTCACTATCATTTCCTTCCATTGTTGTCGTCGCTACACTTGATATCATGATTAGATAAAATATTAATACACCAACAATGAATCCTTATTTGTGACACTTCAAAAAATATTTGTATGAATGTATAAAACATAAACATACTGTCATGAAATGCCTTCTTTCACATAATTTCGCATGCATTAGTAACAAATAAATAATTATCAAGCATCATCTTTCTAACAACGCTAACAAAATATCCTATGCACTTTCATATTCCTTCTAAAGTAAAACTAACATACTAGATAATATTCTTGTGCATGCAAATGCATAGCAAGATTTAAAGATAACTATCCCAACACACACTTTTCTTTGTTCCTACTATTATGTTTTCTTTTCCAAAGAAAACTAACTAAATATTGCATGGAAAAATAAACACATTTCTTTTCCAATGGATCAAACGCATAATTTTTTTTGTTACACACAAAGGAATGTTTTCATCTTACCAAAATATCTAGTCCAGTAACTATATAGAATCTTCTCCTAAAATAAAATTAATACCATAGTTAATACTTTTAGGTGTGAAAATGAAAATTATTTTTTGAAAAAGAAGGCTAAGGTAATCGATATCATGTGATTGCACCTTCCTTTTCTCTAGAAATCTAATACCAAAACTATAATTTTCCATGCATGCAACTGGATATGTTTCTCTAAATAATCTTAACATAATAAAACATGTGATTACTCGTTTTCTTCTCTAAGAATCTAAATCAATAATGCATGCAAGGAAATTTTTTCCACTTTTGTTATTTTTGACTAGTTATAACACAATATAATTTCATACTTGGATATATATATATATATATATATATATATATATATATATATATATATATATATATATATATATATATATATATATATATAAGGCTAACACAATCAATATCATGTCATTGCATCTTCATTTTCTCTAGAAATCAAATGCCCAAAACTATACTTTTTCCATACGTGCAAGCATATATGTTTCTCTAAATAATATTACATAATAAAACATGTGATTACTAGTTTTCCTCTACAAGAATCTAATCCAATAATGTCTGAGAATTTTTTCCACTTTTGTTATTTTTGACTAAGTTACTATAACACAATATAATTTCATACTTGGATATATATATATATATATATATAATTTTCCCAAGTAATTTAACACACTAATTATTATCTTTCCAAAATATAGCTAACTCAATAGCTCTTGTGCATTCAATGCAAAAAAAATTATTATGATTTCAAACATCACACAAATTTGTAATATTTCCTCAATAAATAACATGAATAACAAATCCTTCTCAAATAACACAAACAAATATCTTTTATGCAAAGGTTTTATGTAAACTCTTTCTGAAAAAAATTACTTATCTCTTTTTGCATGACTCAAGCTCTCATTGCATGTAAAATCACATATTCAATTCTAGTAGATAAAATATATTAAATATTATTCATATGCACTTGAGCACATATTCTCTTCACAAGTTCAATATTTCTCTTTAAAAATTTTAATGCGTGTGCACCATGAGAACATCATTGATTATCTTTTAAATGAAATAACTTAATTAATTTTCAAAGATTATCAACATAATTGTTCTATTTTTGTGCATGCGAATAACTTATTTATTTTCAAGAAATATCAACGTAATTGTTCTATTTGTTTCTTCATGCAAATAACTTATTTCTTTTCAATAATATTAAAGAAATATTTATCTCTATATGTACATAACTAACTATTCTTATCCGGTGTAAAAATCAAATGGAAGCACTATGTTTTACTTTGTTTTTCATGTTTTAGTCATCAACTTTGGATGCGGCTTCCAAAAATATGGAAACGAGTTTTTGAAAACCAAAAGACATTTATATCTGGAACAAGTTCATTTAAAAAAAAACTCTCTCATTTTTTACACAGGTGTCACAGTTTAGAATATTTGAATGCATATTGACATCCTATTTTTATAATTTCATGTTTTGGTCATCACATTTTAACACAGTTTCTGAAAATATGGAAATGAGTTTTTGAAAACAAAAATAGGTTTTTGTTTGGAACAAGTTCATGAAACAAAACCTCTCTCAAGGTTCACACAAGTATCATGGTTTGGAATATTAGAATGAATCCTTGTAGCCCATTTTTCCTAATTTAAATATGAAATAATTTCCTCTTTATGTCACCAATTTTGGACATGATTTTCGAGACATGGGAAACCAATTTTTCAAATCTGAAAGAGGATTTTTGCTGAAATAAGCTCATTTACAAAAACCTCTTTTAGTTTTTACACATCTATCATTTTTTTTAGATATGAAAGCATATACCAACTCTATTTTCCAATAACTCATGCAATTCACATATTTATTTAGCCATTAAAAACTTATAATAATTCAAAGCACATGAAATATTCTAAGAATTTAATGAACAAAACACGTATTCCTCTATGCAAGAAATTCCACAGAGGTTTTCTCAAGAAATAATCTTGATTCTTTATCATATGAACTTTTCCAAGAAAATAAATTCAATTCTTATTTCATCATGCCCCATATGATAACACAGTAATTTTCCAAGAACATAGTTATTTTTATTTTTATGTATGCTTGGAATCCCTTCTTCCTCTCTCTTGGCTCCGTTCTCCATGTATTATGTCATTAGATTGCTTATTTTTCCCATAGGCTTACAATCAATAGAATTAAAAAAAAGGAATAGCTTTTCTAAATCTTAAAATCATTCCATAAATCACACCATAAATATTATTTTTCGTAAACTCTAAAATCACTCCATAAATCACTAATGATATTCCAAGGTAGATTTGTTTTTGCCTTATGGAAAAAATATCACTTACCCATAGTTTTTCTAAAACTATCATGCCAAGAATATTACACAGAAAACACTACCTTAGAAAATATGTAATATCAATATAATAATTAATAACATTTAATTATTTAACAATCCTAATTTTACGAGATTTTTTTTCTAGTTCATGCCAAAAATATTACACAGTACAACACACAGAAAACACTACCTTAGAAAATATGCCGATAATCAGAAATTGATGTTTTTCCTAAGGAAATTCCTAAACTACCCCCCTCATAGAGACATCTATTTCTATATTTATTTAGTTCTAGGAGCTACTCTGGTGTTCAAGGCCCCATATAGGAGGAGTATACAAGAAGTGTTGGAATTAAAATTGGAGTTACACAAACTGTTAAGCAAAGGTTATTTTATACCAAGTGTGTCCCTATGGGGATCACCGCTAATATTCGTCAAGAAAAAATATGGCCCCTTTAGGATGTGCATTGAATATAGACAACTAAATAATTTGACCATCAAAAACAGATATCCCCTACCTCGAATTGATGATTTATTTGACCAAGTACGAGAAGCAACTATCTTTTAAATATTTATTTGTGAACTAGCTATCATCAACTCCATATAAAAGATGAAGACATCCACAAAACATCTTTTAGAACTCGATTGGTCATTACGAGTTCGTAGTGTTTGATTTTAGTCTCACCAATGCACCCGTCACCTTCATGTGTCTCATGAATAGTGTCCTCCATAAATATCTTGACAAGTTTGTGTTAGTCTTCATAGATAATGTCCTGCTATACTCTAGAAGGGAAAAAGAACACAAGGAAGATCTCAAATTAATGATGCAAACCTTAAGGGAACACCATATTTATGTAAAGCTCTACAAGTATGAGTTTTATCAACCTAGAATCCAGTACTTGGGGTGTATTATTTCGAAGGATGGGTTGGTGACAGACCGAGAGAAAATTCAAGCAATTATGAATTGACAAGTACCAAAATATGTGACAACAATTCGTTCGTTCATGGGGATTGTTGGATACTACTGTAGATTTGTGGAAGGTTTTTCAAGACTAACTTACCACATTACCTCTTTATAGAAGAAGGGAGTAAAATTTAAATGTACAACCAAGTGTCAAGAAATCTTTGATACATTAAAGAAAAAACTGACTACAACCCCTATCTTAAATATTGCATATCCAACCAAGGAGTTTACGATGTGCACCAATGCTTGTTTAGAAGGAATGGGTAGAGTGTTACTATAGGATAATGCTTTCATAGCCTATTATTCAAGAAAATTGAAACAAAATGAACAAAATTATGAAGTCTATCATTTAGAATTGGCTTCTGTCATATATGCCTTGAAAATGTGGAGGAATATCTATTGGAAAATAAGTTTGTGTTGATAACTCACCATACTAGTTTTAAAAATTTCTTTAGTTAGCCTGATTTAAAAGAAATACACACGAGGTGGTTAGCTTTCCTTAGTGATTTTTAATTTGATATAAAGCATATCAAGTGAAAGGAAAATTAAATTGTAGATGCACTAAGTAGGCATGCCCATTATTTGATAACGAGTACTTGAAGATATGTGAAAATAGATTTTGAGGAACAAGTTAAGACATCCCTATCAGAGGACCCCCAGTATTAGGAATTGGATTTGAAAATATAGTAAAAATGAATTCCTGGGTATGCCATAAATCAGAAATGGAAAATTACTTATCAACATAGGCTATATGGTCCTAATTTGTGTGCCTTGAAACAAATGATACTACATGAACATCACGTGAGACCATATGTTGGCCCCAGGTTACCAAAAAATGGTAAAAACACTAAGGATAAATTTATTCTAGCCAGGAATGAAGAAGGAGGTAGTAGATTATTTGGAAAAATGTTTAGAGTGTCAACGGGTAAAAGCGGAACATCAACACCCAATAGGATTATTAAACTCATTACCAGTACTCGAATGGAAATGGGAAGTGATCTCCATGGATTTTATAAATAATCTACCAAGTACTAAATATCATCATGACTCTGTCATGCTAGTGGTAGACACGCTGATTAAAGATGCACATTTTATTCCTGTGTAATCTACCTTTTTTACAACATAGGTGGCTAAAATTTTTATGAAAGAAATTTTCAGACGTCATGGGGTACAAAAAATGATAATCTTCAACATGGATGAAAAAATTACCTCGAATTTCTGGAAATCTTTTCTCAGAGGGATGGGGACCAAGCTAAATTTCATTACTGCATACCATCCTCAGATAGATGGCTAAACTAAAATGAAAAATCAGACTTTGGGGGACATGCTCTGGATGTATGTAATGGACAGGCCCACAAAGTGGGAGGATTTTCTGCATTTAGCTGATTTTTCTTATAATAAAAACTACCAAACTTCTATAAAAATGAGTCCTTTCAAGGCTTTTTATGGCAGGAAATTCCATACACCAATCAATTGGATTCAACCAGAGGATAATTTGATTCTTGGACCAGATTCATTTTATGAATTGGAATATACATTGTGAAAGATCCAATGAAATATTAAGAAAACTCAAGACCGACAAAAGAGTTATGCAGACAAGAAGAGAAAACATAAATAGTTCAAAATTGGGGAGAATATCTATTTGAGGGTTAAACCTCGGAAAAGTACCCTCAATATGGGAATTTGTGCCAAGTTGGCACCATGATTTTGTGGGTCATTTGAGATTTTGGATCGATTTTGTCCTGTGGCATATCATTTGGCCCTACCTAGTCATGTTAAAGTTCATAATATTTTTCATGTGTCATTATTAGAAATATATATTCATCACCCTTCTCATATGGTTGACTAGAATTTGATATAGGTGGAACCCGAAGGGGACTTTCTTCCAAAATCATTTTGTATCTTGGATCGGGAAGAAACCGTTCTCCAGAATAGAACCATCGGTCGGGTTGAAATACAGTGGAGACACTTTATGCCTGAGGAGCCCACTTGGGAATGTGAGGATAACATGAAGGAATCATATCCAACACTTTTCAAAGAAAAAATGATTGAATTTTAAAAATCGAGGATGGTGTTATAATTTTAGAGGGGGATCTATAATACCCCATTTTCATGTGTATATGCATTTTCATGTGTATATGCTTTTATTTGCTGAACTAGTTTTAGAAAGGAAAAAATACTATATTGGTCATATTATTATGATGATGTAATGTATATTTTTGAATAATATTAAGACAATTTGAGTGATTAAATTGAAAAATAATCATAATTCCATTATGATTGGTTATCCTTAGAGGGAAGTTAGATGATTTTTAAATTTTGAAGAAAATATCTAATAAATAACTAGTGTGGGGAATAAACACAAATGGGTAAGTAAAGCACTACCATGGATAAAAGTGGTCTTTAAATTAAAAAACACTATATTTTTGTCAAAAATCCTAGGCTATGAGGTTAGGGGTACCTAGAAAAAAAGGTGGCCTCGTTGAGGAAAGTCCGATGGGAAAGTATGCATAAACATTAATTTGATGGGAAAGTACGCATAAAAATTCCAATGGGGGTTAGGAGCACCCAGAAAAAAAGGTGGCGTCGTTGAGGAAAGTTTGATGGGAAAGTAAGCATAAACATTAGTGTGATGGGAAAGTAGGCATAACAAATCCTTCACCAATAAAACAAGATGTTGTTGTTTCTGGAGGGAAGAGATCAGGAAAGAGATCAGGGAGAACAGAGGCTCTCCAAGTTAATTGTGAGGTTTTTTATCATAGTTATTTTTTAAGAAGGATATCTATCTCTGGTATGAACTTTGTTGTCGTATACATATTTTGATGATGATTCCATTTTGTTAGTTTCAATAACGAATAATGTGAATAATTATGTTATGGAATCATGGTAATGTTAGTCTTTGGTTATTAATTCTCTGGGAAATTTTTGAATATCCTACTCTGACATAAAATTATGTCCTAGAATCTAATACGTTAGTTATCTATTTTTAGGATGATTGAATTGTGATTCCAAGTAAACCCATTTTCTGCTGAGAGCGGAACTATTGAAATAAAAAATGACTTATAGGAAATAACTAAGTTCTGTAGTGGTAACAATCAAAAGAGTATGAGCATCCAGAAACTAATAGTAGAAGTACGGAATATACCCTTCTATAGAAAATTGTTAAAGGATTGTTTTAAACAACTACAGTGTAGCCAAAACATAATTCCTTTTGAAATTGTTTAGTTAATTACTTTAAAAGAAACCTAGCATGTATCAATTTATGTGGGTAAGAGTCATCCTATTCCAAAATTTATCAGTCGAAATTTTAACCATCATTGGCATTATACTATTGTATCAGTATGCAAACAGTTATCTTACAGTAGACGAGTTCCGCCAGGAAAAACCCATAAAACGTTGATATGGAAATAATGGAGTTGGAGTCACACCTGAACTCCAGGAGTAACATGTATAATAACATCTCTCAATTAGCTATGAAAAACAACGGACATGAGATTTTCACGCAAAAGATAGATAATTCCTGAATCATCGAAATTTCAGAAATAAAGCGCAACAAAGTTCATGCAAAGAAAGTTACGAGTAAGACAGTCTTAGATTCAACTTTTCGAGTTATAATAGAACCATATTCGAGAACAATATAATTTAAATTTATTATATCATTATATATATGACAGTTGCCAAAACCGAGTGCATCGGAACTATGTGAGAGACGGAGGAGTTAACCAATAATTTATGCTGAGGTGAAATGCCAATATTTGTTGTGCAAGAGAGGTACAAGTATTCCTTTTAAAAAAAACAAAAAGGAAAATTTCTTAGGAACGAATTCAACTAAAAACCATTATAAATATTTATCATCACATGCTTAGTTTTAAAACTTATCCAAGTACAAAATTCTCCATGACCATGAGAATATCAAAGAATGAAAATAAAAATTAAACAATAGTATTGGCGACCTAGCACCACTCTCGGAGATTCTTGATGAATTTATCTGAAAACCCAGCCTATTAAGAAATCCCCAAATTATTCCGCAAATAAAATCAGTATTCCAAACATTCTTCAACAATTCCAGCAACCCTCAAATTAAGAAACAACCATCTTGGAAGCATCAAGTGGGAAAAGATGGCCAGCAAGGGAAAAGCGATGAGCACTAATATAGTAGGGTACCGCTTGGAGCAAAGGAGACGAAAAATAATTGCCAGGAACATGAAAAATAGACATTAGTTATGAATAGTATACTTAATCATTTTAGGAATCAAATATTTTGGTAGTAAGAAAATAGCCAATAAATTACCTGAGATACAAATGACGAACTGGAAAAAAATAAACTTGCAACTGCCACTCAAAATGGAAAGGCATTAGCAGTTGGCTAATATTATTTTTAAACATAAATAAATTTCTTGAGGCCTTAGATTACGTGGAAGAGAGGCTCTTGTGAGATGAAAATACCACCCAGGAAGTGGAGAATAGTCGTGACTCACCTTTCACCTCCGACCTGAAAACATGAGCCTAAAAACTCTGAGCTCTCATTTATAATTTGCCTAGGAATTGGAATATAGTTGGAAAAAAAAAAAATTGAATAACAAGATAATCACTAAAAAATGATGGAGAATTTATTGCGGCAGTCTCTAGGTTACGGACTTACCACGGAACTGAGCAGACAACAAGGGGAAAGATAACAATCAAATGTTAGGTACCAATACACTAAGCCAGAAACAAAATCTCTCATTTGAAAACGAGATAGAAAGGAAAAGAAACCACTATACGCACAAGACACAAATATATTGTCAAAAAAGCGTTAGAGTTTGAACCTTTTCCTGGCTACCATCGAATCATCTCGATAGATCCTAGACGTTGAACATCAACCAAGACCATAACAACCCCAGCCATGTGAGTACTAGCATTCTTTTCAAGGTAGGTGATTCATG
Organism: Pinus albicaulis; assembly: GCA_034641835.2. Taxonomy (NCBI): domain Eukaryota; kingdom Viridiplantae; phylum Streptophyta; class Pinopsida; order Pinales; family Pinaceae; genus Pinus; species Pinus albicaulis. Next base: position 776,094,198 of record CM076583.1, on the reverse strand, counting down.
AGGATGCCAACAGGAGCCAAGAAGTGTATTAATTACACTGATAGGCGTCTTTTTAGTTGGAAATGGTTACTTTAATCATTTTTCTAATTAATTTTTTTGATATGATGGTGTAAATTGGATGATGCTAGTATATTCTCGTCTTCACCACTCAATCAATTAATGGAATTAAAATTGATAACTTTATTACATATCTAAACACATATTTAAACCATACTTCAATTATTTTTTTACAAAACATGATTAAAAATTTATTGTTGTGTGTATGTTATTAGTTAGAAATAAAATTAAAAAAACAAACTTATAAAACATGCATTGCAAAGTGGATTAATTTTGAAACTTATAACTTTTCCTCCACTCCATTACCCTAGTGGTAGCCTATGCATGTCATTCAAATGTATGCCCGCTGATGGGTTACTATAAAGAACAAAATATTATTGTATTAAATTATTCTTGCTACGCTGGATTGATTTTTTATTACTTTGAAGAAAATTTTGTTATTGGGTATTCAACGATCCATGTTGTTGAAAACCGTTAACCTATTAATTAAATGAAATGGCTCTCCAGGTGAGATACCTGGAGAGTGTAAACACACTCATACAAGCACTACAATTGAGTCAGATGAGCCTTAATTATATAGGCTTACACACTAACGGGGTGGTTTCAACCACTCCGGAGATATTAGGATTTGAAATATAATCTTAGCATATCAATCCTATCATCATCATAACAAACCTCTAAGTCTAGCATTCTCCATTACTTCCAACACTCCCCCTTAATGGAGAAAGGGTACTGAACAATAACATATGCCTGTTGGTCTAGTCTCAGCTAATCTTACAATAAAAACATGAAAAACTTGGTAGCAGAGGTTTTCATTTTTGTCTTTATGCTCGTGACTCCATACTTGTTCATTTCGAGGTGAGGCTTCATCTTCACTTTCCTCGTTGTGAGGTAGTGATGTATTTTCACCTCATTTCTTCCCTAGTGATGGAAAGCTTGAATTCTTATTCTCGCTCTTCTCAAAATTATAACAGGCTGGATAGGAGAATTTTCCCTCTCACTATTTCCGGTGTCAACCATCTGAACATCAGCGATAATGTCTTCATCATTTATTGATGCAACTTCTGTGTTGATTTTCTAAACAATAAAATTTTAGAATGAATCTACTAGATCACACAAATAGATCACACAAGAAAACTCGTCCTTTGCACTCTTCAGATAATGCAGACAGATCATGCACTCCAGCAAATGGCCTTATGCACTCGGATCTCCTATTCTTGGCCAACGCTCCTCTTCTTAACCAACGTGAGTTCGATCATCGCTTAGAGCTCCACATTCTGTTCCAAAGGCACTCGCAAGCACCGAAGGACACAAAAATCGATTGACCACCGATCTCATATGGTAGCCAATCGATCTCTCTTTTCGTGACAGTATGCATATAGTGGATTGGGTAAAATAGACCCTACAACACAATAAAGACTCTATGGAGGCAATGGACCCCAGGCTCGAAGGTCGCCTGGATTACCAAATTCAAGAGATGTTGCACATGGTGGGCATAGCTTTAGCTACTAAGAAACATTGGATGATTCACCAACTAGATGTAAAATCTGCATTTCTAAATGGGGAATTGAAAGAGGAGGTCTACTTAGAGCAACCTCAGGGGTTTGTCCAGAAAGGGAAAGAAACTTTAGTCTATAGATTAAAGAAAGCTCTGATACCATGTTAAAAACCGTTAACCTATTAATTAAATGAAATGGCTCTCCAGGTGAGAGTGTAAACACATTCATACAAGCACTAAAATTAAGTCAAATGAGCCTTAATTATATAGGATTTCACACTAACGGGATGGTTTCAACCACTCCTGAGATATTAGGATTTGAGATCTAATATTAGCATATCAATCCTATCATCATCATAACAAACGTCTAAGTCTAGCATTCTCCATTACTTCCAACACATGCTACCCATTTCGAGTTCCTTCCCTAATGTATCCAAGAGCACAAACAAATCTACAATAATTTGACATGATGTATGTTAATAAAAGATAATTGCAGTTTTATATTATATAAACAATATAATGAATAAATAATAAATAGTAGTTGTTAATTATAATATAGTTTTAGGTTTCATAAAAATAAAAAAAAATGTGACTATCATGTGATGATATATCACATAACTAATGCAATTATACTTTTTGTTGTAGCATTTTTGTTAACTTTTTTTTGTATTTAAAGCTTTGGTTAATAATAAGGTTTCATTATCACACAATTTCCATATAAAAGATAAATTGTAAGATTAAATTACAATACAATTAGTTTAATACAATTTAATTTAATAATTATTTTAATACAATTATATTATAATATTAGATTATTAAATTATTATAAGGGTAATGGAGTAGCGGTTGTTTATGCATGCCCACTCACAATTAACTATAAAGAACAAAATATTATTTTATTAAATTATGCTTGATGTTATCTATTTCGACTTCCTTAATGTAGACTTCTTTGCATAATGTATCCAGGTGCACAAAAAAAGATACAATGATTAATAGGATTTACCTGATGTATAATAATCAACAATAATTACAGTTTCATGTTATTTAAAAAATACAATGAATAACTAATAAATTGTAGGCTTAAATTATAATATAGTTTTAGTTTCATAACTTAAATGTAAAAACAAAATTGTGACTATCATGTGATCATATATCACTTAACTAATGCAATTATACTTCTTGAAATTTTCTAGATCAATGATCCGCAACCTCCACATTCAACCGGTCTTGCAATGATAGTTCATCAAACTAAATATATCTTACATGTTTTCTCTCTAGTATGTGCTCTTGTCCATAAAAAAAACTTTTATGATTAATTCCTACTTGTCTATGGTTGTAATTCTCCATTTGAGGACTTTGTTCCTACATAATAGGAATTAGCTAGAATATAGTTTCTCCTAGTTTAGTATGTGGTTGAGAGAATCTCTCAACCACACTACTGTACGTCTAAGATAGAAATCCTATCTTGAGAATTTTGTTTGTATAAATATGTGTGTAATTTCCTTCATTCATAATATAGAATATATTGAGTGTGTGTGTGCTATTTTATCTTGGTATCGGAGCTTCAGAGCCCGTAAGGGCCTGGGCCTCAGCCCCTCGTGGGCTGAGGGAAATAGCAGATAGAGAGCTTTGTTTGCAGTTTATTTTGTTTTGGGTTTTTCCATCCGAGGAGTGTTGCCTCCCTAAGGAGCACTGTGTGAGGAGCGACTGACAACTGATTGAAGACTGTGTGAGCTGCGGTTCAGAGGTGTGATGTGGCCGCTGCGTTTCGAAGGAGGCGTGCTAGCTGTGTTTTTTTTTCATGAATTTGCGGCACGGATCAGATTGAATTAGATCGGAGGCATCGTTTCTCCTCAGCGATCTGTGCTCACTGTGGCTGATCGATCTGGTGCTGCTGCCTCGGTATATTGGATCATGTGCCTGTAATACAAATTGGGGTCGTTCAGAGTCTGGACGGATTCCTTGCCGTGACCATTTTTACGTGCTGTGCGAATGCGTTTAATATATATGGAGATGTTGTGCGAGATGAGCTGTGGTGTGCTCGTTATATTACGAAGTGGATTACAGAAAAGGTGGGTGCAGATCATCGCGGGGGTCACATGAAGGATCCGAGAGATCGCACCAAGGTGGTGCTGCGGCATCTGCCACCTACGCTCTCGCAAGCTACTTTGAAGGACCAGATTGATGCCCGCTTTGCTGGCCGCTACAACTGGTTTTCTTTTCGTCCCGAGAGGGCCAACCATGTGAATCAACCATACTCTCGGGCCTATATTGATTTCAAGAGAGCAGAAGATGTTCTTGATTTGCAGGAGAGTGACATTGATGAATTTGGAATTTTTCTTGGAAAGCTTAGTGGTCTCCATGCCTTGAGGGCACGGTTATTGTAGCTTAGTTATGATTTGAAGGTGCCCTTTCAGCCCAGAGAAGTCTCTGAAAAACCAACTTGAAGACCAAGAAAATCGGCGATACCATTCAGAAATGGGGGCACAAGTTACAGCTGGTGAAGCAGATAACCGATGCAACCATGGCTCCTCTGCTGCCGAAGCCTACAGAATCCCCAGATTTAAATGAATGCATACATGGAGCAATTGGGCCGGCTCTAAGAATCCTCGAGGCCATGTTATCGATTAGAGAACTCAAAATTGTCCTCATGGGAGATCCCAGGGACAATATCAAGGGCTACCTAGATGTTGCCCTTAAGCTGGAGGGCTATTTGAGTTTTGTTTCGGAGAACAGGCCCCGGGCAGTGGGCTTGCTGGAGGAGGCCATTCGAGTTTCGAACCCGAGTCCAATGGTGGACAATTACACAATCCGCAGATTGCAGGGTTGTATTGGAGCCCTGAGAAGCAAAGGCAATGCGGATGATGGTGGCGCGCTGCTAGATATTGCTGTAAAGAAGCTCGAGTCCTCGTTCATGTCGATTCTGATTGAGAATAGCCTACCAAGGGATATCAAGGTAAGCAGTGAAATACCCCAATCGAAACAAGCGTTTGTTGGTATTGAAAGCCGTCAGATGATTGCAGACTTTCTTAAGAGAAATGGTAGGGCTCAGGCATGTTTGAAACTGTATTGGGAAGTTAGAATTAGGATTGTTAAGAGCAGTTTTCAATCCATGAAGGCTTATTACCTGAACTACAATTCTACTGAGGTTGTTCAGAAGCTGAAGTCAGCTGATGTGGAAGGGCATGTTTCACATTGGCTGAGATTGTTAGAAGTGATGGTGAGTATTATCTGGTGAAGGCTGTTCGATTAATGGAGGTTTTGCTTCATTCATATATGAAGATGAACTGCTTGGAATCAAGAATGCAGAGAGTTTGTATGGCGATTGTGTTGGAGACGGCTTGGGAGAAATTTTAATTCTCTGATGATGTTTTTTAATTTTGCAATGTATTGATTAACTGTCATGACAATGAAATTGGTTGTAATTTAAATGATAGTAGTATGACCGACTATTGTCACAATTCTAAGTGTGTGTTGGAACTGGTCATTCCAACACTAAGCAAATTTGCAGGGAATGATGAACACATGACAGTGAAAACGACATCAATTGGAGCTACATCAGAGATTGGAGGATGATCGTGATCGTGTTGCAGATTTTTAGCAAGCATGAGGAGGCATGCTTGAGAGCAGTGACTAGCCTTGATACTGTGAGTAGGGGAAGTGGCATTATGTTGTGATGCCGGGAGAATTGGATACTGAAATGTGATGGAGGATTGGACCATGGAGTCCTGGATTGTTATTTTTTTGAAGGGAAAATTGTGTTCTCTTCGTATGGCTGTGTGCCTATGTCTGGATCATCAATGTTTGAATGAACTGCATTGAGTCCAGGTGAAAAGTCGTCAATCTGTTTATTTATCAGTAGACCTCTCATAGGTATCGTTGGTGAAAAATGGTTGCTGGTATGTTTGGAAAATAATCATCTATGGGCGGAGATAGAGAAATTAAATTTGAAGAGTTTATGTTGTATTTTCTTGGAATCATGCTTAAATATTATTGAATCTTATTGAGCCTAGCTAACTCAATGTAGGTAAAGTTATTTTGTTAGAATTCATGCCTCTAACAAATGACAGGATAAGCATGAAGTTCCAAGAATTTATTTGACAAAGATGCCCACGATGTGAACAATGAAAAGATGAGGTAAAGGAGCAGCAACAACGTTTATGGTGGACAACAAAGTAGATGTTTGTTTGAGTTAGTGTGGTTTGTGGAATAGACTCCCTAACATGTTATAAGCAAGTCCAGTTGTAGTAATGGTCATTGTAGGTATCCAGAAACTCCAAAATGTTGAATGAAATGTAAGCCTTTTAAAGTTCGTGGTGATCTTAAAACCACTTTGTAATGGTTTATGGTCAGCCTGAAACCATCTTTTGTCACTATAAAGTGATGGTTTGTGGTGAGCTAGAAACCACATACAGAGCCTTAGTGGCTACAGGATTTGCCCGGTGGTGGCACATTTAAGTTTCGGATTTTCCCGGTGGTGGCATATTGAAGTTGGTGGATTTGCCCGGTGGTGGCATATTGAAGTTGGCGGATTTGCCCGGTGGTGGCAAATCGGACTTGCCCGATGGTGGCATATTGCCTGAGTGGCTAACGTGTACATGGGAGCTTTGTGCTCGTAGGAGCAGGTGGACTACAGTAACACCTGGCTCGCGGTCTCAGATATTGGTGTGTCTGAGCACAAGAGGGTTGGCACACTTTTCTATCTGACAGTTGCGTCGAAAGGCGCAATCAGCGAAACTGTTTGTGATTGTTATTTGGACATGAATATTTGGATTAGAAAGGCACTGATCTCTCTTTGTTTTTGGAGGTTCTGCACATGCAATTCACCTGATGGTGGTGGATTTGTAGGTACATATATGCAGTGATAACGGTCGACAAAATCATATATGCGAAGGACATCCTACAGGACTAGTGGTTGCAGCGGTTGGTACCCATGCATTCTGGTGGATGGTTGCTCTTTTATATGGACGTCGACATATTCTTTGTTATGTTTGACCACAACCATACTTTGTGAATCACTATCATGACAAGTAGTCATTAAGGGGGGGAGTTAGAAATGATTAATTCCTACTTGTATATGGTTGTAATTCTCCATTTGAGGAGTTTGTTCCTACATAATAGGAATTAGCTAGAATATAGTTTCTCCTAGTTTAGTGTGTGGTTGAGAGAATCTCTCAACCACACTACTGTACGTCTAAGATAGAATTCCTATCTTGAGACTTTTGTTTGTATAAATATGTGTGTAATTTCCTTCATTCATAATATAGAATATATTGAGTGTGTGTGTGCTATTTTATCTGTATCCAGGTGCACAAAAAAAGCTACAATGATTAATAGGATTTACCTGATGTATAATAATCAACAATAATTACAGTTTCATGTTATTTAAAAAATATAATGAATAACTAATAAATTGTAGGTTTAAATTATAATATAGTTTTAGTTTCATAACTTAAATGTAAAAATAAAATTGTGACTATCATGTGATCATATATCACTTAACTAATGCAATTATACTTCTTGAAATTTTCTAGATCAATGATCTGCAACCTCCACATTCAACTGATCTTGCAATGATAATTCATCAAACTAAATATATCTTACATGTTTTCTCTCTAGTATGTGCTCTTGTCCATTAAAAAAAACTTTTAGATCATTTTCATAATTTCCTTTCGTAAAAAAAGATATACATCCAATAAATTGAATTTCTTACATTATATACTATAGATTTGCATTGATATATTATAATTGAAATAAATTATTATATTATGAAGTGCGTTGGCCTATATTATGAAGTGAATTGTTGTGCGTTGTGTACCCACGCATGACTGAATTGTTAAAATGCCCCCATGAAATAATATCAAAAAAACTGGATGGCGTGGCTCTAAGTTGGCTTTGCAAGGATTTTTTTTTTGCAAGATTTAGGACATACCCATTCCAACTCTTTGACCACCATCTCTCATATTACTTGCAATACAATACAGTTGAGATTTGGCACAACGCTTTTTTAATAGACTTGGCAATCAAGGGCATGAACGCAAAGGGATTAAATCAGTGGAACATTCTTTAACACAGGCATTTGGCGTTTGGACTCTTGGTTATGGTGTTTGCAGACACATTAAAGCAGTGGACCAGCCATAAAAATATGAGAATTATGAGGGAATATTTTTTTAGCATGTGCATATTTATGATCTTACTAGTGGTGGATATATTGTTGGTGGTGGAAGTTTTAAATACAACGATATAATGTATAGCCATGCATTCAACTACGCTCTTGATGGTTGGTTCAATTAATGAGCAACCCAACTTTTATCTGGAGAACCTTTATTGTTTGGGGAGTGTTATTGTATTTAACATTTGGTGTATTGATGGTTAATAATAAGATTTCATTATTATCTATGTAAGTGATAAACTCTAAGATTAAATTATAATAAAATTATTTTAATACATTAATAAATTGCAAGATTAAATTATAATAATTATTTTAATACAATTATATTATATTATTAAATTATTATTATATAATAAAATAATAATAATAATTTATTTTAGTAATATTTTAATTTTATAAGCATTAAAAAAAATTTCTTATCAATGGAGATGAGTAAATTGTATTTTAAATTGAATAAATTCAAATTTAAGTTTTTGGATTTTTAATTTGATTTGGTTAGTAATAATAATAATATGTTGGAATTGTACTTAAATGTTTTTAACTTTAAAACATTAATTAAAATTTTTGACAATATATTAATTAAAATATTTATTTAAAAATGTTTAATAACATTAATTTAAATATGTTTAAAGAAATGAAGTAATAATAATTATTACTAATATTAATTTACCAATTTATTATCATTAATATATTGATATAGTAATTAAAGAATTAATACATTATTAAAAAATAATAATTAATACATAATTATAATAGGTAACGACATTAGTCAAACATAGTAAAATATGACCACATCCAGATTAACAATATGTTTAGGGTATTTGTCAGTAATTGACCTTATTTAATCAAAAGAGTCCTCAATTAATAAAACATTAAATAATTAAAACAATAATTAACATTAATATTAATTAATTAAAACATTAAAATTAATTAATTTTAACTTTAATTAATTAATTTTTAACATTACATGAAACATTGATAACATTAATAAAAATATTAAAATGTTTAAGAACATAAATTAAAACATTTGGCAATATATTAATTAAAACATTTATATAAAAATGTTCAATCACAATAAACATTAATTTTTAAATTAATACTTTCATATTAATTAAAAATAATGTTAAGTTAATTAAAATATTTAATAAAATTAATTAAAATACTTGACAATGTATTAATTAAAATAATTATATAAAATTCATGTTCACTAGCACAACGAGTTGAGGATGGGCTTCGTGAGCAAGGTGACCGAAGATGAAACCTCATGAGAGATGGTTATTTCATGTGCTAGGCGGAGGGGACATGCTAAAAAATCAAGTTAGCTAAGGGCTCTTGTGGCCCATGCTGGGTGCAATCCCCGGGTATGTTAATATTAATTAATATTAATATAAATTTATTAGAATTGGAATTGTAAACAAATGTTTCTAACATCGCAATGTGACATTACAACATTTGGTCAACCACATTTCAGAATGTGGGTGAGTCCTTGAATATGTTTGACTGTGTTTAACAATTAACAATATTTAAATTTAGTGACAAGTAATTTCCTATTAATATTATTGATTAATATTGATAATTTAATATGTTCTGATGCTCGAATGGTAAAGAAATCTATTAGACGTTGCAATGTGAGAAACATTGTCGCAATTTTACAAATTGAAATTTATCCAATGTTGCAATGCAACATTACTACATTAGTCAAACACATTTACTAATATAATTGATTATTTTGGAGTATTTTTGGTAGTCATTGCTCCTCAAGTTTATTCAAACACAATTCCCTATTAATGGTTAATCACTATCTCTACGACCAACCATGATCAACCATGGAAAATGACTAATGTGAACTATGATCAACCATGATCAACAAAGGTCAACCATGGTCAACCATGATTAATCATGATTGAGTTTCATCAACCATGATTAAGGTCTTTCTGGTTGAATTTGGTCAGCCATGGTTAACCATGATCAACGATGGTCATTTAATGTGAACCATTGTCAACGATGAACAACAATGTTGAACCACCATAAACCATGGTCAAGCATCATCATCCATGAATATAATGGTCAACAAATATTTCTATGGTCAACCATGATTAACTGTGTTTAAATATGGTTAACCATGGTCATTTTTTCTATGGTTAACCATAGCCAACCATGATCGACCATGATAAAAATAGTCAAGCATGGTTGATCATAGTTGATTATTGATCTGTATTTATGAAAAAGGTATTATTGACATCTATGTGAGCAGCTTATGTTATTTAGTGCAATAGATCGAAAATATTGTGAATAACATAGACATCATAAGAAAATGAAAACACAGTCAAACACATTAACACAGAAATAATTTAATAACGAAGTTCACAACAGACTTCCTGGCTACGTCTCCGGGTCCTTAGCTTCCAATGCTGACCGCTTTATTTTTGTCTTCAAAATGATTTTATAGGTATGAGCTCAAAAACAAAGACTCAAATGAGAAAATGGACCTCACCATTGTGACCGGTTCGAAATTTCGGTCAAAATGAGTATAAACTTGCCTATATCCCACCACTGTGACCTCTAGACCCCCTGGAGAAATGAAAAACCACTTCTTCCTTGCACAAAACAACCTTCCTGAAATAAATACCACCTTCTCTGCACAAAAACAACCTTGATCTACATGTTGGTGGTATATGCTGGTTTGGCTTCTGCAAAGGTTAAATGATGTTTTCAGTGGCTTGATTTACAAGCTTCACCCTTAGCCGAATGGCTCTCCGCTCCTTTGTGAAGGCGCTTGTTATATAATATTTTGGAGGTCGGCGAGTCAAAACCCCTACCTGATCTTCCGTCCATACTCTGTTGGTTGCGTTATGTTGATATATATGCAAACATATATATGGTGTGGCATTTAAAACTTTAATACAGTTCTATTACATGATATATGTGATGGTGGCATATAATATATGCATGGTCAATAAACCTTGTGATAAGGTTTCTATCTGGTCCATTTGAAATATATATACACGGCAACATAAATATATATGGTTAAGGTTCTGGCGGTCGTGAGGTTGACCCCGACCGTCCGGACCTTTTCCGATGGTGACAATCCCGCTCCATTTAAAAATACAATGTTTGCATTTACTACCAAGCGACTCGGTAGCTTGACCAGTAATCTAACTCTGGAAAAAACTTATCCATTCTGCGAAGTCAGGGGTTTGATCCTCCCTGACCCCCAAAATTTTGGAAATAAGGCCAAATTGGGCAAAATCTGGGCTGCCACGTGTCAGCCCTAGATTGGCCCATTCCAACCAATCACACTTTGACACATCATCGATCCTGCTGACGTCATCCTGAACATGTGGCATATTCCCGTGACGACATATGTCCTGCTGACATCATTTGACTGTTGACCATTGACTTTGACTTTGAATTTTTTCCATTTTGTCCTAGTTTGCCATAAAATTTGATTGGCCATATCTTTGTTATACGAACTCGGTTTTACGCATCATTCACACCATTGGAATCCTATCGAAGAGAACTTAAACATGATCCTATTTTGATCTAAATTTGAAGACTTTGATCTGGAGGAAAAACTGAATCCATTTTGGATCAATTATGGTCAACCATTATCATGCATGGTTGAATATCGGTAACCATGATCAATTATGGTCAACCAAGGTCGAGGTCCATATGGTTGATTATGGTCAACCATGATCATGCATGGTTGAATATTGGTAACCATGATCAACTATGGTTAACCAAGATCGAAGTCCATATGGTTGAATCTGGTCAACCATGATCAACCATGGTCAACCATGATCAACATGGTCATCTTTGGTAAACCATGGTTAACCAAGAACATTTCATGTTCTATAGACTCCTCATCGACAACCATAGTCAACGATTGTTATAATGGTAAAACATGGTCATCCAAGGTCTCTATGCCTAATTATGGTCATCCATTGTGGTCAATGCAAATATTTGTGGTTAAATATGGTACAATTCCCTATTCATGGTTAATCCATATCTCTATAGTCAACCATGGTAAATAATGGTTAATCATGGCTAAATTTAGTCAACCATGGACAATGTCTCTACTGTCAACTATGATCAATCAAAATGAATATAATTCAATGATGATCAACCATATTCAACCATTTTCAGCGATGGTCAACCATGATTACCCGTGGTTAAAAAATTTCAACCATTATCGACAATGATTAAGGTCTCTCTCGTTGAATTTGGTCAATCATGCTTGACTGTGGTAAACAGTGATTTTAGACCATGATCAACCATGGCCAACCACGGTCATTTAATGTGAACCATTTTCAACCATGATCAACCATGATCAAGCATCATCAACCATGTTCATTATGGTAAATCAATGTTTTTATGGTCAACCATGATTAGTCGTGGTTGAATATGGTTAACCATGGTCATTGTCTCTATGGTTAACCATGGTCAATGATGATTAACTATGATAAAAATGGTGAATATGGTCAACCATAACTAACCACAATCAACCATAATCAACATGATCATGGTTGAAAATGGTCAACCATGATCAACCATAATCAACATGAAATTTTTTGAATGTTGTAATGCTTTATAATATTATAATATCTCTTGAGTTTATTAATCTCCCTTGTGTTTATAACACCCCCTCAATTTATTAATCCCTTGGGTTTATAGTATATATAATCCCTTGGGTTTGTCAATCCCTTCATTTTATAATAATAATACCTTGGGTTTATAATGTTAATTCCTTGGTTTTATAATATTAATATGTCAATATTATTATTTTTTAATATATGATCCCTTGGGTTTACTAATCCTTTGGGTTATTAGATTTATAATATAGTATATTTTATAATATAGTATTTAGTATAAAATTATGAAAGAACATGTATGAAACGCATTTACTAATGTGGGTGTTGTAACGTTTATAACATTTGGGTCTATAATATTTGCATTTTATAAGATGAGGGTTTCTAATATTTGGCTATACTATTAAGGTTTATATTATTGGGTTTAATGATAAGGTTTATAATATTTGGTTCAATATTACACTTTATAATATTGAGTGTTTAATATACACTACAAGAAAAAAGCATATTGGTGAGGGTCATGTTTGTGACGGACCTTTAAGGTCCATCACCAATGTCACATATGGTGACGGTCATTAAAAAACCATCACTGTAAGTGTATATAGTGATGGTCCTTTATGGTCCGTCACCAAAGACATTTTCAATGACACTTTTGGTGAGGGTCGTTAAAGGCCCATCACTAATTCTCTCTTTGGTGACACTTCTAGTGACGAACTTTTAATGACCCTCACCAATGCTCTTTTTGTTACTTTTGGTGACGGTCAAAAAATGTCTGTCATCATTGATCACTAAAAACCATCACTGTAAGTGTATATAGTGATGGTCCTTTATGGTCCATCACCAAAGACATTTCACTTTTGGTGAGGGTCGTTAAAGGCCCATCACTAATTCTCTCTTTGGTGACACTTCTAGTGACGAACTTTTAATGACCCTCACCAATGCTCTTTTTGATACTTTTGGTGACGATCAAAAAATGTCTGTCATCATTGATCATTCCAATGAGTTTTTGATGACGCTATGTGCTTGTTAATATATTTTTTGTCAAAAGATAACGATTTAATACCATTATTGTGGAGCATTTTTTATAATATGTCCAAGGCCATAGTGGTTAGGGTCAGTCAATTTTTTAAGAAGTAATAAGTGTGTATCATTTCCCTCAAGTAATGACTAGTCGAATATAGATTTCCTATGAGTCAACAAATGATTCATATATATTAAGTTAATTATCTAGCAAATTCCCTTTAGCTAAAGTTCCACTATTTTGTGTAGGAAATATATTATTTAATACATAATCGAGCTCTGAAAATTCTATTAATGAGAAAGACCTAAAAATCCTCAACAATCTGGGCACACCTTAAATTAATGCTTTGGCACACACTAACATTTCTTAGCACCCCACATGTCTTGTAACATCTTTGTACCTAGAACATCTTGTGATGACAGTGACGCCCAAGCACATGGTGGCATGCGCTAGCACAACATGGAACTCTCCTAGCATGTGTTGGCATGTTGCATATAGTCCCTAGCATGCCCTGGAACACCTTGGTTGAATGCATTGACATACCTTAGCACTTAGCACACAATGCCACTTGGCATGTATTGAGACCTATTATTAGTGTCCCTAGCATGCCCCTTTTCAAAAAGATAAAGTCCTAACTTATTAGCCCTCTTACTGGTTTTTCCTTTTGTTGCCTTGACACATATTGACATGCCCTAGCACCCTGCGCCACATCCTTAGCACCCAGCATGTATTGGCATATCTTGGCACTATTAATTAGCACATGATATAATTAGCACACCCTGGAACTCCCAAGCACACTTTGGGAATTCTTAACGTGCCTTGATATTCCCTAGCGCGCCTTACCAATGCTTAGCATACCTTGTCACTCCCTCCTTGGCATGACAACTAACACTGACCATTAACGCTAGTCTCTGGAAGTGCATGTTCCTCATATTCATTAACTTCCATGAATTTTTACCTAGTGTTCCCTCAATGTTTTTTCCTAGTACTCCTTAACACTCATCAACATGCATTATCACTCTCTAGCACACCTTAGCACTCTTCAACATTCCCTTCCACTTCATCACATGCATAACACTAGTACCTGACACATATTGGCACTTGGCACGTGTTGGCGCTTGGAAAGTCTTAGCATGTATGGAATACGTTGAGATGCCTTGGTATGATTTAGCATGGTTTAATATTAAATTTATTTGTGAAGATCAATTGTTGGAAAGTAGATGAGAAGCAACAAAGGAATACTTGGCACTTAGAATACACTAAGACTTTTCACTTGGCACCTATTGCCGCCTAGTGTTGGTGTGCCTAGCATGCCCCTCTTGGAAAAGGTAAATTGATGACTTATTAACCCTATTATGTGTTCATTTCCTTGTAGTTTAACTTTTTTCTCTTTTTTGTTGTCTTAACAGTCCCTGACATGCATTGACACACCCTTGCACATATTGGCATGCCTTATCACTTGGCACATCTTAGCATGTTTGACATGTATTCCCACTATCTGGAACATCAAGGGGGTGAAGAGAGATGTAGTCCTAAAGTAGGTTGAGTACGAGGGCCGAGTAAGGGTTGCTAAAGGGAGGTCATGATCATCCTCCAAGAGAAAGATCATCATATGAGGGTTCAGAATAATGTTGCATACCTTAATGGTCGGTTAGCGCTAGGAAGTAGGATGGCATATTGTTGGTTCTCTTCTAGCAGATCAAGATTAAGAGAGGTTTCTCATGAGAATCTGGGCATGTGATTTCAATTGTGTCTTTGTGTGAAGGCCATATCAAATTCTGAAATGTTGAAATTTGCAACAAGAAATAGTGAGATTGGAAGCCAGAAAGGACAAAAGAAAATGCACCCACACTGGTGAGGAATTTTGATGCACCAGGAGTGAGGAATGTGGGGCATCTAATTTATTTTTCCCTTAAATAAATTGGACAATAAATTGTAATTTCATCTCATAACAACTTGTGTCAGTTAATTAAGTCATGATGACCGATTTAGCTCAAGAAATTTGATTTGAGGGTCTAATATGAGGCATCTAGAGGGATTCTAATATTTTTGGTGTCCAGTTGAAGTTGATGCATTAGTGGGGTGCAAGTGTAATTAACTCAATTAAATGAGTTAAAATCAGTTTAACTAGTTCTAACTAAGTGATGAGCTATTGAGAGGTCCAGTGAATTAAATTAGATTTAATTCACAATGAGTGATCAATCAGATAACTGATAATTCACTATTAATAGTTGCATGCATGTCAGTTTCGAGGAATACCCAGTTGAGATAGAGGTTAAAGGGAACATAGCTATCAATTGTATTCAGAGAAAATTTCCCATCTGTAATTATAAAGTCATTGGAATGCCATGATGGATTACGCAATCAAGGAAGACTGATTTTCCTAATTAATAAGGATTTAATTCCCTAGGAATTGCATGAGCAAGGCAGGCTGAAGTAAGGATGAGAATTGGCTAAGTACTAGACCGAGTTTTCCTAAATCAACGGGAGACAATATTTGATAGAGTGTTGGAGAATCTCATGAGAGATTAAGCATTGTATTGTTTCATGATTCCTTGACTTAATACACAATAGAGATAAAGGGGTTTTGATTAGTTGCTTTCCCCAAAAACATCATGTTGTTGTGCAATTGATAATTTATTTCTCTTACTTATATGTGATTGTGCAATCGTTTTTTGTTTCCGTAAATTGTAGGAAGGATTAAGTATATTTTTTTAGTAGATTACAAGATCAGATTGAATCTCATTAGTTAGATTTTATACATGGTATCAGAGCAGGATTTTTTTGGCCAACGATTTTTTAGAGAATATTTGAAGATTTTGGTGTAAAATTTTCGAAAACAAGTAGAATATTTGTATTCCTTGCAAAAATATACCCAAAAGGAAAAAAAAATTGGTCAAATCGGAGCTTGGATGAGGGAGATATCATCGATTTAAAATCAACTCTTTTTTAGAAAATTTTTGTAACTTCGAGACAATTACACTGTGCATGATTCAAGAACTTGTATGCACTTGAGGTACCAGATGCATGCAAATATTTGAGGAGAAAGGTAGAATTTAGAGACTTGGTGGTTTAGAGGGAGCATAAATTACCTCTCAACATGCATCCTCATGAGAAGCAGTCTCAGAAGGTTGTGAAGTAGCTGCCACAATTGGAGAAGCAGAGCGGAGACCGAGTGGAAGCGTCCACTCAAGAAGAGACCTCTATGAGGGGGGAATTTCGAGCCAGATGGGAAGAGGGAGCAGCCATACCTCGAGGTGTAAGGTGGGGTTATGTGTAGACATAATCCCAAGATAAGAAATTTGGGCAAGGTCCATTGAGATGGCATGTCTCATGGATCAAACCTGGCTACGAGGAGCCCATAGTACAACAATAGTAGGAAGGATCAGTTAGATTGATGTAGTCAGATGTCAGCAAGACAGAAATCAGAATGACAGAAGTCAAATACTGGAGCACAAATAGAGTTAGCAACAGTTAAAAGGGCACGGATGCAAATGTCAACAGCAGTGCAAAGAATCCAGTACTAGACAGGTGCAGTAGCTAGCAGCAGTCAAAAGACTCTGATGACAGATGCATTATACTGATTCATTTTTTCAGAGGCTATTCAGTTTCAAGATTTGCAGGTGCAAACAACACTAGAGAATTGTAGCATGCAGAACATTCCAAAGGTACCGGATGGGGATAGATTGAATTTCTTTCTTGTTGAGAGGGAGTGTTGAAATTTGCAACAAGAAATAGTGAAATTGTCGAATAGAAAGGACAAAAAAAATGCACACACACTCGTGAGGAATTTTGATGTACCAGGAGTGAGGAATGTGAGGCGTCTAATTTATTTTTCCCTTAAATAAATTGGACAATAAATTTTAATTTCGTCTCATAACAGATTGTGTCAATTAAATAAGTCATGATGATTGAGTTAGCTCAAGAAATTCGATTTAAGGTGATCGAGGTGGATATTGGTGGCCACCCGCCTATTCCACTTGGGCCCTCACCATTGTCTCTTTCAATTTTTCATTTTCCTTAATTATAGCACAATTTACTATTTTTGTTATTTTTTCAGGTTCTGAACTTTCGGAGCCGTTTTGAGGCCCCAAACAATGTTTTTTGGGCATGAAAGGTTTGGCTATTTCATATAAATTGTATTAGCAATTTTAGTCCTCGGAGAGATCTTTCTAACGAGGTATCATGTGCGTCAAATGAAGATCATATGACCAAGTTACGACCCCGGGAAGTTGGCTGCCCAACTAACTCCAACGGGGCCCATAAACTCTTGGTGTTACATCTCCTCAGGTTATGGTTTTGGTTGTTTAGGGTTTTATCTTATTTTAAATAATAAAAAGACCCTTGATCCTTATTGTAACATAGTTCAGATGAACATAACTATTAGTTGTATTTATAGAAAATTTCCCGTGTGCAATTATAAAGTCATTGGGATGCCATGATGGATTGCACAATCAAGGAAGGTTTATTTTCCTAATTAATATGGAGATAATTCCATTGGAATTGTGTGAGAAAGGCATGCTGAAGGAAGGCTGAGAATTGGCTAAGTACTAGACTGATTTTTCCTAGATTAGCAGGAGACAATTGGCAGAGTGCTGGAGAATCTCAAGAGAGATTAAGCATTGTATTGTTTCATGATTCCTTGACTTAATGCAAAATAGAGATAGAGGGTTTTGATCAGTTTCTTCCCCAGATACATCGTGTGTTGTGCGATTGATAGCTTGTTTCTCTTACTTATATGTGATTGTGCGATTGTGTTTTGTTTCCACAAATTGTAGGAAGGATTCGGTATCTTGTTTTAGTACATGATTAAAAGATTAGATTGAATCTCGTTGGTTAGATTTTCTACATGAAATAGAAGAGAGGGTTGATACCATCTTGCCTTGTGGTGGTTAGTAGGCCGTAAGGTCTGTGATAAAGACCAACATAAATGGAGGAGGGCTTGCACTGTAAATTAGAGCCATAACAGAAGTTGACGCAGGCGTAATATTGACTGAGTTAACTCTAGTTTTAGGTTAACCCTAGTTTGAGGGTCGACATTCAGATCTGAAGTTCATGTCAAGATTCAGTCAAAGAAATGCCCAGAATCTATGGATCCATATGAGCTAGGTCGAGTCCCTTATGGACGCAAGAGTCGTGTTTTTTCTATGTGTGGATAGGGTTTGTTCTACAACAATTAGAAGTACATAAGTATAATGCCCTAGTTAGGATATTTTCATAGCATGTTTAGTTCATAAGGTATGACCTTAAGACTGTGACAAATTTTTGTATAAGAAGATGGGTTGTGACCCTTAGAGCGAGGTTTATTTCTGCAATAAAGACCGCAGATCTGGAAGATGGTTTGCAGATTCAGTATGTGTGGAGACAACAGATCCAAAGGAGGGTGGAACCTTAGCAGAAGATTGAGAATGTAGAAGAAATGTGCCATATGAAGAATGGATTGACATGCAAAGGAGTTGATTTTGGTGGAATTTCCATAGAGTTTTAGACAAATATCTGAAGAAACCTATAAAAAATTAGTAAATGGACTGTTAGTGGCTAATTTTTTACCCTAGTTCAGTCATCTACAAATTGTTAGAAGTATGATAAGAGGAGTAGTTCATATTTGTTCATAGATTGGACAACAAAGATCAAATTTTCGATACACAAGAACAATGATCTTGAGAGCACTCAAACCATTGTTAGGTGGCAGATTTGAAGAGCCCTAGATGAAGACAATATTGTGGGCCCTATATCAGTAAAAATAATTGACTGTGGTTGGGCACATTGATGGTAGGCCAAGTACAGTTGGAGGGTTGTTAGGTTACTGTCAAATAAGAGCCCTGACTCTTGTTCTGGTGAAGGACAACAAAATTGGTAGAAGAGAAAGTGTATATGGCCTAAGGATGTGCAAAATTTGAAGGACTAAAGTAACAGTCAAGTGGGTGAACCAACTAGCCCTAGTTCACTATATTGTAGAGGATTGATTCAGTGAGAAGAAGGGCAGCCTCCATAGCCCTGGACTTCTCATCTTGGACCTATATTATGGAAAAAGTGGGCATACCAAAGAGTTGTTCACAAATGGAATTGTGAACAACTTGTTACCACTCAAACTAGTAGTGGATCTAAAAGGGGTTCCTAAGACGGCAACTTCTAGGATAAGGGAAACGATGGAGGCTTAGCCCATTGTCACCATAGCTAAGGATCCTTTCTCTTCACGGACTTTCGCCGATGGGTGGAGTCCCAGTAGTTTAGGAAGTCACTTGTAGAGTATAGGTCAATGAATAGGTGGGAAGTGACCCTCGAAACCCTTTCCCTAAGATAAAATAAAGAGTGGGACTTTATTTCCTTTTAAGCAAGGGAATTATCTTCTAGGGAGAGAGGAGGGGGATTGAAGGGTTAAGGGAGAAGAATAAGACTTATGAAGGAATTTCTTAATCCCTAAAATCCTTTGGGAACTTGGAATCCCAAATGGTCCTTAATGAAAGGCCTTCGACACCAAATGGGACCACACGGGGCCAAGTGAACCCAGCCGAGGTTCAGGGATGGAATTTAGCAACCAATGATGTTCCTATCCTGGACAAGGTGAATATGGGAAAGGATCAGACAAGTGTTTTTACTTTGATAGGTCAAATTGATCCTGGTAGGTTCTATCCTTGGGAACACCTAGGCAAAACTTGATCCTAGAGCTAGGGCTTGAGGTATCCGGAGATTCCACCTTCGGAATTGGCCGAAGTTCTGAGGAGAGTGAGGGCACCCATCAACACAACTACCTCTAGGAGATAGAAGTTTTCTTCTAGCTAGATTCCTGGAAAATTGTTGCGCTAGGTGACCTAACGGGGCTAGACCTAGGGAATATGAAAATTTATTAATCTAAGAAACCCTATTGTAGTATCTTTATTTACTTATCCTACTTGAATTAAGTTACAAGTTAATTTCTGAAATATTCAATAAATTAGCGAAGTAAATATTAAATACAACTATCAACCTACACATACAGATCAAATACTGAATAACATGGTCATAGACAAAGTGACACACAGATTTTTTGGAAAAATATCCCTGGAAAAAACCCAATGTGGGAAAACCGGTGCAGCTAGCTCTGGAGGGTTTTCATTATTATGCAGAATCTAAGTACAACAATCCTGGGCACCAAAACTAGTTCACCCAATAAAGAAATAAAAATGACAGTAATACGTTGCTCTGAATCCCTCTACGTCAACCTAACTGGCCTACGTTGGCCTCTGCACTGCTCAGTAAGGGCCTGCGTCACACCTGAAGGGCTTACACTGCCCCTACGCTGCCCTGACTGGGCCTGCGTCAGCCCTGCGTGGCTCCTGCTGCCTTTGCGTTGCCCCTGCTGGGCTCTGGCTGGACTGCATGGCTCCTGCTGCCCCTGTTGCTCTGGCTGGCTGGAATGCTTAAGCAGAAAAAGCATAGGTAAGAAAGAAGGCACTGGCCAAAGGTAACACATAACAGCCAGAAAAATTGAAGAAATGAAATGAAAATAGATCAATGTCCACAAATAATTGAAATAGCTCAATGGGACTAGAGAGTAAAATCTTTGACAACAAAAATAAGTGCTTATAGAATCATCTAAGAGAACAAAGGAGACTAGTTCATGAGGTTAAAATGTTGTATAATTGTTGGCACAGGAAAACTGTAGAATTGCTAGAGTAAATCTCTACAGGTACCATTAGTTGGTGATCATCGATAATCATTTCATTTCATCAAATACCCTGATGAATGGGCCTTACAAGCTATTTGCGTAGACAAACCCCACAAAAGCTATGTGATGGAAAAATATTCACACTATATTGAAGAAAACACCTACCAAATAAGGATGACATTTCAAATGGGGCAAGAAAGAATAGAGAGATAGACATTGAAAAAGTTAAAATGCTAAGGCAACAGGAAAGCAACTAGGTAGCATGTAGAAAGCACAACAAAGAAAATTATAAAAATGGAAAACCCTACAAATTAGCACCCATCCAAACATCACCGCAATTTTTTCTTTAACTCTAAATCTCCAAATTCATCAAATTATATCTTGTATTCAAACCTGATCCTCTCTATTAGCCATTCTGAAGATAAGGCTGAGAAATTATGACATAACCATCACCTACATGTAGTGATCTTATTTTGTGACCATACAACCTACTTTCGTGAAGACACAAAAAGGTAAACACTCTCTACCAAGATTTTCCATATAGCCCAGGTTGAGCAACCACGTATACATCACCATTTTTTTCTCTTCAGAGTTGTAACTTAGAAGAGCTTTGTCTGACCACCTCTGGGTTGCTCCCAGAGTCACCTAGGAAAGCCCTCTCAACATCATCCTCTTTCTGTAGTACCTAATTAGTAATTTAATTAACCATAATAGTTTCTTGATCATGCAGGTATTTCAAATATATTGCCAATAAGCATAAAACTTTCATGTTAAACAATCAAGTCAAAAGACTAGACTATGATGCAAAAAATACAAAGAAACCTCACCAACACTCAAAGGAAAAACAAATTCAAACCTCTACAAAGTATAAATAGATATCTGAGAAACTTCATTCCACCACAAAAATGTGCTTAACTAAAGAAAATTCTAATTATTGTGCTTTCAATACAAAGCTTTCAAGGGTAGTGATGTTATAAACATACCCCTACACCTCGTGAACAATCAATGTGTATAAATAGACCATCATATGGCTCATTTTAAACATCATTATTATCATTTTATAAATCATTTATATTAAATCAATAAGAAGCAAGCAACAATTTCATTCAGTTCCACTGAAGCAAAGTATATGGAAATTTCATATACTTATTATGAAGCTATCTAGATTTGCAACTTGATTGTAGAGTCAACCAATTAGTTGTTGAAGCCCAATATTGTCTCTTGTGAGAATCAAAGTTACATCAAGCTCTATGAAAATCCAATGTGTCATGACCATTTCAAACACATTGATATTCAATACAATTTCCTAAGATTCCAAATTCATTAGGGATTTGGTAGTGTTGGACCACATTCTGACAAAGTTGCTTATGGTTAATAGTTTGACAAAGCTCCTAACAAAGGGGAAGTTTGACAAGTTGGGGGAGAATCTTGGGTTATTGGGAAGAAAAAAAAACTCTCACAAGAGTGTTAAGATTACCTAGTTGGTCTGAGTTGGTCTCACCTCAGCCTTGAGAAGTTGAGCAGCACCAGGATTGCAAAGCTAGATTGTGGTACACCAGTCAGAAAGATTCTTAAATACAACCAGAAGCTTATAACGACACCTTCGAGGATAGACAAATTAGTTGTTGGGTCACACTGACCAAGTACGGCACACTAGTTGAAGATAACGAGTTCATGATATTTTATAGAAAGTTGCGAACTCCAAGTACAAGTAGATACACAATCCATTAGGATCCACATAAGTTTCAGGTTGATGACGAGTTATGGTTGGACTTGCATAAAGAGCAATTAAAAAACTCCTAGAAGAAGCTCATACCATTTTGATACGAGCCTTACACCATCACCAAGGCTATGGGTGAATTATTTCGAGGATAGTCATAGGATGATTTATATTACTTAAACTGTATATGTTAGGATGATTTATGCTTGATGGGGTGCATGTCTAGAAAGAGTTCCTTTAAGATAATGAAAAATATGATCGCACTATTACTTACATAAGTAATTGTGATATCTACCCTAATGACATGAGGTAACTACATAAGAGATTTTAAAAGTAACATTTTTAAGGTTTTTTTTATATCAAGGTACGTGGATCATTATGTTTTTTTTCCAAAGCATTTACATATGACTAAATTTTTGAAGTAGTACATCACTCTAATATTATTTCTCTTACATGCTCCTAGGTTATAATTCAAAGCATCATAGGTAATAAAATTCATGAAACTCTTGTTTTTTTGCTCTAAATAACTAAAACTCCCAAGTGTGCTACTCTTAATATTCAAACTTGCACTATTGTTAATACTACTTCCTCTAATTGTTATTTTTCCTCCATAAGTAAGTTGACTACGAGGTGGACTTGAACCATTATTAACACGCTAGTGTAGTGTTACCTATTTGTATTTAAGAAGCATAAGGGACGGGGTTGGTATAATGTTAGCTTTTCTATTTTTTATGGCCATGCCCACTACTAGGTTCTCATCCTCTGTTGGCCTTAGGATATGGTTTCCCATTAGTTCATTTGATTCTTTCTCATTCGCAATCTCATCCTACATTGCATCCAACCTGCTACTTTGTAATCACATATCTCTCGTAACCTCACTCCGGTGTGTTCATTAGACCTCATTGAGGTGCATTGACTACCACTCTTTATTGAGCTATATTTTATCATCAACCCTTTGTTTCACAACCATCCGTTCACGAACTCACCTTTCTCATTGAAATTCTCCAACTCTCTCATCCTCACTTCACTACTCTCTTCCTAGTTAATCTACTTTTGTAAATCCTCATTGCCTTCTTCATTTGCTCACATCAAGTTCAACACCCACTCATTAATTATCTCTACTTCCTCAAAACTTATTCTACTTATTCAACTTACTTTTTGGCTTTTATATCCTTCATAGCCATTTAGTCTTTTGAACTCTAATCTTTTTCAACCCCATTGTAATCCATTACTTTATTACTTAATGCATACCATAATCAACCACCATACCATAATCAAAATGTTAGTAGTAGGAAACAACTTTTCCTAATATCAAAATTTTTCGAATATCAACTTTTTCTTTTCGAATATCAAAATTTTTAGTTTCCCTCGTCTATTTCCCTCACGTTGTAGGGTTTTTCCAACGAAGGAGGAAGGGTGTGTCCATGCTATCCAACTATGATTTGATACACTTGGTTGAACTCAATAAATTGGAATCCCGATGCCTCTAATCATGGTGATTTCTATCCCGAGACTACCACGGAAAGCTCCATTAGCTCCATTACACCGAGGGGTTCAAGTTGGCTAATCAGAAGAGGCGTGGATGGCCACAATCACGATCACTTCCTGCGAGATGAACTACCTAGTTTTTCGTTACCTCCATGAACCAGGTGAGAGTTTGTATTCAACCCATTTCAGTGAAACCGTTTTATTTTATATGAACATCGCATGTAAAATTGTTTTTCAATGAAATTGTTTGAAGCTTTCCATGTAAGTGCCAAAGATTTTAAAATTTAGGGTAATGGCAGACTTAGTATGCTTCTTACTCTTCTCTGTAAGATTCAAAGCCTTGCCACACTGGTGAAAGAGTTATGTATATCATGTAACCAAAAATACTATGTAGCTTAATGTAGAAGTGGAGGATTTGAGCGAATTTGAAGTGTAAATCACAGCAAAGACATAAATATATATAAAACCCTAAGCGGAATTGAAGGTATTATATCATGGTTATAATCCTAGAAGGAAAAATTCGCAGTTCCGCAGCATTGATTGAAACCCCTGCATGCTAAATATTTTGATTCGACCTTTTTTCAGGACGAAAAAAATGTTGTTATATATAATAGTTCATATTCGTTGATCAAATATCATTTTCCAGCACATTAGACATACCATTCTAGCATATGCTAGATAGGAGGCAATATATGAACCACATGAAGAGGCAAACCAAATCCATCATAAGAACAGTACAAAGGCCACAAAGACACATAAAAAATCCGCATACCAACCATAGAAAACCCAGCCAATATGTAACTGAATAGAAAATCACTGAGCCCAGATACATACCAAGGGTCAGTGGGAACATCATCTGATTGAAACTAGCATAAAGGAGAATATGGAGAAAGGAAAAAAACAGAAAAGGATCCGATGTGTACACTGAAGATATAGCCTATAAAAGCATCATAAGAAAAAAGGATATCCCGCTTGCTTGCAAATGTATTTTGGCTCGCTTGAGAAGATCAGGCTCGCTTGATGTAGATTATGGTAGAGGAAAAGATTGAGAGTCCAAAAGATTGGAAGCCCTGTAATGCATGATCTGAATAGCACCATATGTGGACTCCAGCCCTCTTTTGGAGAGAAGGTCAGCACGCGTATTTTTCTCCATATGTATGTGCTAAATAGTGTAGGCTTGAAACTTTCCTAATAGATACTTGATCCACTATACCCAACCAACACTATTGTTGCATTGCATTCCACATCTGTCACTGATCCCATCAATGGTGTACTTAGAGTCTCATATATGTGAATTGAAGGGAGATTTAGATGATAAGAAATCAGTCTCCCACTCCATAACTCCATAATTTCCTCCTTATTGTTTGAGCCAACACCTCCATTCCAAAACATGTGATATTGGTCCTTGTTTTCAAGCCTTATCCAGGCCCCACAGCCACATAGGCCATCCTTATTTGCACCATCAAAATATAAAGTCGGGAACTCAATATGGTCAGGCTGGATTCTCTTAGAAATATCCTTAATAGCAGGTGGGATACAAGGACGATAATTAATCCATAAAGCAATATTCCCTATACTCTTCGAGTGTTGTGGGGGAACCCCTTTGAAAATCCAATGATTTTGAGCATTCCAGATTTCCCAAAACACATAAAAGGGTAAAGATTTGTAAGAGAAAATTACAACAACCCAAGATTTGATAACTTGAATACAATCAGAAGGACACCAAGAAGGGTCAACTATAAGCCCAGCAAAATTCTGCCAAATAGAAAGAGAGAAGGCACATGTGAAGAAAAGATGAGAAGCAGCCTCTTCATGTTGGAGGCAAAATGGACATCTTCCGGGACCATAAAATCCCTATTTTCATAATACCTCCCAAGTTGGTACTCTGTTTTTCCACAATAACCATGCAAATAATATTATCTTTATATGGATTTTAAGATTCCATGCAATATAAAAAGGAGACAACGTAGGGTCAAGAGTCATTTTAGCAATTTGATTTTCATACTTAGACTTAACGAGTAATTCTGCACCCTTTGAATTTTCCATTCCAAACCATAATGTCACCTTCCCCTTTGAAAGATAATCCCATCACCTGTAGAAGAGCTTTATGGAATTCCCAGCTATGTGCTTCACTGCCCCGTAACCCCATCATCTTTGCAGATTTCCATCTGGGAGCCCCGAGGTTCCAGCGGTATATAAGATCAAAGAGAGAGAGAATGCCACTATGATGAAGTCTGTGAAGTAGGTGTGAATCAAAGAGAATTTCATTTTCAGAAGAAAGCATTTGTTCGACTCTAATTAGAATATTTTTTCCATTTTTGAACTCCCAAACCAATATTTGTCCCAAGATGTGCATCACTCTTTGGAAACTGCGCTAGATGGCTAAAGCCTTTTGTATAGACCTTACACATCCCAAGTATATAGATCGAATAGAATCACCCTCAAAATATTTGTGTGTAATTATTTTAGACCATAATTTGTTGCCCTTCAGAGCACGCCATAAAGATTTTACCAGCAGCGTATTTGAGAAAAATCTGAGATTTAATAGACCCCAACTACCAGATCTTTTCGGGATAGAGATTTCCTCCAATTTACAGATATGGATTTTAGTGTGATCCGAGGAACCTCCCCACAGAAAATTTGCAATAATGGAATTAATTTTGTTAACAGTGATTGCCGGGAGAAAGTACAAGTTAGACCAATAGACCACATATTGAGATAAGACAACTTGTATGAAGATATATCTACCATCCAGCGAAAGGAACCTACTCGTCCATTTGTGTATCTTGTTTTTAAATTTCTCGATCATCCAAGTCCAATCATTGCTATTGTATGAACAAGGTTTGAGTCTAAATCTGAGATATGTTATGCCCAACATTATATGACTTATGCCAGTCCCTATAAACTAAAAAATAAACTTAATTTCCTCCACATCTCCCAAATCATACAGAAGGAGAGATTTGCCTTTTTTAATGAATAAACCAGAAGCAGCTCCAAAGTGATTGAGAATGTAGTGCAGATAAAACCATTGGTTCCTAATAAGTTTACCAAAGACCAGCAAATCATCAACAAGTAATGAGTGTGTGACACATACCGTAGGTGAGAAATCCAGTCCATCAAAGTAACCCTTTTACTTTGCCATCTTCATGAGGTTCCTGAAGCAATCCATAATAAGGATGAATATGAGCGGGGATAAAGCACAGCCCTGTCGAAGCCCTCTTTCAGCCAAGAAAAAGTCAGTCGGTAGTCCATTAATGAGAACATCATATCTTACTGAAGTTATGCATGCCATTATCCATCTAATAGACCGAATAGATAGCCCAATATTTAGGAGAATTAGCCTAATGAAAGACCAATCTGCAGAATCATATGCCTTATGGATGTTAATCTTCATAATTAGAGCCTCAGTTTTGTTTTCATGAATGGAGTGTAAAGCCTCCTGTGCTATAGCAATGGCATTGTGTATAGACCTACCACTTAAAAACCCGAATTGTTACTTAGAAATGTATGTTGATAGGATCCCCCGAATCCTATTTGCAATAATTTTAGAGGTGATTTTGTACACAACATTACATAGTGCAATAGGTCTAAAATCTAAGAACTGTTCAGGATCCAATGACTTAGGAATGATTGTCAAGAAGGTCAAATTCATATCACCAGGAAAAAAAACTAGAATTCTAATCTGTTCCACAACCATAAGTATCTCGTACTCCAACATATCATAGAAGTGTAAATAAAATTCATCCGGCCATCCATCCAGCCCAGGACATTATTCATGTGCAAAATATTTTAATGCATCTTCTAACTCCTTAGATATCTCCACCTCCATAACATTTTTTGCATCTAGGTCTAACATGGAGGGTATATGTTGTAGTACTCAAGCTTGGCTTTGATGATCAATTTCATGGTCAACTTTATAAAAATCAGTAAAATAATTGAGCGCTTCAACCTATATGTCCTACATTTTATGTTTCATAGAGCCATCCGTAGCCTTTATTCTCCAAATTGAATTCATGTTCCTGCGGCGATTTGCATAGTTATGGAAAAACCTTGTATTCATATCGCCTTCCCGCAACCAGTGAACTCTGCTTTATAATTTCCATGTAGTTTCCTGTATTTTTAAAATCTCAAGCTTGTGAGGCTCCAGCTTCTCAAGCGTGGCATAGGATAGAGAGTCAGGTGGAGCGATCATCATGTCCATATAAATCTGAGAAATCTTACTGTCGATGTCTCTCATCTCCGAGACCCCTCTTATATTACCGTATAGAAAAATACCTCCAAAGAATTTATAGGCCTTTATACTGTACAATAAAGGGTCCCAAGTGGCCAACATTCCACCTGCCCAACCCACTACATCCACTCCCACTGCATGCCAACTCGAGCATATACTTAAAATGGTCTCAATAGCAACAATCCGATTACAAAGAGTTTCCTGGAGAAATACCATTGATGGATTTATTTCTGAGAACATCTGGAAAAGGCGAAGATTTTTAGAGGGTCCGCCCAACCCTCTTACATTCAGAGATACCATAGTCATCATTTAGGTAGTTCATTGGGGCTGCCTGCTCTAAGGCCCCGAATATCACCAATTGTAGTAATAGGAACATCATGCAAATCATGAAGATCCCCTTGAAATAATGATTTTGTCCTGAGCCGACCACGAAAATGCCTTGATCCCTTTTTATTAGTCTTCCTGACAGTGATGTTTGAAGCTGACTCAGGAGATATATGAGGAAAGGGTTGTGAAATTCCTTTATCAAAGACAGTAAGTGCAGCCATATCTAGCATCGGGTTTCCTAGAAGCGCATCTAAATCACTACCCACAGTATTCCACGGGGAATCTAGGCATTGTGGGGGATCAGGTTCATGAGAAGATAATGGAGAAGCCCATTCCAGGGGGGGCATCGATGGTGAAACCACTGGCGGTTCAGATGGATGTGGACATGGTAATAAGGTAGTATTTCCTGTATGGATAGTTCCTTAGGGGTCATCTATTGGTTTATTAGAGTGCGGCGAGGTTGACTCGTGGGAAATTGGAGAGAATTCTTGATTGTAGCGAGGGGAACTCGTGTTTTCAGGTAAATATGGGGATTTTGTAGTACATATAATTAACAAAGGTAAATTTGAAGAGTAAGATCTGACACTGTTATAAGAGGGGGGAATTGACTTACCCGAGTCGGACCCAGATGCATGAGCTGACTTATTTCCATGTTGGCGACCAAAAGACATGTCTTTGTAGCATCCTCTCCTCCATTGTCGCATAGGACAGATTCTTTGCAAGTGACTAGTGTGTTGACATATGAGACATCAGAATGGCACACCCCAGTAGTCTAGTCTCTTTCAGTGTATTCGTTGTCCCCAAATTAAATCAACATCACTTGGCAACCCACCTTGGAATGAAACTTCAACTAAAATCCAAGAAATTCGCTTGTCTGCAGTACCAATACATCTAGGATCCAAATATTTGGTCGTTCCAATGGAATTTCCAATAGCCCGAAGTGTTTTCAAGGTCTAGAACTCCAGGGGTAAGACTGGTAATTTTACCCAAATCAGTTTACTCTTCGGGGCATCAATTACAGGATTGAAACCCAAAAACCATAGTAGGAGCTGCATGAAACTCCTGCCCCGGACCCAAGTTCGAGTCATAATATTCCTACAATCTTCCTCATGAAGAAAATTCTTGCTGAACCAGTTCTGCATCATTTTACTTACTTTAGGAATGTATCCTAGAATTGGACACCAAAAGGTTTTTACCCACTCCGGCAGATCAAAAATTAAATCCTCTGGGTACAGCCATCTTCCTATCAGCGCCCGCTTTTGCAAGCTTGCAACTTTGTCCCAGAGGTCGTTATGTTCCAAAATTACTTGTTTGACATTATATGCAGGTTTATAGCAATGGTCCCTATAATGAATCTTCCCCCTGTATAAACCCGACTGTGATTCAGAGTGTGCCTCATTCCTGTGCGAACAAAAACCCTACCTCTTCTCATTCTAGAGCTCGTTGGAAGTATGTTCCAGTACATGATTTAGGTTATGATCAAAGTCCACCCTTTTTCCATCCTGGAGAGTCTTTCACAACCACTCCTTTTCATCACGTAAGGTGGTGGCAATCAGATCCTCATGGGCAGATGTGTCAGAAGAAATGATATAGTACACTTGTTGCGAGTGTAATATTGTCAAAATTGCTTTAAGCTTTTCATCAAACATTTCACCAAGGAAAGCCCTCTTTTAGATTTATCGAAACCCTATAAATATTTTTATATATTTGAAAATATTGATCGGGACCACTGTTGAAAACTTGGCTGGGGTAACCAGGTCATAGTACTGTCGGATTTGTAGTCGAAAACTTGGTTCACAAAGAGGGAATTTGGTTGGCCCGCCTATACCTCTTTTCCTTATGTTGTCCTGTAAGAGAATTTTCTTGTGGTTTAGCTGCCAGATGAAGTAATTTACTTTGGGTATAGCATTTGGTATCCAGATCCGATTTCGTATCCCACTTTTAGGGGGAACCTGTTCCTCAAAGAGGAGATGTGTGTAACCTTCTTTGACTGAGTATCTTGTGTTCTTCCAGCACCATTTTTCTGGTTTATCTCTCGCTATTGGAGAACATCCCTCGAGAAGATTTAGGAGTTCTTTTTTTTTCTCATTTAGCTCTTCAGGGAGATCCAATAGAAGCCACCCTTCCCATTTCCTCTTTTCATCCCACACTGAGATTTGTGACAAGGTTGTAATTCTGATCGACTTGAAGTGATCTCAGAGGGGTTTCAGCTGTTCCAATTCTACTAGTGGATCGTTATTCATTATTTTGTCTTCCCAAATTTTAACTTTCAGACCATTTCTAGGAATTCTACTGATGTTTTGAGTAATTAAAGGAGATGAGGATAGAAGAATATGCCAAATTGGGGAGCCCCAAGTGGTTGGAATATACCCATTTTCCTGTTCTTGTTGCTTGAAATACTTTCCTCTTATTACTTGGGCCCACCATTCTTCGGGTTTTATGACTAGCCCCCACCATAATTTGGCCCCAATTGTTGGGTTAGTTAGTCTTGGTTCTTGAATTCCTAGTCCTCCATGTTGCCTAGGTGATGTAACAGTATTCCAGTTTACCATGTGATATTTTCTTGTTGTTTGTTTCCCTCCTTCCCATAAGAACTTCCTTATAAAACTGCCAAGTTGCTGCAGGACATACCTCGGGGCCTGGAGGACCGCGAACTGATATAAAGGGAGAGAAGACAACACTAATTTGATAAGAATGAGACAACCTGGTGGATTTAACCAAATCCCTCCCCAATTGGTTATTTTTTGTTTCATTTTGTCAATCATGCCTTGCCAGGCCTTAGGACTGGTCCTTTTCAAGAAAATTGGGACTCCTAAGTAGTTAAATTCCTTCCAGTCTATTTCTACCTTAAATCCCAATATTTATTCTATTTTATTGGCCTTACTAATGGAGATATTACATGCATATATTCTACATTTTGCATCACTTTTTTTTCCTCCAGATGCTTCTTGGAATCTATGCAAGTAAGACTTGAATCTTCTAGTTATGACCAGAGAGGCCCCACCTAGAAGAGTTGTATCATCAACAAATTTCCTATGATTTATGCTTTTGATTCCTTCTTTGAATCTAATTCCCGGGATGTATTGAGAGATCCTTGTTGCTTCAAGGTTGCGACTAAGAGCCTCTCCGACCAATATATATAAAAATGGCGAGAGGGGGCATCCTTGTCGGAGACCTCTTGAAGCTTGGAAGAACCCGTCCCCCCTACCATTAATCAGAGGATGGATCCAGAGCTTGGAAATGCATTTCTCTATCCATCCAATGAAGGTCTCTTTAAATCCCATCTTCATTATGTCGAGGAGGAATTTATGCCGAACCCTGTCAAATGCATTGGCCATATCCAGTTTAATGATCTTTCCTTGCTCCTCACGTCTCCAACTTGAGTCAATGGCTTCCTGGATTAAGATTGTATTGTGTCATAAATTTGTCTTCCTGGGACGAAGTTGCCTTGATTAGGAGAGATGAGGAGAGGCAGGAGGAATTTCAGTCTAAGGGCTAGGATTTTGGCAGTAATTTTATAAGAGAAGTTATAGAGGAAAATTGGCCTAAATCTCGAGAAAGAGGATGGATTTTGTTCTTTTGGTATCAGGGCTAAAAAGGCTGAATTTATTCCACCACCAATGTATGAGATCTTTAGGGAATATGTTAAATAGTAATTTTTCACCGTCCCTGCAATCCCCATCCCGAAAATTGGAGGGCTTATTCTGTGACCTGTGAGCAGTGACATGACCTGAAACCACTTTCATGGCATCCCCCTGACAAGGAAATTCATTCCCCTGAAGACAATTCCTTGTGGAAAACCCTAAAAATAGCCTTTTTTGCCTTGACGCGACTATCCAGTTTACTACTCGCGCCAATGGGGGAAATCCTCCAAAGAGGGCGCGCCAGCTGGCGCACTGTCTCATTGTTGTACCCGCGCCAGGCTTATTAAGGAGTGTTTTTTTTAAAATAAATGGCGGAAGATTGACTCCAAACAATTCTTGAACTGGTCTCAAAATTGAGTTGGGAGGTTTGGCTCCGGATCTCCATGTAGAGGAAGTGGTTTTCCACCTCTCATGGAAGCTTCCTTGAGGATAGGGCCAATCCCATGATTATAGGGATCCCAACTCCCCTTCCACCATCTATATAAGCTTGCCATTTTCCTTTTGCAAGCTAGCCTTCAAGAGCCCTCAATAGCCTAGAGAATGTTGAAAGAGCCTTGATAGTCCTCATAGAGCCAAGTTAGTAGAAAGGAGATTATTGTCAATACAACCGAAGAGAGAGGTTTGTCCCATCCCCGGCGAGCTTTATCGAGACGTACTCCGTTGTCCACCCGCCGAAGGAAGATTCAGCGTCAGAGCCAGGTTGTATCTTTCTTTGTATTAATTAATGATAAGCGACTTTGGTTATGGTTCCACTCATATTGTTCATACTTTGTGATTATGGGTTGTATCTTATCTGACTGATACATAATTGCATATATTGGGTTTTACGCTTGTATGTTCATCGTGTTTCTTGTATGTGCAGGTGTTCGATCGCGTCAAGTGGGAGAATTGTGATCTATCGGGGCAAGGAATCGGGAGCAATATCTTCTCCATAAACAACAGCGTTGGACTTGAGGTAGGCCTTTCTCACAATTTGGTCTATTGCAATTAGGAACTTGTGTCTTAGCGTGATACGATTGTTGCTAGACCCCATCTGGGCTAGTAGGGATCGCCTCTGTCCACAGAGGGGATTTACCTCTACAAAAAATTGGTGACTCTGCTGAGGAGATGTTGATTTGGAGTATTGTCTTGTATTTTTGGTCAATTCTTGACTTTGCTTGCTTGATCAACTCTTTTGGCTGGCTCTTTTCGTGTGTTTGGATTTTGTTTAGCCCCACCATCACTGGTATGTTTCTTGGATTGCTATTTTTTATTTTTTCATAGTAAACTCGACTGACTCGCTTATTAGCCTAACAGTCACACCAATTGGCACATGTTGCCAGTGTATTACCCGCGCCAATGTTGTTCTGGCGTTAGTTGCAGCCTAATAGTCGCGCCAATTCTGTAAGGTGCTAGGGTTTGCTTGGGCTTGAGATTTCTGAGCTTGATCTGTGATTTTGGTTTTATTTTTACGTATGCCTGAGTGTTTTGGAGCCATGTTTGATTGACTGTAGCCTTCATCCTTTGGTTATTTTCCCTCTTCTATCTATTTTACATTCTAACCCTAGGGCATCTAGGTGCTATAGTGTGTCAAGCCTCCCATGGGAGTTTTTGGTTTCTATCTGCTCAGTCAAATTTGTGATTGCTTCTCTGCATTCGTTTGGTGGTTGTCTATCATTTTGTTGCATTATTTGAGTGATTGGTTTCTTCCTCATTCGAATTCCGCCTTTTCTCATTTTGGGCCTAGATTACATGGTTCATTTGAGTCTTTGGGATTCTTTTGGTTTTGAGGGATTGTTTTGTCAATTTGAGGCCTGATTATGTGCTTGCATTGAGTGAAACTTGCTTGTTTTTACTCCTTTGCTATCGCTTCTCAAATTGTTCATTTCATTAGTTTTCATTTTGTTTAGTGCACTTTGCTATTAAACACTGAAAATACAAAAAAATATCTTTTTCTCTTAATTAGTTAATGCAAATCGAATATTTTCTATGTTATTAGTGATTTGTAACTCTGAAAGAAAAGCTTTTTAGTTTTCATTAGCTTGCATTAGAGACATTAGTGATTGTTTTCTGGTCATTTTGTTATTGTATGAAAAGCTCTTAACTCTCTCATAATTAGCTTTCATCGAATGAAATGATATACTCTGGCATATAGTGCGCATTTAGGGGATTTTGAGACATTACACTCGCTAGATCCTGAAAATTGAAACATAATTGAATATTAAAATTAAAATTTATTCAATTTAAACTAAGGCAGCATTGAAACATTAACGAAACATTTAGAGGTCTAGGTTAGAGACGTGTTCCGGCGTCATTAAACCTAGTAGTTGTTGTTCGCCTCTTGGCTTTAGACAGCGCTAGTATGGACTTGTGCTCCCCGTACCGTTGCGTATATAAAGGGAGACCCCACTAGGTTTCTATCCTTTATCCATAGGAAGCCGAGTCTGCCGCCCTATACCCGTGATACACCAGACACAGCATTCGAGGAGATTGCTTGCATGTACGTCAAGTCCTTGGTTGATTTCTCTTTCATTTTGAAACCAAGGTGTATATTGCAGTTCACAGATATATGGTACACCCTTTGCCTAGATTACCAGAGTAGTCATTTTGATCTTTTCTAACTCATTAAATTTGAAAATATCATCAAGCACTTGTCCTTTCACGCTTGTTTCCAAACTGAAAGCGATAGAGTCACCTTTTTCCTGTTTCTTGACTTGTAAAATATGAAACGGTAGAGTCTTGTTTCAATGTTTTAAAATTAACTGCCCACGAAATATTCTTGGTTAA
This sequence comes from Pinus albicaulis, assembly GCA_034641835.2. Lineage (NCBI taxonomy): Eukaryota > Viridiplantae > Streptophyta > Pinopsida > Pinales > Pinaceae > Pinus > Pinus albicaulis. Next base: position 776,059,037 of record CM076583.1, on the reverse strand, counting down.
AGTTAGTTTCCTTAGGGTGTTGTTCTGAAGATCATTTCTGATGGAAAATTTTCCGGAGTTCACCAAGCAAGGAATCCCCTCTGAAGGGAATCTTAGTCCTTTTCCTCCTTTTGGAAATGTTGGTGCTCCTTATATGGCAACGTTGTCCCTTCTTGGGTTAACTGTTGGGTTGCCTGTTTGGTTGTTTTCAAACTCTGTGGTCGCGAAAGTCCCAGCGACTGTTCAGTCAATTCCTCCACCTGAACAACATCATGTTGATTCCAAGGTGGACCTCTCCCCTTCTTCGCCTGTTTCTGCATCCCCCTCTTCTACTTCGCCTGGTGAAAGTGTGGATTCGAGTAACCAGGTGGCTAAGAAGAAGAAGAAGAAGACAAAGAAGAAGAAGTCTGATAAGAGATAGGCTAAGGCTGCAACTACTGCTTCTAAATCACCTCCTCTTGATGAACCTTCCAACCCTCTGCGAAAAGTTAAGTTCCCTTACATGTTGTGCCAGGGAAACCATCTTCTTCGAGACTAACCTGGCATTCCCAAGGTGCTCGAAGTATGGTCCAACGGTCGTCCGCCGTTGCCTTTGGTTTCCGGGAGTTAGGTTGGGAGCACATCTTCAACTAATGCTAGTAAAAATCCTAAGAAACAGGGTAAGATCACCAATCCCTGTAATTTGTGTGAAGGGAATCATGCCATTCACCTTTGTCCGTATATGGATGAAGCCAAGAGAGTTTTGGACAACTCAACCGTTTCTACACCATGCCTTCCAGCTGGTTATAAACGGCTTTCTTTGAGTGCTCCACCAGCTGATCCTACGATTGTTCAAGAGTCATCCTTGGTCAATCCCGCTCCCCCAAAAATTCAAATTCAGGAATCCGTTCTCAACCAACCATTGGTCATGGTTGGCCCCATCTGTGGTGCACCAGGTCTTTTCCGTCGAGAATGGATCTCATCCCCCTCAGGTTCTTCTCATTTCTTCAGATTCCTCAGACTTGGAGAAAGATGCTCCTATCCCTATATCTCAAGAAGTTGCTTCTCCACCTCCCGTGATGGAGGTCCCGGAGGATAATCCTCCTGCCTTCGAGATGGAGGTTGTGGAGGATGCTCCTTCTTCTTCCGTAACACTAGGGAAAGACCATCTTAGTTCGACGGTAGCCCCTCCGAGTAGTTTAGACGCTTCCTTTGATTGGAGTTGATTTGCAGGATACCGCCTTCCGTCTTATGTGCCTTTTGAGATAACAGTACAGGCCTTTGGTTTAGTCGTACCCAGCACCATTATAGACGAAGGTGCATCTGTTAGTGTTCTATCCTCAACTACTTGGCAAGCTTTCGGTTCGCTGCCGCTTATGCCTGTTATGCAGAATCTGTTGGCATTTAACAGAAGAAATAGTCAATTGTTAGGGATCCTTCCAAGGTTACCTGTTACTTTGGGAGGTAATACTGTCCATATGGACATGATGTTTGTTCCAGGCCCCTTGGATTTCAATTTTATTTTGGGGCGCAATTACACCTATGCCATGGGAGCACTTGTCTCCTCCCTTTTTCGTGTGGTCAGTTTTCCACATGAAGGACAGAGCGTGACCATTGATCAACTTTCGTTCTTTGGTCTTGATGTGGCAGCTGGCTCGCCATCATCCCTTCCTAGTTTTTATCCACCTGTTTTATTTGCCTCGTCGCAAGTCAACTATGTGGCTACCTACCCCATGCCTGCACTCAGTGATAGTGTTGTTGTGTATCAGGTGCTGGGGGCATTGGGTCCTGACTTCCAGGATGTTTTCCTTCCATCGGGAGTGGAACTCTTGGAAGCGATGACTTATTTTTCATTATGATGAGGTCGGTTGGAGCATGGTTCTTTGCTTGTGTCAAGCTCCTTAAAAAATGAAACCGGTTCTATTCGGAGCAGAGTACGTTTCCTTGTGTCAAGCTCCTTAAAAAATGAAACAAGGTCTGTTGGAGCAGAGTTCCTTGTCTTGTGTCAAGCTCCTTAAAAAATGAAACAAGGTTGTCGGAGCAGAGTTCCTTGTCTTGTGCCAAGCTCCTCAAACCATGAAACAAGGTGTCTTGAGGATAGTTCTTTTAATGTGTCAACCTCGTTAAAATAATGAAACACGTTCCCATTCAATTCGAGTCTTTGTTAAGATCTCGTAAAATCCTAGTCGAGTCTTTCTCTTGATCTCGTGACTTGAACCTTCACTCCATCTGCCTTTCATATGGATTGAAGCTTGGGGGGCATGCACCTCGAATTGAGTCACCATGCTGAGGGCATGCTTACTTTTTCAAGCATAGTTTGTTTCCATTTCAAGCTTGTGTAAAAATGAAACTGGTTTCAAGCATATTTTATCTTTATTTCAAGCTTGTGTAAAAATGAAACCAACTTCAAGCAGAGTTTCCTAATTTCAATCTTGTGTAAAAATGAAACCTTCCCCATTTTACCTCTTGTGATTGTCATTTTATCAACCTGTTGCCAAATGAGCCTTGGTTTTCTCACTCCATCGTCACTATCTGCTTGGCCGATCACATGCCTTCACTTGGTTGTCTTACCCATTCCTGAGGAACCACTGCGATGAGTGGTCTTGTTAGCCAACCTCTTAACCTTTATTTTTTCTGAGCAGTTCCACCATCACCGGAACCAGTTGCTACCCTTTATACCACTCGTTCCTCCAGGAAGAGTCATCTTTCAGCTCTTTTCTGACTCTCTAAACATGAAAAGATTGCCGAGTCCCTTATCGTTTTGATCTCGTTAAAGTGGTTGTGAAACGACATCTACCCAGTATACGTTTACCCCTTTTTCGGGCTGGGATAGATTATTTACGAAAAAGGAATACCCTAGCCTATCGTGACTAGGAGACTTTCTCAGACATAGTTTTCTAGTTTTTTGGATCTCAGGAACTATTTACGAAAAGGGACTATTGGAGTTTACTTTTCTGCTATATTTTAAAACTCTCTAAACATGAAAAGACGCTGAGTTCTTCCTTTGTCAGACTCGTTAAACCCTGATGACATTGGATCCAGTTGTAATGACGATATTCAAGTTTCTCCTTCCTAGGGCTCGTTAAATGTACGAGGATGGATTCGTCCGAAGGACAAACTTATATAACAAGCATATGTTATCCTCTTCAAGCTTGTGTAAAAATAAATAGGTACTCGCTAGAATTGGTGGGGGGAAATGGAACCGGTATCATCGTCATGTCGGCAGTATGTCGCTCTTGAACATGGCACTTGTCTGCATTCGTGTCGGGTTGGGGACATCTCATCTCATTATTTGCTTACCTCCGTGGGTTTGGGTAATCCCTTTTTACCTCTAATATGATCTTTGCCTCATCATCATGACCTCTGATCTTTTGATGTCAAATACTGCCAAATCCACTATCGTGTCGCCGATATGTTTAAGAGAAGTTGACCTCTGCAAGTTTCAACCTTCCTCTGATTCTCATCTAATCCTGATTCACAACTTTATGTTTTTCTATCTCGCATCGATGATGTGGGAAACACTATGGCCCATGACCTTCGATCAACATCACTTCCTGTCAACTTCAGCTCATTATCCAGGAAGTTGATCTAGAGACTCCCTTCTGGTACCTTGGAGCCTGCGTGCCTCAATGGCAGGTTTCTTCGCATTCGACGCAAGGTTTTCATCATTGGCCTTCGATCGGATGATTCTACGAATGTTCGACATCAGCTCATTGTTCACATTCCATGGATTGTACCTATAGTACCTTGAGGGCCATTGTCATTATTGGTGGTTCCTCTCGCGTATGTTAACAACTTTCATCATTGGCTGGTAATCAGACGATGTTCTTGCATGTTTGACTTCAGCTCACTTATTCGCATGCTTGAACTTGTAATTTTTTCAGGTCGGGATGGAGCGCAAGACCCTGGATTTTGTCTGCTACAATCCAGGCTGCGATTTTGTGGATTATTACAATTGGTTACATGACTCCATTGGATGGTTGCGACCATACCTAAGTCTATTTATTGATCCTTACTGTATGGCTGCGTCCATGCCTTGGATCTTGATTATTGTATGCTCTGTTATGGATGGCTGCGCCCATACCACATATATCGTGTATTTGAGATATCAGTTGTACTTCTCTACGCAGGTTTTCCGACGGTAGTGTTTTTAGTTGGACATGTTCTCATAAAGCACTTCACCGCTCTCTCTCTCTCAGGTCTCATGCTTTAGGGGGCATCTGTTACACAGTAATTTTTCACCGTCCCTGCAATCCCCATCCCGCACATTGGAGGGCTTATTCCGTGACCTGTGAGCAGTGACATGACCTGAAACCAATTTCATGGCATCCCCCTGGACAAGGACATTCATTCCCCTAAAGACAATTCCTTGTGGAAAACCCTAAAAATAGCCTTTTTTGCCTTGGCGCGACTATCGAGTTTACTACTCATGCCAATGGGGGAAATCCTCCAAAGAGGGCACGCCAGCTGGTGCACTGTCTCATTTTTGTACCCATGCCAGGCTTATTAAGGAGTGTTTTTTAAAAATAAATGGCGGAAGATTGACTCCAACCAATTTTTGAACTGGTCTCCAAATTGAGTTGGGAGGTTTGGCTCCGGATCTCCATGTAGAGGAAGTGGTTTTCCACCTCTCATGGAAGCTTCCTTGAGGATAGGACCAATCCCATGATTATAGGGATCCCAACTCACCTTCCAGCATCTATATAAGCTTGCCATTTTCCTTTTGCAAGCTAGCCTTCAAGAGCCCTCAATAGCCTAGAGAATGTTGAAAGAGCCTTGATAGTCCTCATAGATCCAAATCAGTAGCAAGGAGATTATTGTCAAGACAACAGAAGAGAAAGGCTTGTCCCATCCCCCACGAGATTTATCGAGACGTAATCCGTTGTCGACCCGCCGAAGGAAGATTCAGCATCAGAGCCAGGTTGTATCTCTCTTTGTATTGATTAATGATAAGCAACTTTGGTTATGGTTCCACTCGTATTGTTCATACTTTGTGATTATGGGTTGTATCTTCTCTAATTGATACATAATTGCAGATATTGGGTTTTACGCTTGTATGTTCGTCGTGTTTCTTGTATGTGCAGGTGTTCGATCGCGTCAAGTGGGAGAATTGTGATCTGCCGGGGCAAGGGATTGGGAGCGCTATCTTCTCCACGAACAACAGCGTTGGACTTGAGGTAGGCCTTTCTCGCAATTTGGTCTATTGCAATTAGGAACTTGCGTCTTAGAATGATACGATTGTTGCTAGACCCGATCTGGGCTAGTAGGGATCGCCTCTGTCGGCAGAGGGGATTTACCTCTCCAACAGAATACCTAATCATTCAACATAAATCTCTTTTTATTAGATGCCAATAGGTTTGATAAAACCTACCAGTGAAGCCATCAAGCCTAGGGGCCTTATCTAGAGAAAAGGAAAAGACTGTGTTTTGAATTTCTTTAGGATCAGGCAGAGTAGCAAGGATTTCATTGGCTTCAGTAGTCACCAAAGAAGGCATCAAGTCCAAGAAGAAGGCTTCACTAATGGGAGCCGACAGTTGGTAATCATGTTACAGGGTAGAGAAGTGATCTATTGCATTGGCCTTAATCTCATGAAAAGAATCGAGAGTTTGAGATCCATGCTGAATTTGGGTAATGCCATTTTTGATCTCTCAAAATTTTGCTTGCTTGTGAAATTATTTTGTATTCCTGTCTCTAGAGCTGAGCCAGCTATTGCGAGATTTGAGCCACCACATATCTTCCTCTTGTCTCAGGCTTGCGTGGTATGTTTGGAACATTTTCATTTCTTCTTGGAAGTCCACCTTCTCCACTTCATTGTTTTCTATTTGAGCCTGCTTTTTTGCAAGATTGTCTTCTGTTGTTTTGACATTTAGGGACAGATTTGCATTATATGTTTTGAGCCATTCTTTGATGTCAGCTTTTAACCTTTTAAATTTCCTTTCCCATATGGTTATAGGGATTCCATTTACCCACTGAGCCCAGGATGCAGCAATCATTTCAGAAAATCCAACTGATTCGATCCATAATGGGGAGAATTTGAATGGGATTGGCACATAGTTTACTGGAGGAAAAATAAGAAGTGTGATCAGTCAGTGGTCCGATCCACACCATGGTCAGATCTCTGAAGTTATAGTGAAGGAAATTGATAGCAGAATATCTGAAGCTAAAAACCTATCTAACCTTGATGTTATGTGCCCCGGTCCCACCCTCTTATTGTTCCATGTGTGTTTAAATTTGCTCGGCTTCACATCGAAGAGATTTGACTACATTAGTAGGTCTTCTAAGTCTTTCTAGTGAATTTCTCTTACCACTGTCCCTCTTCTCTCTTTTTCCTGTTTTAGAACTGTATTGAAATCTCCCCCTAGAATGCAATTTGTGCCATACTCTGTGTGCTTGAGGTCTTGTAGGGACTTCCAGCAATCTTACTTTTCAGCATAAGTGTTTGGCATGTGTATATTTATGATTGTAATGGTGTAATTTAGTTTTTTGAAAAAAAAAATTAATAATAATAATAAAATTATTATAAAGCCTTACCTCATGGGTTTCATGAGCAAGTGATTTTATTTTTAGTTGGCTCTCACTTGAAAGAATTAGGATTGGTCATTTAGAGTCAAAATAATTAGTGTCATGTATGAAGTAGCCCTTCTTGTTCATTTTTCAAATGTATATATGATTAGAAAGTTCTCCAAAAGACAAGTGATAGCTCTCTTCCTCGTGTTTTTATGATTTTTATATCTAATTCATCATTCTACATAATTTTGTTGACATATATGCATCAAAATATATAAAAATTCGCTACCAACTTGGGAGCTTTTGAAAATGTCGCTCCTTGCTCCTACTTTTGCTCCCACTTCCTGCTCTCGCTTCCCACTCTTGCTCCTGCTCCCAAGCAACCTTGGTATGCACAAAATCATGAATATGTTGTTCAATGTTCTAGATCAATGAAAAATACAGACATATGTTAGCACTGTTTGAATATGGTTGTAAATTAAGTAGCCTAGGAAGTTGATCATGTCTGGAACATTTTCTGACTATATTCTCTTATTACGCTGTAAAGCATTTTTATTTGAAAACAACTTTCCTAATTGCCAACTATACCATTTACATCGTTGATTTAAATGTTAGACGATTGAAACATTCTCAACCTTTAGATTAAACACAGTTATTATTCAAGTACATAGGAAAACAGTTTTAATCAGATGAAAATTTGATGCAGTCTAATCAATCCTAGCTACCTAGGGTGCCCAGAATTTCATTCCTGCCTTGCACTCTGGAAGTTGGGCCACATAACAATAGAAGCAGCCCATTTAAGGAGCTTCCTGGAGCCATTCTCAAGTTCAGCAGGGTGTACGAGCAGGGTGCACCTTCCCATGCTTGCAAAGATCCGGCGTAAGAGTGCCACTCAGTCGATTTCTTGCAATATCTAGCATTTGCAGGGCGGGAAATTTCCCCAAATTCAAAGGTAAGCTACCATTCAAGTTATTCGTAAAGATTACAAGAAGTAGCCCATAGATTATGAAACTTTTCTAGCTTCCCCAGCTCTGGAGGAATCACACCAGGGGCAAAGGGATTGTATGCCAACAATAATTTCTGCAAATTGCTGAGATTTCCAAAAAATGTTGGGATTGTCACGTTTAGCAGATTAAAGCACAGGTTCAGTACTTGAAGCCTTCGCAATTTTCAAATTCCTGCAGGAATCAAACCAGAGAAATTGTTACTCGATATATCCAAGTACTTCAGCTTTGCGAGCTCTGAAATATAGTCCGAAAGGTTCCCCACAAAAATATTCTGCGACAAATTCAAGCGTTGAAGCTACCTGCACATGGAAAGGTTGCGAGGAAATGTTGAACCAATATTGTTATCCCCCAAATATAGATTTCTTAGCTGTGGAAGATTGCAAGTGACAATAGGAAAAACAATGTAACTGATTACAATTCACAAACACCCCCTTTCATCAGACATTACAATCTATACATCAGGATATTTCTCCCAAATGTTTGCATAAATGCTATCGAATGAAAATGTCACTCTGTTTAAAATGTTTGTTGTTTTAGCTTTAAATATTAGGACAAAATTTTATGATTCCTCCGCCTCTTCCATGAATCAACCCTGAACATATACTACCTGGTTTTCACTGAAGTATCAACCATTACTCTCATCTAGCGTGACACAATTGCATTCATATTTTCATAAGGTATGTTATAATTTTCATTGAATTTTAGCCCATTTTCATGAAATTTCATCTCATTTCTCCACGTGAGTACTGGTTTTATATCAATTATAAGCATTCTGTATAAGTCTGTGAGAAATCCCGAATTAATTCTGCTCTCAGAGCTAGCTAGCTGACTCAATACTCCTGATTAAAATCTTTCAGATTCACTTTTGTTCAATAATTTTGTTGATTTTGATTGAGTTTACTTCCCTGTATTTTTACTAAGTTGTGATATTGTGGAGTTTTTTTGAGTCTCCACTTTGGATTTACCAAGTCATTGTCGAGTCCAGGTCATGTGACTTTTCCCTAGGCACACAAAATTAGAAAAAAATAGACGTGTACAAATTTAAAAATTAGTATATTTTCCAACGAGACGGTGGTTCAATGTCGGGGTTGTGGCATTTCAAGATGCTCGCTAGAATCTCCTTGAGGTACGTGCATAGCATCACCCTTTGTGGGTCAGTTAGTCTGTCAAGCAAGACCGTCTATGATTTTTTTCATAATGTGAACTGTGAATATGCATTAGTTTTAGACACTACAATCAAGATTCAAAAACTCAGAGCCTGAACTCCAAATGATATACATAATGCCAATTTGCAAATGACAAAATTGACTAGTCCATGTTGATTGTAAATTTATAAGATCCAAATGGGCTAGGGTCTTTTGCCTATCAGAAAATAATTCAATAATAGAAATCAGCATCCAATTCCTTGTCTTCTGCCTCATTTGATGCACTAGGCATGTAGTCAGTATACAACCTCCAACAACAAACCCTCGATGGGGGCCTCTTCATCTTGTTCAATGTCTATGGCTATTGCATAGGACATGGAATTGCAGTCAGGGAACTTGAATGGAGAAATTATGGATTTGAGGCTTATTGTTGGCCATGAAACCAGTTCTAATTATATTTATTGCCCCTGCCATCCGCCTGCTACCAATAAACCCAAGAGGAATCAGAGTTTGGTCTCTAAGGGCAGCAAGAGCCCTTTCGAAATTGAGAAACAAAGGGCTAAATCTGAAATCCAATTTTCTGGGCTTTATCTTTTAGTTGATGTTGTAGAATGGTTGTAGGAGTACAATCCATGCATGATGAAAACAAGGATTTGGACCAGAATTTATTATTGGGTTTTATGCAGCTTATGATATCATAAAATGCCATGATAAGCAATGGAAAAATAACCACACAACTTGCATGGAAAATTCCTACTTATATTAGAGAGCTTCCATCTACATATTGATACATTGCGAAGGAAAGCATTGAATATTTGATCATGTGAGAAAATATAAATAAAAAAATTCTACATTACGTTTTCATGAAATTGATAGAGATTTTGAGATAAACCAACCTCTCTGTTTTCTGTTAGGAAGATACTCCAATTATTCAATAATATAAAATTTTAAATTCTGTCAACAATGATGGTCCTCATGATCATGCTAATGTTATGGTTTGTCAATTGATGTAATTAGGGGAATATTTGGAATTTATGGCCTAGGAACCTTCAATATTCCAAGGCTATGGTTATAGCTCAGGTTGAGGCGGCTAATTTGGAAATTCAGGGTTTGCGGCTAGAAATTGACACGTTGAAGATGTCTGAGCCAAATTCGTTGTATATGCATACTCTTTTGGAGATGCTCAGATCTGAGCTTAAAGAAGCCAGAGCATCCGAATCAAATGTTACCATGATAGCCCGTGAAGCAAACCTTAATTTAGAGGAAGCCAGAACAAAGAATGAGAGAGAAAAAGCCAAGGAGAATAAAGCACTGGAGTCCCTGAGATCAGTAACTGCAGAGCTTGAAGAAACAAATGCATATCTGGAAAAGTAAAAATCTGATTTGGGTTCCCTTACAGAAACTATACACTCCCTGAATGTTGAGCTTGAAAGAACTAGATCAGACTTGGTTGAAGCAAAGAAGAGAGAGGAAGAGATGATTTCAAAAGAAGCTGAAGGAGTAGAGAAGAAGAAGGCAGTGGAAAACCTGGAACTCCATCTTCTGCAAACTACTACAGAAGCTGGGCGAGCTAAAATGGGACTAGAGACTGCTTATGAAGAGGTGCAGAGCGCAAGACTTGAAACTGAGAAATTGAGGGCTACTTTGGAAGCCACGGAGGGAAAATTTAATTCAATGCTGAGTGAGGCTAGGTTGGAGGCAGAACATGTCAAAGAATCTATTGAAAATTATAAGCTATAAGCAGAGGAAATCATGACTCGGTCTACTGAAAGAGAGGGTAAATCGATGGCATCTCTGAGAGAAGCTAAAGCCAAGGCCAATGCCACAAAAGAAGAATTAGAAAAGAGTAAGATGAAAGTGGAAGATCTCAAAGTCTCTCTAATGGATCAAGAGAATGAACTACAGAATATCAAGGAAGAAAATGAAAATTTGAAATGCAAAGAGCTTGCCATTGCAGAAAAAATGGAGCAAATGGAGAAATCACTTGTCACTGCCCCAAATTCTGACTCTTCACTTTCATTGGAAGGTAACGATTCAGTAAATAAAAAACTTGAGGAGGCAGAAGCTAGTGTACAGGAAAAAATAATAGAGGCCCTTGCAAAAGTTGAGGCTGCTAATGTCAGGGAGGAGGAGGCTATAGAGAAGCTAAAAGTTTCCATTCTCGAGATGGAAAACAGTAGCCAGAGAGAAAATAGATCATTAGAGAAGCTTGAGGCCGCATAGGCTGATAACTTGGCTATGGAAGCTGAAATGAAGAGATTGAGGGTACAGACTGAGCAATGGAAAAAGATAGCAGATGCAGTAGCAACGATTCTGGCAGCTGCCCATAATGGTGAACTAAATGGCAAACTAGTGGAAAGATCAACCTCTTTGGACACGCACTTACTATCAGATTCTGATTTTCTCAACATGAAACTGAATTACTTTGAAATTTAAATTTATGCCTTGTGCCTCTTTTAATGGTTAGTGATTAAAATAAATGTCAGATTTTCTTAAAAGAAAATTTAACAGAATGTTAGATTAATAGATGCCTCATTTAAGGCATTTTTCCATATGGTGGTTATGCGACTCTGCAAAACTATAATCCAAGTCAGTCCAGTTTAGGAAAAATGAATTAATGTAACAATGGACACAATGGACACAGTGGCAGGAAGGTCAGTCTATTCATGTTCCAACAACTCTTTAGAAAACAGAGTTTTTGGTTTTTATCAATTTTTGAACTATTGTAAATCGCAAATTTGAAAAAGGAAGAAACATGATCCTTGCTCCTAGAATGATTTTTTGAAAAACTTACGAATCATCTACTGTTTTCTATACAAATTTAAATCCCAAGCATAGTCTTGAAAATCTAATACTAGTATTTCCTATATTACTGCTTTACAATGTTTCCTTCGCAACATATGGTGCAATTTCTAGTTAACTTCATAGTTCAGTCATGGAAATTGATATAGTAATATGTTCAGTACAATGGTATGACCCAAGCAAATGTCACTGCAATATTTTGTCTTTTCAGGTCTGCTGATGATGCCAATGTATTTCTTGTAAATGACATTCAAGATCCACTTCAGATAATTACCTTCTGAGGCTATACCTTAAAGCTCATTTTGTGTCTATAGTTTTAATCACTGGTTTGTCTTGAGATTCATTTTTGCTAAAATGAAATTCCATGTCATAAGTTGAATTTTGCAATGTTTGGATTGATGTTTAGCTGCAGAGAAGTCTAACATCTTTGGAACTACCTGGAGCACTTCCAGTTGTAGACATCAGATCTTCTTTTCATATAGAAGGACCAGCTCCTTCTATTCAGAACACAACGAATACTTCCAATCAAAACTACCAAGATAAAATTTATGGTGGTTTGAAACATGGTGGGGTTCAAAATGAGCGCTTGAGGGATCCTGTTCATGAGATTTTGATTCATGGTTTGGAAAAATTCTCCATGGTGACAAAATTTTCTCGTGAGACTACTACCCATATCTTTGGTGAAAATCGTTTATTGAGCAGCATAGACAATCCAGAAGAGAATTATTTACATACAGATAATGGCGAGCATGGTAGTGGTCAAGCTATAAAACTAGAAAAAAGAAATGGACAACTCAGTAGAAAGTAAACCAGCTGTTTCTCTGAATGCTTTACAGGTCAGTACATTATTTATTGAAATATTACTCAATGTGTAATGATTCTAATGATTTTGTTCCACTATTTCATTAATCCAAGGGGAAACCAATTATTGAAATATTTTGGATTGAGTATGTAGTTTTTTTTTTCCTTCTGAATTTTTTGAATTTCAATAGAAAGAGGTAATGGTACATTTTTTAATATTCATAGTTGACTTTGGACTGAAATATCCAGGATGCTCTTTTCCCCAGGAAAGACTATAAAAGAGTCTACTGATAGGCTGGGCATTTACCCATTATTATCATAGAAAATTTCCTTTTGAACATTACTTCAAGAACTATATTGATATATAAACTTTTATGGCGTTACCAACATGCAATATACAAAATAGAACATGATTATATGTCAATCTTCCTGTGGGTAAGAGAGAATACCCCATCTCCTTTTTGTCAGTTCATCAGCTCTAGAGTTGCTCTTCCTGAAAAGAAGTGTGAAGGAAAATATTTTGGCAGGCTGCCATAACTATATTCGATCTTGTGTAGCATCTATGAGGGGGAAAAAACAATATATTGGAATATAATTTTGTTCATGGCAATCCATATTGACCAAAGAACTACTATAGGAAGGGCTGGGAATTCACTCACCTCTCTATCATCTACCCACTTGCAATGCATCCTCAACATTTTCACTTTTCCAATTCCCTTTTTCCTCTATTATAAACTCACAACATCCCAGACTGTTTTGGAAAAATGTCATTTAAGGAACAAGTGGTTTACAGTTTCTCCCCGTTATTTGCACAAAAAACATATGCTAGATTATAATTTATCCATCATATTTATATACATATTTCAACCCTTTGAACCTCAACTAGTTTCATGCCACAATGACTTATAAAAAATGAAATAGCATCTCTACACCAAATCTATCTATATCAGGAGAATTTTCCAAAACAATTTAGCTATTTGCAAGAACTGTAGGATAACAATCATAGACCAATGAATTGATACAGAGTATAAATAATTGATGCACATTTTAAACCCTAGTGCCATTCTTAGACACATTCCTTTCTTGACAAATTCCTTTTTTTGACAAATTGAATATTATGATTTATAATCTTGAAACTTCCTTTGTACTAGTTGGCTTGGTTGTATTATTCCATTATTAGTCCCTGGAATTTTTTCCTATTCCATTACCTCTTATCATCTAAGCAGGACTTGAATAGGATTATTGTAGATGACAATTATAGATAGAGTACATTACTTCTCCTCCTGTGGGCCTTAGAAGTTATATGCTTTCCAAGAAATAATATTTTCTTCCAATCGTCAGTAGTATCTCTATTAGCATCAATATTTTCAATCAATGTGTTCCTGGATCGAACCAATTAGCTACAGGTACTACAATATCAGAACTCTTCAAAAGCTTGCTATAGGATATTGCCCTATATTGGTCAACTTTTATTCTTGATCACAAGCTTCTTTGGTGTTTCTTTCAAACTTCAAGTAGTATAGTATCCATTAAGATCTAACTTCTCCTTCCTTTTGTTTTTCATTTAATCAGCTTATTTTTTCCTCCTTAATCTTCATGCTTTTCCATGTTCTTCCAATTCTTCCAATTTCTAATCAAGCTTAGATAGATCTTGTCTTGACTTGCAGGCTTTGTTAGAACTTAGAAGACTATGAAAGAAAAAAAATAGGCAAAGTATAAATATAATAGTAACAATTGTAATCAAGGAGATGTAAAATTCTTATCTTTTGAAGAAGGGTTAGCTCCCTCTTAATCTTGGACCTATTCACCAACCTAGTTCTTACATTAGCATGGTGTCATTATTAACAAGAGTTAGATCTAATTTTTACAACGGAAATGATTAGATAGGGTTTTGTTCCTAGGGTTCATTTTAGTCCAAACTAGGGCGGAAATGTGAAGCTGGGTTACACTTTTGTGAGAATCGGGGGCCGAAAACTTTTTTAGGCAATAGTTCGGCCAAACATTTTATAAAGTTCGGTCGAACTATGAAATAGTTCGGCCGAACTTTCTTATAAATTTCGGCCAAACTCGTGATTTCATTTAGATTGACAGCACACTGACGGCGTGGGCAAACAGAATTTTCGTCGGAGATGAGAAAACCGGCGACAAAAGTTTGTCCGAACTTCTAACAAAAGTTCGGCCGAACTGTGAGTTCGACTGAACTTTTACTTTTAAAAAAGTTCAGCCGAACTAGTTTTTATAAATAAATCACCCGCAATGTTTGTTTGTTTAGTTGTTTGATTATTCGCATGTTGTATGTGACTGTTTCCTGCTTTGTTCGCGTGTTTTTTCCCGTCAGCCTGTTGCTCCTCCCGTCCATGACTGTTCATTTCTCTGTTCGTTGCTCCTTTCATCGGCGACATTTTCTATGACTGTTTGCTGCTCTGTATATCGGGTATGCTCGAGCGAATGTCTTGCAACTTGTATGACTCCTTTCCACAGTAATGAAATGAACAAAAAAATGATCAACTGTTCCATTGTTTGTTTTTTAGCTTTGTTTGTTGTGTTAAATTGTTTTAGTTTTATATTAGGTTTGACTTGAAACAACAATTTAGGGGCATATAGGAGGCCGCAATAGTTTGAACGCTTAAATAATAATAGTTAGGATACAGGCACTAACCGCTTAAACTCCTCCCTTTATTCCTCTCTTTCATTTCTTTTTCGGTATTTGGCCTCTGTCGCCTTTGATTTCTAAATGCAGATCGTGGGATTCTCCAGTAATCGATTAGATTTTTTTACTATTTCTTGCATGTATCCTCCTGAATAAATAGCAAGGAAAAACAAAAGTCGTGATTCTTTAAGGATGTGTATTCTTGATCTACCTTCATTGCCAATTTGTATTCTTGCTCAACTTATGAAATATATTCTCAATGGGAACATCATGGCTCTTGTACCAAGAAACTAAAATTATTTTGTCCACGTAACTGATTTATGTCTTCTCTTATTTTCATGTTTACCTTCATTTTCACAATCTTCAACTTGGTATCTGCAATTTTTTTCTCATCCTTTCTAGACTCTAGTTTCTCATAGAATACTTCCCTTCTGGATAACTGGAGCGTGGTGGATTCCCTTTTCTAGCCCTATGCAGATTCATTTCTAGCTCCCTCAGCGTGCTCCTTAACTCTGCAATTTTTCCTTTAAATATTTCCATTTTGGGTACCACTTCCCTTTAAAATAGATTACATGTCTAGTTATACTCTTAACCTCCTTCTTTTTTTCAGAAAATACTTGGTTTATATTATGTACTAAAGAACAAAACATCAAGGACTTTTACATAGCACTTTTATCATGATCCTCCACTCAAAGTTACCGAATATGTCGATTTTCTACATACAAACAAAGACAAAATGAAATAATACAGCCCAAAAAATACCATTTCAAAACAGAGAAAATATGTTATCCCCGCCCCTAAAGAGCCCAAAAAGTGACAGTAGAAGGATCTACGGAACATCTCATACAAAAAGGGACAGCAAAGTTTTTACTGTCAAAGTAACAACACATATTAAACCTGAAATCTGAAAACACAACCTCCCTGAACCCCGCTGTACTTAAATGATGGGGACCGAACCTTCAGCCTGAAGACCCTGCATGTTATATAGCTGGTAATTAATCTTTCCAAAAACAGCCTTCAACCCCTGCTTTGACAATTCATCTGCAACAGTATTCTTTTCACGATATATATTTTGATAAGTAATACCTGCAAAAACAGTTTTTAAATTCTCAATTCTGCAAAGCCAATGTGAAACCTTCTTATTTCAACCTCCTTATTTGCACATTCATGTTCAACAATTTTTTATGAACAAATGACACCAATTGTGTCATGAATAATTCCGTCGAATTTAATGTATGCATTGTATGTTCTGAAGACTCCAATGTTATGGATGCATTGTATGTACTTTTTTCTTGTATATTTTTATGCTCTTTGTCATAGTAATGTCATATAGTGTATGAAGTTTTAAATTGTTTTTAAATTATTTTTATTATGTGTTGGATGTGATTTTGATTGAAAATTTTTCTTTTTTATTTATTAATTAAAAAAAAATATTAGAAAAATTATTGCTTAAGCCTTATAATTTACAATCAAAATTAGAAAATGTATTTTTATCTAAACTATTTATGAAAAGTTTAATATTGTTTGATCTTCTCTACCATGTCCTTTTTACATATATCTAGAATAATATTATTTGTACAGTTTCTGGTTTTTTGTAACATTTCACTACCATAATCAAAATCTATAGAAATAATAATCTAACATTATAATATCTTGAAATGGAGCTAGCCAACTCAAATATAGTATTGCAAATCCCTGGCTAAGTTAGATGAGGAGGCTATGTATTACATATGGTCTTGAATGAGCATTTGGACTCTTTAGATATATATATAAAGAGTCCAAAATCTCATTCAAGACCATATGTAATACATAGCCTCCTCATCTAATATATAAAACTTTAATCCATGTGCTTAACCTTAACATTGACACAAATGGAATTTACAATTTTACTCACTGCTTTATGATAGAAAAATATGCGGATGAATATTGCCCACATATCCGAAGTCAAAAGGGATAGATTAAAAAGGGATGCTCCGGTCATCTATAAAAGATAAATTAAAGAAGCATGACATATTAGTAATGTAAATTAGATATGCGTACCAATTATGTTCATATAACACAACAAATAGATGATTCAATACAAATGTCACATAGAAGTCATATTTATCTCATGGGCCTTCAACTTAAATTATATATCTAACATTACATTAAGCTATAGGAGATAAATCAAAGAAGCATTTGAATGTAAATTAAACATGTGTAATAATTATGTCCTTTAGTTCAATAAATAGATAATAATTTGCAAATGCCATATCTAAGCTATATTTCATCTAAGTAGATTTCAATTTAAACTTATATCTAATGTTAAATTATATAAAAGAATAACAGTAATCCAAACTTCAAAATAATATTTAGAACTTTAGTATAAAATGTGACATATAATTTTCTTGTGTGGAAAAACATAGTTACCGAGAGTTCAAAACTCATGGATTTGAATAGAAAGTGGGTATACGAATGAGCAAGTAGATTTTTTCTAGAAATGAGGAAGTGAAGGTTGATAGAGAGCCACACAAAATTTCAAATTCATACCTTAACAAAATTGTTAGATCCTTTTAAAGAAAACATGTCATATAATCAACTTTCATCGAAATATATGATAAACTCAACCCAATTTTATGAAAATAGTATACCATTTTTTACATTTCACATAATACAAATAGATAAATATTACTTAAGTATTGTTATAAAGATTTAACTACCCATAGAGAGATGGCCAAGTGATTGAGACATGGCATCATCACAATAAAAAACCAAGTACAAATTGTAGTAATCCTAGAATCATGCTTTACATAAGGTAAAATTGGGGAACTCATGACTTGTACTATAGATAAAAAAACATTTACCCTTACCAAAAAATATATGATAAAAATTGACAAACTACATAATTTTAAGCTTAAGGGGATATAATCCTTCTTGCCTTCCATATAGATAATGAAAATGATTGTTCCAAGTCTCATGTTGCTTTTCATGTTACTTTATAAACCTTGATTGGAAAGAAAAATAGGAGGGCAGAAATGTAAGAAATATAAAATATAATGAAACACAACGTAAGAAATAGAGAACATAATGAAACACACACATACATATCTCTAGACAATCAACACAATTATTTTCCTAGGAAATCCTTATGGGAGGTGAGCAACCCTAAAAAGTAATGATGCTCTAGACTCTTTTTCCCTAGGAAATCCTTATGGGAGAAAAACAACACTAAAATGTAAACATGCTCTACTCTCTCTTTTCTGGTATGGAAAATATGTTTAAGGTAATATCTCTAGAGTTAGCTAAGATTTCTGGCGTGTAAGGTTGCTATAAAGACTTAACTTCATACATTTTTCTCTCTAACTTCACACTCCTAGTTGTATTTTCAACTATGGAACAAAATACAATAACAAAATTTATGGAACTCTTATTCCTCCTAGTGGCCAAGTATTTAACATAGCGTGATAGCCAACTAGGTGTAAGATTTGACTCCGTCAACCATTAACGAGGTTGTGATTTTAGACCTTTTAGAGTCTTGTTAAAATTCCACATGTAGCTAGCTTGCTATGCATGAGTAATGGGGCTAAAATTTCATTCTCTCGTACCATGGTGGTCAACATGATTTAGGTCAACTTACTAAAGGCATAAATTTTGAATGAACTTCATTTGATGTTTTTCTTGCACCATTGGATATATGTCTTTAAGTGTAGAATAATGGTCAAGATTTCGGCACAAGGAATAATCGTTTGACCCCCAAAAATGTCATTTAAAACCTCAAAATGACTCTAAAAGGTTTTAGATCCCAATTCTCCACACACCATTAAAATGACCCTACAAGTTGATTCTTTCAGTTTTTTCACTCTATAAGCATCAAAATATATGACAAATAATATAATTATCCAATCTAGATCATTATTTAATAATTTGTTAAAATTATGAGTAAGATATACATCATGGAATTTAAATAAATATCGTTAATTCATTGAACACCCTTGTACATTCCTTGTCGATACTTTGAAAGTAATACGCTTTGAAAAATAATTTGTTTATGGATTCTATTTTCCACATTCTCTCAACCATATCAAAAACCTTCTTATAATATTTGAAACCTAAGGTCTTTCCCATACCAAAGTATGTTCTTTTTAAAACATGTTTTCTTGGTGATATGGGTGATTTAGGAAATGATCGGGAGAGCTAAATTCTTCATTTAATATGTACAATATGTTTGGTTCATGCCACTAAGCCAAGAATTTTAAATTCAACTGAATTTTAATATAACCAACTAAATCCTGCAAAAAAAGAATAAAACAATTTATGTTAGGGTTGTGGATTCAGGCATTGGAACAACACACCATGATATTTCAAATTTAAAAATAATGGTTTGAGTCCTAGGTAGCTTAGAATCCTATTTGTTTTCAAAATAAGGATGCACTCCCATTTGATTCTCATGATTAGGTTGTAATCATGAGGCTCTCGCTTAAGAGTGGACCTTCCCAAAATCTTGTGACGTCTTGTCGCAAACAAAACCATCAAACTGAAAAACACATCATGCAAGAAACATAGCTCGCTGACATATAATTTTTCTCCTTCAAATAAAAAAAAAATTCACATCATGTGAATATCTCCATGTACTCTTACATATTGGTGTACAAAACCATCAACCAAACATAAGTCGACAAAACATGCCTCTTCAAACAACTGACTCTCAAGTCAAATAATAGCTCATGTACAAATTTCCATATTTGTTGAATTTAAGTGTGTCAACATAACTCTACTTTCAACATCTTGCTTCATGCAACATGCACCATAATTTGAATTTGCAAAGAAATTCATGAAACATCAAAATACATGCAAGGCCTTAATTGGATAAGAAATCTAACCATCTGTTAGCAAACCATTTCAATGGCGCTTCTTTTAGCTACACTTCATCATCATGTGAATCATCCTGACCCTCATCAATTATGGAATCCTATTTTCCATTCTTGTCGTTATCTCTTTCCACCTTCTTCAAATGTTGTGGATGACTTGTTGGATACAAAGTCCAACACTTGTCTACAAGGTGACCTTTCTTATGGAAATGAGTAATAAACAATTGCATCTTATTTTCAACATCATTTTCCTTTTCCAATGGGCCTTTGACTTTTTGCCTCATTTATTTAGAAAGTTTCAATGTGCATGGATATCTTCTTCCAACATCTATAAACATTATGATTATTCAAACCACAAAAGGAACATGTGCAAGTTCTTTTCTATATCTTATGTGAATATTTACCATGTTTATCATAATCAAAAGAAATTTGATTAAAGGCAAATTTATAACTTGAGCATTCACCGTTGTCGCCTTCTTGAGGAGGTGAATTTGATGAGGTAGTGGCTCTCCTCTAAATACTAGCAATGAATTCAATGACTAGATAGAGCTTTCAACATCCTCTTCTTTTACATTCTCATTAGCTGCATGTTTATTAACATCTTCTTGCAAATTGGGTGTCAAAATTTTCCATTCATCATGAACACAAACTTCACAAGCTTGAGGTAATGAACACGAAATAAAATTCCTTCTTGGAACAACTTCATGTGCCTCCTTGGCTTTGGAGCATTCTCCATCATGTTTTCCATAACCAAGACCCAAATAATTAGACCCTTCCTCAACAACATTTGGCTCAACTATGCCTTGTACATGTTTGCCTTTAACCCTTTACTTTCATAACACATTTTCATCAAAAATTTGGACCTTATTCCTCTAGTGTGTCTCTCAAAAGCAGGTACACATTAATTTTGAGAGGAAATTGAAGACAGAAACCAATAGCTAATTCTTCTAACTAACCTTGACTAAAATGAGCTAAATTGTACTTTGATACCAACTTGATTTGAATATGGAAAAACTAGTTTTATTGGGCTATCTCCCTCATTTGTTAAATAAAAATGTGTTTAGGATCGTCTAAAGTTGGGAAGGGGTTTATGTGTCAAGCTTTAAGTGTATTTTGTGAGAAATTTATGAGTTAATTAGCTTTTAAAAAGTATGTGTACAACAAATAAAATGCAAAATTTTTATTTAGGAAATTTTTTTCCCTCAATCCAGATTTCGATCATTGGACATGTAAGAGGAAGAAAGAGGGAATTCACTTTTCAAATTCTAGACCTTGTCTAAACCAAAATAAACTAGAGGTTTTGTTTTCAAATACATTCACTTATTTGGAAAATTTCTAGCTACCAAAAGTCCATATGCCAATCTACCTCCCAAGAAATCCATTTATTACATCACTGGTTAGTTTTTGTCTTCCTATATTCTTTATCAACCTCTTCTAGTGATTCTTGAAAGGTGGATACTTAAATCCTTCCTAAAAATTTGAGCTCTAAAATGAGAAGACATACAAGGTCATTTTAATTCATTCTTCTATCCAATTATAAAAACCAAGTGAATATTTCTAGATATTGATTTATGTCCCATAAACTGTACAATATATGTGGATTTGCCTTGCCCTAAGCAAGATATTTAACAAACATAATAATAGAGAAACAATTAGTGACGTCACCAAAAGATGTAGCCTCTTCAAGGTATCATATCCTCTCATCAAGGTCAAGAATCTATTCACCAAAAATGTCCTATGGAAATGATGGTTTAAGAAACAAAACTAGACAAAAACCTTCAGTGAGAACTACCAAATCTAAAACCTCTTTAGGGTCTTCAAAATGCTCGTAAAGTTAAATTGTGTCTTGATCAAGTCCAACAACAAAGAAACATTCAGTGACAACACCAAAATCTACAACTTCTTCAACATCTTCTAAACCATCTTCAAATTCAATATTGTGTGCATCAAATTCCTCAGCAAGGTCATCAATGGAGTCATCAAAACTACTATTTCAAACTTCAATGCCAAAAATAAGTCGAAAGAATTCAATTTCTCCTCCAAAACCTTCTTCTTTGAGAAAATCTGGCATGATGTCGTCGATAAATTCAGTAATTCCACGAGGAAATTCTATCAAATTTAAAACAAATCCTTTTCATCCATATTTAATGCCTACTTTTTTAGGTGGAACACCTCCAAGTTTAAGGACCACAATGCCATAAAATATGTAACTTTACCTAATAGGTGTAGGCCTAGAACCCCCAAATTTGCGTGACATGTACAATTGAAGATGTTATATGGTAAGCAGTGTGAGAAGAGAGTCATGGTCACTGAGTTTAGCAAGAGAAATAGTTTGGTATGACAACCTTACTTGTGATAGGTCTAGCTATCATACTACCAAATTACATGGTAATGGCATTCAAAATGTGAAAATTCCCATTTCACTTGGAAATAAGATGGTAGAGAAAGGTATATATGAAAGGAGATATCCATCTATGGTAAAGAAATCAAATAGTTCTATCAATTCCACCTTGCAACTCTAAGAGACATTGAATTAAATTTCATCTCAAGACAGGGTTTTGAGAGGACACTCTCAAAGCCAACCTTCGTTATGTCTTTGAAACACATGGTAAGTATCAAGACTTAGCAACCTTATTTGCATAATTTTTTCTAGCATGGACCTTAATGTCATAGCCTTCTTTTGCCTAAAATGAATGCAAATTTCCCTGCAATTTGGCTTGCGACATTCATAATTCATGCTCATGGAACATGATTGTGTTGCAATTGTGATAACATCTGCTGTATGCATAAGCTAATAAAAAATGATCGAAAATGACATTTTTGCTCTGTTTTTTTCAAGATTTAAGGAAAATTACACCAAGTAGCTTCCAGCCTCATATGACCATCATGTCAAACTCATCTCAGGATATTGTCCAAGTAAGAGCCACTTAAGCAAGAAATCTAGTATACATGACTCTCCAATTTCAATTAGCAGCAATGAAAGTTCTAAGTATGGTGCAAACATTACTCCAGATCCTCAATGGGGCATGTTTGATGACAATAATTTGGGGAGTGAGAGAGGGAGATGGTAGGAGAAAAAATTCAAGGAATCCACGGGAAACTGAAAAATATATAACTAATAAGGTGGAAGACATTTGTAACCTAAGAGAGAAACCTGTTAGGAAATGGGTGAAGTTGGTATTACACACCCAATTGGATAACCTCGAGGAGAAAACATTTCTCCCACTTTATTTGTTGGCATAGCCTAGTAAGTGTTATTCACTAGGATGTATTTTGTAAAGGCCTTGACCTAGTTCCCATTCAACTCCATCCACCAGATTGTAGAGGATTCCAAGCCTAATTTCATGAAAAGTAAGTTGGGGATTATCACATTGACCTGCTTAATGACGTGTCTATGAAGATTAACTACCTTGAACTATTTTTTTGCGTAGGGAAAGAGACACATTCCCATGTATGAGCATGAAAATGTTCTTTGATATTGTTAATGCCTCTAGTGTTTACTTCTACAAGTTCTATATGCAGAGTCTGTAAAGGTCCAGGTAGCCTCTGGATCTCATCTTTTATGAAAGGTGACATATCTAGTAAATGCCCCTATAGTCAATCTTTGGAATGGATCTAAATAAAAAAATTTCATTTTAATATCCATAAAACACAAAAACTTTAAGGTAAACTTTGTACATGTGTCATTTCTCCCACAAACTAAAGTGTATAAGTGGTAAATTTTATACCAAGTGTGCTCCCACCATGTAAAGCACAATTTGGTGAACTTATCATTTTTATAATTTCTTTTTCGATTAAATTTAGTTTCACACATAATCAATTATTGCTTTGAAAGTTGTGTTCTACATAATTTGTGTACACTAAATTACAAATTCATTTTTTGAAATCTATTTTGTGTAAATGTCGACCAATAGATATATATCATGGAGGAAGAATGACGAAGATCAGTCAAATCCCATGTGGAGGTTCAGGGATCGAGGGATGTTCACGGTATTTAAATATAATCTTAAATCTCCATACATGTGTGTACATATGGAATTGATTTTTTATTAACTTTGTGAGTTAAATTAGTTGTTAATAAGTTTCATATTTTAATTTTTAGGAGGTAAGAGGAGAAGGGTTTCTAATCCATCCATGGAGCATGGCCATGGTTCAACCGGTCGAGGTATGAGTGGTAGCAGGTTGCGTGAAGGGGGTGATATTTATTCCCCCGAAGGCCAATCAACGACTGCTGGTTCTCAACAGGGTCATTTTGGGTCTGGTTCTCAGCAGCATCATTTTGAATCTAGTTCTCAGCAGGGTCATGTTGGAGAAGATGTTAACCAACAACATCAAGGTTGCCATCAATTTCAATATTTTTTCATTAAATTTGTACAAATTTTTTTACATGTGTTTTTTCTAATATACGAAATTTTATATATATTGATGCAGAGGCCGAAATGTTCGAACTAGTGGTCAAAATAGACGCAGGGCAGCCCGCTACATTCAAGAAGAAGGCTGTCAACCCAGCACAACTTATCTGGCCGAGATTACTGATATACCATGGGAAACCAACATGGCGGAATGCACCTTACAAAGGTGTGAAAGACTTCATGAAAAATTGCAAAGAGATCTCGTGGCTTTGTCTCTACCTGCTGAGAGTCGACAAAGCCTTGAAATAGTTACACATTCATTGGGTGAAATGGTAAATGTGTATAGAAATCTTGGGCCAACGACTGATTCATTTGTAGAAATGATGAGAAAGAGAAAAGAAACAGTGATGGGTCCCGATATATGGGAGGACGTAAAACAAAAAGTTACAAAAGAAGTGGCCAAGTCAATGTTTAATTACAAGTAAGGGCCAAAAAGAAAAATGTTGAAGGTGCAGTATTTCAAGCACCCAAACATAGCTCATTATTTTTATGATAGGCACCTTGCAGCCTATGGAAGGCTTCCATGGAACGATGAGGTTCCTGTTTATTTTGCACAAATTTTTAATGCAAAATTTTTTGTGGGTATGAAACCCAATTACTATGATCTTCCTTCAGAATTTTTTGGCCCGGGGAAAGGTCGATTATATGACTGTAAGGGCGCTAAATGAGATGTGGAGTTGCCTCGCCCTGAACCGCCATTGGTGAGTCGATTGTTTCGAGTTGAAACTTTGCGATCAGAGATGGATGCGACTTCTCAAATAAGTCGAGAAGCAAGGTATGTTATGATCGAGAATGTTCATAGCGGATTGGGTGGAGTCGATCTTTCTTTAAATCGACAAAGAGCACGTGAAAATGCACGTGCCAATTTTGTTTATTGTACAGATGAGGAGATTGACAACATGAATGTTGAAGATCTCCGAACATATGCAAAAAATTGTCACAATGGTTTGCAAGACTTAATTTTTCATGAGGAAGAGGGCATCGGAACAGTATGTGTTAGTGATCTTAGGGTTTGAAAATATTTTTACATATACATGTGTACAATTTGTAATAAATACATGTGTATGTACATGTATACATTTATTTGTATGTGTACATTAATCTAACAAAAATGTATGATTATATGTTAAAACGCCATTTGCAGTTCTCACACATGATGCGTGACGAAAATGTTAATATCACGTTCGGGACCTCTGGTTCAAACAATGCAGATGGGTCTGACCATCAAGATATGTTGGCAATTGTTAGTGTTTTTTAAGTGACTTTAAAATAAATAATTGTTCCCACACATGTACATGTATGTATATATATAATTTGATAAAATGTTTTAACAGGTACCAATTCCGTCTGATGTTTTTGGGATGGCGGTACCTTCTTCTTCCTTGGGAGATGTACCTTCTACTTCCTTGAGAGATGAGCCACAAGTATGGACAATTTTTCACAAGTTTAAAATTTATGTTTAAAAGTTATATATATATATATTCTACCTCAAAAAGTTCCATTAAAAATTGAGATATATATATAGAGAGAGAGATCTATATTTTGAGTTATTTAAATTTTTTTGAATTTAGGTTCCTATAGAAGATTTCTTTAATCCGCGGACTCTAGCGATGGAGATAGGAACATCCACAACATTTGAACAAGTTGTCTTTAGTTCCTTTTTTTAATATTATTGAAAATAAGTTTATATATGTACATGTGCATTTTCATTTGAAAGTTTTTAATATATATATATATATATATATATATATATATAACTGTACATGTATATTGTACAGTTTACCGCTGCAGATGTTCCTATGGGGGCAGAACTTGTTCATCAAATGGAGAGGGAACCTCATGAGGTATTGCATGATTTTTTTGTTATATTTTGTTTTTTACATGAAGTTCTAGATATATATATTCTCATTCATTTTTAAAACATCAAATTTTAATGTTAAAGTACATGTGCATTGTGTATGTAGGTTTCCCATTCACATGATAGGGCGCAAACTGAGACCCTAGTAGGGAAGACGCTAGATTCGTCTCCATTTGATGGACATGATTTACAGTAGATTTGATTTCAAAATTTAGATGGTTTTAAAATTTTTTAAACTTGATACAGTTTGATACTTGTGAGATTTACAATTTTTGGACATATTTTATTACATTGTTAATATAATTTGTTTTATTTAATTTTTGGATGGTTTTAGTACTTTTGGCATGTGAATGTGAAGTAATGTTGTCATCTATAAATTACTACATTTGGCATGTTATGTAATGACATGTGTTATAATTTGTTTTGTTTTTTAAATTTAAGTTTTGGATGCTTGGAGTACATTTGGCATGTGAAGTAATGTTGTGATCTATATTTTTTTGTTAAATTAAAGTTTAAAAGTTTTGGATGGTTTCAATCTACATTTGGCATGTGATATTTAATGTTAAATGTTTTTGTTGGATAGTTGAATTATAATTGGCATGGCATGTGAAATTTTTAAAACTCAAGTTTTGGATGGCTTCAATCTACATTTTGCATGTGATATTTAATGAACTTTAAATGTTTAATGTTTTAATGTTGCACAATATATAATCAAAAGGTTTTTAAAACTTAAAGTTTTGGATGGTTTCAATATACATTTGGCACGTGTGGTATATAATGTTAAATGTTTCTATTGGATCTAGTTGAACTATAATTGGCATGGCATGTGAAGTAACGATCTATATATAATTTAAAGTTTTTTAAACTCAAGTTTTGAACGGTTTCAATCTACATTTCGCATGTGATGTTTAAAGTTTTAATGTTGCACGATATATTATCAAAAGTTTTTAAAATTTTAAAGTTTTGGATGGTTTCAATCTACATTTGGCACATGTGGTATATAATGTTAAATGTTTCTATTGGATAATTGTTCACTATAATTGGCATGGCATGTCAAGTAATGTTGCACAAATCCCTTTTGGATGGTTGAAGTACATTTGGAATTTTAAGATTGCTTTTGATCTCTCCATGTAGTTTTGTTTGAATGAAAAAAATTTCAATAGGAAGAACATAGCTTTTCAATGCAACTAACCATGTATCAATTGAGCTCCAATTGAAAAAAGAGTTTAAAGAAGTAGATATATGTACAAATTATCCCTTTAATTTTTATTGGAAATATAATTCTAGTACATATATATGTTTTTTGAATTTGGTTCAATGTCGTTAATGCACTCAAATAGGTAGCCTTGTCGATTTATTTACATTGTGGAAACTTTTTACCAAAAAATCCAACTAGTTTTTCATCAATGCACATAGAAAAACTACTTGGAACAATTAATTGTGCATTCTAGAACATATCTATCCAATACAAGTAACATTTTTCATCAATTCACATTGAACATATCCGACCATTGGACAAGCAAATTTTGTACTAGATTTTCAATCAGGATTAGAGATGTGGGTCAAATCCCACCAAAAGTCGGAGAAGTGCTCTGAGTCTCTTGTCTGAAAGTAATTTTCATACAAAAATATACTGCAGATGATTTATTTACATTGTGTCCATACTTTTTACCAGAAAATCCAACTAGTTTTTCATCAATGCACATAGAAAAACTAGTTCCATTTAATTGCATTCTAGAACATATATATTGAGTACGTAAATAATTTTTCATCAATGCACATAGTAAAACTAGAACAATTAATTTCATTCTAGAACATATATATATATATATATATATATATATATATATATATAACATTTTTCATCAATGCACATGTACAGAAAAACTACTTTCAGTTGATACTAGAGCACGTGCTTGTACCCAAAAAATTTGTACATGTGCAAACACTTGCACAAATAACATAAGTAGCTCAATTTTTAGTTGAGTACTGGAAGTTCTAAAACATATTTAATCCAAAGATAATAAATTGTTGGACAATTCACTCAAAAAATTCTAATGGAATTCCATCCTCAATAATCCGTTCATGATCGGATTTTGACATTTTCCATCTCTTAATTTTCTATTTTTTCTTTGATTGAACTTCTATCAACTTTATGCGTGCTGCACACACCAAGTGACTATATTGACAACTTATGGAATCAGGTTCATAGTCTTCAAAGTAAGAAAAGTCTCCACTTTGATGAGTTTGTCTGAAAAAATAACCTTTCAGTATAATAGACCCTCTGTCATATTGAAATCCGTGATCATTATAGTTTTGTAATAATTTCATTTTTCATTCAGTGCAATGCATCAAATAATACTTCACATTTTCATCGTTGTCAATAGGTGCCATTACAGCAAAAACATCTCCTACAAAATAAAATAAATTTAACAAAATTATGCATATTTAAATTTATTTATAGATCTTTAAATCATTAGAAAGTGATTCAAATTTTACCTTCTCTAACAAGATCAGAAAATCGATCACCATCGGATGATATTGTAGTTTCCTCTGATTGCATTTCTTCAAACATTGCAACAGAAATTTTTCCCTTTGTATTTAGCTTTGTATGTTTCCAATCGTTCACATACATTTTGTTTTCACAAACATCATTGGATTTTGTGTTGTCTATGCAAACATCACAAAAACAAGAATATTTTCTTTTATCCAATGCAAACACATTTCTGGACGACTTTGTTTGAATTGAATGCAATTTTCAAGTCCCTTTTATTGTTTCAATGTCATTTCCAATTGATATATCTACGTCTTCGATTCCAATATGCCAGAAAAACCTTTATATGGAAAATTAGAAAAAGAATTTGTAAATATGATATCAAAATACAATCAAAGATAATCATTGCATGATAAATGTACAATGTTTAATAAATTAAATTGAATGTACCTTCGCACTTCTTTGATGGGTTTCTCTCATGGCTTAGAGTAGCGATGCACCATTGAACAACTTCTTCAGCGTTCACAAGTCGGCTTGCAGAGTGGTTCATTTGATATCTTTGAAGTGCTCGTTTTATGCATGCTCATGCACCGTCATGTTCTCCTTTTCCATGGCCAGTCTCAAAGAAATTCCAACAATGTTTAATGTCGGTTTTCTTATGAAGACAACACAACCAAAAGAATGATCTTGCAGATTTGAATTGACCTGCGCATCCGTCTGACCATATCCGATGTTCATTGAATGTTATTCCACGATTTTTCAATGAATCATAAATTTTTCCAAAACAATGTTGTACAAAACATGTATCATGTGTACGATCGTCACTGATATAAAAGTGATATTCTTTAATGATATGTCGATTTTCACTCGTGCTTTCTATATGATCGACATTTTGTTCAGAATTTCTATATAGAATATGGATGAGCATGGAGACTTGGTCAGAATGATAGTATTCACTCTGAATTTCTTTTTGTGGAACAAATGTGTAGTTTTTTGCAAAATCAATCACTGACAAAATGGTCCTTGGTGGAAAAACTTCACAAGATTTTTTGAATTGAAAGTCTTGCCATCGAGCTCTATCAGAATGCTTGGTGTATTTGTAAATTTCTGCCTCAGACTTTCTCAAAAAGTCTATCAGAAAATTTTTGTCTTCTAGGAATTCAATTCTTTTAACACTATTTGCACCTTGAATCGATGTATCGATATATTCATATCTCTTCCATTTCACTTTCATGTTGGAAAATGATTGATCATTTATATCAATACGATATTTGTTTTAAAATTTAGTCAAATTTCCACAATCATCGCATTTTTTACCACCAACACATTTCTTTTTGTAAAATAGTTCATCGCTTTCTCTTTCACATAGAATTTGAGATATGAAATCACGGATAGTGGAAGGAGGAGGTGAATCCTTCCATAATTTTCTACCAAAATCAAGGAATGTGTTATAATATAACTCAAATTCCACATGATAACGGCAACAACAAGTGTCGCGTACGGTGATAGGTTTTACATACCATGGTTTTTGTTGAACAAAAGCACTGAGTGAAACATGAATTTGACGATTCTCTTCTTTGAACTTGTTGAATAACTCTATCTGAGTGGTTTCCAAGAAATATTTTTCATATTCTTCGTACTGATTTCGTGCTATTCTTCTTCGCATCACATGCCTTGCAGTTGGTGAAACACGTGAATTGTTCTTCCAATATTCATAGATTATTTTTTTTACATTTTCTCCAAGTCTATCTTTGTATGGTTGCCTACAAATATCTCTCCAACAAGCGAGTTCATCATTTACATCTATTTGGAGCCGAAATTTCCGATGTTTGTGCAAATTTTTTTGCGAGGTTCCCAATGCTCGTGCCATAGATGTTACCAAACGATTCTCTTGAGTACTTGATGAAACCATTTCCATCTGTATTCCTCTACGTACAATTGAAACATCTTTCTCTCTATATCTCTTAATTGACTTTATAGCACTACTCATATTTTTTATCACATCTTCCTTCATTTTTTTATCTTTGGTTGATTTTCAAATACCCAGTAGTGTCGTAGCTTCTTTTAATTTCCTTAATGATAGGAGACCTTTCAAAATTTGAGCCTGAACTGTCACCCGCTCATTTAAGAAATACTTTTCAAAAATGCAGTTAACACGATATCGTATAGCATGGTCAGGTTTTTTATCTCCATATGTGTGAGTGTCAACACTTTCTAACATCTCATTATCGATAGTGATTTCATCTGTACATATTCGAAAAAATAGTACATATTCAATAAATAACTAAATTAATAAATATATCTATAATTTCAAATATTTTTCAAATTAATTCATCAAATAAAAATTAAGCTTCACATTTTACATTAGGAAAATTTTAAATATATCAATAGATCATAATATTTACATTTACATACCTGCTTCAATTTCTGCTTGAGGTTGATTTTCTTCTTCAATATTTTGAGGAATATCTCTATTTGTTTACATTAAACAAAATATTTTTCAAATTAGTTCATCAAATAAAAATTAAGCTTCACATTTTACATTAGGAAAATTTTAAATATATCAATAGATCATAATATTTACATTTACATACCTGCTTCAATTTTTTCTTGAGGTTGATTTTCTTCTTCAATATTTTGAGGAATATTTCTGTCTGTTTACATTAAACAAAATATTTTTCAAATTAGTTCATCAAATAAAAATTAAGCTTCACATTTTACATTAGGAAAATTTTAAATATATCAATAGATCATAATATTTACATTTACATACCTGCTTCAATTTCTACTTGAGGTTGATTTTCTTCTTCAATATTTTGACGAATATCTCTGTCTGTTTACATTAAACAAAATATTTTTCAAATTAGTTCATCAAATAAAAATTAAGCTTCATATTTTACATTAGGAAAATTTTAAATATATCAATAGATCATAATATTTACATTTACATACCTGCTTCAATTTCTGCTTGAGGTTGATTTTCCTCTTCAATATTTTAGAGGGCTTCTAAATTTATTTTGCGAGATTGTCTCGTCTCTTCTCTACGTTCCTCAAGGTCTCTTTTTCGATCATATTTTCTTGCACAAGTTCTTCGATTTCCCATGATAATAGGGTATGAAGTTCAAAAAATTTCCTTCAAAAAATTAGACAATAACTCGATTACAAAAAATATCACAAAATATTTAATTTAAAAAAATTCAGTTTAATTTTTTTGCAAAAAATACATACTCCAATCAAAACACTTACTTTAAAAAATTCGAGAGAAAAATGTCTTATAAAAATGAAACGAAGCTCAAAAGATTTACTTCAACTCAAAACACGTACACCTCCAAGAAATGTCTTTTGAATGTACGTCCAATAAATTTTTTTAAGTTCAAAACAATTATTTGCAAAATCAGGCCGCCTCCAAGAAATGGCTTCCAAAAAAATTCTTTAAACCCAAAAAAATTCTTTGTAAAATCAGTTTGCTTCCAAGAAATTCTCTTAAATCCAAACTTTGAAGAAAATTTTTTAAACCCAAACCAAGATCTTTGTAAAATGAGATGAAATGTGCGAAATGTGCGAAAATTGTGAATAATTTCGTGGCAATTTATATTGCCGCGAAATGTGTTTTAGGGGCTCCACAAAACTTTTCGGCCGACGGAAAGTTATACAATAGTTCGGCCGAACTTTTGATTAAAAGTTCGGCCGAACTATTAAGTCGTTAGATTTAACGAGCCGTCGACGCAAAACATAGTTCGGCCGAACTGTTAATCAAAGTTCGTCCGAACTAATGTGTCACTAGTTACACAAAAACCAAGCTCTGAATACGTTTCTGCAACTTTGGACTGAGTAAACTCCATGAAAGGTTGTTAATTAACTATCGGAACCAAGACAAGCATTTTCAGAATTGAATCTACTTTCAGAAAATATAACTTTTATGGAATTTCATAAACGTTTACTAATTTTAATTATTTTTCTAATAAAATGGGTGCAAACAATTTCTGAGGGTCATTGTGATTCAGTGAAATCAAAATTTTGTATCTCCCAAAATACATTGTAAAAAAATTGAAAAAATTATGGGGCATTACATTGGTCCGTCTACTCTAATGGGTAGCTTTTAGATTTTTAGTTTATAACTTATATGTTAAGAAATTTCTTGCGTCGCGAAACATATCCAAAATACGCAGTTTTTCGTATTGGACCAGTTCAAAAAATTCTAGTAATTATGATATGCATCCATTGGATTTGTAAATATGATGAAACCAAAGTAGACTCTGTCTAGATTGTTGTAACACATTTTGTTTTCTCAAAAACACAAATTTTCAATGAATACAACATTGCGTCATAACATGACTTATTATGAATCCTTTGATTGTTAAGAAACACACACTCAAAGAAATGCTAAGTTGACATATCAAATATGCATAAACAAATTTCAAAAAATAAGTAATAGAAAGTTAACAAAATTTCTCACAACTTTTATTTTTATCGCAAAATGAAATCCTACACATGAAAATTGTTATAGTTTGCAGAAAGTTGAAGAACCGAAAAAAATGAAATTTTTTTCTCAAAAAAGGGCAAAAAGTGTAACCCAACTTCACATTTTCACGTTTAGCTGCAAAGCCCTAGATTCTTTATTGAGAATCCTTCTATACATGATATTTTCATTCCTTGATCATAAATAAATTAGCAAAGAAAGACTTCAAATGTTATAATAACAATGATTTCTAAAATATATCTACACAAACCCTTATTACTATCTTTCAAGAGATTATTATCTTAGCATTACTACTATTGACATTGAGCATAGTTTACATGTACCTATTTTAACTTCCCATGTTCTCCATTATTTCCTTCGAGTATGGTACTACTATATTGTAAGTTGTAACTTCTTGGGGCTGCTTCAAAAGATATGCTTACGCTAAATTCGAACTTCTCTGTCCATGCAATTCTGCAACTTGGTCTGAACATTGATCTCAGTAATTGGTCCTTCAAGCTCGGCTATAAGCTAGATATATCTTTGAACTGCTTTCAGTGTCCTTTATCTTTCAATATCAAATAGGTAGGCTTCAAGAATTGAATTCGTCTTTCTTTTATGTATGAGAAGGGTGCTATTTTCACAAACTTGTGTCACGGATCCCCTATACCCTCACAGTCCTTATGAAGAGATATAATGCTGCTACATATTCTAGTGTCACAAAGATGGGCCTTATATCATCATGATAAATTATGTCACGAAGTAGCATCCCTCAGGTTTTCGCACAGGATGCCACTAAACTCTGATTCTTGATGATTCAAAAAGTTTTGTATGTCTTTGTATAGTTCAGATCACAAATATACATGTTCTACTTGTCATAGAGATGCTCAGACTTTTCACAAATGTAAATTATGTGATTAAGTGTAGCTTCAAACTTGGAATTGTTCATAATCTTGGCTTTTATTCATAGTGATGATTTTGGTCCCTTCTATAGACTATGTACCTTAGTCTTTTGGTCCTGTAGCACAGAGTAGATAACAGACTTTTGATTCATTTTGCACAAAGGTATAGAGATGCTCAGTCCTTTATGTCACAGATAAGACTTTTTTTTCATGTCTCTAAGTTCATCATTTGTACATTTAAATGCCTCAGAGACGATCCACATGGTTTTGGTTTCTTTTAACTTCAGATCACAATTCATTTCTATCCTTCGTCTCACAGTGCCACAGATTTGCATGGATTATGAAGATGATGGTATTTTTAGATGTCAAAGATACATAGTCTCCCAAATGAGTCGAGCTGCCTTATATAGTGTTAGATAGACTTTGTATCATTTCATGTTGGTGTCATCATTGATGCCTTGAATCTTAAAATATTTGTTGCTATAGTAAGTTTCAGATACCTCATAGAAGTGTCACAGAACCTTTTTGTATTGATCGAAGAACAATACCTTAGATATTCGTGTTTTCCCAAACAAACTTGCTTCAATCATTATGGCAATTTTGGACTTGTTCATACTCTCAGACTAGCCTTTGAACTTAGCAGTAATAGATGTTAGCTACAGTATTTTGGGTACTCAAACTATACAAATATCATGAATACACTTGGTCTTTTTGATTCAGAAAGGAGCGCACAGTCATGCTCAGATTGTCAATACTATTATCATTGAGCATAGTTTACATGTACCTCTTTTAA
Source organism: Pinus albicaulis (assembly GCA_034641835.2). Lineage (NCBI taxonomy): Eukaryota > Viridiplantae > Streptophyta > Pinopsida > Pinales > Pinaceae > Pinus > Pinus albicaulis. The sequence goes on along the minus strand of CM076583.1, from coordinate 776,024,402 downwards.
CTTCCCCTGTTCTCCACTATTGCCTTCGAGTATGGTACTACTATATTGTAAGTTGTAATTTTTTGGGGCTGCTTCAAAAGATATGCTTACACTAAATTCAAACTTCTGTGTCCATACAGTTCTGCAACTTGGTCTTCACATAGATCTCACTAATTGGTCCTTCAAGCTTAGCTATAAGCCACAGAGATGTCTTTGAGCTGCTTTCAGTGTCCTTTATCTTTCAATATCAAATTGTTCGGCTTCAAGAATTGAATTCGTCTTTCTTTTATGTATGAGAAGGGTGCTATTTTCACAAACTTGTGTCACGGATTCCCTATACCCTCACAGTCCTTATGAAGAGATATAATGCTGCTACATATTCTAGTGTCACAGAGATGGGCCTTATATCATCATAATAAATTATGTCACGAAGTAGCATCCCCTCAGGTTTTCACACAAGATGCCACTAAACTCTGATTCTTAACAATTCAAAAAGTTTTGTATATCTTTGTATAGTTCATATCACAAATATACATGTTCCACTTGTCATAGAGATGCTCAGACTTTTCGCAAATGTAAATTATGTCATTAAGTGTAGCTTCAGACTTGGAATTGATCAGAATCTTGGCTTTTATTCATATTGATGATTTTGGTCCATTCTATAGACTATGTACCTTAGTCTTTTGGTCCTGTAGCATAGAGTAGATCACAGAATTTTGATTCATTTTTCACAAAGGTTAGTCCTTTATGTCATAGATACATGTCTTTAATTTCATCATTTGTACATTTAAATGCCTCATAGATGATCCACATGGTTTTGGTTTCTTTTAACTTCAGATCACAATACACTTCTATCCTTCATCTCACAATGCCACAGATTTGCATTGATTAAGAAGATGATGGTCTTTTTAGATGTCAAAGATGGATAGTCTCCCAAATGAGTCGAGTTGCCTTATATAGTGTTAGATAGACCTTGTATCATTTCATGTTGGTGTCATCATTGATGCCTTGAATCTTCAAATATTTGTTGCTATAGTAAGCTTCAGATACCTCATAGAAGTGTCACATAACCTTTTTGTATTGATCGAAGAACAGTACCTCAGATGTTTGTTTTTTCCCAAACAAACTTGCTTCAATCATTATGGAAATTTTGGACTTGTTCATACTCTTATACTAGCCTTTGAACTCAGCAGTAATAGATGTCAGCTACATTATTTTGGTTACTCAAACTATACAATTATCATGAATACACTTGGTCTTTTTTGATTCAGAAAGGAGTGCACAGTCATGCTCATATTGCCACTGAAAGTATTGTCACAGTAGGTTGTCTTCTTTTAACATATTTCATATAAGCCATTTGATTTTTCTTTGAGTACTTTGTAGATTATAAAGATAATGACTTGTATGCTTATCATAGGAGAAGGTGCCTCTGAAATTCACATTAGTACAGGAAACTTACTTCATAAATCAACATAGAGACTCAAATATGTGTACCTATGCAAAATATTTTGTCAACAACAGAGATATGAATTTCATCCTTGATTTACAGAGATAATGCGATAGAGTCTTTGCAGAGATATGAATTTCATCCTTGATTTACAGAGATAATGCCGTAGAGTCTTTTCATGTATTATAGATCTCTTTTTCTAGCCCTTAAGTATTTTGGTCCTTCCTTTATTGATGAGCTCGGTTCACAGGAATATTGATGTCTTTCTTCAACATGAATCACAGAGGTACCGTGCCTCTTTCAATTCATATTTTAAGGAAAGGATGTCACAGAATTTGTATGATACTTTGCTTAAGGTGCCACAGGGATAAGCAAATAAACCAACAAACTGTTATCTTCAATCTTCCTTTCCTTCAACCTAGCTCTGATACCATGTTGAGAAATCAAGATGCTTGTAGATTAGGGTATATTTCTGTTAACTTGATAATTAATTGTGAATTTTTGTTGGCTTCTTGTTACTTATGTTATCTTCTTCCGAGATCCTCGAATGTATTATTTCACTGTGTATACATATTACTGTTTTGACCTTATTTTGTGCTTCGATTGTAAATACTTCACTGTACATGTCTCTAACTTCTGTTGACCATTTCTGTGAGACTTTATGTGATACCATCAAACTGAAATGGCATACTTCTCATCAAGCTGTGATGGCACTGAACCAGTGAGACCTTTCTCACTGTGGTAGCAAAAAACAGTGATAGATTTTTCACTGTGGTAGTTCCAAATTGTAGTGTCATACTTATCATGTGATTGATTATACGGATACTGTAGTTGACCTATGATTATAACACTGAAGATATTCACTATAATACAGATTATACTAATATCTTTTTGTCACACCGAGCCTTAACTGTAAATACACCTTTATAACTCATTCTCCTCACTGCTGTGGTATCAAAATAATCTTATAAGAGTAGTACTGAATTGAGACAGAGGTAATTTAAACACTATGATGTCATTAAGACTGAGATGTTACCGAGATCCTTCTTTTCATAATGACAGAGATTGACCTTTCTTGTGAACTTGCACCTAGCTTAATTATTGGACTGTCTTACTATGATTTGAGCCCTTTTGACATAGGTATTTTTAGAATGTTTCGAGTCCTTTCAAACTGCCTTTGATCATAACCATAGCTCTAAAACCATGTTGAGAATTTTTAGAGCTTGTGTGTAATACAAAATTCTCTTCTTAATAGCTACTTGTGAGCTTGCTTATGTGTTCTTCTTTAACTTAGTTACTCCATCATCAAGTTAGTTATCAAAGTACTTAGTCAAAATGTTGAAACAGAATTATTTACACTCATAACTGAATATCTTATAATGTAGTTAGGAAGGTAAATCTCTAATTTACCTTCCTCACTTACAACTCCTTTAAGATCAGCATGTCTTATTACAATGTTGTCTTGATGTTGGAAAATTCCTTTAATAGATATATTTGCACTGTATACTTTCGCATCTATCCGCATTCCAGCTCCTGTAGCTTCCACAGATTATATTCCTGTACCTTTCAATTTACATCAGACTTCCATTTTAGATCCGCATTTGGTTACCCTTATTTCCATGATGTTTGCTTCAGACTTTACCTTGATATATCCACACTGACTCAGACCCAAAATCCACAAATCTGTTCTTCTCTTTTAATGTTGTATACTTTACCGTAATACTTGATCCTTTTTCCACGCTGTATTAACCTGAGTTTAATCCTCAAAAATTGTTCCTTTTTCACATTATATAACCTCAGTATCATCCACAGATATGTTCTCTTAACCGCAGCATATGTAGGGCATATATAGTAGTTCTAGCCAAGTAATTAAGTCGACCTTATAGCCATTAAGTAGGCCGACTTTAACACTTGTTTGTAGGCCGACTTCATAGGCATATCTTCAACGTTTGTAAGCCATTCTTCTGAAACGTCCTGGAGGGTATTCTTCATGCATTTTACATGACTCTTAATTACACTAATGTACCTAATAGACATCAAGAAGAAGTCTATAGACCTATACTAATAATCTTGCTCATGAAACCCATGAAGCAAGTAAACCAAAAATTCATTTTAATATTATTGACTTCATCTTTACATAAGTACATAATTACATAGTCATAATGAAGACCTACCTAGTTACACTCTTCAACACTTATGAGTGAAAGTTGTAACTGAATATGCGTGGAGTTACAAAGGATTTTATGATGAGAGGGACATAATTTTTAGCCTTTCGGGTTACTTTGAAAAATTTTACACCACGTTTAGGCCTTGTGGGTGCTTCATGAGATGTGGGGTGCATAGTGAATGGTTTTCCCATGCTCTTCCATGATGGACTTGGACATTGGAGTTGGTTTACCGTTTGCTGCTAAACCTTGTTTGGATGTTTGAAAGACATTCTTCCTCGAAGTGTTGGATTAATATGGAGCTTGGTGACTTCATGTTGTTGATGCATGAAGGGAGTTTGTGTGCGTGGAGTAGAGTTGGGTATTTCACCATGACAAAAACATCCTGAAATCAGCATGAGCACACAAAATCCCTTGACATGGTGAAATCGTGGGTTGAGGGAGTGGATATGTAGGTGTGGGAGTCCTTAAGGTGACACATTACCTTGGATATGCATTGTCCTTAAGGAGACACATGATCTAGGAGATGCATTTTAGCTTAGGAGATGCATTTTAGATGGTTTGATACTCTCATACAACCTTTATCAAGTTACATTCACCCTCATTAGAAAAAAAAAGAGAATTTTTCTTGCCATGACTATATTTCTTTGTCATTGTTGACTTAAGAAAGTCTTTTAGCTAAGAAACTAGTTGCAAGGTTATGGCATAACTTGTCATATAAATTAAACATAAGTTATATCCAAAATGTTAACTTGTAAACTACTTAGCTGGTTTTAGGGTTTCCATTTAAAATCTACTTCAATTTTAACTTTGAACGAGTTGTTCCATATACTTAAATATTAAGAGATTTTGGTGTAAGGATTAAAAATTAGCCCGTAAGGCCTCTCAGTTATTCATTTATTTTATCTGAATATAACATTTACTATTAAATTAGAACCACTCGGAAAAAATACGTCATAGATCAAGATCATACTTTGTAGAGTGTCGTAGAATAAAAATAGGAGCAAGGACACTGAATTATTTTAGTTTTCCTGGTTCTTATTCCTTTGGTGTATCTTTGCACCTTTAGGGGCAATTGCTAATTTAAAGTCTAATTCTGTAAAGGGTGCTAGCTCAATGGAAGAGCACCTGCTTTACAAGCAGGAGGTTGGTGGTTCGATTCCATCTTGCCCTGATATTCATATATAAAGAATGACGAAGATTAGTTTTTGATGACGGATGCTCTTTTGACCATCACCAATGAGCTTATGGTGACATTTTTCGACCCTCACCAAAATATGAAATGGTGACGGTCAACGAACGCCACCATATATACGCATCAATAGTGATGACCATTAAAGGTCCGTCATCATAAATCATTGTTGTTGATATGAAATGGTGAGGGTCAGTGTTTGTCATTATAGTCATTATTCGTGACGGACCTTGATATCACCAATGAGTTTATGGTGACGGTCAATGAACGTCGCCATATATATGCACCAATAGTGACGGCCATGAAAGGTCCATCACAAAAAATCATTGTTGTTCATATGAAATGGTGACGGTCACTATCCGTCATTATAATCAATATTCGTGACAGACCTTGAATGTCACCACAACACATACTTTTGGCGACGCCACCTTTGGTGACGTTCAGTTTTTTGGTGACGGAGGCTATTGTCCGTCACCATTGCTCATATGAAATGGTGACGGTCACTATCTGTCACTATAAATCATTATTGGTGATGGACCTTGAATGTCACCACAACACCTATACTTTTGGCGATGCCACCTTTGGTGACATTCAATTTTTTGGTGACGGAGGCTATTGTCCATCACCAATGCTCATATGAAATGGTGACGGTCACTATTCGTCACTATAAATCATTATTGGTGACGAACCTTGAATGTCACCACAACACCTATACTTTCGGCGACGCCACCTTTGGTGACGTTCAGTTTTTGGTGACGAAGGCTCTTTTGACCCTCACCAATGAGCTTATGGTGACTATTTTCGCCCCTCACCAATGTGTTTTTTTCTTGTAGTGATATATAGGGCTTATAATATTTGGTTTTAATTTTATGATTTACATTATGGCATAATATGTTGGGTTATAATATAGGTTCTAATATATAGGGTTTATAATTAGGGTTTAATATTGGGTTTATAATATTTGGGTTTAATATTAGGGTTTATAATATTGTGTTTAATATTTAGGATTTATAACATTGGGGATTATAATATTTTGGTTCAGAATATTGAGTTTAATTGTAGTGTTTATAACAATGGGTTCAATATTTGTATTTATAGTATTGGATTTATAATAGTATTTATAATATAGTATATAGTATAATATTGGTAACATTATGGTTAAAAATACTACCAAACCAAGGGTTGACAATATGAGTATAGTATATTTTAGGATGTGTAGGGTTTAAAAATATTAATATAGTGTAGTATAACATTGTATATTTATAATATAGCATAGCTCATAATATAATATTTATAGTGGGTTTAATATTAGTATTTATAGTGTTAGGTTTGTAGTCTCTTGGGTTGAATAATACCTTGGGTTTATGATATTAATCCCTAATATGTATAATAATATAATATGGTTTATAATATTATTGTTAGATTTCATATATTTATTTTAGAGTTTATAATATTAATCCTATGGAACTTATAATATTTTTGGCATATGATATTAATCCTAGGTTTTAATATTAATCCCTTAGGTTTATAATCCATTGGGCTTATAATATTAATGTTAGGGTATATAATGTTAATGCCTTGGGTTTATAATATTAATCCTAGGGTTCATAATATTAATATTAGGGTTTATATTCCTAGGGTTTAATGTTAATATTAGGGTCTATTGTTATTCCCTTAGGTTTATATCCCCTCAGAGTTTTAATATTAAAGTGAACTAATCTTTTGGGTTATTGGGTTTATAATATAGTATTTAGTATAAAATTATGAAAGAACATTGATTATTGTGATTATGCATGTGCTAAATATACATTAATCAACATATATGAACCACATTTACTAATGTGGTTGTTGTAAGGTTTATAACATTTGGGGCTATAATATTTTCAATTTATAAGATGAGGGTTTTTAATATTTGGGTATAATATTAGGGTTTACATTATTTGGGTTCAATATTAGAGTTTATAATATTGAGTGTTTAATATATATAAGGTCTATAATATTTGGTTTTAATATTATGATTTATACTATGGCTTAACATGTACGATTATAATATGGGTTGTAATCCCCCAGATGCAAGTGTTAGTATGCAGTACATATGGCAGCCACATGGCTGTGCAAATGAGGGACACTCGTCCTCCTCACGAGGGTGCACATGGCCACCCCATCAAGCTTAAATTCTGGTGCATGGGGAGATTATTCACCACCCTCGAATGTCCCCCATCGACATCCTCACGCCACTCCACCATTAACACAGTTATTTTCTCATTAATTCCACCTGTTGCACCTTTTCCGCCATCCTTGGCCCATAAATCTTCTCACCCTGCTTCTCACTTCGACATTCGGTTCTCCCTCTGGCTTCGTTCTGATGCTCCTTGTGCCTTCGCCAAGCCTTGTTCCATTGCTCGGTTCCCTACTCCACTGCTCGTTTCACTTTGGCCTTATTTTCTCCCTCTGCTCCTTGCTGTGACGCAGTGCTCCCTCCATCGTCTCAGCCCCACTCTTGTTCCGCTGCCATGCCCCGACGCCACCACATGCGGTGCCACAGAGGCGGTGGCCGTGGTCTCCCCTCCAAGCCGCCCATCTCTGTCAATGCTGGCCGAATAGTGAACCTCTTGGTCAACTGGGCAGAGCCAGAAGTCTAAGACCCCATTAACCTCTCCACTCACCTATCTCTTCACCTTCCTGAATCTCCCTCTAAAGCCTCTGGCTCTGGTCTTCGCTCTAGGAAATGATGTCGCAAGTCCACCATCTCTCTCGCCTCCCCCTTCTCCCCTCGCAAGATGGTGGCCTTTCCGGTTCAGCAGGCCTCAAACAGTGATCATAGTGGCTCGAGCTCAGATGACGATGGCACCAGCGCAGATTCTGAGGCTCATTTGGCTTCCACCCCTCCACCAATCTCCCACGCGGCTCTCCTTCCTCCGTCGATAGCCCAAGTGTCCAAGTTGGAAGATGACGAGTTTGAGTATGCGTGCAGAATTGTGGAGGAGTCGTTCCAACCACCGGTGCAGGATTATAAGACTCCAATAGCTTAACCTATGGGCGCTTCTTTCCCATTCCATTCAATTTCCTGATACTTCGTTGCTTCTTGTTTTCTGTTTTTGTTTTAAACATGTAATGCACAAGGCTAGTTTCCCGCTATGGGAAACATATTCTAAACTTCCTGAACTCTTCACTTGGGTTAGTTTCCCCATCTGGGGCTGCCCCATTTTTGTTGTTTTGGATACGAAATTTCCCTCCGGAATTGGCTTGCCAACTCCATAGGATGAGGACTGTAATCTTTTGGACTATATGATATAATAGAAGTAGACCAATTTAGAAAAAAAATAAAATATATATATATATATATATATATATATATATATATATATATATACATATATATATATATATATATATATATATATATATATATATATATATATATATATATATATATATATATATATATATATAGGGTTAAATAATAGTTTATAAGTAGGGTTTAATATTAGGGTCTATAATATTGTGTTAATATATAGGGTTTATAACATTGTGTATTATAATACTTGGGTTCATAATATTGGTTTTTATTTTAGTGTTTATAATAATGGGTTTTATATTTGTATTTATAGTATTGGATTTACAATAGTATTTATAATATAGTATAGTATAATATTATAACATTATGGTTAACAATATTATCAACCCAAGGGTTAAGAATATTAGTATAGTATAGTTTAGGATGTGTAGGGAACTAAAAATATTAATATAGTGTAGTCAAGGAAAATTTTAAGGATGGAAAATCATCTTGAAGTTTAAAACATTGGCGAATCTCGCTAGACCCTAATATGCAAACTATAAAATGTTTATTGATGTATTTGTAAAATTATTCAAATTTACAATGATTTTATATATGCTCTCTATACAATTTTGGCAATTTTTAAGGGAAAATAATTTTATATTGTAAAATTTGGGCGAATTATTTCTATAAAAAATGGAAATTGGTGAATCTTTTTTTGGGAAAAATCATGAAAAATTAGCCCACTTGTGAATATTAGCCCCTAAAATTTTCCATGAGTGTAGTTTATAATATAGTATATTTATAATATCCAATATCTCGTAATATAATATTTATAGTGGGTTTAATATTAGTATTTATAGTATGAGGTTTGTAGTCTCTTGGGTTTAATAATACCTTGGCTTTAAGATATTAATACCTAATATGTATAAAATATGATATGGTTTATAATCCATTTAGTTTATAATATTAATCCCTTAGTTTTATTAATTCCTTGGATTTATCGCATTAATCTCTTGGGTTTATAATATTAATCCTAGGGTTCATAATATTAATATTAGGGTTTATATTCCTAGCATTTAATATTAATCTTATGGTCTATTTTTATTCCCTTGGGTTTATATTCCCTCAGAGTTTTAATATTAAAGTTAACTAATCTTTTGGGTTATTGGGTTTTTAATATAGTATTTAGTATAAAATTATGAAAGAAAATTGATTGTTGTGGTTATGCATGTGCTTAATATACACTAATAAACATATATGAACCACATTTACTAATATGGTTGTTGTAAGGTTTATAACATTTGGGGCTATAATATTTGTAGTTTATAAGATGAGGGTTTTTAATATTTGGGTATAATATTAGGTTTTATAATATTTGGGCTCAATATTAGAGTTTATAATATTGAGTGTTTAATATATATAGGGTCTATAATATTTGTTTTTAATATTATGATTTATATTATGGATTAATATGTACGGTTATAATATAGGTTGTAATAATAGGGTTTATAAGTAGGGTTTAATATTTTGGTTTATAATATTTGGGTTTAATATTAGGATTTATAATATTGTGTTAATATATAGGGTTTATAGAATTGGGTATTATAATAATTGGGTTCATGTTATTGGGTTTTATTTTAGTGTTTATAATAATGGGTTTAATATTTGTATTTATAGTATTGGATTTATAATAGTATTTATAATATAGTATATTATAATATTGTTAACATTATGGTTAACAATATCATCAACCCAAGGGTTAAGAATATTAGTATAGTATAGTTTAGGATGTGTAGGGAACTAAAAATTTTAATATAGTGTAGTTTATAATATAGTATATTTATAATATCTGATAACTCGTAATATAATATTTATAGTGGGTTTAATATTACTATTTATAGTATGAGGTTTGTAGTCTCTTGGGTTTAATAATACCTTGGGTTTATGATATTAATACCTAATATGTATAATAATACAATATGGTTTATAATACATTTACTTTATAATATTAATCCCTTAGGTTTATTAATTCCTTGTTTTTATCGTATTAATCTCCTGAGTTTAAAATATTAATTCTAGTGTTCATAATATTAATATTAGGGTTTCTATTCCTAAGGTTTAATATTTATCTTAGGGTCTATTGTTATTCCCTTAGGTTTATATTCCCTCGAAGTTTTAATATTAATCCAATGGGTATAGTAATCTTTTGATTTTATAATCCCTTTGGTTTATTAATCCCTTGGGTCAACCATGGTTAACTATGGTCTAGCGTCACATTGTGACAAAGGTTCTCTCAATATGAAAAGTAATCATGGTCAACCATGGTCCAACATCACATTGTGACAAATATTGTCTCAATATGAAAATCAACCATGGTCAACCATGTTTATCTTGTGGTTTATAACATTTATCTTAGGGTTTATATACCTTTGGTTTACAATATTAATCCTTTTGGTTTTTTAGGTTTTTTGTATTAATTCCTTGTTTTTGTTTGTGCATTGTATTTATAATATCAATCCCTTCACTTTATTAAACAAAGGGTTTATATTCCTAGGGTTTAATATTGAGCGTAGTGTTTAGGATCTTGATCCCTTGGGTTTATTAATTTTAGGGTTTATATTCCTAGGGTTTAATTTTATTTCCATGGGTTTTTAATATTAATCAGTTTCATTTATAATATTAATCTTAAGGTTCATGATATGAATCTTAGGGTATAATTTTTATTTTATGGTTTATAACATTTATCTTAGGGTCAATATGTCTTTGGTTTATAATATTAATCCCTTGGGTTTAATAGTATTCCCTTGGGTTTATAATCATTTGCATTTTTAGTATTAATACATTGGGTTTATTAGTCCCTTGGGCTTATAATATCAACGGTTTAATATTGTGACATTGGAATGGTATAAAAATGTATCTAACATCACATTGTGACAAACATTGTCTCAATATGAAAATAATTCTAACAATCATCATCACAATGTTACATTACATTGTAATTTATTCAATGTTGCATTGTTACATTACAAAACTTGGGTTTATTACAAGGTTTATAATATTGGGGCCTTTTAATATTCAATTTATAATATTAAATTTTAATATTGGATTTATAAATTGTAGTACTGGGGTTTATAATATTAGTCTTATGGTTTGATATGAATCCCTTAGATGTATCAATCCCTTTGGGTTTTAATATTAATCCTTTGGGTTTATCAATCCTTTAGGCCTATAATATTAATCCGTTGGATTTACAATTATTCCCCTTAGTTTGTAATATTAGTCCTTTAGGTTTATTAATTCCTTGTATTTATAGCATTTATCTATTAGGTTTATAATATTAGACTTAAGGTTCATAATATTAATATTAGTGTTTATATTCCTAGAGTTTAATATTAATCTTAGGATCTAATTTTATTCCTTTAGGGTTATATTCCCTCTAGTTTTTAATATTAATCCAATGGGTTTAGTAATCCCCTCGGTTTATAATATTGTTCCTAGGGTTTCTAATATTAATCATATAGCTTATATTCCTACGGTTTAATATTAAGCCTATGGTTTATAATATTAATGTTAGGTTTTAATGTAAATCCATTTAGTTTATAATCCCTTGGGTTTATAATATTAATCCCTTGGGATTATTAATGTTAGGGTTTATGTTCCTTGGATTTAATATTAATATTAAGGCTTAATTCTATTTCCTTAGGTTTTTAATATTAATCATTTGGGTTTATTAATAATATAAGCTTATAATGTTGATACTAAGGTTTATAATATTAATCTTAGGGTTTAATGTTTATTTTAGAAATTATAATATTCATAATTCCTCTGGTTTATTAATGCTTCGATTTTTTAATGTTAATTGTTTGGGTTTCTTAATCCCATAGGCTTTTAATATTAATCCCTTGGGTTTTTAAACTCTTTAGTTTTTAATATGAATATTCCTTAGGGTTTATCATATTCATCCTTTGGGCTTATAGTATCAATCTATTTTGTTTATAATGTTTATTCCTTTTACGAATAATAATTATTAATTATTACTAATTACTAATAATTGTTAATAATTATAATAATTGATAATTAATAATAATTATTAACTATTAACTATTATTTACTAATAATTTATAATTATTAATTATTAATATTTTAATTTTTAATATTAATATTTAGATTAATTTTAATTATTAGTTATAAATATTTATATTTATATAATTAATACCAACATCACATGTGTATGTGTATGTGTATGTGTATGTGTATGTATATATATATATATATATATATATATATATATATATATATATCCACATTAACAATATACGTCTAATAATTATTAATGTTATTGATAATTTTTTATCGACATATATCAACTACATTTACTAATGTGATTGTATATGTGCTTCATATACACATATCAACGTATATCAACCACATTGATAAATATGGTTATGCTAATTGTTAGAGTAGCATATTAATTAAGTTACGGATATTGACTAGCTTTCCCTTTCATTATTGTGCTTGAAGTAGCAATTTTGTCTTGTGGTTATGCATACAACATCCTGAACGAATTATCACCAAAATATGTCAATTGGGCGTGTCCCAAATTTAAGGATTGGGAGTGTAGCGCCCCAAAAATCTGCTAATGTAAATTTTAACCAAAACCATGTGGAACCTACACATAATCCCGCTAATGCAATATCAAAAGGCTAAAAGCCATGTGATAATCATGTAAATATTGGAAATTGGCTAGAACAACATGTGATTGTGAGAACATGAGTACGTATGTTTATCGTGACTTGGAGGAACATGCAATAGGACAATGCCCTACAAAAAGGATGAGGTAAAGCTCAACCATGTTGATAAAGAGATGCACAAGATAGTTGTGGATGAATTCAAATACGGAACAAAGGAAGAGGTTGCCAATGGCCCAATCGCAAATTTTTTTGATACATATTGCAGTCTACTTAAGCTAGATGGGACACCAGAAAATACAGGGACTCCAATTTTATATCAAAGAGCAGAAGTAATCAATCTGTTCCAATTGACTACCTGAATTGGTGATTGCCTTGCCCAATCCATGCATAGAATGAAATTTTATTTCAAATGAGCAAGGATATTTAATGATTTCCTTTCATAAATGTTATTCATGCTTCCTTGCCTTTATTCTATCGGAAATAGTTTTTACCTTAGCATTAGTGCATGATTTATTTTTTTTCCATAATGTTAAATTTCCTATTTAGAAGGTTCAAATAATTTATTAATGCAATATTGTAGTTGTAATAGGCTATGAAAGATATATTGTAGTTGTAATAGGCTATCAAAGTTATGTAGACAGAAAACGAAGAGCTCCATATGGATGTTTATGGTGGAAAACAACTATTTGTAAAATTGTCAACATTCTACTAGAAACTCAACTCAACTTTGCAGGCTTTTTTGGTATTTCCACACCAATTTCTAATTTTCTAGTGTCTCATATTGTATTTCTCTAGTGACAATAGCATGCTTGAGTTGCTGCATAATGGAATTATTCTGCATTTGTGTTATTTGAAAATGTTTGAAGCAATTAAATATTTAAAATATCGCAAGCATTTCAAGATTGGGAAAAAAAAATTTTATTTTGCATTTGTTTTATTTGAAAATGTTTCGAAGAAATTAAATATTTAAAATATGGCAAGCATTTCAAGATTGGAAAAAAAAAAATGTTAAGGAACAATTTTAATGAAACTCCTTCATATAACTGGTTTACTTTACTTGTTAATAGTATTTGGTTGGTTGGTAAAGTAGGGTCATTATTAGTTTTTTTTTCCTAACATAAAAATAATCTTTTATAATATATATTTTCTTTTAAATAATATTTACGGATATTAACTATATTGCATAGGGTTTGACTATAAAAATTGGTTTACCTGGTCCACTTATTATTACAGTTAGGACAGGGTTCATGCATAGTTGGATTGTATTGACTATATTGAGCTAAATTAAAGGACTAAAAAAAAAAATTCACTTTAAAAGAAATTTGCACGTCAAGAGATTTGATCCCTCGTATCCTTTGGTATATTAAAGTTAAGATAGATCTATATTGGTTATATATGTAATTGGAAAAACCACTATCAATGATAGATTGGCTATTTTATCTCAAATTTATTTTATTTATTTTTTGTTAAATAATTTTACCAAATCAAACTGCAGGGCAACAAAAACTCTTAAAATTTTTAATTTTAAAGTGCACCAATTTTTTTTCAAATTTTAAATTTTAAAATAATATATTATATAAAATTTGTATAAAACAATTTCCAAAACCCACATGCTATAACTCCAAACTAAGGGATAACATCATAATTAGTTAAAGTGATTTGGCAATGAGGTTGTTGCAAATATCTCCTAAATTCAACTTGGCCTTCAATTCCTTCTCGACATCTTTCTAGCCATAGACTAATGTTCATTCTAAATTAATTCCATGTCAATTGACTAAATTTAAGCAAATCATAATAGTCTTATAATTAGAGAGAGTGCTTTTATTCCCACTTTTAAAAATAAATCTAATGAATCTTTACATCATATTTAAAGAAGCCTTATTTCACTATTAATCAAAGAACATGTATATGTGAAAATAAAAATAAACCCTTATGATTTTAAAATTTCAAATTAATATCTTTCAATATCTTTAAGTTTCTCATTTAAAAACAACTTAACTCTAAACTCTATATCTTCTTTTAAAAAAATTTATCCTCTGTATAACTTTCATAATAATATCCATATTATTAAAATTAAAATAAAACTTACCTTCAAACACCAACTTTATATATATTTTTTCATATCTATAAATGATATTAACAATTCAAACACCAACTTTCTATTTTATTAATACTTTATATTTTTTTCATATCAATAAATGATATTAACAATTTAATTGATATTCTTAATATATAAGTTTATGATTTATATATTATTCTTATTTAAGTGCTACAAAATTACAAAATGACTTAAAATAAATAACTTCGTTGTTATTTTAACAAAATTCTAAAAAATTCTCAAAACATTAAAAAGAAATTGTTTTACCTGATTTATTAATTTCTTCACTTACACTCAATCACGTATTTTCTATTTTTTAAGTTATAAGCATACGCACCGGAAAAACTGCCTGTCTGTAATCATGGCATACAAATTATATCTCACAGTAACCTACAACCTGTGATCCTCTTATGATGGAGATAACTTCGACAAGAAGTTATGTATTGTGATGGCCCTCGAGATTCGTGAAACTACAAAGCGTCTGCACATTTACATTCGAACTTTTTGGCAGAAATCACATCAATCCCTCTGGACCGTTCATCACCCATTTACTTTGAAGTGCGATCAATCCCTCTGATTCCATTCTATGTTCGTGAATACCAGTACGCAGGAATTGACAGGAAGAAGAATATGGAGATAATAGGCGCGGGAAGATCATCATTGTGGTGGGATATGGAGAGTTGTCCCTTGCCTCCTCCTTTCGATCCTTACACAGTAACTTCCATGGGCTCTGCTCTACTTCACACATTTAACATTATCGATGTGCACCATGGCTGCAGATCCCTTAATAACTATCAATTCTCTGCCTACGCATTTTTCTCTCCGGCCGAGACGGAGCTTTATCAGACTGTGATTAACTCTGGAATCTGACTGCACCGACTCCCTCCAGGTCAGTACATTCATTGCCCTAAATTTTCTTGCTTTCAGAACCCTAAATTATGGAATCTTTCAATGCCCTAGCTTTTCTTGCTTTCAGAGCCCTAAATCATTTAGGAAATTGCAGGTATTTCCTGACTTCTAAGTTTGCAACATGACAGGATTATTTTATTGTGAAAACGGTGAACAATAAAAATAATTGTAATTGTAAATTTTCTTGTTTTAGTGAGAATTTCTGACTTTCCATCTCCATTATTATATATATTCCAAGGTGAACAATGTGACAGTTGTTTACTTGAATAAATGACTGGAAAATAAAAAAATCAACTATGATTGGTGGTGAAGTGATTCAAAAATAAACACCTTCAATGTAATTAAAAAATGAAATATTAATGAAATATTATAAGGTTGCAGGCATGACATTAATAGTGATATTTCTCAAATGACCAGAGTTAGGTAACACATAAGAGGTGCGGTCTAAGGAAATTAACATAGTTAATGGAACCACCAGTATAAAGTTTAAGGTGACGGACCATACCTCTATACCATGGCCTTTAAACAAGATTCAAAGTATGCCCATCACATTACAAATATGCATTGCTAGGATTATATGTCATGGGGGCATATGTGTGTTCAAACTTAGATATAAGTATATTAATTTTGATGACGAGGTTAATAATATGCAACGTGTAAGAGATCATGGAGTGACATGGTGTTATACAACTATCATTGAAGTAAGAATCACTGTGCCATTGTTACAGGTAATTTTATTTATATAAAAAAAAAAAAAAAATCATTGAAAAACCAGGTCTGTGACAAACCCATAAATTATTTTTACAAATAATTTTGATTAGTAAAGTGTTATTATTACAATTTATTTCAATGTTTAATATTAAATATGAGTTATAGGCTTTAAAATAGTTTCAAATATTTTTAAAATTGAGAAATCATACTAGAAATTCACTTTTTCTCTCACACATATATAATTCAAATATATTAAAAAAAAATTATGTTATTGATATACAATATTTATAAGTATATTTCAACTCTAATAAACATGTGATATTGAAATACAAAGCTTTCAAATTCCTATTTTTGTAACTATACAATAATTAAGTCTATGGAGATCAAATGTATATATATATAACATCTTATGAATATTGTTGTATTGATCCCAATTATATTTTTAATTCTCCATATTTTTTAATGTCATTTTTAAGTTTTTCTCCAAATTTTTATTTCGAAAGACTTATTCTTTTAAGAACTTGGTAGATATAGGATTAAGATGCATCTAGCTAACTTATATACAATAAAAAATATATCTAACTAGTTAATTACAATCAAAGCAATAAAGTTAGTTGTATAGTATTAAAAATATTTTCTCTATTATGATTTTTGTGCATAAAGAAACTACTTATACTATTATAAATAAATTTTTAATTCATAAAATTATTTCTTTTAACCTAAGATTAAGAAGCCTAGTAATAAAAGGTACAATGAAGATTAGTAATTATTGGTTCCCCATTTTTTTTAACTATTTATTTATTTGATATATTAATATTTTAATATTATTTATTTATTATTATTATTATTATTATTTTTAATTTATTTATTTAATGGGGAAGGGTTGTTTTTAGTCCTTTTATTTTAAGGAAAAAGGTTTATATATTGAAAAAAATTCTTACTTTATTTTCTTTTGTATTTAAATATATAAATTAATTTATTAAGGATTAATTTAACTAATTAAATTAAATTATTTTGAACTATAAAAAATATATATTTTCTAATAATAGCATTTTTCTTTTTTTAAGTAGTTGTTTGATCCTTGGCATTTATATTCTAACTTTTCATAGTAATTTTCTCTACATCACTTTACTTATTCGCCTTTTATGGTTCAAAAAAAAAACATCAAAACTATCTCTAATATAATTATCTCCAAAATATTTATGAACAACAAAGTTTATATTTATTTCACTATATCATATTAAATATAATTTTCAAGCTTTCAAGATATTTTTAACATTTTCACAATTAAAAAACCATACAAAATTTTAATTTACTTAAAAATATATATTTTAAATATAAAAGTAAAGATTATATTATTGGTTTACAATATTTATAAATAAATTTGAAGTGCAAGTGAGATCTATACAAAGAGATAGATTCAAAATAGATCTAATTACTTTAATACAATAAAAACAATAAATTTTATAATAATAAAAAATCGCTTTATGTTAGTATACATAATTTTTTAAAAAATAATTAGTAAAATGTTATTATTACATACTTTTAAAATATATATATATATTTAAAATATTTAAATGTTTCATATAAATATAATTTATAGGCTTTCAGTATATATTTTAATATTTTTAAAATAAATAAATTATATTAAAATTTAATTTCTTAAAATAAAGATATATAATTCAAATGTAAAAACAAAAGATTGAGTTTGTGATATAGAAATACAAAGATTTCAAATCCTTATATATTTCTTAATATACAATGATTATGGCTAATAGAAACTAGACTTGAGATGCATCAAGCTTAGCATTTAATTTAAATACATTTTAATTTTTATATTTGTACATATGGTATTTTTTAAACCTTACTATTTCAATCAACTCTTGAATAAAGCAAATTCAAATGTGGCGAAGTTGACTGTTACGGAATCGACTTTTGTTTATTTAGAAAATGACATAACTCAAACCGTAACTTGGTTTCAAATAATTAACAAATATGAGTTGGTAAAAATAAAAATAAAACTAACAGTTGGTGGAAGTGGGAATAGGACAGGTGCTTAAAGGATATTTAAGGCTAGTTGATCAAATTCAGTAGGTCACACAAAATCAAGTATTTAAATATGGCAGCAGATCCTGTGATCCTCTGTTGGATAGAATTGAGAGCAATGCTCCTTTCTTTAGTGAAGTATGCATTGAGTTATTGATTTAGATATTTGCTCTATTTTTCTTTGGCTTTTATTCAATTAGGTATGGGTTGGGTTATTCATTTATAGATTTCTATTTACTTATTTCTCTTTTCCCTTCAATAGTTAGGGAATGGAATCTTCTTTATTTAGAAAATGAGATGAAATCAAACGGTAACTTAGGTAGAAATAATTAACAAATATGAGTTGGCAGAAATTGGGAGTGGAACACGTGCTAGTTGGAGGAAGTGGGAATTGGACAGGTGCTAGGTTGGAGGAAGTGGGAGTGGGATAGGTACTAGTTGATTTAGGAGAAAAAGGAATCAACTATCCTTTGAAGGCTCTATCCCTTTTGCTTTTGTTCAAGGGATGACGTATGCATTGCCTTACTCATTTACGGACTTTGATATCATTTGTTTTTCTTTGCCATTAACAACTGAGGCGATTTTTTATGTTCAACTTGATAAGAATTGAAAGAGAAAAATTGGAGCAGAGATTGCTCTTCTCAATATTCAAAAATAGTTAAATAGATTACATTGTAAACATCAATAATAAATTACTGGAGTATAACTCGACTAAACTGAAATAAAATTGAACGATTTACGACACTTAGCAGACAAGAGAATTAAATGTAATGACACCTAATAGACATTGAGATTAGTATCTCAACATCCCCTCCTAATCTCAACTGTTACAAGTGGAGGCACTAACAATGCAATTTCTCTCTTTGAAATTCAAATACATTCTTTCCTAATGGCTTTGTAAAAATATCTGCAAGCTAATCTTTGAAACCACAAAAATAAAGTACTTTGTCCCCATCATTAACAAGTTCATGAATGAAATGAAAACGTGTGTCAATGTGCTTGCTCTTTTTGTGAAAAAACATGATTTTTTGATAAAGAAATTGTTGAACTGTTATCACAGTAAATTGGAGTTACCTCCTTCTGAATATTTGAAATATATTTCAATAATCTTCTCAACCACACTACTTGACAAGCTGCTGAATTTGCTGCTACATATTATGCCTCTATAGAAGATATTGAAACGATTGACTGTTTCTTGGATGCCCATGAAATCAGTTTGGTTCCGAGATGAAAAGCATACCCTGAGGTACATTTTCGATCATCTAAACTCGTTGCATAATCATTGTCTATATAACTTGAAAGTGAACAATTTTCTGAATGTGTGTAAAACAAGCCATAATCTATGGTCCCTATAATATACCTTAAGATCCTTTTTGCAACCTTCCAATGAGTAATCTTCAGTGATTACATAAACCTGGAGACAAAACTTGTTGCAAAAATAATATCAGGTCTAGTTGCAGTGAGATACAATAAACTACCAAGTAGACTTTTATACAATGTGGGATCAACAGGTGGTGCTACATCTTCTTTGATGAGTTTGGTACCTTGAGAAATTGGTGTATCAGCTGATTTGCATTTGATCATTCTGAACTTTTGGATGATGTCAATGGCATATTTTTGTTGTCCAACAAAAATTCCATTAGTATATTGGTGAATTTCAATGCCTAATAAATATTTCATGACTCCTAGATCTGTCATATCAAACTCTGTTTGCATTGTTGTTTTGAAATCTTCTAACATCATATTTCTTGTATAAAAAAGAACAACTACATAAATGCATATAATAATAATTTTACCTTCATGATATTTGGTATACAAATTGGGTTCATGGCTTCTTCTGGAAAACCCAATTTTTGTGAGATAGGTGTCGATGTGATTGTACCAAGCTCTTGGAGCTTGTTTCGAACCATACAAATATTTCTTCAATGTATACATTTTATGCTTCTGTCCTGGCACTTCAAAACCAAGGGGCTGCTCTACATAAAATTCTTCCTGCAATATACCATTTAGGAAGGTGGATTTTACATCAAGTTTATAGACTTTCCATTTGTGTTGAGTTGTTGTGGACAAAATGGTTCTGACAGTGTCTAGTCTTGCAACTGGAGAAAATGTTTCACTATAGTCGACACCAAACTGTTGTGAGAATACTTTGGCAACCAACTTTGTCTTATGTTTCTCAATTTTTCCTTTTTCATTTAGCTTAGTCCTATATACCCATTGTACACTAATTCTGGTTTTGTCTCTTGGGAGATCAGTTAATTCCCAAGCCTGGTTTTTCTCTATGGCAGAAATTTCTTTGTTCATTACATCAACCCAATGCATTTCTTTAACTGCTTATTCAAAATGAGTCGGTTGAGTTGAAATAAATGCAAACATATTATGTTGGTTAAATTCATGCTCTTATTCATATATCTCTCTAATCCTTCTTGTTTTCTATCCCTCTTCTAAAGATGTTTGATCACTAGTTGAATCACTGCTTGATGATGTACCATTTTCATAATGGTCTAGTTGTTCTTGAACTTGCAATATTGGTGATTGTGGTGGATAAAAAGACTGACTTGAAGTTTCATCTATATGATCAAACAGAGATTTATTTTCGAAAAATTTTACATCTCTGCTTAAAATAAAAAATTTGGTAATAAGATTGTAAAGTCTGTAGGATTTTTATTGCTCACTATATCTTACAAATATGCATCTTTCACTCCTATCATAAAGTTTTTTTCTTATTTTCTCAAGAACATGTGAAAAACCTATTGTTCCAAAATTTCTAAAGTGTTATACATTTACCTTGTTACCATCCCATGCTTCTTGAGGTACTATATCTTTGAGACTGTTTACTGGTGATCTGTGGAGAACATACACCGTTGTCGACACTGCTTTGGCCCAATAGTTATTTGACAACTTCTCCCATAGCATGCATCTCTCCATGTTCATGATCGACTGATTTTTTCTTTCTTCTACTACATTCTGTTGTGGAGTGTATCTTATAGTGTTCTGCATTATGATTCCTTGTTGTTAACAGAATTTTTTGAATTCATTGGAGCTGTACTCTCCTCCTCTATCTGATCTGAGTATTCTCAATATTTTTCCACTCTGGTTTTCTTCTTCTGCATTGAACTCTTTAAATATGGAGAAGGTATATGATTTATTTTTTTTAAATAGATCCATATCTTCCTGCTAAAGTCATAAATAAATGTCAGAAAGTAGAAAATACCACCAATGGGTTGATTCTGCATTGAGCCACATATATCTGTATGGACAAGTGCTAAAGGCTCTTTCGCCCTCGAGGATGATGTGAGAAAGCTATCTCTTTTATGCTTGGATAAAACACAAATTTCACAATTATAGTCTTTTTCACTCAAAGTAGGGAGACCAATGACTATAAAATTCTTTTGAAGCAGACTAAGACTCTTGATTGGGATGTGGCCATATCTAGAATGCCATATATGAGTCGCATCTATTCTTGATATATTGTGGACTAAATATTGTCTGGTAATTTGGCTTCTAAGAGTCAATGGAAACATCCTATTCTTGGTATTTTCAACTTTTTCTATCAATCTTTTACGGGGATATTTTTCATATATATAGCATTTTTTCTTTTGAAATAATATATCATAGCCATATTCCATTATTTGTCCTACACTAATGAGATTACGTTTCAGCCGAGGAACATAGTAAACATCAGGGATGTATTTGTTCTAATTATGTTTAGTAAGAATAGGGATAGTACCTTTTCCTTCAGCTTTAATACTTGTACAATATCCAAGTGTAATCTCTGATGTTATGGAAGCATCAAGAGAAGAAAGAATATTCTTGTTACATGTCATGTGATTTCTGCATCCATTGTCCAGCAACCAAAAGTCCTCACTCTGTCTGTCTTCAAAAAGATGGCATGAAATAAACATGGTCTCAGAGGATTATCCTTCATTGTTGGAGAGATGGATAATGCCTCTTTGCTGATTTGATTATTTCTTTTTGCAGTCTTGTTTGTAATGGCCAAACTTCTTGCAGTAGTAACATTGGACACTCGATCTGTTCCATGATCTGCCTCTCTAGGTTTGGTTTTGTGGAGGTCTCCAATGCTATGTTGCATGATGTTGATCTGATCTGCCACTATTTCGGCCTCTGCCTCGCTTGCTACCACCTCTATATCCTTTGCCTCTGCCAAATGAGAGTTGTGTTTTGAAAGCTTGTTTTGTGGATTCTTTTGTCAAATTGAGACTTGTTTCGTGTGCCAGAAGTGATCCAGTCAACTATTCTACAGAGAAGGTTGTAAAATATTTTGATTCCAAAATGGTTGTTACAATCATGTCGTATTTCTTGGGTAGACTTCGAAGGACTTTTTCAATAATTTTATGATCTATAATGGTTTCTCCAATGAGTCTGATCTGATTAACTATTCCCATGACTCTAGTTATGAGCTGATCCACATTCTCAATGTCAATAATATTTAGGGTTTCAAATTGTTCTCGCAATGTTTGCAATTTAACTGTATTCACTATATCATTTCCTTGATAAGCAGCTTTCAAAACATCCCAAGGTTCTTTTGTTGTTAACGCATCGATTATCTTGTCAAAGATAGAGTCATCTACTGAGTTTTGTATACAACATTTGGCTCTGTTCTCCTTCTTTCCGAGTTCAAGAGTAGCATTCCTCTGATTATTGGTCATGGGCACCCATGCTTCTTGGGCCGGTTCTACATAAGCGATCTGAAGTGTATCCCAACACTCTTGGGCTTGGAGAAAAGTCTTCATTCTTAAACTCCAAAACTCATAATTTTTTCCAAGCAAATTGGGGTCTGTTGCAAAACACTAGAAGAAGCCATTATTTCTTCAAATTTAGCTCTCTGAGAGCTCACACTGGCGCGGCTCCGTAACACCGCTTCCGTGTTGGGCGTGCCGAAAAAAAATCGCTGCAATTCCTTACCATATCAGTGCATGTATCTGGTTGGTAAGTGCATTGATCAGCCCTATATCGAGCTCAAAAGTAGCGCTGATCGGCACAAGTATCGAGCTCAAAAGTAGCATTGATGGGCTGATCGACCCGCTTTTTCCTTCAAAAAAGAGCGCTAATAAAAATAACAATAACAATAAAAATAAAAAACTTAAATTAAAAAAAAAAATTTCACTCAACTATCAAGGGCTTCTCCTCTGCTGGTTCTTTGTTCTTATTTTTCCTTTGGATCTGTTCACCTCAATAGTATTCCTTTGGATCTCGCACTCACCTTGCGCTTACCTTGTGCTCACGTTGTTGCTCTAGAGTCTTACAAAACGTAGCTTCGATCTTTGTTGCTCTCAAGGAGTCTTACACAAGCTAAACTCTAATACCATGATAATAATTGAAAGGGAAAAAGTGGAGCAGATATTGCTCTTCTCAATATTCAAAAATAGTTAAATAGATTACATTGTAAACATCAATAATAAATGACTAGAGTTGAACATGACTAAACTGAAGTAAAATTGAACTATCTACGAAACCTAGCAGACAAGAGAATTAAATGTAATGACACCTAATAGACAATGAGATTAGTATCTCAACACAACTAAGCTCTTGTGCATGCTCAAACCCTTGTTAGGCTCTTCTCTTGGCTATTCCAAATTGATTCCAGTTACTCTATTTATCTCCACCGTCTTTGAGAGGCTATCCAATGCCGACCATGTTGCCCTACTATTATCAATGTTTTTTTTTTATAGATTTCAAGGAAAGGATTGGCGAGCCAATGCCCTACTATTCTCGATGTTTCTATGATATATTTGTTTTTATGATATATTTCAAGGAAATGATAGTAACAACTTCTCTAACTTTCAAGTACATATTCATTTTCCCTCCACATTTATTTTTTTAATTAATTTCAGCAAACGCCAGTCCATTCATTTCAGTTATCCCTCTCATTTCAATTTTTAGCCTGTTAATTTCTTTATCATGGAATCTATGTTAGTTTATTCAGCCAGGATTTCGATGTATATTCTATTAATTTCTTTAGCCCTACTATCAATCCATCCCTTTGTTAGTCGTTTTTGTTGAGATCAATGTATTTTCGGTTAAATTCTTTAGCCCGACTTCCAATGTATTTTATGTTAATTTCATTAGCCTGACTATGAATCCGACCATTGGATTGATTTAGATTAGCTCATCCTAATCTCGTCCCTTAATCGATCATTAGAAATTCTTCTTGTATTTAAATTTAAGACTATCATTAGAACTTCTTCTTCGATATTTTCGCTAGGAATAAGGTACAACGATTTAAATTTATAGAGTTCAGTGATTTCAAAGCCATCTCCTAAAATTTGATTAACCTCCACCTACCAAAGTGCTACCACACAGCAATCCGCCCATTGAATGGATTAGGGTTTCTTGTAAGATTAGGTTTTCAAAATTAGCATTAATCTCCACTTATCACCAGAGTGCTACCTCACAGTAATCTGCCCATTCTCAAGATTAAATGGATTTGGGTTTATTTCGTTAATAATTCTTTTTTAAGTAAATTAGAAAAAAACCTTTATGAACTTCCACTAAAAGGTAATTATTTATTTAAAATTATAAAATAAAATTACATCAGATAAAAATTTGAACATTCTTTAAAAAAAATAAGTGAACAAAATTGGCTTTACTGTTGAAACTTCACAAAATAATTTTGCAAATCATTAAGAAAAATGGGAACAACATTGAATTCGCTGTGAATCCATTTTTAATATATGCCCAAAAATCATATAGATTTCTCTTATGGGTCCGCCAGGGCCTGGGACCATATCTTTCTCCATGGGTAAAAACAATGATTGGGACCATATATTTCTCCTAGATACAAACAAGTCCCATATCCTCAGCAACTCAAATGCCTGTACTTATGCTTAACCTTCTAATGTGTTTAATTTTCGCTTCTATTTTGTTGTAGTTTCATATTATCATTTAAATTAGTTATAGATTTAATTGATTTTTTCTAATTTTAATTTTATGAGAATGTTATATTTGGATGCTAGTTCTCTTATTTTAATTACAAATATGGTTGTCTTAAATTGTAACACTCTAAAACCAATTTTTTAAGATTTAATTTTTACAAAATGAATATTAATACATTTAGTTTATTTTATATAATTTTTATTATATTTAATTTTTATTAATAGTTTAATTTATTTATTAAAAATTATTTTAAAATTTAAATATGAAAATTTTGCACTATTTCTTATTAAGAGTATATTATAATATGGTATATTTGTTTAATTAAAACAATATAATGTATAATGAAAAATGTTTCAATTTAAATAACATAAAGTGATAATGTTTTTATATTTAAATTTGTATTATAAACTTAAATGGAAATGAAATGTTTATTTAAGAATGATTTTGAATGTTTTATATATATATAAATTCTCATAAATCAATATTGTCTTAAAGTAGTATAGGCTAAGCTAGGGTGGGCTACTATAGGCTACAGTAGACTAGGCTACACTGATAGAGTATACTAGTTTAAGAAAAGATAAAATAAGTTAACCTAGGCCACCCTAGACTAGTGTAGGCTAGGCAAGGATAAGCTAGATTAGATTACGCTAGCCTAGTGTAGTTTAGGCCGGAGTAGTTTAGGAGAGGCTAGAGTGCCTTACACTAGAACATGTTACAATAGGCTAGGCTAATCTAGGCTAGAGAAGACTAGGCCAGGTTAGGATAGACTAAACTACCCTAGAGTAGTCTAGGTTGCAAAAGAGTAGGATAGATTACACTGGACTAAAGTAGGCTAGGTTAGACTAGGAAATGTCAGGCTAGGTAAATCTACCCTACAACAAGCTAGAATTTCCTAGGATAAGCTAGGCTGCAAAAGGCTAGGTTAAGCTAGGATAGGCAAGAGTAGGCTAGGCTAGTGTAGGATACAATAGAGTAGGTTAAGTAGGAGTTGCGTATGCTACAGTAACCTAGGCTAGGCTAGGCTATAGGAGGCTTTGCTAAGCTAAGCTAGAATAGGCTAGGATAGACTAGTGTAGAGTATGCTAGGCAAGCTTAGGCTAGAATAAGTTATGTTAGGCCACACTAGGCAAGAGTAGGCTAAGCTAGGCAAGATTATGCTAGGCTAAGCTAGGATAGGTCAAGCTTGGAAAGAGTATGTTAGGCAAGTCTAGAATAGGCTAGAGTAGGCTAGCCTAGATTAGGATAACATAAAGTGGAATAGGGTAGGCTCGGCTAAGCTAGGCTAGATTATGGTAGGGTAGGCTAGGGTAGGTTGTTAGGTCCCTATATCACTAGTATAGTCCCTTATTATTGTTAGTGTAAACCCCTTATTGTTATTATTGTACCCTTGTAACCCCCATTTTGTTATTATTGTGCCCTTAAATTATTATTGTTAGGTCACCTAGGATTACATTGTGGCCCACTAGGATTACATTATGGCCCCATGGACTCCTATATATAGAAAGGAGGTTTTGTAAATTGTATCATCCAAGAATTGTTCATTCATGTAATGCATTGGAGGTTTCCCCCTCGAAGTGGCTTATTTCTAAGGCATTGATATCTCTTTTCTTCTATTTTTGGAGCTGGTTACACAACATTTGGTATCAGAGCTTTGGATTCTAGGGTTGAGCATTTCCGCCGCCGCCGCCCATGAAATTTTCGCCGGTATGTTCTTCACCAAGCTTCTGTATTAGCCGCGGCAAACACTGAAACTCTTGTAGCATCGGTTGAAAAATTTTCCAGCAGGTTTTTTTTTCCACCTTTTGTTTGTTCTTTAGTTGATTCCACAACACATGCTGTTTTCTTCAGTTTCCGAATAGGCTACTGTATTTATGCTTATAAATATTTTTCTACTGAGGTTCAGAATCTGAAATTTTTATAGTGCGAAGCTAAAATCCTAAGGAAACTCATCAAAAAAATTCAGAGCTTGGTTCGCAGCATTTTTGGAGATATGATCTGTGGAATGTAGTGTTTTTTCAGGCTCCTGAATTTCATCTCAAAAAGGTGATCGTGGGAAAATTTCAATAACTCTCTCTCTGAGCATCGGATTGGAGTGCCGTAAAAATTGGTTGCAAGTACACAGACTGCAGTTTCTTGGCTATCAATTTCAGAGGCAAAGGACGAAACAATGACACGTGGTAAGTCATACAAGTTCGCTATACTGAACCAGTCCATAATTAGGTCATTGTGGGAGACTGGACATAACTTTGTCTTGGAGAATCCAAATCAAGTCAGACCTGTGGCATTCAAAAGAGAATTCAGAGGGCTACTTCAGTACTAAATTTCAGATATTGAAGAGCCGTAATCACAAAGATAATACAATTTCAATATCGAGCTCCTCAAAAGCAAGTAAAAGGTGTGTATTTTTTTTCCGAATTGCATAAGTCTTGTTTGAAGAATCAAGTTGAATTGATTGCAAGGGCATATTGTAGAATAGATATCAGTATTGGATTATAAAATGGCCCCAAAAAATAATTCAACACCAATTAAGCCTTTGGAAAGCTCTACTATGACTCATGAAGACGAAGAATTGCAACATGATCTATCAAAATTACAAGAGCAAGTGCAACAAATTTCACTCTCGCAAAGAGAAAAAAAAAATGAAATGGAAGTTTTGAAGAAAGGGCAATTCAAGATAGATGGTACGGAATCTAAGATAGATGGCATGGAAGCTGTCATGGAATCTAAGATGGATGACATGGAAGCTAAAATGGAAAACATGAAGAATGATCTAAAAGCAGACATAGAAGGTTTGACAAAGTTGATACAAGAAATGTTTCCTAATGGTGAAAAGATAGTAGAGGAAACTCATGATGAGAACAAAACAAATGTTAATCGTGATTTCATAAACTCTAATGTTGGTGGGAAGAACCACCATATTCCAAAAATGGATATGAGGAAGTTTGATGGAAAGGATCCTGTAACATGGATACTACAGATGGAGCAATATTTTGATCTCCATAATGTGCAAAACACACAAAAGGTACGCATTGCAACTTTACATTTAGAACAAATACATTTGTATGGTATCGATGGATTTGCTCCCGTAAAAAAATTGTCACTTGGTCAATTTTTATGGAGGAAATGATAGCACATTATGAGGATACAAAGAGCAACACCTTCTTTAGCCAATTGATAAATCTCAAACAAAAGGGTTTAATGGGGGAGCACATTGAGGACTTCCAAAATTGAATATAAGGGTAACTGATATTCCAGAGGAACACAAGATTGATCTCTTCATAGGTACTTTAAAGGATAACATCCAACATGAAGTTCACGTTTTGGAACCTGAATCATTGGAGAAGGCATTCAGGTTGGCAAGAAAAATTGAATGTAAAATTATGGCGACAAGGAAGCCTACCACTCACTTCTATAAAGAGGGAAGTGTTGCTACTCCTAGATTTCCACAACCTACAAGGTTGACACCACAACAATTGGAAGAAAAGAGAAAAAGGGCTTTGCTACAGTTGTGATAGAAAATACACTAAAGGTCATAAGTGTGCTGAGAAGAAATTATTTTACATAGATTGTGAAGAGGAAGAAGAAAATTAACAAGAAGAGGATATACACCAGGAACCAACCCTAGAAGAGGAAGAAATGAATCCGACCATATCGTGTAATGCACTGGCAGGAATTACCACTCCTCAAACTCTCAAGATACAAGGACAAATCAAGAAGAAAAAGGTAATAGTGTTGATTGATTCAGGTAGCACCCATAATTTATTCATTGTAAGGTAGCCAAGGAATTAAATTGTTTCCTATACCCAGCACCAGAATGTCAAGTGATGGTTGCAAATGGAGGAACTATAAATTGCTCTAGGAAATGCCATAATATCAAGCTAACCATGGGGGAATATGTATTGACTATTCCAATGCTTTCCATTCCTATGGGAGGTGCTGATGTTGTACTAGGAGTACAATGGTTACAATCTTTGGGGACGGTAGCTTTTAATTTTCAAGAACTTTCTTGAAATTTTTTTCAGAAGGAAAGGAAGTCGAATTACGGGGTATTGAAGGGAAGCCAGGAAGGATAATAAGCTCTAATGTCATGACAAAGCTTCTAAAGAAAGAACAACGAGGCGTAATTGCACAATTATGCTCACTAGAAGTTCCAACATCAAAATCATCTATTCCTACAGATCTCCAACAAGTATTGGACAATCATTCCAAGGTGTTTGAAACTCCCAAAGGACTCCCACCTATTCGTGATCATGATCATGCTATTCATTTGATTCCAGGAAGTGTTCCTCCAAACATCAGGCCTTATAGATATCCTTACGTCCAAAAGAGTGAAAATGAACGTATGATTGCAGAAATGTTAGAGGCGGGTATAATTCAACCTAGTCAAAGTTCTTTCTCTGCTCCTGTAGTATTGGTACACAAGAAGGATGGATCATGGCGAATGTGTCCGGATTATAGAGAGCTCAATAAGCTCACCATTAAAGATAAATTTCCCATTCCTGTGATTGATGAATTATTGGATGAATTACATGGAGCAATTTATTTTACCAAGTCGGATCTTCATTCAGGATATCATCAAATTAGAATGAAGGCTAAAGATATTCCAAAAACAACATTTCGAACTCATGAGGGTCATTATGAATTTTTGGTCATGCCTTTTGGCCTTACCAATGCACCTTCTACATTTCAAGGGTTGATGAATTCCATTTTCAAACCCTTCCTTAGAAAATTTGTGCTAGTATTTTTGGATGATATACTAATCTACAGCAGGTCTTGGAAGGATCATGTTGAACATGTTGACAGGGTGCTCAAACTATTGCAGGAGAAACAATTATATGCAAAAACATCCAAATCTTTCTTTGGAGTACAAGAGGTGGAATATCTGGGTCATATTATATCTCACGAGGGTGTTAAAGTAGACCCTAACAAAATTAAAGCCATTAAGGAATGGAAAGTCCCCAAGACAATAAAGCAGTTGCGAGGATTTCTCGGGTTAACAGGCTATTATCGCAAGTTTGTTAAGAATTATGGGAGAATAGCAGCACCTCTACCAACATTATTGAAGAAAGATGCATTTTCATGGACTCCTGAAGCAACTAAGGCCTTTGAACATCTTAAAGAGGCAATGTGCCTAGCACCGGTCTTAGCTACGCCAGACTTCACAAAAACCTTTATTGGGGAATGTGATGCCTCAGGAAATGGAATTGGTGCAGTTTTAATGCAGGAAGGAAGACCCATTGCTTTTGAAAGTCGTCCAATCAAAGGAAAGTATTTACAGAAACCTATTTATGAGAAGGAAATGTTAGCAATACTACATGCACTAAAGAAATGGCGAACTTACCTAATGGGAAGACACTTCAAGGTAAAAAACTGATCATGATAGTCTTAAACACTTTTTGGAACAAAGACTATCATCAGAAGAGCAGCAAAAATGGGTCACAAAGATGTTGGGTTATGACTTTGAAATAATCTACAAAAAAAGGAAAGCTTAATGTTGTTGCAGATGCACTCTCAAGAAAGAATGAAGAGGTGGAAGCATTGCTTTGTGCCATTTCTATTATCCAACCAGATTGGATAACCTAAGCAAGAGATGAATGGAAGAAGGACAAAGATGTATGGACACTCATTCAAAAGTTGCAGCAAGATCCTAGTACATCTGATACATTTAGTTGGAAAAATGATTCCTTATGGTACAAAGATCGCTTATATCTTTGTAAGAATTCCCAACTAAAACAAAAGATTCTTCTCGAATTGCACACTTCTCCTTTAGGAGGACACTCAGGATTTTTAAAAACTTACCACAGGGTGAAGAAAGAATTTTTTTGGGATGGCCTTAAATCCGATATTCAAAAGTTTGTGGCGGAATGTTTGGTTTGCCAGCAGAATAAAGTGGAAACAATTAAGACCCCAAGACTTCTACAACCTTTATCCATTCCAAGTCAACGTTGGGAGGAGATTTCAATGGATTTTATCACAGGTTTACCTAAGTCCTAAGGAAAGAGTGTCATCATGGTGGTAGTTGATAGACTTACCAAGTATGCACACTTTTGTGCATTATCTCATCCATTTAAAGCAAGTACAGTTGCTACTACATTTATGGACAGAATTCAAAAGCTACATGGAAGCCTAAGGGTTATTGTGAGAGACATAGATCTCATTTTTACTGGAAATTTTTGGACGAAGTTATTTTCTTGTTTGGGTACTCAATTAGCTCATAGCTCATCTTATCATCCTCAATCTGATGGTCAAACTGAGATAGTAAATAAATGTTTTGAAGGATATCTTCGTTGTTTTGTATCTGATAAACAAACACAATGGGTCAAGTGGTTACCTCTTGCTGAATGGTGGTATAACACTTCCTTCCATACTGCAGCAAAAATGACCCCATTTATGGCACCTTATGGATATCATCCACCATCCATCACATCATCTTTAAGGGAAAATTCGAAGGTTCAAGCAGTGGAAGATCACATCGAGCATCAGCAAGAAGTTCTCCAACTCTTAAAGGATAACCTGAATTTGGCACAAAATCGAATGAAACAACAGGCAGATCAACATCGCAGCGAGAGAAGTTTTGATGTAGGAGATCGGGTATTTTTACGGCTACAACCATATAAACAAATGTCCCTCAAGCAAGCTAAGAAGGATAATAAATTATCGCCAAAGTACTATGGTCCTTACAAGGTGTTGCAAAAGATTGGTACCATGGCATACAAATTGGAGCTTCCTGCTTCTTCGCGAGTACATCCAGTTTTCCATGTTTCATGCTTAAAGAAGGTTATAGGTGAAAATCTTCCAGTTCAAACAATATTGCCAGAACCTGATGAGGAAGGAAAAATCATATTGGAACCAGAAGCGGTCATGGAAACAAGAACTCGACAACTACGGAATCGATCAATTTCAGAGTATCTCATCAAGTGGAAGAACTTACCCACTGAAGATTCTACATGGGAGGATGAGAATTTTATACAGAAGCACCCTGAGCTACTCAAGCGTTGAGGACAACACTTTTTTGAAGGAGAGGGGCATGTTAGGTCCCTATATCACTAGTATAGTCCCTTATTATTGTTAGTGTAACCCCCTTATTGTTATTATTATACCCTTGTAACCCCAATTTTATTATTATTGTGCCCTTAAATTATTATTGTTAGGTTGGCTAGGATTACATTGTGGCCCACTAGGATTACATTATGGCCCCATGGACTCCTATATATAGAAAGGATATTTTGTAAATTGTATCATCCAAGAATTGTTCATTCATGTAATGTATTGGAGGTTGCCCCCTCGAAGTGGCTTATTTCTAAGGCATTGATATCTCTTTTCTTCTCTTTTTGGAGCTAGTTTCCCAACATAGGTTAAGCTATGCTGGGAAAAATTAGGCTAGGCTAGGCTAGGCTAGAGTGGGCTAGGGTAGAGTATTCCAAATTAGACTCGGCTAGGAAAGAGTAGGTTAGGAAGGGTTGTAGTAGCCTAGGCTACACTGGCCAAGCATAGGCTATAGTAGGAAAGGATAACCTAGAGAATTCTAGGCTAAGATAGAATAGGGTAGGCTAGGATAGAGTAGATTAGGCTACACTACACTATGCTAGAGGAGGGTATGCTAGGCTACGGTAGACTAGGCCACGTTAGGATAGGGTATGCTAGGCTATCATAGACTATCATAGGATAGGCTAGATTGGTGTAGGCTAGAGAAGGTTAGGCTAGGGTTTGTGAGGTTAGACTAGGCTAGGCTAGGTCAAGCTAGAGTAAGCATTGTTAGTCTAGGTTAGGTCAAGCGAGTAAGCTATGTTAGACAAGAGCATGCTAGGCTAGGATATGCTAGAGTAGGTTAGGCTAGGCTAGCATAGGTACGGCTAGGCTAGGGTAGGCTAGACTAGGCTAGGATAAGCTAGAGAAGGAAGCGGTAAGAAAGGATACAATAGTCGATGCTAGGGTAGAGTAGGCTAGGCTAGGTTAAATAAGGTTAGGCTAGGTTGGGCTAGAGTAGGCTAGGCTATACTAAGTTGTGATATAGTAGGCTAGGATATTCTAGGCTAAGCTAAGCTAGAGTAGGTTAGGTTAAATGAAGTTAGGCTAGGATAAGCAAGAGTATGCTTGGCTAATCTAGAGAAGACAACACTATAATAACTTAGGCTAGAGTATATTATGGTATAGTATGCAAGAGTAGATTATGGTATAGTAGGCCAGACTAGGTTAGGCTAAGTTATGCGAGAATATGCCAGGTTATGCTAGAGTAGCCTAGGAGATCTTAGGCTACAATACACTAGATTAGGCTAGTGTGAGCTAGTCTAGGATAGGCTAGGTTAGGTTAGGCTAACCTAGAGTATGTAATGCTAGAGTATTTTCTGCTAGGATAAAGTAGGCTAGACTAGATTAGGGTAGGCCAAAGTAGGCTAGGCTAGGCTAGAGTAGCCGAGGGTAGGTTAGAATAGGCTAGAGTAGACTAAGCTACCCTAGAGTAATATATGCTAGGCTAGAGTAGACTAAGCTACCCTAGTGTAAGATATGCTAGGCTAGGCTAGAGTAGGATAGGCTAGGCTAGGATAGAGTAGGCTAAGCTAGGCTAGAGTAGGCTAGGCTAGAGTAGGTTAAGTTAAGCTACACTACGGTATACAAGGCTAGGGCAGGGTAGTCTAGGCTAGGTTAGTCTAAGCCATGTTAGGGTAAGATAGGCTAAAGTAGGCTAAGTTAGGATAGACTAGGCTAGAGTAGGCTAAGGTACACTAGGCTATCTTAGCATAGTGTAGTGTAGACTAGCCTAGACTAGGCTTTGCTAGGCTAGGCTAGGATTTTCTAGGGTAGGTCTAGCCTAGCCTATTGTAGCATAACCTACCCTAGCCTATTTTATTTTAGGATAGGCTAAGCTAGGCTAGGCTAGGCTAGGCTAGACTAGAGTAGGCTAGAAAAGAGTTGGCTAGGTTAGGCTAGGCTAGATACAATAGGCTAGAATTAGCTAGGTTAGGCTATAGTAGGGTATAAATATAGTAGGCTATGTTAGTTTAGGTAAGGCGAGGATAATCTAATCTTTGGTATATTAAACTTGGCTAGGTTATGTTAGAATAGGCTAGGATAGGCTATGTTTGTGGGTGTTAGGCAAGGCTAGAGTATGCTAGGCTATAGTAGGCTAGGGTATTTTAGAGGTGGCTAGTTCAGGTCATAGTAAGGCGATCTAAGATAGGCTAGGCTACATTTTGATAGGATAGAGTAGGATAGAGTTGGGATATTATAGATCATAGGATTCATCTATGAAAAATATGAACTTGAGGTCCACAGGATTTGTAGAACTCTAGAGCCATGCGAATCTAATTCAAGGAATACTCAACGAGGGCAAACAAGAATCTAGCTAAAGAGGCACCTAGCAGGGGAACACAAATTCTAACTTCTCAAAGGACTCACAACCAAAGATAATGAGTCAATCAACATGAAAACAAAGGTACCTTCAACCTAAATAACCTTGTGAATCTTCAAATATCAGGTACCCTAACTTTTTTTATGGTCATTACGATAGATGTGATATATTTGGAAATAAATCCATTAATTGTATAAGAGTCAAAGTTGAACGAGATGAAAAATTTGAATATAGTATGTATTGTAATTTTAGATCTCAAAACTCTCCTGGAAGAAATAGAAATCCTTTCTCTCCCGACATGGATGATGTTGAATGTTTTAAATGTAATAATATTAGGCACAAGGTGAGTGAGTGGAAAATAATATTTGAGTATACTTCTGAAACCCAGAATTCATGGAACCCAATATTTCTGAAAGACAAGAAGAATCGGAAACACAAGTTTAGAAAAATCATGAAATGTGGGATCGCTATGTTTCTGCATGATCAAGAAAAAATATGGTAGGTGGATAGTGGTTGTTCGAGGAAAATGACTAGGGATAAGAGTAAATTATTGTCTCTGAAATACAAGGACAAAGGGAATAATGTCATTGTTGGTAAAAATGCTCCAACAAGAATAAAAGACAATGGCATAGTTAGTCTTGATAAAAAGACTGAGGATCGAAATGTGTTGTATGTAGAGGGTGTTGTACCTTAAGAGACAATCCCTTGGCTGTATTAAGGAATCAGTGCTTAAGAAATTTATACATGTATGTCATAGAATTTTAATATCAAGGGTCTCTGCTTAACCACCTTCATATGTACTGTTATTAAACCCTCAAGAATCAAATGCAATAAATTCTTTGCAATGCCATTATTTGTTGATATCAAATGGAATGATGAGAATAATATGAAGGAAGGAAGCCTAAATTTATATGTTGATAAACAGTATCTATCACTTTAAAATTCAGAAGAATTTTATGATAGAATATTAGTTAAAATGAAGGAGCGCCCATTAAGGATTTTAACTCTTGTTCACATACGGAAAAAAAGACCTGCAACTTCATTACTCCATTTTATTCATGGACAGAAAATACACAATGTAAACTGGAAAACATATCAATATCAAAAAATTCCATAATATTTATTTTCATTCATTAATCATTTGAAAGTTGAGTACAAAATTTGCAGTCTAAAGGTCCAAAACTCATAACCTTTTTCTTTCTTGTCTATCTCATTAAATACAATAAAAAACAGTTTGTGACTACTGGAACTAATCCTAACTGCTTCAACTACTTAGGACTTCGTCAACTACCTATTACATGTCATCAAAATGTCTTATTACAATTACATTCTCTTTAAAAGAGGAAAATAACGTGAAACTTAAATCCTAATCTATTTGTTGAATGTGAATTGATGATGTTGATGTTGCATTTCCTTGACTGACTGGTTTATCTTTCTTTGAAGTCGAGGGATCCTTTGGTAGATCTATCATCCAGGCTCCGCATTTCTTCCATACCTTGATGTTTGTATTAGGTGAATGAACCAGCTTGTGATATTCCAATCTAAAGGCAGTGATTATGTTGAATGATGGTTTTTCTGAAAATAGAGTCTTCAATAACCATCATAGTTGAAAGTGTCGTTGAAGGAAATTAATCATTGTTTCTCCTTTTAGAATCTGAGTCTTTTTATGATTATTGTCCACCTTGATTTTTTCCAACACCAATAAGGGTTCATAAGAATCCCATGATAAAAGACTACCTCCAAGACCCCAACATGATGGCAAACCTTCTCTAGCTCTTTTTCCAAATAAATTATCAAATTGGCTCACTGCTTCATTAAGCTCAATCAACTTCTTCTCTACAGACTTCCTGCAATCATTTTTAACAATCATCTTATTAATTTCCACAGCATATAAAATCAAGTCTTTAATTTCATTTTCTTCCAACTCTTGATCAGTTTTGGAATCAATGAAATCAATGAAATTTCTTGCCCAAACATCTATGTTAATTATCTTTTTCTTGTCTACCATAACTTGTTCCTCAAAATCTCTAATGATACTTCTTTCATCTGCTACAATAGTTAGAAAACCCCAAATTGCTTTCATTTCTTCAATGATACATTCCAGATGATGTCCTTAGCCTGTATTAGGGATATGTTTCCCTTCAATTTTTCATTGACATTTTTAATCTCAGCATCAACAATTTGGAAATCTGATCTGTATTTGAAGACTTCCCCCTCTTTGGCTTGTATGATCTTTGTTGTTGTCTTCAAATCAGCTTATGCCTTTTTGCGATCTCTCTATACCATCTTCAATTCAGTGGTCAATTGAGATATTTGTGCTACTGGATCTTCATTACCAGATGGAAAAACAAAAGTACAAGTATGAGATTCAATGTGATTCTGCAATGATAACGCAGTTTGCTTCAATTTGGTGATTTCTTCTTCCTTTTGCAAGAGCTGCTAAAGAAGATTTTCTTTTACATTCTCCACTTCTACCACTGCTACTGCCATAGGGTGTTCTCTTGTAGGTAACTTCAGCTTTTTCTTCAACACGAAAATATCTGATTCTTCATTCTACAGCAACTTCTGCATAACAATCATGTCATCTGGATTCACTCCAATTTTAACAATGATCTTCTTAAGTTCTTCACTCTATGTTGTTAAAGCCCTATAATTTTCTTTTTCCAACTTCAATTGCTTGATCACTTTTCCAAGCATGTTTTCAGCCTTGAGTTCCATTGCACTAGTTTTATTTAAGTCATTCACAATCAGTTGACATGTTTGCATATGTAAATTCACTTTGTCAAGTAATGGAATTTTCTTTACATCTACAGTTAGATTCACAGTATTGAAATTATTGGATGAACCTATAGACATATCAAAGGGATGTGAAAGTGAAATCTTGAATTGATCCCTCTCAAGATCCATTGCAGTCAGTAGTCTTGTTTGATCTGGGGTTATTTTGTACTCATCTTGAGCCTCCATGCTTGCCTTCATTTTTTGATTTCTTTCTGCAATCTAAGCAAACATTTGTTTAATTAAGGGCACTTGTTCCTGAGTATTTTCATGTCTTCTTGGTGAAGC
Organism: Pinus albicaulis; assembly: GCA_034641835.2. NCBI lineage: Eukaryota > Viridiplantae > Streptophyta > Pinopsida > Pinales > Pinaceae > Pinus > Pinus albicaulis. The sequence continues at coordinate 775,986,575 of CM076583.1, read as the reverse complement.
CGGGACATTTTTCTCATCTCCCAACTCTAGTGAGAAACCAGGTTGAGCATCTACTGAGTCCTCGCTCTCACTGCTTTCTTACCTCTCTTATTTGACTTCTTAGATATGACAGGATTTTGTACATTTGAGCTCACAGAACTTGCAAAACCATTATTTTCCATATTTTCTATATCAAGTCTGCTTTCATGACTGAATGATGAATACCCATTCTCAATTCTCATATTAGAAATCACGCTATGAGGGTCATAAGCCCACTTCTCTCCTAACAGCAGGTGCATTTCATCTAACATCCTAGTGACTTCATTAGTTGCATGTCTCATATTAGCTATAAAAGGACCAATAGCCATTGGCAACTTAAACATGTGACCTTCTTTCATAGGCACAAAATGTATGTGATCAACATTTAAACTTTTCCTAATGAACTCCAAATAAAATAATCTCATAGGCACAAATACAGGAAGCCTATAAGGTTCTACACCAGCCCCATAGAGTCTAATTTTAGGAATAATCTTCAAATACATACCAATCGCCAAACTTACAATTTGTCCCCAGCTACAAGAACTCTTGAGCCTTTGGCAGGAAGCATGGGGGAGAGATTCCATTCAAAATTCTATATGCAGTAGACATAAAATGACTTGAAAATTCAAACAGACCCTCTTCATTCTGTTCTTTTCTTACTATGTCTGTCCAAAAAACCACTGACTATTTCTTCTTATTCATATCCATAATATTTAACCCCAGATGCATGAATTCTTCTACATTTTGATATAAAAAGAGATAAATAACAAGAGAGGGAATCCAGAATGAACCCATCAATGATAGGCTCATGAGTTGAGAATTGACAACTTCTTGCCAATAAGATGGAATATCCAGCACTACCCATGGCTTCATCATCAAGGTGAACATCCCCAGAACCGATTTGTCTATTGTGTTTTCATCGTCTTTTCCCAATATCTTCGAAATTCACCGCAGCACCGATCTGACGTCTTAATCGAAAACCTCCATGGAGAATTATTTATTGTCAGGCGCAAACTTCTTTATATCTGGCTTCAGGAAAAAGATAAATTGATTGAATTCTTGACCTGCAAGGCTATCATAATGTGCTATTAATGAATCATCAGTGAATTTTACATAGGAATCTAACTCAGGGTAACATAGAGCTTGAAGAATTAATAGAGCTGAGACCTGCAAAACATTTTCTCCATGACAGTTCATCACGAAACACTTTCCCGGGTACATAACTGACACTAACCAGTACACAAACTCAGGAAAAAGGTGTGTTCTTGGAATGCATGCAGACAATACTCCTGTTTTGACCATGGCAGTGAAAATAGGGGAAGCTTTGTCATTTAGACAAGCTTGCTGATAGAACTAAAGATGATTTAAAGAGCAGATTGTATCCTGAATGTCCCTCTCAGTTTCCATGAGAGGAATGTGACTAGAAGAACCTGAAAGGGATGGACGCTTGGCCATAATTGAGCTTGAGATGATAGACGATGATAAGGTGGCAGACAACAGGGAAAGACACAAGACAGAGAAACTATCAAATATGGAGGAATAACAATAACACTGAAATAATGAAAACCGAACTTAAATAGGTTGCGCAAGCTTAAGACTTAAATGTTGAAATGACACGCCAAAAGACCATTAAAAGTACCCTGACATGGCGGATATTTGTCGCCAACTGGATGCTCACGTCACTGCAGGAGGTCTCATAGTACGAAGGGCTCGTTGGGTTCATGCCCTCGTAGTTAATCTCAGCCATAGATTTGGATTGGCCCCGCAGTCAACTGGGTCAACTGCGGAGGCACCCTCCTCGTTAACTCGCGCGATGAATGTGCCCGTGGGTTGACACTTTTATTCTTTGCCTGATGAATCATCGGATCCCGCTTTATAACCTGCTCGCTATTTAGCTGTGTACTGGGACTCGCTTCCACAAAAGCTTAAAGTATTAAACCTTAAACTTAATGAAACCAATATTACATATTTTTGCTAAAGTACATGAAATTTTATACTTTAGCATACATTTTCACAAATTTCTATTTTTTTGTATTTTTGAAAAATTAAATTAAAGGATATTGCGAATGAGCCACAACAGAGGGTATCAAGAACAATTTTCTTAGTGTGAGTTAGATGTGTGATAATGACTATAATGTGACCTTTCAATCTAAACATTGTGAGATATGGAAGGAAGAGAATAGAGAGCTAGTGGGAAAGGTATTCAAAACTCACAATAATGTGTATCTGTTTGATTAGTCCATATTAAGATTGTACTTGTGTAAGAAAAAATAGACCTGGCTGTGGCATAGAAGGCTTTATCATATAAATTTTGACGACCTAAAAAATATCAGCAAGTGAGAAGGTTTAAGAGGATTTCCAATACTATCAAGGCCTAATGACTCAATCTACAAGTCTTACCATTTTGGTAAGCACACAATTACTGAGTTCAAGAAAAAGGAGTTCTCATAATCTATACCTTTGGAGCTAATTTACACTAACATGTCTAGCCCTAATAGGAAAAAAAGAGTAAGAGGAGAATTGTATTTTATTATATTTATTAATAAATTTACCAAAACCACATGGATAATACTCTTGAAATAAAAATTAGAAGCTCTTAAGAATTTCAAGATATTCAAAGCTCATGTTGAGAATGAGAAAGATATAAAGATAAAATGTTTAAGATCAGACAGAGGTGGATAATTCATTTTGAGAGAATTCAAAGGGTACTGTGAGGATAATTGCATAAGGAGGTAGTATTATGTGGCCATAAATCCATAATAGAATAAAGTAGTATAGATAAAGAACCTAAAAGTTCAAGAGATGGCTAGAGCTATGATGGATCAAGAAGATGTACCACATGCCCTTCTGGGAGAAGCAACAAAAGAAACAGTATATATATATAATAGAACACAACTTATGTTTAATAGTGATAATACTCCCTAGGAGTTATGAAAATGGATACCTGAATCAGTGGTGCACTACAAGGTTTTTGGGAACAAATGTTTTTTAAAAGAAATGATACAAATCTTGGAAATTTTAACCCTCGCCCAGATGAGGGAATACTTCTTGGGTACTCCGACCATAATAAATAATACAAGTGCTTCAACAAAGGGAAAGAGAGAGTCGAAGACTACATTGACATAGTAATGGATGAAATAATACCAAAATCTGAGTGTTCCAAAGGAAACATGAACTCAAATGGATAATAAGGTTCAACCACTAGATTCTTAAACCAATAAGAAACATAAGGAGATGATGAATATGAAGTAATGAGCACGACATATGTTCCAAATATCCCTCAAGGTATGTATAGAAAAAAAATGTATAAATCCAAATTATTGGTGATCAAGACATGGTGTTCAAACAAAGAGAAGATTCCTTAGCATTCCAAGTTGCAAAAATATTACTCTGTTATCTCAAAATGAGCCCAAGAATCTCAAGCATGAAGGCGGGGATAAGTCCTACATAAAGGAAATGAATGAAGAATTGGATCAAATTGAGAAGAATGACACTTGGGAGCTTTTTCGAAGACCTAAACATCTACAGTTCATAGGCACAAAATGGGTCTTCAAAAATAAGCTAAATGAGAAAGGCTAAGTGATTAGGAACAAGGCTCGCTTATTCTGGAAATGGTAGGATAAAATATAGGTGATATATTTTGAAGAAACCTTTGCACTTACAGCATCATTGGAATATATTAGATTGTTTATCTCTTTTTCCAACCATACAAACATCAAGGTGTGTCAAATGGATGTGAATTCATCTTCTCTCTATGGAAATTTGGAATAATAAGTATACATTGAGCATCCAAAAGGGTTCATGCTCACAGAAAATGAATATTTTGTTTGCAAACTGAAAAAGGCCTTATATGGGCTCAAACAATCCCTTAGAGCCTTATATGATAGATTGGATAAATACCTTCAACAACAAGGCATTAAGAGGGGAACTACACATAGAAATGTGTATATAGAGTCTGAAGATATGCCATAATATTTGGCAATGATCTTGAGTAGTTGGGACATCAATTTTCAAACTATATGAATACATAATTTGTGATGTACATGATAGGATAACTATCTTTTTTCTTAGGACTATAAATTTCTCAATCAAAGGATTTCATCTTCATCTCCTAGTCCAATTACCTGTGAGAAACACTCAGGAAATTTGGGCTAGAAGAATTCATGTCTGTTGGAAACCCCATGGTTGCATGTTGTAAGTTATGTAAATAAAAGGAGATACCTATTGTAAATAAGGAAGTATAAAAATCAATAATTGGAAGACTACTTTACCTCATAACGTCTAAACCAGATATCATGCAAAAAATTATTTTGGTGGCTATATTTCAAGCTTTCCCCTCTAAAATTTATGTCATTGTTGTAAAAAGGATTTTCAAATACTTGTAAGGCACAATATACTATGGGTTGTGGTATGCTAGGAGAGGATAGTTTAAATTAAAGGCCTATATTGATGTTGATTGGGCAGGCATCATTGATGATAGGAGAGAAATTCTGGTGCAATATTCTTTTTAGGATATTGCTTATTATGTTAGCTCAAAAAGGAACAAGTCTCCATATCTCTATCAAAAATTGAAGAAGATTATATTGTATCTATCACCTGTTGCTCACATATTATTTGGATGAATTAGACCTTAAAGGAAAATAAGGTATAGTTTACCGATCCAATGCCAATCATGTGTGACAACATTAGTGCTATCAACATTTCTAAGAATCGTGTCATGCACTCAAAGACTAATCACATTCCTATCAAGTTTAATTTCTTAAGAGAGAAATTTTTTGCTAATGTTGTTTGACTTTAATATGTGGACACTAAAGAGCACGTTGCAGATAGTTTCACTAAGCCACTAGCAAGAGAACTCTTTATGTATCTACGAAATCAGATAGGAGTGGTGTCTCCTCCATCCAAATTACTCAAATACAAAGGGTATTGGTAGCTACTTATCTTCTTGGATCAATTGAAGAGCAGGTTAAATATGAAAGCAGCCAGCAATTCAAAACAAGATTTGTTGAAATCCAGAAAGTCTATGATGGGAGATTCGTGCTTGAAGCATCAAAAGAGGCCGAAAGTTCTTATCTTTTTAAAACTAATAGTTTTTTTATGAGTGCAGGTACAACACCAGATGATAAATTTGTTACTATAGGAGCAGTCAATGACTATAGTTGTGATCAAGGAGAAATTCTTGATTATTCTTCATTTCAGGAAGTTGAGTGTTTAGCACAATTGGAGACGGAAGCATTAGACAAAGAGTAATTACTCCGAGGAATTGGCGAAAGAAATTTTTGGAGAGGCCAATGGAATCTGGTTGATAGAATGAGTGATGCTGATGTACAGCCAGTTTGAGGTTCTTTCAAAGTTTGGAGACCAGAAGAATGGGTATCAGTGATTCTACACAATTCTGTAATTCCTAAAATAAAGATGATGTGGTATGGAAAAGAGAGAGTTACATTCAATAGTATTCTAGAAGTACTATTCTGGAAATTTTGTGCAAATTTACAAAATGGAGTTGATACTTTAAAATACCAGCGGCAAAAGAGAGTTTGGAATCCTAGAGGGAGCAAGTCATTGAGACTTGTGGTTGTCGCATTATTACATAAAAGTGACAGACCTCATAGACAGGAATCTATGGAAACTTCTCTACATGGGGAGTCTGATGCAAGAGCATCGAGCTTAATTTTCATTATTTATTTGTGTGATTTAGGGGGTGATGTTTTTTGTAATTATTTTATAAGTTAGGTACATTTTTTAAAAAAAATTGAGAGAAAAATCTGAGTGTGAGGATTATTGTAAATATTCTCTTAATTAATTGAGAATATGAGTGGAATTGAGTTGGATAGATATTTCAGGGATTAGAAATTCCTTAAATGGACCTTAGTTGAGTCAAAAAGGGATAAATATATTTTAGAGTTTAGTTGAGATACTTGTGGAGGAAATCATGGATTGGAATTAATCCATAATTATGTATAAATGTGAAGCTTTGTGTGAGGATAGGGAGACACAGAGAATGGAATAGGATAGAGAGAGATAGAGAGAAATGGTGTGAGAGTTTTTTGGAAAAGGTCGAGAGCCGAGAGGCCAAAAATTGTAATATTCGGCCAAAATGGTTTGAATTTGTAATTTTCCTATTTTATTATAAGCAAGTATTTTGTTTATTGTTTGGCTCTCTCTTCATATGTATTTTGAGTTGCATCTAGTAGACTAATCTGAAAGAGATTTCGATTGAAATTTTATGTAGAGGGAACACGCTATTTGTTATTGTGCAAGTATCTGATTTATTTCAGATGCTCTGCATCAGATTGCAAGATCTTTAACGAGGAAGTATGAAGGGTCATTCCAGATAAAGAAGCGAGTTGGGGAAGTCGCACATGAGTTGGAGCTTCCGAACCACATGCGTTCAAAATATCATGTGTTCATATTAGTCAACTTAACAAGTGTAGACTTGATGCATATCATCCTGAGAGGACAACACCACCAAGGGGGCCAGCCATGATTGTGGATAGACCAAACTTGATTTTGGAGAAGATCCTAGATATTTATACTATAGGTGTCGTGAGTGCATCAAGGATGGATTTCTTCATTTAGTGGAAGGACGCATCATAACTCTAGTGTGCCCTTCCTTCGTCATGTATATGAGTCATGTTGGGCACTTAGCCAATTCTCAACTTGGCTAAGCATGAATCATCCATTGCAAATCTCATCGTGTTCCACCCTTGTCACTGGAATTTGAACCTTTTGCCATAAGGTCACAAACTTCCCCAACAAGTCTTGCAACAAACAATGCCCCTCTCTCCTCCAATGCACAAGGTCTCATTGTAGTCTTCCAAGGAAATATTTTCCATTGCATCGAAAAAGAAGCTCTCCCTTTGTCCATCCCTGCATATGGTACATCCTCCAAAAGCTTCAATGAAACAAAAATCATAGAAATATCTACATCTTCATGATATCTCTCCAAGTGAGTGCCTCCCATCATCAATGTTTGCAATGTGCACGAATATGGTTCAAATATGTCTAGTTCAATCATCCCAAGTTGCTCCTCTTCTGTTGGTACATCCGCAACATTCTCTTCTTCACATATGACGGCTTCTTCTTCCTTATTGCAATATGCAGCTTCATCCTACTCTATTTCCCAACCAAGTCAAAGTAGCTCTCCTTTAACGTTCTCCTCCAAGTCTTCAAGTTCAACTCGAATCTGTGAGTTCTCCTTTTTCATATGCCTCAACCTGTATAAGGTCTGCAAGAGCCTCCCATGTAATTCTTCGCAACTTGCCATGTCTTCTTATTCAACTTTGGCCATGACCATTGTCTTGCCCCTTCTTAACTTCCTAATGTCGCACTACAACCAACTAATATAATGCTCAAGCTTCAATACCAACTAAAACCACTGCCTATCGTATTCCTGCTTCTTCTTCAATTCTTCAAATAGCTCAGCTCACCTTGAACCAAGCTCTGATACCACCTATGATTCCCCCACACTAGTGGTGACTCGATTTCCACTTGTAGATGGTGTGCGGCACCAACCAACCTTTTCGTTTTGTACAACTACGATTCACAAACTACGGCTATCACCAACATAGCCAATTTTTCATCAAGTGTTCACTTTCTTCAATAATGCAGCAAAAATACATTCAATTATATTTTTATCAATTATACTTCATAAACAGCAATAACACAAAGTACGCATATCCATGAAGGGAGGGGCAACTCCCAATTAAGTCTGCCCAATACTTATAAAATTTTGAAAATGTTTACAAGTACAAATATTTTACAAGTTTGTGCATGGTCTACCCATGCATCGTCGCACAATTGCTTCAGTTCATCTCACAGTGGCCTTACCATGCCCCTACATGCAGGAAACCCCAAATTCTTGATTTTCAACACACATGATTGTTCTACCCAAACGCCATGCACGACTCGTCCTGCCTGACTACTCGACTAGCCCAAACTCTATGCATGACTTAGCATGAACACACGACTCGGCTTGCACATCTGCACATGACTGGGCCCACACGATACTTCACACTAAGTTTATTCACATCATTTTCCTGCCCTGCAAACTCATGCCACATCACGCACTTTTTTCACTTCAGAAGATAGAACGAGTGACTTCATGATCTCCAAACGAATGGTCTTCACCATATATATATATTCCTTGCCATCCGTCGAATTCTTCAAGAGTCGTGACTCTTCGTTCACCATGGGTCGGCCCACCACCTTGCCGACCTGTGCACACCATTACACATGACCCCCTCATGAACCATCGTGTTCATTCATTTACTTTTCCATCCGAGTCGACTTCACCCAAAACCAAAACTCACCCAACTCGTCCACCCTGGTGCCCAACACAGTCTGTCATGTCGCCCAGTGACTCACCCTCTCGGGCACCCAACTCGTCCACACTTGGTCTCTCATCGCAATGGGTGGATACCTGCCCAACACGGCGTGTCCACTATACAAGTGTGTCTAGTCGTCACACTTGGCCGAACACCACCTCCATGTCGTCTCACCACACGCACTCCACTCGAGTCATCTCAACACGAGCGCCCGTCGGACATGGTCGCGCCCGCTATGACTCGGTCGCATGACTCCTGACTCAAAATCCTGACACCGAGGGCCCGTTGGACCGCTTGGTGGGTGATCTTTTTTATGTTTTTTTATTTTTTTATTTTTTTTAATGCATTTTAATGCATTTTTTTATTTATTATTTTTAAATTTTTATTTTAATGTTTTACTTTAAGTTTTTTTTATGTTTTTATTACTGCTTTATGTTTTTTTTTAATTAAATTATCTAATATCTTCTTCTTTTTTGTAATCTTTATTTTTGGGTTAATTTTTGTTGGACACCTAATCTGCCAAGGACTAAGTATAGGAGTTGAAAATTCAAAAAGAATCAAAGAAACATTAGAAGATGAATCCAATAGTCACAGAAATGTATTATAAATATACATCAATATTAATTGAAGATACAATTCACTATTTTATCCTTCATATATTTTGTCTTTTCCATGTATGTCTAACATGGTTTTTCAGAGGAAAAAAATACGCTGATTATATTAGTTTATAAACAGTACATGAGCATATTGATCTCAGCCGTGTTAGAACACAGCAAGAATACCACAGATTAATGGCCCCATACAAAACACTCATTTACAGAGAAAATGAGCCTCGTAACTACGGCCATCCATCATTTCTATTGACAGATATAACAATATATAATCTACCATACAGACTATGTATAATAAGCAAAAGAAATGGAACCGCCCACCAGGATCTGGAGATACCGCATAGAAATATGATGATACAGTTAGTGCAATAGGCCGGTCACCATGTTACCAAATGAATCTGTGTCGTCTTCAGCATCCCAAACTGCACAAAATGATTTATGATATATCTGACAGCCGAAAAACATAATTCAAAGCATCATATGCCCCAATGAGCACCCCAAAGTTCATATCCTGTAGCCTTCCCATCCCGCTCGTTGTCCGTTGACCGGCTCGCTTGAGATATTGCATCTGCCCTGTTGTGTTGTCGTAGATAATGAGAAGAATGCACTGATAATGAGTATGATGCCACCAAACTGCTGCCAGAACTCTGTACCAAAAAAGGGGACCCTCCATATCCATCAAAAAACTATAATGCTTATAGAAATATAAAAAGTAAAACTCTGTACTATGGGATGGGAAAGGAGAAAGCCTCAATCTGTCGTCCATCCAGAAAATGAGAAACCATCATGATGCCAAAATCTGCTCCAAGGCCCTTTTTTGATAACTTGTCTGCCCTCGTATTGCCTTCACGATTTATGTGATTTATGGATGGACAACCCAGTTTTTTCCATAAACTCTGTGTTCTCTCAATCCACCCTTGGAGATGCGAAGTCATCATATGGTAGCTGTTTGTGACCTAGTTAATTATGAGTTGAGAATCCCCATATATGCTGACTCCCTGTAGTTGCATATCATGAGCGAACAGGAGGCCACCCCACAATGCCATGATCTCCGCCTTGTTGTTGGTGCCAGGGCCCCCATTCCAGAAGATATTGTATCGCTTCGTGCCAGATACTTTGATCCAAACACCGCATCCAATCATGCCCTCATGTGATGCTCCATCGAAATATATAGCAGGCAAACTGATCTGATGGGGTCTTATGCGCACTGAGCAGTCGAGCTGATATGATGTGGGCAGCGGAAGATCATCCATCCATTCCATAATCACTGTGTAAATCTGTTGCAGATGAAAGGGTCGACCCTCAAAAATGATGCGGTTCCGAGCAAGCCAAATCTCCCATGTAAGATAGAAAGGCAGCGATCGATACTTGCTGTTTAGCAGATCCCATTCCCGTGCAACAGTCATAAAGTCTGTGGGTCTCCATGTCGGATCCATCAAATGATCACTGAAAAACCTCCATAATCTTGTGGTAACTGAGCAAGTGAAGAACATGTGTGTGGATGATTCCACTTCAACACGGCAGAGAGCACAGGCGCTCGGACCCATAAATCCCCTCTTCATTAGATTTTCCCATGTAAGTACCTTGCCTCTCCAGATCAACCAACCAAACATAGTTATCTTCGTGGGGATGTTTCTATGCCAATAAGGGTAGAAAACCTTGGAAGCGTTGATCTGATGTGTATGTGATATGATGAAGCGATAAGCCTCCTTGACCACAATCATATTATGCTTCATCGGTCCGTTCCAGGTGATATAGTCACCGCCCCTTGCATAGCAGAAGCCCGCTCTCCGCAGCTGGTCCCGATAATGCTCCCATTCCTGTGCCATATCATCGCTAAACCCCATCTGTGTTGCATTTTTGAAAATCGGGGCGCAATTTGACCACTGGTGTATAATCTGTGAATAAAATAAAATCCCACGTTGTGTCAGCGCATGTAATAGCCGAGGCGTCGGCCCATCTTGGATCAGCATGAGGCAAATATTCGATGCGCCAATGGGGATACAACTCCCATCACAGAAATTCCAGACCAATCTTGAACTCATATGGTGCATAATCTTTGTAAAACTGCTCCAGATGCGGGACGATTTCCTGGAGGAGGGATATATGTCGCACGAAATCTAATGAAGTATATTGCCTTGATGATATTTCACAGTAATGATATCCTTCCATATGCTGTGACTGTTGATGACCCGCCAAAATGATTTGGTCAGCAGCGCAATATTAAATTCCCGAACACTCAATATGCCCCATCCTTCCATGTCTTTTGGTCTGCTGATTGCAGATAAACTGCACAATGCGAACTTCCTTTTGCCATCTGACCCCCCCCACAGAAAATGAGTTATAATGCTGTTAATATTGGTAATAACTCCAGTGGGAATATATAGCAAATGCCCCCAGAACACCATCATCTGCGTGAGGACTGACTGTATCATTATTAGACGACCACCCTTAGTCAGCCACCGATGGGACCAAGAATGAATTTTATCTCTGAATCTGTCCAAAATCCAGTTCCAATCGCTATTCCGGTATCCACATGGCTTAATGAAGAAGCCCAAATATTTGATTCCTTCTGCAGCCAAACGAATGTCCACCCCTAGGAAGCCAGCGATGAAACTAATCTCTTGAAAGTCCCCATGACCATATATGAGAATGGATTTACTGCAGTTAATGGCCAGACCTGTTGCTGAGTGAAAACGGTTAAAACAGATATGGATATAAAACCAATGGTTTCTAATCAATTGGCCGAATAGCAATAAATCGTCAACAAACAGAGAATGAGTAGTAGATACAGAGTTAGAGAATGTAAAACCCTTGATGAAGCCCTTCTCTTCAGCCGAGTGCAGTATTCTCCTGAAACCATCCATGACGAGGATGAAAATAAGTGGAGACAGTGCACATCCCTGTCTCAGCCCTCTGCCTGCCTTAAAGAATTTTGTAGGGGACCCATTTACCATGACTGCATAACTGATGTTAGAAATGCACGACATCAACCATCGAATGATGCGAACTGGTAGGCCTACCTTGAGTAGAAGAATCCTGATAAAAGACCAGTCGATTGAATCATATGCCTTATGGAGGTCAACCTTCATAATCAAAGCTTCCTTCTTTCCGGAATGCATGGAGTGCATCACCTCCTGAGCGATGGCGATTGCATCATGGATGGACCGATCTTTTAGAAAACCATATTGTTCTGCCGAAATATGCCTGGATAATACTGCCTTGATCCTGTTAGCAATGATCTTAGAAGTGATCTTGTATATGAGGTTGCATAGTGCAATAGGTCTAAATTCTGCAAAGGACTGTGGATCCGCCACTTTGGGAATGAGCGCAATAAAGGTTGAGTTCAAATTTGCTGGCATAATACCTTGTATGCGAAAATTTTCTATCATATTTGTCAGCTCAGTCCCAATGATATCAAAGAAAAATATGAAGAACTCTGCGGTCCATCCGTCCGGACCGGGGCACTTGTCCTTTGAAAAAGATTTGAGCACCGACAGTACCTCATTCCCCTTTATGACTTCATCTATTAATGAAATATCCTCATCTTGGAAAAATCTGGTGAAGTGGTTCAATACCCATACCTGATTATCCGCTGAGATCGTGGATTCCTTCTTGTAGAATTCTGAATAATATGTAAAGGCCTCCTTTTGTATTTCAGCAGTATTCACTACAAAACTGCCGTCATTCCTTTTAATACGCCATATGGCGTTCCTACTTCGCCTTGCATTGGCAGTTTTGTGAAAGAAACGTGTGTTTAGGTCCCCTTCCTTAAGCCATGTAATCCTGCTCTTAAGCTTCCAAGTCACTTCCTCGATCCGTAGTATTTCCATTTTTCTGGCCCCAAGCTCCTTCAGCAGGCCCATGGTCGCTTCGTCAGGAATGGAGGATGTGAAAGAGGAATACAGGTCTGTCATCTGCATAGTGATGCTCCGCAACTCTTTTTTCAGCGCATCCTTCTTACAGATCTCCCAATTCTTTGTAGCAGCCTTGATCTTTTGTAATTTATGGTGAAAAAGATCCCAGTCCTTGAGGCTCGGGTCATCCACCGGGGACGTCCATAGAGCCGATATCATACCCGTGTATTCCTCGTCGGCGAGCCATATCCTATTAAACTTGAAAGGACGACCAGAAATGTCATCACTGCATCGCCATGTAAGTTTTATTGGCGTGTGATCCGAGATTGGGGAGAAAATAATTTCAGATCGAGGCATGCCCCATCCATCAATGAGGTTACTCTGAATCAGGACCCGGTCCAATCTTTTACCTATATACTCTATACCCGCCCTCCTGTTTGTCCAAGTCGGCAGAAGTGGAATCGGCCTAATGTCCACCATGTGGAGATCCAGAAAACTGTCTGTCAGAAAAGCAGATAAAGGATCCCTGCGTGCTGTTGTGCCCCATATTTCGTCATCCCTGAGTGTGGAATTTAGATCACCCATAAGAATAACATTCTGGAGCTTGAGGATGCCAGAAAATATCATGCGCTGCCAAAAAACGAGTCCGTTGCAGCATGGTGCGTATATATTAATGATATTGATCAGCTCCGCCCTCCCTCTAAGATAACCCTCAGCATGGTGCGTATGAGAGCCACTGGTTTTGTGGCCACTATGTGCATTTCAGTTTTGCCATCGTGAGCTCGTCGTGTGTCTACAATATCAACCATCCAGCCAGGTTTTCTTTTTGTCAGTGGCATTTAATAACTTCAACATTTTGGCTTATTCGCCCTCACCCTCATGAAATCCTGTCATTATATTTGGGTGCTATTTTTTTCCACGATTTGCTACCTTTTCAACGCCTGCTCATGACCATCGTGAGCCTATTACTGTCAACCTCTACTCCTGGTAAGGCGTTACTCTAAGCATTTTTGGCATTCCACCGCTCTTTCTGACACCTCTATTTCCCTGGCATGGTAGAAACGCCTGTCTCCCTATCTCTCTTAAATGTTCGCATTCTTTTATTAACGAGTTTGCACATTCAATGTTACCCAGGAATTACTACATTGTCATGGTTCTAATGTTTCTCTGCCAAAGTTGTATCATCCAGTTACTCCATTCATCACTGGGTCTCTTTATTCTTTGAATTTTTTATCCATCAACCCAAACATCGGAGGTGTTGAGCCATACTTAAACAATGTTAAGAAGTTCAGTTATTTTCATTTTAATTTCGTTGATCTAGACAGAAAGTTTTGGGGAAATGGAATGCTCTGGTCCACGAATTATTGAATAAATGTTTTCCTTGGCCATAGATTAACCTAATCGGCTTTGGATTTTTTTCTCTTCCAGAAAAGCCGGTAAATCGGTTGTTTCGTTGTTTAAAAGGAACATACTTACACTTAAATTAGAGCCCTAGTCTTTCATCGGAGCTTTTATCCATGTAAAAAGGAAAAATTGTATATATGTGATTTCTCTCAATTTTGAGATGTTAACCAAATCTTCTACTATAACCATAGTCTTGAACCCGAGTATTGTGCTAGAGATATTTCCATAAGTCGGATCTGTGTGATTTGATCAGAATTCAAAACTGCAAGTTTAAGTCGTCATCTTGACAAAAAAAAATAGTTGTCATTGTCATGAGGCCACCGTGGTGTTGTTGATCATCAGGAATATTAGCATTGGAGGTTTTTGTTGGCACAAGGGTATCCCATTTTCTATGGTCGCATAACACTCCACTAGCCATACTCCAAGCCCGCGGAGTAGCCACACTGTGTTGTGACTGACATTATTCATGGTATTCATCCGTTCTCGAGCTAGTGGTATTCATGGTATTGACTATGGTTTCTGTGCGTTTTAACATGGTTTAACATATATATATAATCCTCCACCGTAGTCGTTCAGACTCCTCCGGCTACTACCTTGGCTTACGGCATTGAACGTCGACGATGAGGCTATTTTCAGGCATTTGTGCCATCTAATGTTTGAGCCATCTAATTGAACCAGTCGGAGATTGTGGGCTGCTTACAAATTGAGAAAAGAGGTTGGGCCATGCTACGTGGAATGGTATGAATATTTAGGCTGATTGAACTGATTCTTATTATATGTTGGGATGATACGTTAAACTATATCATGTGGTTCGTATATTATATGTATATGAATGTCGAACATGCTCTGTATATATGCGTTGGTTAATCTCAGGGCGTTGATTACTGTATGTATGCTTGGTATGGGAGAAGCACCACTTCAAAAATAAGGAGAAGAGACGACCAATTTAATATCTCATACCTATATATATGAGACATATATGCCAACAGAAATGTGTTGTTATAGTACAACCATAGCACATACGTTTAAATTAGGAATAAAATAGCACATACGTTCAAATCAGGAATATGGTAATGCATAAATGATTCATTATTGTTACCAGGATTCTTCTTTGGAGAAGAGAATATGCTCATCGATTTCTGGCTAAGGGTACTTTTCATATGAAACTTTGGTGCATTCTACCCATATGGGATTTGATGGCTACGTGTGGGACTTATTCATCACTATGTTCCAATGTGAATATTTGTATGGGTTAAAGCTAAAGCCCACTCATCTGGAGAATTGTTCAATAGACACACGTGTGAGATGCCTGTAAGGCTTGAAGCAGTGAGTCATAATATTCTTTGTGCATATTATCAGTCTCTATATGTTGCATTGTTTTGAGCTTTGAGAATTATTTAGTTCATGTATTGAACCATTTATATATGCCTTGAGAGGGTTGTAAAACACCAGATTTTGAATGTTAGGCTTGTAAAACAGAAAAAATTCAAGCCAAAACATATATGTGCACTATATCGGTTTTGTTTGTGTGAGAGAGCATTACAACTGGTATTTTTTATATTTGGAATATTCAATAAGTTCGGATTGATCTAGTCTTGCTTTTTCCCAAACTTTATGATATAGAACTGCTAAATATTTTAATATGTTTTATTGTAGATTTTATTGCAGAAGGGATGGTAAACATAAACAAGAATATTTTCTATGATATTAAAACATGTTTAGAGTATACACAGGTGAAGGTAGATTTTTTGGAGCTTGAATCTCAGCTTCAGTGAGTAGAATTACAATGGTGGAGTCATAATTCTAAACGTGTTTCTGTTGAGAACATTGAAATAGACTCCCATAAGTAGCAAATCAATAATGTTGTAGTTGGTTCATATCCAATGCCCAATGAAGCAGATTTACATGCAGGTGCAGAAGTTTAGTGTGCACTTCCCAAGTCCATCATCAGACCGTGGGAAGAGTTTTTCCATAAAAAGCACAAAACTAATCTTGGATATGACAAGGATGTGTCCTTTCTTATTCCATATTACTCAAATCCCATCAAGTTCAGAGTGTTGGATTCCTTCATAACAGTTCACCTTCAGATGTTCCAAATTATGCTCCTCTTCCACAGCATCAACAACATAATATTAAATGACAACATTGTGACCGAGTTGGCATATAAAATATCATTGTTTTGATATTCATCCATGTAAGCATTTTCATAAAACTAATCATTATTCAAACAGATGCTTCAAAAACAAGCCTCCTGCAAGAACAAAGATTCATCTTGGATGGATCGCTTCTCAGCAATGGGTTTCAACAGCCAAGAAGATATTCCAGTCATATGTCAGAACTTTTTCTAAGTATTGAACAGTCTTGCAGTTTATTTTTCTCCATCTCCTCGCCTTGTATCTGACACGGGAAAGTGATGGTCATATACAAGCTTCAAAGCCACATCAAGTGAGCCTGAGCCACAACCTGCCATACCATATTCAGAGTTGTAGCCTAAGCATGCCTTTTCGATGCAGGAGCATGAGGCCTTGAGGAAAAGGACTTCAATTTTATTCCAAAAATACAAAAAAAGTTTACAAGCAAAGGAGTGGGTTCCTTTAGCTGTCAATTTATAGTTTTAGTAGATAGGGTTTGAACTGTTATTTAGAGATTTGAACTACTTTGTAATTAATTCAATGTATTTAGTTTTTAGTTGGTATTTTTAGGGAGAATATCGTGCAGATGGATTTTATCCAAAATTGGACAAATTCGATCCTTTGAATTAGATTTGAATGATTGTATAAATAGTATTTTTTGTGTAAGTTTTGAAGGTGTGGAGCAGGATTTCGACTGTGGAATAATTGAATTGAAGAAATTTGATTTCCTCTGTATCTCTGTGAAATATATGTGTGACTGTCAAATCCTGGAGGTTTTTTTATTTGTAACCAAAAGAGCTTCGAAACCGTCCGATCAAAGAAGATCAGGGAATAACGCACAAAAATATGTGCACGGATTAGTTTAATTTTCGAATGCGAATATGTTATAGTTTCAAAGTTTAATGCCTTTTGGTTCCACGGGTAGATTAGAGGTTCAACATATTCTTGGCTAATTTTAGGTGGCTACAGTTTTAGCAGAAGAGATAAGTTTGGACGTTGAATGACTAAAACTCCAAAGAAGTCCCGAGAAGAATTTTCAACCAAGACAGAAGAAGTGATATCGAAATTTGGGAGATTGTCCCTAACACCTGCAATTAGCCCACCATTTGTGGTATCATAGCAGCCTTTAGACACTGAGAAATATCTCAAAGATCAGGAAAATAAATCCAACATGGTTGTCAGAGTTGGAAGAGGAGGTGGTGTTGGTCGAAGAAGAGGAAGACCAGTTGCAAATGCTGAAGTTTTGGAAGCTATGCAACAGATGCAAGCTAGATTAGAAGCAATGGAAATGGAAAATCAAAGAGATGTAGATGCTGGAGATGTGAGAGAGCCTGAAGTTGAAGCTGCAGAAGAGGGGGAACCTGTAGAAGTTACTCCTGAAATGAGATTATTTAAATCAGTGTTGGGATCCACATCTAAACCGAGACTTAAAGTTTCAGTTTTTACAAGAGGATTAAACCCAGAGGAGTTGATAGATTGGGTTAATGACATGGATAATTTATTTGATTATGAAGAAATGGAAGGAAAAAGGGTGAAATTTGTTGTCACAAAATTGAAGGGACATGCAACACTTTGGTGGGATGGAGTGCAGGCAGAAAGAAGGAGACTTGGTAAGAAGCCAATGAAAAATTGGAACAGGATGGTGGCAAAGTTGAGAAGTAAGTTTTTTCCAAGTGATTATCAACTTTCATTATTTAGACAGATGCAGAATCTTAGACAGAGTTCAATGACAGTAAAATAATATACAGAGGAATTTTACAAAGTGAGCATAAGAGTAGGGAAAATTCAAGATACAGCAGGGAAGATTGCAAGATATGTGAATGGTCTCAGAATGGAGATACAAGATAAGATAAGTCTGTTGTCTCATAAAATAGTGGAAGAGGCTTATCAGATATCCTTTAAGGCTGAAGAAAAACTCATGAGGAAGCAATATGCCAGAGGTAGAGGTAATTTCCGAGGAAGAGGAAGTTAAGGTGGTGGAGGAAGATCTACAGCACCTAGAGAATGAGCTAGCAGCAGCTCAAGTCAGCATACACCCACAGAAGGTGATGCAAGTGGTAGAAAGATTTTTTCCAGAGGAAGAGGAGGTAGAGGCAGAGGAAGAGAAATCAGATGCTATAGATGTAATAAGCTGGGACACAGAGCTTATGAATGTCCAAAGAATGTAGGGACAAATCAGAGAAATGTAATTGTTGCTCAGAGTGAAGAGGAAGAAGCAAAGGTGCCAGAAGCAGAGAATATACCAGAGAAAGGAGAATCTTTGGTAGTTAAGAAAGTTATATTAAAACCAACTAAGGAAGTTTTTGAACCAACACAGAGAAAGTCTTTGTTTAGAAGTGTGTGCAAGTTCAAGGAAAATGTTGTCAAATGGTAATTGATAGTGGCAGCACTCATAATTTGGTCTCTACATAAGTGGTGGAGAAATTGAAATTGAAGACAAAGAAACATCCAACACCCTACAAGGTGTCATGGCTTCATAAAGGACATCAGTTGTTAGTGAATGAACAGTGTGAAGTGGAGTTCCAGTTGGGCAGCGACAAAGACAAAATTATGTGTGATGTGATGTTTATGGACGTATGTCACATATAGTTGGGTAGACCTTGGCAGTATGACAGAGGAGCTATGCATGATGGAAAAAAGAACACATACAAGTTTTGTAAATATGGTGTAAATCATACATTGTTGCCTATAGAAGAAGAAGATGCATCAAGAATACCTAATCCGAAAGCTTTATTACTGAGTGGAAAAGAATACCTGCAACAGATTGAAGATGATGAGGTAAAATTTGCATTAATTTGCAAACCCAAAGTAGTAATTACTTCCATTAAAATTTCTGATTTACCAATTGAAATTCAAGAGATGCTAGAAAATTACTGTGATATCATTGTAAATTATTTTCCTAATGAATTAATACCTATTAGAAAGATCAGCCATCATATAGATTTGATTCCAGGAGAAAATTTTCCAAATAAAGCAACATATAGGATGACTCCCACAGAAAACAAAGAAATCAGAAAGTAGGTGCAGGAACTGTTAGATAAAGGACTGATCAGAGAGAGTTTGAGTCCTTGTGCAATGCCAACAGTGTTGAGTCCAAGAAAAGATGGAGGTTGGAGAATGTGCATTGACTCAAAAGCAATCAACAAAATAACAATCAAGTATAGATTTCCTTTACCTAGAATTCAAGATTTGATGGATTGTTTAAGTGGGGCAAGATATTTTACAAAATTGGATTTAAAGAGTGGCTATCATCAAATTAGGATAAGGAAAGGAGATGAATGGAAGACGACCTTTAAAACAAATGAAGGGTTGTATGAATGGATGGTAATGCCGTTTGGATTATCAAATTCTCCTAGTACATTTATGAGGCTTATGAATGAAGTACTGAAATAATTTATTGGTAAATTTGTAATAGTATATGTGGATGATATATTAATCTATAGCAAAACTAAAGAAGAAAACATGAGACATATAAATTATGTCTTAAGGAAGTTGCATCAGGAAAAGTTGCTGGTAAATTTTAAAAAGTGTTCATTTATGAAGAAAGGGTTGATATATTTAGGCTTTGTTGTTTCTGCTGATGGATTGAAAATGGATCCAGAAAAGATAAACGCAATCATAGATTGGTCTTCGCCTAAGAGTGTTTTGAGGCAAGAAGTTTCCATGATCTTTAGGTTTTTATAGAAAATTCATAAGGAATTTTAGTAAGATCAATTCTCCTATTGTTCACGCTATAAATAAGGATAGACAACCATTTAGATGGACTGATGAAGCAGAGAAAAAATTTCAATTGTTGAAACAAAAGATAACAGAAAAGCCCATCTCAGTTTTGCCTTATTTTAACAGGCCTTTTCAAGTGAAATGTGATGCCAGTGGGGAAGCCATTGGAGCTGTGTTAAGTCAAGAAGACAGACATGTAGCTTATTTTAGTGAAAACCTGAATGAGACAAGAAGGAAATATTCTTCTTATGACAAGGAATTTTATGCAGTTATGCAGTCATTAAAGAAGTGGAGACATTACTTGATGTCTAAAGAGTTTGTGCTTTATTCAGACAATCATGCATTGCAGTACACTATGCAACAGCCAAAATTGAATCAGAAACATGCAAAATGGGTGGAATATCTTCAAAGTTTCAATTTTGTATTAAAACATATAAATGGCCAAGCAAAAAAATTAGCAGATGCCTTAAGTAGAAAAAAAAAATTAATTCAAGAAAGTCAAATTCAAGTGTTGGGTTCTGATTTTCTTAAAGAATTGTATAAGACATATTTGGATTTTAAAGAGGCATTTGAAGCATGCAATAATCATGTTTTGTTGGATAGAAGTAAGTGGCTGGACTTTTTCTTGCAAGAAGGTTTGTTATTTAAAATAAATTAGCTGTGCATACCAAATTGTTCTATGAGAGAAAATTTAAATAAGGAGAAACATAGTGGTGGACTTGGTGGACACTTTGGTGCAGACAATACTTATGAACAGCTGGGTCATTTTTATTTTTGGCCAAAGATGAGATTTGAAGTGGAGAAATATGTGCGAAATTGTTAAGTTTGTCAGTATGCAAAAGGAAGGAGTCAAAACACAGGTTTGTATGTTCCATTACCTATTCCAAATAGACCTTGGGATATGGTAAGTATGGATTTTGTTTTGGGTTTACCTAAAACACAGAGAGGGGATGATGCAATTTATGTTGTAGTTGACAGATTTTTTAAAATGGCACATTTTATTCCATGTTATAAAACCAGTGATGCTACTCATGTTGCTAATTTGTTTTTCAAAGAGATTGTAAGGTTGCATGGGTTACCTAAAAGCATTGTCTCTGATAGGGACACCAGATTTGTTGGTCATTTTTGGAAGACATTGTGGAAAACGCTTGGTACTAAACTAAGTTTCAACTCAGCTTATCACCCTCAAACTGATGGACAGACTGAGGTGGTGAACAGAAGCTTGGGTAATCTTTTGAGAAGCCTTGCAGGTGAACATCCTAAACAGGGGGATCAAATTTTGGCACAGGCTGAATATGCTTATAATGACTCTCATAACAGGAGTACAGGCAGAGTCCATTCCATATAGTTTATGGAATGCACCCAAGAGGAATGTATGAACTAAGAAATTTGGGAAAAGCAGAGATGAGAAGTGCTAAAGGAGAAGATTTTGCTTCAAAAATTCAAGCAATACATGAACAAGTAAAACAACAATTACAGGACAGCAACATCAAGTACAAGAGCAGAGCAGATTTGAAGAAGAGAGAAGTTAACTTTGAGGTTGGAGATTTTTCTCTAGCACACCTGAGAAAGGAAAGATTTCCAAAAAGGGCATATAACAAGTTGATATTTAAGAAAATTGGATCATGCAGAGTATTGAGAAAATTTTCTGCAAATGCATATAAAATTGAATTACCCCCTGACATTGGAATATCTTCAATGTTGTTGATTTGTACAGGTATGAAGACAAAGACACAGATGATATATCTGAAGGCAAAGAAGAGATTGATTGGTTGAAACAGTTACCCACAGCAAAGACATTTCAGCCAGAGAATATTTTAGACAAAAAATTGTCTAAGAAGACAAGAGGACAGGAGTATTTTCAGTATTTGGTCAAGTGGAAAGATCAACCAATTGCATATGCTACTTGGATGACAGATACCATGCTACAGAAATTGGGTAGTTATGTAGGGGAGCCCATGGACAGGATCCCATGAAGAATTTTGTCCTCAGGAGTCTAATGCAGGAGCATGAGGCCTCGAGGAAAAGGACTTCAATTTTATTCCAAAAATACAAAAAAAGTTTACAAGAAAAGGAGTGGGTTCCTTTAGCTGTCAATTTATAGTTTTAGTAGATAGGGTTTGAACTATTATGTAGAGATTTGAACTGATTTGCAATTAATTCAATGTATTTAGTTTTTAGTTGATATTTTTAGGGAGAATATCTTGTAGAGGGATTTTATCCAAACTTGGACAAATTCGATCCTTTGAATTGGATTTGAATGATTATATAAACAGTATTTTTTTTGTAAGTTTTGAAGGTGTGGAGCAAGATTTCGACTATGGAATAATTGAATTAAAGAAATTTGATTTCCTCTGTATCTTTGTGAAATATATGCGTGATTTTCAAATCTTGGAGTTTTTTTTATTTGAAACCAGAAGAGCTTTGAAACCGTCTAATCAAAGAAGATCGACAGATAATGCACAGAAATATGCGCACGGATTAGTTCAATTTTTGGATGCAAATATGTTATAGTTTCAAAGTTTAATGCCTTTTGGTTCCACGGGTAGATTAGAGGTTCGACATATTCCTGGATAATTTTAGGTGACTGCAGTTTTAGCAGAAGAGATAAGTTTGGAGGTTGAATCACTGAAACTCCAAAGAAGTCCCGAGAATAATTTTCAACCGAGACATAAGAAGTGATATCGAAATTTGGGAGATTGTCTCTAACACATGCAATTAGCCCACCACTTTGGTTGGTTGTCAGCCTTAAACCATCTATCAGGCTTGAGACCTCCCTTTTTAGGTTAAGCTTCTCCCTCTTCAAAGAATTGGGGACACTTCCTCTAGTAGAAGACTTCAGCTTCTTTCCAGTTTTGGAAGAGTTCCAGGAATTGCGTTAAGCATTCCAGAGTTGGTGGTCATCCTTAAACCACCGAAGGTTGAGACCTCCCTTTTCAGGTTGAGGTTCTCCATTTTTACGCAAGTTGTAGACCTCCCTTTTCCATGTTGAATGTCTCCCTCTTCAAAGCATTAGGATCACTTCCTCTAGCAGAAGACTTCGGCTTCTTTCCATATTTGGAAGAGTTTAAGGAACTGCACTAAGTGTTCCAGTGTTAGTGGTCATCCTTAAATCACCACCTTATACCAACATTTCAAAGAGCACATCCAACCTAGTGTTTCCATGCATTTTTCCACATTTTGTATTATAGATCTCTTCTTGGACTCATACATACCACTTCGGATTAAGGGGGCAATGTTGGGCACCTAATCTACCATGGGTTAAGGTGTATGAGTTGGACATTCAATGGGAGTCCAAAAGACTTTGGAAGATGAATCCAATAGTCATAAGAATGTATTGTAAATGTACATTAATGTTAATTGAAGATGCAATTCATTGTTTTATCCTTCATATCTTCAGTCTTCTGCATGTGTGTCTAACAAATTTTTTTATTATTAAATTATGTTTTTTTTTATATTTTCTTGTATTTTTATTTTTTTGTATCATTTATAAATTGATTTATTTATTTATTTTACATTTTTATGTTTTTTTTTTTTTGCCATTTTTTTTTTATTTTGTTATGTTTTAATATATATTTTTATTTAGTTTTTTTTTTTTTTTTCTCAATGTTTTAATGTTTTTTTTTTTTGTTTTTTTTTTCTGAGAATTAGACAACTTGAAAAATGATTAAATAATCAACATTAAAAATAAATGTGCATACTTAGAACATAAGAAAATTAAAGTGTCAAAAATATGTCTTAAAAAAATGTTGATGTTTTTCAAAATCCACATGAAAATTACCAAATTTTAAACAAATTATCCACGCTTAATACATTAGAAATTTTAAAGTGTCAAAAATAAGTCCTCAAAAAATGGGTTGATGCCTCATCAATAGTTTTCAAAATCAGCATGAAAATCATTAACATTTAAAAAAAAATTTCATACTTGATACATAAGAAAATTTAAAGTGTCAAAAATATGCTCCAAAAAAAAAATCTTTTCTAAATCAACGCTTTTCAAAATCGGATGATTTTTTGCTACCTAAAAAAAACGGGTACTCGGTACAATTCTCGTTTGATAGTTTACATTGTTTTTATATGCACTATATGTATTATATGTAATATGCAAAGGCATCTCCTATATACCCCCCAACCACAAGTCATCAGAGTGTGGGGGGATCTGTTATGCATGGTCAAGCTCGTGATAGATCACTTAGCCCACCCAGAGTGCAAGTTCCACTCATATATCCTGCCTCCGACATCAGTCGGAGTGTCAGAGACAGTGTTTTTTTCTCTGTTGATGATCATGCTACTGATAGTGGGCCTTCTTCGCCTATTTCAGGTACACCTACATTTCTAAATAATATTTAAATTATGTGTTTTTGTCTTGAAATTGTCTTTAATTTTTAAATCGCTTTCAACAAATTCTTATATGTTATTATGCTTCTAGATTGTAAAATGTGTATGTTAAATTATGTTTATGATTTGCAAACCCTCAGCAGGGAAAAGTTGAGGATGATAGTGCAACGGAAATCCCTCTGTGGGATTATGTTACAACTAGTATCACATTGGAGGATGTTACGACCCAGCATACATGGATCACACAAGAGTTGTGTAACATCCCTGCTAGTTCACATATTAGGCGTAGTTTTTCTTTGATGCTAGGTAGCATCAATATTGAGACATACCAGATTTCAGGCCCACAAATCTTCATCCTACATTCCATACAGAGGATTAGGAGGCATGAGGTGAGAGGCCCACATACTTGGGAGGTGGTGAAAGAGGCCACCAAGAAAATTGATGTTCATGAGGATTTGTTTGACATCCCTCCATATCGCCCTATTACACATAAAGGTATCATTCCATTCAAATATTTTAAGAATGTTGATGCATCCCCTTTTGCATATGATCGATTCATTGGAGCTTGGGGCGAGTTCCCCCACCATGACAAAGTCACCCTTTATTTTTCCAAGCATATATATGTAAATTTTGTGCTACATATGAGGTTGGATTTCACTTATACCGGATCTCATTATTATGGACCTGGATTGGGACGTACCTGTGATCGTGACAGGGCTCATAGGGACCTTGGGCATGTACCACCACCTCTGAGATTGTTGCCACTACCGTTTCGGAGCATGTTACTGCTGACAGAGCTAGAGGAGTCATTGCAGCTTGGTGTTGAGATCAGGGATACCATTGCAGATAGCATGCAAACTTCATTGGTCAGTGTGTGTGTTGAATTGCATGGAGAGATTAGAAAACCACCACCGTCGCTTCATGACCTACCAATTCCTTTATATGATGATTCATTTCTCGCAAGTTTACCCATTGACCAGCTTTTGTCATAATACGCACGTATGTGTTGTGATGCCATCCATGATATTTGGAGGGTGCACGGTCCGCGTGACATAGAATATATATATATATACGAAATTGTTTACTCTTATCATCAAATTATGCATAATTATTTATATTAATTTAGTTCGTACTAGATTTCATTTAAATTAATAGGTTCGTGATAACATGTATATACAGCCTAGTTACATGGATGAGCTTATGAGGTCGTTCAAGGGGGTAGTTGAGCAGTTAGGCCATCCTCCCCCAATGCATGTTTCCATGGATTCTCCTCCACCTCCACCTCATAACACTCATGTGGACGAGAGTTATTATGTACAACCCACATGGACCAGCAGTTGAGGTAAACTTTTTTATTCCTAAGATTTCAACATCTTCTTTTATAAGTTACATGCGTGCTAATTAATTCATAGACTAATTATAATTTTTCCTTGCCATTGTGTACACAAGCCCATATGCAGAGTCTTGTCAATGTCTTAGTTAAGTGGATGCATGAGTTGGATGTTGGGCATAGAGGCATTGACGATGCGAGTCCATCGATGTAGGCCCCAATTTTTTAGCCACGGGAAGGGGAACACCAAACCCAAATTCATTAGACCCCCATCATATCTGACTTTCATTTGGTCTCAAGTGAGGTTAGTAGATTCATATGTGTAATTTAAAATGTGGTTTGAAATCATTTATTTCCATATTCTTTATTTTATACAAATATGATCTAATTATTTTGAATTTGAATGTGTCATATTGCAGTACCAGATTATGGACACTTACTATATGCAGCGAAACTCACATAAGAGTTCTAGAGATATTTAGAGTAGATATTTTGTATATTTTCAGGTCCATTTCATAGAGCAGATTCACAAGTAATACATACATTGTATATTTTCATACATGGACAGTTTATGGATGTACATGAACATTATTTCAGTTTATGGATGTTCATGTGATATTTGTAATTTTTATATATTTTCATATGGTAGTTTATTGATACATTCATTATTTAAATTTATAGATTTGTATTAATCTTGTTTATGGATGTTCATTAAATTTTGAATTTTATTGATATGTTAAAATTATTTCGCTAGTTTAAAAAAAAATCAATATACTATGACTTTTATAAAAAAAATATAACAATTTTGATGTCTAGTTTCATAGACTAAGAAAATAATTAAAATCTTAAGTTATAATGCAAGTCACTTTGATAACTAAAATGAACTAAAATATATGATGGTTGAATTAAAAAACACAAAAAGAAATGAAATAAGTTTTAAATTCAATTTTAAAATATGTCCGGTAAACAAAAAATAAGTTATATTTTATTTTATTTATTTTGAGTTCATCAACAAGAGCTTAGTCATAACATGATATTTAAGTCGTATGTATTGAAATTTAATATACCAAAAAACAATTAATGATATATGTTTCTATAATTTTATATATAAATAAATATGAACTTTCTTAAATTTACTTGTTATCTCTAGGTTCAATTAAAAAACACAAATGAAAGTGAAAAAGTTTTATTCAATTTTATTTATTTTGAAGCCATCTACAAGATCTTAGTCATTGATATAAGTGCAATATTATTATCATGCGAGTCACTTTGATACTTGAAATGAACTAAAATATATCATGTATCGATTTAATATTGAGCATGGAAAGAATTACAATAATAATTCATATTGTCTTGTTCAAAGTATCTTTTAGTAATAAAAAATCTATATACAAAAATTTTTGTGACCCACCCATATACCATTGCATGGTCAATTTTTTTAAGTATTTCAATCAAATTTTCATCTCAATATTCAATTACAAAACACAAATAGGATTGAAATAAGTGATATTCAATTTTAAAATATGTCATTTAAACAACAAATAAGTTTTATTCAATATTAATTCTTTTGTGATTATCTACAACAGCTTAGTCATAACATGATATAAGTCAATTGTATTGGAATTTAATATAGGTCAAAAAACCAATATATGATAGAATTTCTATAATTTTATATAATGTTATCAACTTTCCTAAATTTACTTAGCTATCCAAGTATTTCAATCAATTCCTTATGATTGAATTAAGTTTTATTCAGTTTTAAAATACATAAATGCAAGAAATCTGCTAACGCTAATGAATTCGAGTTTAAATTAAGAGACACAAATTTCTTCTACTATTATATGGAAAGGAAACACACACAATAGAAACACATGCAATAACATGAAACCATCAAAACACAAGGAAAACAATGATTTTACAGTGGAGCCCACCTGGGAAAAACACCTTTGTTGTTTTGCATTAATTCAGATGATAAATATGGATATATTACAATGATAGCTTCACACATGAAGCACTTCCTACACTGAATTAATAATATCCTGCTCTCTTACTTTCTCTGACCAACACTTAGCCAAAATAGGCCTCTGCTTTCCTCCTATTTCCTTGCGGAATCCTTGAGGAAATTAGCCCCTAAAAAATAGGAGAATGCCCTATTTCCTTGCACAAATTCTAAAGGAATTGATCACCTGCTCCAATGAAAAAACATGTACGATCAACTAGTATACAATTGACAACAATGTGCCTTTTCCTCCACCTCACCTAGGCAATTCGAATTCCATGCATGACTAGAGCTATTTTTAGTAAATTGATCTGTTAACTAAGAGATCAGTGAGTTAACAACAATTACGACTACTCAACTAAACTTCAATTGACTCTATTCTAAACTAGAGCTCATATAGTTGAGTTTAACTAACAATAAATCCATTAGATTGCTAGATTTTAGCAATCAACTCATGCACAAATCTACTTCTAGCCTACAAACATGAATTGATTGATTTAACTAGGAGACAAAGCTAGGTCACTCTAGCTAACTACAATCCAATTCATCTTGCTGATGTGGAAAATTGACTAAGGCACAAGTCAAATGAAGCATTTTCTTGTTACAATTTTAACGCTCCCTCTTCGCAAGAAAAGGATTTTTCCCAACCCCAATCCTACTCTAGTGGAATGTATTGTTACACAACTATCACTCCCTCTCACTATTGTTTTTTCCACTACAACAATTGTGACTAAGAAGCATCCAAAATACTAAATCAATTGTGTCTTTGAGTTGTAACTATCTCCTGATTCTTTGAATGCTACTAGCCTGCAACTGTCACCCAATATATGATTGCATCAACTGTGATTGATCCTTCTACTACTGAATAATGTGGGCCCCTATAGTAAGGGTAATGATCCATGAGAATATTATAATGCAATTGTTATTGCTCTCATATGGACCCTACCAAAATATTTGCAACTATGGGACTAAGGCTCTACATTGCCCCATCTAACTCCTAAAGGTATGGTTGCATGCATGGTGCAATCTACCTCTAGCTTGTAGATATTTTTAACTGGAACACCAAAAAATTTTACTTGTACAGTAGCAACATGCTTCAGAAAATCCTTCCCTTTACTAAACAGCACATCATATCCTTTGTCTTCAAGTACAGCTATAGAAACTAGATTTTTCTTCAAGTCGGACACATACATGACATCATTTAGATGAAATATGGGAACCTACCTCCCTCTTAAAGGTGCTTTCTGCAATCCCTTTGGTACTATACCTTCCATAATCTCCAAGGTCTATGTGTAATTGTAGGTCCTCCTTTAAGCTGCTAAATAACTCCTTATTTCTTGTCATATGATATGAAGCACCAGAGTCTATGTATCACTCACTCCCTCCTACAGTGCTTTCCATGTAAGAAATGAGGGTGAAATCCAACTCGAATTGTGATTTGAGAGCATATCATCCTGCTCTTATTGTAGTTCCTTACTGGATTTCTTGTGTGGACACTTGGTTGCATAGTGTCCATACTCATGGCAGGGAAAGAATTTAATTTTACTGAGGTATTTATTCTTTCCATGGTTCTAGATGGATTATGCCTCGCCTTGGGCCTTCTTGACTTTTCCATTCTTTCCTTTTCCAACTAGTGCATAATCTTCTTCCTCATCAAATCTAGATGTGACACCATCTCTAGTGTTTCTTCTAATATCCTCATGAACCAAATCAGACCAAAGTCTCTCCCAATCTAGTAGTTTGTCTCCTCCATTAACTGAATCTTGATAGATGTGCTGGGATTTCAGAATGCCAAGGAGTGTTAAGCTCCCAAGTTTAGATGATGGAACATTTTTTCCTACTCCCCCAAGTTCAACTCGAACCTAAGTGACTTTGGATAGGTATTGAGCAATGGTTTCATTGTTTTGCATTCAAATGCTCCTGAGTTTATCTCTCAATGCTAATTTCTTGGCGTCACTGCTACCCTATAATATATCTGAGAGAGTTTGCATATTGAAAAATGGGTCTTGTTTTCATGCAAGTTAGAAACCACATGATCTCTGACACCCTCCAAAATAATCCTACTGCCCTTTGTTGTGTCTTTCTTTCACTAAGAAAATGCTTGTGCATATGATGTTGTTAGTTTTGGAATATCAATTTGTGTATATTCACATACTCCAGTGTCATCCAGGACAGCGTCCTTCCTGTCTTTCCAAGCACAAAAAATTGATTTTCCCTCCAATTCATACTCAAGCATCAATCCATCGAAAGACATTTTTCCTACACTAAAGAGAATATGCACTAAAAACTCTGCAAATAAAAATTTCTCTGAGAGAAGATTTGAAATAAGATTTCTATGTAGTCTTTTGTAGCTCTGATACCATGTAGAAATGGAAAGAAATTTTCTACTGCTAATTAATTCAAGCTTAAATCAAGAGACACAAATTTCTTCTACTATTATGTGTAAAGTAAAACACCCAATAGAAACACATGCAATAAAATGCAACCATCAAAATACAAGTAACACAATGATTTTACAAGGGAACCCAACTGGGAAAAATCCCTCCACTGCTTTGCATTAATTCAGATAGAAATATGGATCTATTACGATGATAGCTTCACACATGAAGCACCACCCACACTGCAATACTGATCTCCTGCTCTCTGACCTGCCCTGACCAACACTTAGCCAAAATAGACCTTTGTTTTCCTCTTGTTTCCTTGTGCAATCCTTGAGGAAATTAACCCCTAAAAAATAGGATAATTCTCTATTTCCTTGTGCAAGTCCTGAAGGAAGTGATCACCTACTCTAATGCAAAAAGATATGCACTCAACTAGTATACAATTGAAAATTACAAGGTACTTTTTCCTCCACCTCACCTAGGAAATTTGAATTCCATGCATGAATAGGTTTAATTTTAGTAAATTGGTCAGTTAATTGAGAGATCAGTGAGTTAGAAACAGTTACTTCCACTCAATTGAAATCCTATTGACTCTATTCTAGACTAGAGCTCAGATTATTGAATTTAACTAACAACAACTCTACTAGTTTTCTAGATTTTAGAAATAAACTCATGTAAAACTATACTTCTAGCCTACAAACTCGAATTGATAGATTGAACTAGGAGACAAAGCCAGGTCACTCCAGCTAACTGTAATCCAAATGATCTTATTGATGTGGAAAATCGAATTGCTCCATTTGACTGAGGAACAAGTCAAACGAAACTTTTTCTTGCTAGAATTCTAACATGAAAAACTCAAATATGATTGAAATAAGTTTTATTCAATTTTAAAATATGTGGAGATATAAAAGTTACAAATAAGTTTTATTTGGTTTTATTCCGTTTGAGATTATCTACAAGAGCTTAGTCATAACATGATGTGTGTGTGTGTGTGTGTGTGTGTGTGTGTGTGTGTATGTGTGTGTTGCACATTTTGCAATCCAATATGAAGCATGGAAAATAAGAATAATAAGAATGTATTTAATTACAAATAGTTTACAATTTCAAGAAGCAAACATTTTGTCCATGGGGTCTTGGATAGACAGTGACCGAGTGCTTTGTTAAGGCACTGCTTGATGTGATGTCACTGTTTCAATTCCCCACCCCAATCCAGGGGTGATATATTGGACATGATGAAGATGTAGTCATGCCAATCTTACCAAAAAAAAAAAAAACATTTCAATTAAGTGAACATTTTATTCTAGATGAAAATTCAAGTATTGTATTTATGGATAAATTACTATAACATAAAAATAAATGCATGTCATCGATAATTTTTTTGTGCTTACCCTGAAACCAATGCGCAATGTTAATCTAATTACCTTGAAATTAATATACACCATACATCTAGCTACGTCATATCAAAATCAATATCTTCTTTGAAATCAATGCATCTAATGCGAGCAATCAAATAGGATGAGAAATCAACATCTACACTAAAATCAATGCACTTAATGAAGACAATCAAATAGGATGAGAAATCAGCATTTACATTGAAATCAATGCATCTAATGCAAATAATCAAATAGGATTATAAATCAACATCTACACTTAAATCAATGCATCTAATGCAAAAAATCAAATAAGATTAAAAATCAACATCTACACTGAAATGAAAGCATCCAATGCTAGAAATCAAAGAGGATTAGGAATCAACATCTACACTAAAATCAATGCATATAATGCAAGCAATCAAACAAGTTTAGAAATTAACATCTTTAATAAAATCAATGCATCTAATGCAAGCAATCAAATAGAATTAGAAATCAACATATATGCAAAAATCAATGCATCTAGTGTAAGCAATTGTCTTCCCTTTCTCTCCCCCTCCATCTATATCTATATCTCCCTTCATCACTCCTTCTTTGTCTCTCTATCTCACCCCCCAAACACACACACTCTCTTCATATATATGTATCTATCCCTTCCTCCCTCCCTTTATCTCACTTTTCTTCCCTCTCTCCCCCTTCCATCTATATCTCTATCACCCTTTGTCTCTCTATATCACCCAGCAAACATACACAATATATCCCTACCTCTCCCTCTCCCTCTCCCTCTCCCTCGTTGTCTCTCTTCCTCTTCTCTCCCTGTGTCTTCCCTTCTATATCTCTTCTCCCCTAATCTCCTCTCTCCATTTCTCTCCATCTCCCTTGTCACACCCTCTCTCTCTCTCCACCTTTATATCTCTATTTCTTTCTTATTACCTCCCTTTCTCTCCCCCTCCAACTCCATCTTTCTCTCCCTCCCTCTCAAGTCCTCTCTCTCTTCCTTCATCTCTCTCCCTTTCTCTACCACCTCTCTCTCTCTCTCTCTCTCTTTGCCTTTCTATCTCACCCCAAACATACACTCTCTCTCCATCTCTCCCTTGTCACTCCCTCTCTCTCTCTCCACCTTTATCTCTCTATATGTATTTCTTCTTCCCTCAGTATATTTTACTCCAACTCCAACTCTCTCTCCTTCTCTTTATCCTCCTCTCCCTCTCTCCATATTTATGTCCCCTTCTCTCTCTCTTACCTGTCTCTTCCTCTCTCTCTCCTATCCTTCTCTCTTTCTTCACTCCTATTCTCTCTCCCTCACTTTATTTCCATCTCTCCCTTGTCACCTTTTATGTCTCCACCTATATCACTATAGGTCTTTGTTCTTCCCTTCAATATATATCTGAAGCTAATATACATCCCAATATATTAATATATATTATAATGACCAATTTTATATTATATTAAAGTTAATATCATATTTATCCAAAATTAATAATATTAATATCGAAATATATTAATATCAATATTTTAATATTAATATCAAATTTCATACTTTAATATTAATAATAATAATAATTTTTTAATATTAATATTATATTTAATAAGGTTTTTACATGATAACAAAAATTATAATAAAATTTGAAATTTCAATATAGTAAAAACTTTTGTGGAATGTGAATTTATGATCCATACAAATTCAAGGTATATGATAAGGTATATTTTGAGCACGGACAAACATACTTACACATTTCCCCCATATTGAGTTGTAAAATGCACCTCTCGGTGCAATAACATAAAAAATTTCTAATGTCCATAACCTAGATCCAGTTGAATTTTCATTTTTAGTAAAATAATATCATATCAACTTGGTTAAGTTATTAATGGATTAAATTTTAGATCTTTATTGGTTCTAAAATCTAAATTATGGGATTCACATAAGGGTATGAAAAAAATTGCAGGGGCTCGATCGAACTTAATAGCTCGATCAAAGCAATATAGCTCGATCGAGCTCTTGGTTAACCCCATAAATGGCTCGTTCAAGGGTTTAGGAAACCCTCAATCGAGCTATTTCAATTTAGAATTTAAGCACTCAATTGAGCATTTTAAGTTCTCGATGAAGCTTTTGAGGTCCTAAAACCACAATTTTACCACCCCTTTTGCAAATTTTTCTACAACACCATTTTGTACCCTAGTGGACTTGGGGAAAAATTTGTCCTTAGGTGGCGGAGTTGATCAGGTTGTATTCATGAAGGAATCCTCTATCTAATGGAATATGAGTTTGACATTTTCGAATTCACATTATATTTTTCATCTAATTTTTTGTAAACATAATGCTTGAAATTTTTTTGGACAATTTTAAAGAGTTTGAGCAAAGAATCAATGACATAAAATATACATAACGAAAAAATTTCAAAAAATTACCTATCTTCATTTACGAGTCCTCTTCAAAAGGGTACTCTTTATTTTTCAATTTATTTAAATAGTTGAAAAAACCATTACGCGAACACATGTCTGCAAAATACAATTGAAATACTACTTCACCAACATCGAAAAATAATAAAAAATATAATTTTTCATAAAACAATAAATTTTTAACATGAAAAGCTTAGTTCTCTTTGTGTAGGTCATATATATATATTAGATTAAGTTATGTTACACGAGCACACGCATACATATTAAGATGTGCGAAACTTTGCAAGGAAAAGCATTTCATTTAATGGAAAATTGACATATTATATAGCACTAAAAAAATTGCAAAAAATATTATTAGGACAACATATATCTCTACAAATTGTATTTTTACTCCAAATCAAAATTCACAATGCTTATATGAATTTTGGGGGCTTCAATTCGATAAAAGAGTAAAATTTTGAAATTTCATCGTTGCATTTAACCCAAAAGTGTAACCCATTGTCATGCATTCACCCATTCATTTTTTACAAAATTTTAAACATATAAACCAACCACATCATTAAATAAACACATTTACACATAAATATGGAAAAAAAACATTAAAATATATGATGTAGTGGATGTCAAATAAAAAATGATACATCATTGAATTCAATGTTGAATCCTAAACCCTCATCTTTAATAGCACCTTCTAAGCATTAAATAGAATAGAAAAGACTTAACATATCAAACTGAGATTTTGTTTCAATGATTGGCACATTTTTACTAGGATAATGAAAGAGGAGTTCAACAATCACTACCACCAACATCGAGGTATGTAGAGGGCTCAGTGCTTTTCATTAAACATTGGTTCCATATCCTCATAAATAGGAACATTGTGATCCCCCAAATCCTAAAATTCTTAAAACTATTAAGACCATTGGATATTGAGTATGATCTAAAATTCTACGTTCTCCATATGAAATCCAATAAAATTGTAACCAATCTTAAACATCATGAAACAATTAATAGTAAACTTAAAAATTTAAGTAAAAAAATGAAAATGATTTAACAGTGTTATTACATAGCATTAATAGAGCTTGGACAAATCCACTTGCCTCACACTTGGAATCCCTATAATTTTTTTTTTTTTTTTCCTTTTATGCTCGAAAGGGAAAAAAAATTAAAAGAGCCGATTTTTTTAGGACACAAAAGTTTTAAAAATGAAATAAAATAAAATAAAAAAAGGGGGAGAGGCCATAGGCCTGACGACCCGCCCAACAGTCGCCGCAGCCGAAAGAATTGAACAAGTCGGCCAACTAGACATAGAAAATCGCACAAGGTGAAGTCGCAGATTTATAAGGGCAAACTTGTCGAGGAAGACGTGCCAAGGGTCATTGTAGAAGTGTGTAAACGCGAGGAAGAGACAGTGGAGGTAGTTGCTACTAACACTAGAGGCAGCTGCCACCATTGAAAATCGTAGAGATTCCATATCAAACAACTCATCCACTAGCGAAGAAAACAACAACGTTGGGGAGTACTCATGAGAGACGGAGGCAAGTCAAGAAGTTGTGCAATAGGTCATACAAATTAAGAACCCGCAAAATAATTTAACGGGTTGCAAGGGGACTCATAGGTAGAGTGTGCAATCCATTGTGCGACGACGAGAATGGTTGGGTTGGGTAGAGACAGGCCAAGATGGGTTCAGTTATCAACCAACTCATCCACTAGCGAAGAAAACAACAACGTTGGGGAGAAATCATGAGAGACAGAGGCAAGTCAGAAATTGTGCAATAGGTCGTACAAATCAAGAACCCGCAAACTAATTTAACGGGTTGCAAGGGGACTCATAGGTAGAGTGTGCAATCCATTGTGCCATGACGAGAATGGTTAGGTTGGTTAGAGACGGGCCAAGATGGGTTCAGTTAGTTTTTGAAATGTGTTGGAGAACGTGGGGCAAGGAACAGATGAAAAGGTGAGTTGACAAGAAGGGATAGCCATTGGGTCATGGTATCAACTACCAAAGGTATAGTCCGCAAAGCATGGGGCACAAACTACATGTTGTAGTAACAATTGGGGATATAAGTGTAGTAGTGCACAAGTTGCATGGAGTTGCTACAATGTGTTGCTTCACGTGGAAAAGTTGGACCTTGTGAAGGTTTGATTGCAAAGATGGTGTAAAGGATCATGTCGCGGGCAAGGTGTTACACTGGGCTTGATCGATTTATCGTCATATGTGGTTGGAAACAATAAATCATTGGGAAGGGGATATGTCGTGACAGGTTGTGAGCAATAGTGCATCGAATAGGATTGGCAAAGGTTAGCACTCAGAGGGAGAGAGAGAGATTGTACCAATTAGAGGAACTGGTAGAAAATTATGTGGGTATCTCAAAGGACCAAGTCAGACCCATAAAGTGTTAGAAGAACTTGGCACAAGATCGATGTTAGTGACAGAGATTGAGCGATCAATGTTAGTGACAGAGATTGAGCGGAAGGCTCTGAAGACTGAGTTGAGACTGGGGACTCGATTTTCTAATCTTGAAGATGGGCAAGAGGCCTCTTCTAGATCTGTTAAGACCAATTGGTATGAGATAACATTAATGGATGCTCGAGCGTAGCCTCCTATGAGCATGGTTGGACGAAACAAGTTTTCGAATCATATTCCAAAGCAAATAGCAAGTAATTCTTCCATTTTAGAGGGAGAAGTTACAGCGTCAAATGACATGGAATTGGAGACAGATCTTGGTGGAGGAGTTTCTTCTAGAAGTACCTCCCTCACTTGGAGCGTGGAAGTTTTTAACTCGAGCGGGTATTTGTGCACAGTTCTTGTGTCTAGGTGTGTAGAAGTTGCCCACATCTCCTTAGAACACTTTCTCTAGGTTGAGCAAGTTGTCGATGATTTAGGTAAAAACATGCATATTAATAATGTTTGCTTATTGGGCTAATAAAATATTAGGAAAAGTAAAATAATTCACTTTATTAAGTTTTAATCTTAGCCACTCTTATCAAGTGAGGTGAGATCTAATCTTAGTCATCAATCACTTTGAGATTAGAGTTAGGGTTAGGGTTTTTACTCAATGTAAAGTTATAAAAGCAAGGTTGAGGAAAGGAGATAGATACACAACAACAACAACACAATATTGAGAGTGATATCTTACAGAGTAATGTGATGGGTTCGAGGGAGCATAGAGGTTGGAGATCTAGATTTGCAAGTGAGATCAAACATCGATCCAAGGTAGATCTGTTGATTAAATCCAAGTTATTGTATTTGTATTTTCTCAAGTGGGCCATTATCCAAGGATGGGAGCCCACAAAACTTAGATTTCTTGATGAAAAACTTATTTGGGAAATTTGTGTCTATTATTGTGATTTGGATCGTTATTTGCGTTCGTTGAGTATTTTTGTTAGGAACCTAGTTGTGTGTTTATTGAGTAGATTTTTGCTAGAAATTAAATATCAAGTGTTGGGTTCGAGAAAATCAAACAATAACTCTTAGCTTCACCCCAAATTGCCTCATAGTTCCAACTTGTTGACTGAAATGAAAAAACATTGACTCAATAATGCAATTTTTTAGTAAATCGCAACGATTTTTATTTTTATGTTGTTGTTTTGTCATATTTTTCATCACTAGTTTTCCACCTTTTTGCTCTATCTTCCTTATTTCCATACCTAATTCCTATGATTATAACCATATATATCTGTGTGTGTGTGTTTGTGTGAAGCCAATGATCCTAGTAAGAGTGAGAAGGTAAACTATTGTTAATTGATGCATTTTCCTTTGTTTTCAATGATTTAAGAAGAGTTTTTGAATGATATTGCTAATAATGGTTGTTGTTTAGTTTAGTTTTTGTGATAGTTGAAGACTTGTCAATACAGTGCAATTCATGTTGCCTTAGTTAATTTTTAGCTCACACAATCATTGATTCTCATTCCTCCACGTGTCTTGGTGCAATTCGAACATATGGGTTTTGTTCCCAAGGTCAAGGACATGATTTTGGGCACTTTGGAACTTACCTAGATCGCATGTGTGGGCTTCTAGAACGTGATTAAAGCTACAACCAAAATAAGTAAAATGGTTTTGAAACTTCCAACTTCTGCCTCGATTTCCATGTAGATGGTGGTGAATCTTGAAAATGTACATGGCTTTTGTTCAAAACATAGAAAATTGAGTAACATGAGCATTTTTTTTCAAAATAAGTTACGAATTAGAAGATATGCTTAGATATTTAATGAAAATTGTCCTAAATCACAAGAAAATCCATTATTTTTTGCTAAAAATTAGAACATAATTAGATCTAGTGGGATCTTTTCCATTTTGTAGAGATTGAGCTTGTTAGTTTTAATAGCATCGGATGGTGTTCTAGTCTCTGTTGTTGTTAGAGAGGATAAAAAACACTAGGAATCCATAACCCATAAAAGGTTTCAGGAAAATCCACCTAGAAATACCTTAATTAAGTTAATTAATTAGTAATTAAATTTTTCCTAAGTCTAAAATAGGGAAAATGATTAATTAACGGAAATTAGTTGAGGTGATATTTCTCTAGAGACTCACTCGGATCGACTAGGAAATAATCTCAGCCATTGATTAAGTTTTAATCTTGGTCGTTGGAGTCCCACAGTGAGATTATAAGAAGATGTCGATGGGTAAATGGAGGAACACACACAATGTGTGAGTTCCTTGGCAGATCAAGCTATCGAGTTGCATAAACTGAGAAAGGGAGAGAAGTTTGAGCTAGAAGGATGTACGAGCTAGATTTTGCAGACACTTAGTGATCTAGACAGTTCGAGAGATCAAGTAGCAAATCTCAGAGGGGCAGAGATAGTGATACAGAGGAGAATTTCCAGTTTCATAGAGGCAACTGCAAGTGACTGAAGTATTCCACAACAAAGCTATACCAAGACAGTCGTAAGGGTCGCATGGAATTTTTTGATGAGTCACAGTTAGGTTCGAGCGATTTTTCCCAGTACAGTCGCAAGTATCACGTGAGTTTTCCCAACATAACCGCGCAGCTCATCAGAAACATAATCGACCTGCGCAGGGGTTGGACCACCAGTTTTCAGAGGCCAAGGGTTTGCTTGTGGAGGGAGAGAATTTTCTCTCCAAATATTTTTTTTGCCAGATTATTGTTGTTTGGATAGCCAGTTGGGCTTCCAAATAATGTACTCAAAATTCACTGCTACATAATAAAATAAACCCTCAACTATTCCACCAGTTTTCCCGCATTACGTTTTTCCGAGGAATTTTGTCCAAAAACAACTGTCATATTTTTATGTGTGTGTTACCATTTCTCTGTTCTTATTTTTGCTTCCATAGTATTTTATTTTTGGTGAATAAATTGCAGTGTGATTAATTCGATATTAATCAGTAAATTAATAAATTGTTAATCGGTTAGGAGAATTAATTCCAATTGTTGCATTTCAAGGGAATTTTCACATGGTATCGAAGCATTTTTTATGAATCAGAGGCTCAAAAGCAAAGAGGAAAAATTCGTGGCTCAAAGGAAGTTATAGTACAAATTTTTCGAGGGTTGCACGAGGTTAGTTCCAGACAACCGTGAGAGTTGTGAGAGATTTCTCTGTATAGCCGTGCAGATCGCACAAGTGCATAAAATACAGCGACGAGGCAGCGCAGGAAGAAGTCGCAACTCATTTTTCGCAGAGCATACTTTTGGTCCAAGCACAGAGGTTTTGCAGCAGTTTTCTAGAGAAGATTCAATGTCGGGTGGAAGAGAAAGTGCACACAAAGAGGGACTTTCTCTCAGAGGATTTCTAGCTTCAGAAATCGAAACTTCTAGTCACAAATGGCAATAGCAGCGGGCAGATTTTCTCACTCCAAAAGGTAGTGTGAATAGCACAGTGCTAACAGTCAAGCAAGGAAGAGAGGGAGCTTCCTACTTTAATTTATCCATTTTTTAGTTTCAAAAATTTTGCAGCTTTGCAGGGATGACCATACGAGATTTTCAGAGGAGGTTGTGTGAGTTAGCCATAATGCAAATTTGGGCATCAATTCGACTTCTAGTTGTCGAAAACAAGTGTCAAAGGAAGTGTGAGTTGTCTAGTGCGAGTTACAAAGAAATGAAGGGTCCCAACCAAGAACTAGGCTTAAAAGGAGATAGTGGGGCACCAGATCCAAGAGGAGGAGTATTAAACTCCAACGAGCTTAATTGGCAGGGTCCAACATAGTTGCAACAAGGAGATCAGCTAGATCAGTTCCGGATTGTTGTAGCATGACCATCACCTTTGCTACAGGAGCCCAAAGTGTCATAGTAGCAGGTTCAATATCAACAGACGTAATCTATGATTAGACATTTGCAAAGCTAGTTGCAGTCAGTACCCAGGAGACAGTTGCAGAACTAGTTGTAGTGACAAACGCAGTGCGAATTTCCTAGTTGCAGTATGCAGGTACAATTCCAGCCGGGGGTTCCTAGTGCAAAGCTACGTAGTCCAATTTCTAGTGCAGGAGGACAGTGCAAGTTGCCAGGAGGGAGAAGAGGGATTTCCCATGGGGAGATCGAGACTCGGAGGGAGTCTAGTTTCTGAGGGAGAATCCCTATGGAACACAGAAACAGTTGATTCAGTATTTTGGATGATTCTCAGTTGCAGTAGTTGCAGTAGCAGCAACAACTATTGAGAGGGAGTTGCAATGCATATACAAATTTGGCAGCAGTATAGCAGTGTCAGTAGCAGCACAGATGCAACATCAGAGATGCGCAGTAGTTGGTGGGCATTGGCAGGCAGTCACAATGGCCAGATATCAGCAGCGTATGGAGGATGATGCAGAAACGGGGTGTTCTAGTCTTGATTGTTGTCGTAGAGGCTAAGAAACACTAGGACTCCATAACCTAGAAAAGGTTTCAGGAAAATCCACCTAGAAATACCTTAAGTTAATTAATCAATAATTAATTTCTTCCAAAGTCTAACTTAGGGAAAATGATTAATTAACAGGAATTAATTGAGGTGAGATTTCTCTAGAAATTCACACGGATCGACTAGGAAATAACCTCAGCCATTGATTAATTTTTAATCTTGGCTGTTGGAGTCCCACAGTGAGATTATAAGTCGTCGTCGATGGGTAAATGGAGGAACACACTCAGTGTGCAAGTTCTTGGCAGATCAAGCTACCTAGTTACAACGATTAAGCAAGGGAGAGAAGTTTGAGCCAGAAGGATGCACGAGTTAGATTTTGCAGACACTTAGTGACCTAGACAGTTCAAGAGATCGAGTCAAAGATCGAGTATCAAATCACAAAGGGGAAAAGACAATTATCTGAAGGAGGATTTCCAGTTCTGGAGAGGCAACTGCAAGTGATTGAAGCATTCCACGGCACAGCTAGCCCAGGACAATCGCAAGGATCGTGCAGATTTCTTTGACATGTCAAGGTTAGGGTCGCAAGGGTTTCCCCAGTATAGTTGCAAGTATCGCGCAGGTTTTCCCGGAACAGTGGCGTGGATCGTCAAAAGCATAATCGGCCTGCACAGGGGTTGGATAGCTAGTTTTCAAATGCCAGGGTTTTCTTGTGGAGGGAGAGAATCTTCTCGCCAAATATGCTTTTGGTCAAATTCTTATTGTTTGGATAGCTAGTTGGGCTTCCAAATATTGTACTCATATTTCACTACATAATAAAATAAACCCTCGTTGCATTGGTTTTACTAGGGACTTTTGTCCAAAAACAATTGTCATATTTTTATGTGTTTGTGCTAGCATTTCTCAATTCCTATTTTTGCTTCCACGGTATTTTATTTTTCGTGAAGAAATTGCAATATTTTATCGATATTAATCAGTAAATTAATAAATTGTTAATCAGTTAGGAGAATTAATTTCAGTTGTAGCATTTCAAGGGAACTTTCACAAAGCTCAACCTATCTAAAGCTAATAATGGTTTTTTTGTTAGTTGTTAGAGATCTTATCATATTCATCTTGAACTTGGTGTATAAATATCCAACGCCTTGAAGACAAAAACAGTGTTTTCAATAATATCATTTTCATATTTGAAGCTTTGAGATATCAAACTTGTGTGAATAGTTTGAATCACTTTTCTTCATTAATGATGTTGTTGGTTAAGTTTCGTTAGCTAATAAGTTTCAAGGTGTGCAAGTTGAGCAACGTTGGAGGCCTCCCTTTGTCAAGCATGTACACTTTTACCTTTCTTTGTTCATAATTGTATTTAGTTGGTATGTATATCTAATTTAATTCATTGTTATGAGAAGTTAATTTGTGTTTTATCATGAACTCATGTATTATATTAGTTTCTTTTATGCATTAATGATGTACTTAATGACAACCTTCTTGATAGTAAATGACTATGAATGGCCATCCTTAGTGCACGCATGATTTATACAAACTAGTGTTGCATTAAAGCATCATAGGTCCTATTTTCCTAAATTGAGAATGATTTGAGAAACAAACTTATTGTTGAGTTTTGTAAAAGATTAGGAGTGTCCAACTCTTTGAGAAAAATCCCTAATGCATGATATCTCAATCGAAGTAGACTTACTCAAACATTCATTTCAATGTTAGTTGTTTGTTTACTTTCCAGCATGTGTATGTTCATTTTCAGTATTTGCTATAAACTTTAAAGCCCTTTCAAATAGACTTTGGCTAGTTGACATTGGATATTGGAAACATAGAATTGTGCAACAAATGTTCACAAATCATGAAGAATTTATAGCACATGTAGCCAAGATTTAGCCCCATTGATTCTAATAAAAGACTTGTGGGAGATTTCACATAGAGTTTTTGAGTTTTGCAATTAGGATAGGATAGTTTAACTTTGATCCTGCGCAAAATGTGCTTGCACCTTGCAAGCTCATGAACCCTTCGTTGACATCAAAAACTCAGTGAATTAAGTGATATAATTTTCCCCAACATCTACTTTACATATTTTTTTTAAAAAGGACCTGTCATTTTTGCGAGTCGAGAAATCAACTACCCAAATAAACGTGATTTTTTAGCACATCACCAAAATATTGACAATGTTATCAACATTGTTTGAGAAATAAAAATTCAAATGAGAAGATATGCCAAAGATTAAAGTGTGTCACGCAAGCACACTCATATTGGTCATTGAAACATGTTGATTGGATCTTCAATACTCAAAGTGGCAAAAAGAACAAAGTTCCAAGCAAGTTGGACGTAAATCAACATGCTCAAGGATCTTGACAAACAAAAGTAGTCACATAGAGATTGTTACAGTCACCTCAAGGCACTCAAAGAATAACTATGGTAGTGCATGCTAGAAATTCAACCAACATAATAGCATAAATGTTTGTTAAAAAAACATCCAAATCTTAAGTGAATAAAATGGAAGAAAGATGATGGAGGAATGATGAAATTAATGATTGTTTGCATTTTTTTTATATAACCAAGAGAACATGAAAAAGGAGGTAAATTAAGAATAGCATTGAGCCTTGATATGGAAATTTTTCCTTAAAAGGGGAAAAATCTCTCTTCTAAGGGATGCATGCACATTTAACTGGGGTGACTCGACTAGGAAATAAAATCTCAAAAGCACACAATGAAAGGCACCCTCATGCACTATAAAACCATTGGAAAACCACTAGAAACCCAATGAAATACACTACAAAAGAAATTGACGAACTACCTACAATATTACAAGTGGGGTGTTGATTTTGGGGTAGCATCAGTTGTGATCTAAGTCTCAAATTTTGTGGAGAGGCTTAGATACATGCATTCCAGATAAACCATAAATTGTTTTGGGAAATTGCACCCAAAAACAGTTTTATTTGATAAATTAATTATTTTTAATGAGGACCCTAAGTCTAACTTAGAAAATTAAAATAATTAATGGGTATTAATCTAAATCATAGGTGAAACTTCTAGAAAAAGTAGATCAATTCTAAATGTTATCTTAGTCGTTGATTGGAGATCTAATATCGGTCGTTGAAGTCTCAACTAAGACTATAAAGGAAGGCTTGAGGGTCATTTGTAAAATACACCGAAAGGATCAAGTGATCGATTTCTTTAGTGAGCAGTGCTCAGGGAGAAACTTCGATATAAGAGATTCTTCACGCAGTTGAGGGGCAGAGACAGTTTTGGCAGAAGGATCTTCTCTGAGGCCAAGGATCATCAACAGAGAGGCAGAGAAAGATGCAAAGGAAGCAGTGCATAGACCAAAGAGAGTGACGCAACACCCATAAGGGGTGACGTAGCACCCAGAAGGGGTGACGCAGGGCCACGCAGGCCAAACGCAGAGGCAGTGCATTTTCTGAGCAAAAGTCCGAGTTTCAGTTGGGAAATTGAGATTCTGAGTCGGGAGGGCTGGGATCAAGTTTCAAGAGGGCGTAAAGATCACGCAGAGGGAGTGACGCAGACCATCAAAAGTCCCCACGCAGGCCTACACAGCTACTACGCAGAGGGTGCTAGGGTTTTGTCATTTCAACTACCAGATCAATTGGGACTTGCAGTGTAAGGTAATCTCACTATTTTTCTTTATCAATATTTCTCTGTAACTGAATTGTCTAGTGAGACATTCGAAGATGTATTCAGAATAACTGTTGTTAAATAATAAAACCCTCAAATCTGTTGCATCGGTTTTCCCGCATTTGGTTTTTCCGGGGACATTTGTCCAAAACTAATGGTGTCCTATGTGTGTTATTTCGTTTGCTCAGTTTTATGTTTCCACATCTAAATTAATTAAGTGAAGGTTGCTTCAGTAATTGATTCAATGCATTCAGTGGTAATCTGCAAAATAACTTGTTAATGTAATTTACAAGTAGGAGAAGTAATTCAGTTTGTTGCAATAGGATTCCAGATCTAGGACTTGGAATTTTCACATGGTATCAGAGCTTGTGGAGCATTGCAGGTGAAACAAGGAGAGAAGATCCAACACTGAGAAAGAG
Organism: Pinus albicaulis; assembly: GCA_034641835.2. Taxonomy (NCBI): domain Eukaryota; kingdom Viridiplantae; phylum Streptophyta; class Pinopsida; order Pinales; family Pinaceae; genus Pinus; species Pinus albicaulis. Next base: position 775,941,850 of record CM076583.1, on the reverse strand, counting down.
GCCTAATAGCTGCAGAAAGTAGCAGTTTGAATCCCCAAAGGGATTGCACGGTCCAAGCCTGAAGGGCTTAAATTTCCGGGAAAGTCTCTATCTGAGTGAGTCGATAGAGAGGAAGGGCTTCTAGATCAGTATTTTTCCGAGCCAGAGGGAGCAGCATAGAACCTCAACGTAGAGTTGGTGGGACACATTTTTTTGCAAGAAAAATTTTGTTTTGTTGGGCAGAAATTTGTCGGAAAAGGTAGAAGCAGCACAGTGAGGGAATTTTCTTCCTCGGGGAGTTCCTAGCTGGGTTACTCTATTTTCCGAGATTTGAGCAATAGATCCAGGTGGCAGATCTACAAGCTTCAACTAGGAGTACATAAGCCTATCCAATGTTGTGTGTTGAGAATTTAGTATGGCAATGTTTAATTCAATTCTCTTACTTGAAAACTGCTTGTGTTATACTTTAGCTTCTTTCTCTTTGATTATTGTTATGAAGATAAGCAATACATCAAACAGTTGCCAAAACAATAAGAATAGTGACACAATATGTAGGCTACAAGCCAGGGCCAAAACCCCTCCTCTTGAGGGGAAAACCGACAAATCTCTTCTTATAGATGCTTCAATTGAGAATACCAAGACCCTTGACAAAAAACTTTAACACAAGATTACCCAAGATACTTGTCACTATCTCTTCACACTTTGTCCTTCTTTCTTGCATTGTTCAGCACCATCACTAAGAGAGTCTCGGTCTCTTAATCCTGCAACCCTTGACACAGTCCTTTTGGCTTCCCTTTTTGTCTCCAAATGTCTCCTAGTTTTGGTTACCTTCCAGCACTGATTTGCACTATATTACACCCTTAATTGAGTTGAATTAATCCTGAAATCTACTTCGGCCTTCGCTCAGATTGTAGTGGTGATATATCCAAATTCTATGAGATCTTTTACACACTTATTAGTGACCTCCTTCTTCGTTGTATAACCCTTAACATTTCGCACTGAGATCTGCACTGAATTATTGCAGATATGACCGAGATTGATTGAGTGAAATAAAGAGGTCGAGTCACCCTTTATATAGTGACTTATCTCTTCTATCTAGGCCGACATGATCATGGAGGTAGGCCGACTTCTTCATAAGGAGAATATAGTTTATCTTTTGGTTGACTATAAGAGGCATAGTGACAAGTATCTTGGAGTGAACCTTTTACATAATTGACATGTCTTTTACATGTGTAACGTGACTTCCTATACATGACTTCTTAACTATATTTATGACTAGATGAAAAATCCTAAAAGACATCAAGAAGAAGTCTTTGACCTAAAATAAAACTCCTTGTTCATGAAACCCATGAAGCAAGTAACATAATATATTGATTATTCTTTGCCTTCTTCATTTACGTAAAATCATAATTACAAGTCATTATGAAGACCGATCCTAATACACTTTTCAACACTGCGCAAAGGGGGAAGAGAGGAGCAGATTCGACATTCTTGATGGCCATGGCAGCTCACGGGCTTAGAGATCAGGATCGGTTGGAGGGAGCCTCCAACTATGTAATATGGAAGGCAAGGATTCAATGTCTTCTAGATGAATATGATCTCAAGTTTTTCATGACGAGTACGGTAGTTGTCCCTAACAATCCAGATCCATTGAAGAAGTACACATCCGACATGGTGAAGGCTAAGAGGTTGCTCCTTGATGGATTCAAGGATCATATTGTGTCCCATATAGTCGGCAAGGACACTGTTAGGCAAGTGTGGGAAGCCTTGGCAACCTTGTATGAAGGATCTTCCGAGCAGTGGAAGATGTACTTAGAGCAGCAACTACAGATGGCGCAGATGCAGAGAACGGAGCGCATTATTTCTTTCCTAACTAGACTTTAGGAGATCCATGATCAACTAGCAGCCATGGGATCCATCCCTTCTCCTACAGCAACGGTGAGACTGGCTCTTAACGAATTCACTAAAGATTGGCAGGTGTTCATCCAGGGTATCATGGGCAGAGCAACATTGCCAAGCTGGGAAGAGATGTGGGTTGCTCTTTAGCAAGAAGAGTTAAGGAGAGCCTTGGTCAAGTGAAAACTTGATGGCAGCAGTAGCAGTGGGTCGAAAGCTGAGGAGGAGGAGGAAAATGCAACCCTTGCATCCAAAGGGCAGCAGGAGTAGCAGAGATGTAAGAAAGATGTCTCAAAGATTAAGCACTTCAAGTGTGGTGAACTTGGTCACTACACTACCCAGTGTCCTTTGAAGAAAAGGGACAAGGACGAGAAGCATGATCTGAACGCTGCAACCGTGAAGATCAAGGAGGAAGAGTACGCCATGAGTGCCCATGCTTCTCCAAGAGGGAGATGGGGCGATATTGAGTTGTAAGTTCGCAAGAACTTCAGTTGGGCAAGATCCTTGAGGAGTCCACCTCTTAGATCATGACCTTAATACGGGTGCCCAAGATAAGTAGTAGCAAGTTGGAGGAGTTTTCAGTAGGTGCAGAGGAGTACAGAAACGACAGATGCAGTGGTTAACAACGCTAGAATTTGAGCAACATAGAGCAAAGTTGCGGCAGCGCAGAGGGACGCAGTGCAGAGCAGCAACAGCGCAGTGCTTCAGAGGGACATTGTGGGACTAGCAGCAGTCAGTGTTTCAACATCGAGATGCATCCTTAACACTTGTTCAGAATTTTGGATGTTTTTCAGTTGTTTCTCTCAGTGATTGAGTTGCAGTGCAGAGTTAGTAGTGGTAGTGCTAGTAGCAGATGCAGCATTTGAGAGGGAGTTGCAGTACGAATGGAGTGTTGGTCGTGGCAGGGTCAGCAGCAGTGCAGTGGTTGGTGGATAGCATGTCAAACATCAGCAGCACAGAGGGAGATGTTATAGGGTCAGAGCAGTGTGCAACAGGGCATATTTGCTAGAGCACATTCCTTGCTAAGAGGGAGTGTTGATTTTGGGGTAGCATTGGATGTGCTCTAAGTCTCAAATTTTGTGGAGAGGCTTAGACATATACATTCCAGATAACCCAGAAATTGTTTTGGGAAATTCAACCCATAAACAGTTATATCTGATAAATTAATTATTTTTAATTAGGACCCTAAGTCTAACTTAGAAAATTAAAATAATTAATGGTTATTAATCTAAAATGTGGGTGAAACTTCTAGAAAAAACATATCAAATCTAAATGTAATCTTTGCCGTTGATTGGATATCCAATATCAGATGTTTAAGTCTCAACAAGAAGGCTATAAAGGAAGGCTTGAGGGTCATTTGGAAAATACACCGAAAGGATCAAGTGATTGATTTCTTTAGTGAGCACTGCTTAGGGAGAAACTTTGATCTAAGATATTCTTCATGCAGTTGAGGGGCAGAGACAGTTTTGGCAGGAGGATTTTCTTCGGGGATAAGGAAGCAGCGCAGAGCCTAGAGAGGGTGATGCAGCACCCAGAAGGGGTGACGTGAGGCCACGCAGGCCATGCAGAGGCAGTGCAGTTTCTGAGTAGAAGTCTGAGTTTCAACTGGGAAATCGAGATTCGGAGCCAGGAGGGTTGGGATCGAGTTTCCTGAGGGTTGAAAGATCACGTAGAGGGGGTGATGCAGTCCATCAGAAGTCCCCACGCAAGCCTATGTAGCTATTGTGCAGAGGGTGTTGGGGTTTCGTCATTTCAGCTATCGAATCAATCAGGACTTGTAGCGTGAGGTAATCTCACTATTTTTCTCTGTAAGTATTTCTATGTAACTGAATTGTTCGGTGAGAAATTTAAAGATGTATTCAGAATAATTGTTGCCTAATAATAAAACCCTCAAATCTGTTGTACTGATTTTCTCGAATTGGGTTTTTCATGAGAAATTTGTCCAAAAATAATGTTGTCCTGTGTGTGTTATTTCTTTTGCTCAGTTTCCTATTTCCGCATCTAAATTAATTAAGTGAAGACTGCTTCAATAATTGCTTCAATGTTTTCAGAAGTAATCTGCAAAATAACTTGTCAATGTAATGTACAAGTAGGATAAGTAATCCAGTTTGTTGCAGTAGAATTCCATATCTAGGACTTGGAATTTTCACATGGGGTACCCTCCTCTTACTAAAGATAGCATTCATGCATGCTCAATCCAAAAGAAGATAGAAAATATGTCACTGTCATTAAAACACCTGAATCTATTGAGAAAGGATCTCAAGTAAAGAACTCTCTTCCTACTTAGAATAGATTGCATGCATTGCAAAAGAGTCAAAGCATGATGGTCTCATAAGTGCACACCACTTCCCAATTTCCTAATGGACAAAAAAAATACAATTGGAAGCTAGGAAGCCTCTTTAGGCCATGCACCCCACTTGGATAAGATAAGATAGGGAAAATCAAAATGAGCATAGAACACAAAGCTCCAAGTAAATCATGCAAGTGGTGTCCAACTAAAGAGCCCTTTTATCAATATAGTAGGCTTTTTCTTTGAGAGAAAAGTCACCAAAGTCAACTTTCCAAGTATAATAGCTTTCTAGAGGTGCAAGTCAACATGGAAAAAATTTACATAAAATGCAAGTCAAGCCAAAATTTCCACCTTGAGTGGGTGCACTAGTTCAGGGTGAATGTCATTTGTCAAATCCTCCATGAATCCTCTCAATTAGAGGCACACACCTCCATGGGCTCCACAAAGATGACACATGTCCATAAGTAAGGTGCACCCTATATACGTCAAAACATTGGATACAATCATTAAAGAGCATAGGTCCAAACTAGGGTAGAGCACACATCCCCACTACTAAAATAGGTTGCATCACAAAATATCAAAGTGGTTGGAATCTTCTAGAAACTAAAGCATATCTTCACTCAACACTACTAGAAGTGTGACATTGGGTATCTGCTAAAAAAAATATACGTAAAAACCTTAATCTTCCATGTTCCCATGTCACCACCAAATTCTCCCACATGCTACCCATCATAAAGGCTATCCCAAATGAAAAATCCCAAATTTTCTAATTTTCCATGTTCTCCAATTAACACCAAAACTAATATATATGCCCAACTTCATAAAGGGCATCCAAAAATATAATTAGTTCTTGAGAATATGGTCTTTTTAAAAATATCAAATTATCTAAAATGCAAGTCTCAAAAATCTGAAAGTAACCCTTTGATGTTCTCACCCTCCCAAGCATGCATCTAATATTTCATGTTAGACTATTTCATGTCACATTAAAGTATGGGAAACCAGTTGAACTCAAGAAAACCATCAACATTGCATTAGTATGGGCATGAACAAATGCCTAAAGAAAAGTACATTATAGATGTCATGCAAGAAACCAATTCAATCTTTGAATTTGAGAATGAAGATCAATGACCACATGCTAAGTCTGGCCAAAGCACTCACAAATTCTCGATGCCAAATCACCCTATAATGTATCCACAAACCATCAATGTTCAATAATGAATTTTTTTATAAGAAATTCATTCCTTAATGTATCCACAAACCAATCATGTGAAATCAGTCAGGAACTTTTAAGAAATTCATTATGAGTGATAATAAGTCAATTGACTTCTCCACCTAGAAAATAGAATCACATTTAGAGGAAGATCCCTCCATGCAGCCTTAGGAAACAAATACATACCTAGACAAAAATGTTAAATAACCATAAAAAAACCTGGAGAGAATACACTCACTGGTGAATGCTACTTCATTAGTACATGCAGGACAAGGCCAGACCCTGCCTAGATAGATCAGATGAGCCTCACTCTAAACTCTTCTCAATCTTTTACATGACAAGAGGCCCTCTCAAGAAAAATCAAATTTGCAAAAATCCCATTTAAATTAGGAGGGAAGTATTAACGTGGGAACACCCTTATAAGAAGACACTTCTTAATTAGTGGCAGACGAGGACCCTGCATAGATAGAACACCCCAGCCTCACCTCAAACTCTGTTCAATATTTTACAAGATGGGAGGTCTCATAAGAAGAAACTTCTCAATTAGCGGGAGAAGAGGACCCTGCATAGATAGAACACTCCAGCCTCACTTCAAAATCTGTTCAATCTTTTACAAGATGGGAGGTCTCATACTTTATTTAAAGAAAAACAAACCTGCGAAGAACATGCAAGGGAGAAATTCTCACCAACAAACACCACTTCATTATGTTAGAAAGAGTTCCAGTCTAGATAAATCTTCTAAGAAGGTAATAAAACTCCTTTCAATCTTTTATAAGACAGGAGGCTCTTCCTTAACCTCAATACTATGGCTAGAAAAGTCTGCTGCACAAAATGGCCAGTGAACTATTTTAAAACTGAAAGAGGTCAGACGTTCCCACACTATCAAGTTTACTTGGCCATTGCATATGTCTATTAGCCTAAATTGCAATAGCTAATTAGCTGATAAGACCAATTTGGCTAAGAACAAAAGTGCAAACTGTAGGCTGATTTGCTGAGATTGGAAAATGACTCACAGTTTCCTTCCAACTAAGTTTGCTGACCATCTTAACAATTTATCTATCATTGATAGACTGAGTGGTTGAGTGCTTTCAGCTTCATGCAGGGGGTTGAACCCCCCAGCTGGCTACCTCTGTTGCGCACCTCACTCAATGTTCCTAACAGGTCAAGCACAATAATCAGCACCGACAGGTTTACACTGGGTATCATCGGCAAAATGCAGGAAAGTGCCCACGGGTCTCCCTGCGAGGTTTCTTTGGAAAAAAATTCATCTATCATTGATGACACTAAACAAGACTGTCATAATAGAAACAGCAATATACCTTCAAGTGACTAGTAGATTCATGATTTTAATTTATTTTAACTACATTTTGGATGTTTTATGTGACTGTTAATTTTAGTGCAAGCTTCCAATGAGGGCATTATAGTTTAAATTTATTTTAGCAAGATCCTTGGAGATATAAATACTAATTAAATTTTGTAACTGATTGCAAAAATGAACTTTCCACAAAGTATGCATCATTAGATTTATCAATAAGGTATTTTTCCTTTAGGCGCACTGATATGACCCCATCATACAATTCAAAGGGATCTTTATATAATTTTTAACCTTAGCACAAGAGATGTATGTCCTGACTATACCATCATCTCGGATTGCAGAATACAAGGCCTGAGAGTCTGAAACATAAAATAAAATGTAAACTTTTAGGCCAACTATGCATCTCATGTTTCCAACTGATTTTGATAGTTGAAGACACAAGAAAATGCTTTCCTTCTGTTTTTCCAACTCAATTCCAGGAAATGAAAGCATCAAATTCAGATGTATCATATGTACGTAACGTAATCCTTGAAACAAAGAGACCAGAAGGGAGCAGATTTTAAAATTGTAGAAACTATTCTAAGACACCAAGCATGGCATATCTGACTATCTATTGTTATCATGTTTATGATTCACTGTTTATTATTCATACACACCCACACATGACACAACACAGAAATATCAACAAACCAACCTTGTTTTCACAGTAGCTACATAACAAGAGAGACCCAAATCACATTATCTGTTTGATGAGAAATATGGTTGCCTGCAAACAAAGAATAAACTCAATGGTTACCAGACACAAATTGCAATCACCAAAGTGAAGCTAGTAAAATTGAAATTAAAGAAAAGATTCTCAAGGCAAGCAGATATTGTAAATATCTTCATCAAATTCTAGAGGCGTACCTCGGGTATTGAACTTTAATATGCAAAATGAAGAAAACCAATGCCAAAAAGATGCATAATGCCCCAGTGACAATGTAAATCATCCCCATGAAATCATTTTTCCCTCCAAGCCAACTTGTGGTGGAAAGTACCAAACTTTTCTTGCCACCAAAGCTATAGACATTATAGTTATTTTGAATCTTCACTGTAATAAAGTCATTAGCTTGAAGGTCCACCTCAATCCTTCCATACAACTTTCTGAACGTTGGAAGTGCTGCTGTGCGCATCCATACAATAAGGTCTTCTCGCTCACTCAACTGTCATGTCAATCATACACAAAAAATCAGTAACCAACATAAGGATGGAGTCTAGACTAGTGTTTCAAAAATCGGAATGTGCAAAAAACTGTGGGGTCATAGACTTGGGTAATAGGCAAAATCAGGAAAAAAATCAGCAATACCCAGCAAGCATGCTCTCAGACCTAATAAATTTTGCAAAGTAAGGGAAAAATCAGATATTTTTGCAACAGTGAAATGTGCCATGTCTTTTCTTTACGAGATAAACAAAACTTTGCACTTGTTCCTCAGATAAAGTGATTTCAAGGCACTACTTACAGGCACCGACGGATCTAGCCTGGCACCACCAATTAATGTTCCATTCTGAAAATTGTAAGGATAAATATCTTTTCCGAATTTATGTTCTCGGTCACTCTTCCAAGAAATGTTTTTCTTATTTACATTCAATTCAACACTCTCAAAAAAAAACTGGTAAGTGTCATTAAACAAGCTCCAAGCTATAAGGCCACATGGCACAATTCGCAGTCCATTTGAGTAACTTTCAGGTACACAATCCTTCCTATATGTATCCTTAGTCTTCAACCCCTTCAGCAACTCCATGTCACTTCTACTTTTGACATACCTGCATTTAGTTAGAAACACAAGTAATGTTTCAGTAGGATATGTATAGCAAGATAAAAACATTGCAGGAGGCTTTACACATCCATCAATTCAACAGATTATCTCAAATTCTAATAATTTGATTAGACATCTGTAAATGCTCATGATTTGATCCACAACCAGAACATGATCAAAATAATAATGAAAAAGTTTGGTAAACTGTAAAAGCCTTAAAATTGGCATCCAAATGCATAATTCTATGTTAATTTATTGTGGAAAACTCTGCACAGCAAATATCCAGTATTTTGTTAGGTATATCTAAGTGGAGAATAAAGAAGCTAATGAAAAAATTTAACCCATGTAATTAACAAACCACACACATCCACACTATAATGGTCCCATGTGAATTACAATAGGTATAAGTTAGACAATTCATTATACAACTGGAGCAGTTTGTATATGCTTGGCTGATCTCCATGCCTTGTAAGTCCATAGCAGTAATGCCATGCAAGTCCACTGGGCCTTGTAGGTTTATGGGGTTCATACTAGGCAAGTCCATAGGGCCAGGGATCAAAATGCCCATTGGTGTGGGATTGGCTATACCTATATACATATGCACCCACTATATATATATATATAAGTCATGAGTGGTTTGTCAGGTCAGTAAAAGCTAGGCATTGTTATTTCCCTGCATAAGTTCAAGTCCCTTGAGAAATGACGTCTACCCTTCATGAGTTTGTGTGCCCTCCAAGGGACCGTTGAATGACAGAAGCTGCAATAGACGTTACATCAAACTAAATAATGACATACCATAACAGGCAGCATGACGTCCCTCTTAATACATAAACTCATATATACATAGCTCTTTCCTTACACATGCTACTAACTTGCTCGATACCATGACGAATAGTAAGCAACATATAACGTTATATAAGCTAATATTTTTTTTCTCAATGTATTTTTTGGCCAATAATTTTCAAAGTCATTGTCAAAGGGATGCAATTATCATCTCTTGTCTAGTGTCCATTTCATGTCACCTTTAACACCCATTCTTCGACACTAAAGGCATCCTTTCTACCGTCCCTTTTCACAACTAATGGGATATTAAAAGGATACTATTTGCAGCCTTTTAGCATCTGTTCAAATGATGAATTAGTATATGACAGGACTGGTGAAGATTAGTTGAGAAAGTGAACCTCAATTGGTACATAATATCTTCCTATGTAATATTTAATTATAGATAATACTTCTCTTTTTATATGTTTGATTTTACTTGTATTTCAAGTATATAATTTCATGCCAACCATAGTTTTGTAGGAGTTCTATCTACTTATGAACCTATTTAAAGGTGTAATGTTCCTTCCTAGAATAATTTTGCCAAAGTCAATTTCACAATTTTGCATTTTTGCCTATTGTGGGGGCCCACGAATTTTCGGAGACGAGACTTAGGAGAAGGGGGTTGAAATACTTTTGCTAGTAGAATGTGGGGACCACACCAACATGAAATATGCACCCTTTGGAGAGGAAAAGTTGAATTGCCGAGGAAGGAGGTCGAAATATTGGATGGTGAGACCCACATGAGGAGGCAAGGAAAAATTATAAATAGAAGGAGCATAGAATCTATTGGGGCTTTGGACAATTTAACATTCATTTGTGCCTAGCATGCTTGAGCTGTTTAGTCGAGTCTACACCTGAGATTCTCAAGGGAGTTTCTCACCCCTTGCTTCGGTGGACTTCGAGTGCCAGCCCTAGGAGGGAAGTCAATTTCCTTGTGAGCATCTTCAGCATCATTTTTCAGGCAATTCATGTGGGTTTCTCAGCAGTTTCCAGGGCATAGTTGTGGAGTACAACTTGCTTGTTGAGGCCAGCGTAGAGCAGAAGTTTTGCTGAGATTTCCAGGGGAGTTTTGCAGTGCCATTTGCCAGATATTTTGGGGAGGGAACAGCGAATTCTTTGAGAGAATCCTTGCTGCTTCCAGGTGGCATTCTGGTGACAGCGTGGGCCTGCGTGGGAGTTGAGGAGTGGGTTTGTGGAGCTGGGTTGAGTAGGGGAGTTGAGGGAGATATCTGGGGGAGCAAAGCTTAACATTTTGGCACCATTTGGGAGGGCTGCAACAGAGGTTTTCCAGGAGGGTCGTATTTTCCAGCCAATTGTCGAGGTTGTGGTATTTGGGGGTCAATTTCGAGGGTCAGAACCAAATCAAACCCTTTCTGGGTTTTAGTGAGTTTTTGGAGAGGAGTCCGGGGTTAATTTACCGGAATTTTATGAGCACTAGAGGAGGGTCTTTCAGCAGATTATTTTCAGCAAACAGAGCAGTTTTTCCAGGGCAGCGCAGAGCATAGTTGGGGCAGCTCATTTCTACACCCGGGCATTGTATTTTCCTACCTGGGGGTTCTCTAGCTTGCCATTTGGCAAGACCAGGTGCACTCCTTTCATACCCCATTGTACTATTGCTCCATATAATAAAATGGCTCAACTAGATGATATTTTTGGAGATTTTCTGGGTGTCTACTCATGTATCTGAATTTTGTGTGTGCATGTCAGTTTTTTCTTTGTCTATCATTGTATTTCCTATGTAGGAACATTACAATGGTATCAGAGCTTAGATATTGGCTCAGTCGTCGCATTTTCCTATGACCTTGGAGGACCGGCAGAACGTTACTTACCGGAGGCAGAGGTATCAAACTACGGAGAGGGAATTGGAGATCACTCTTGAAACTGAAACTCAGGAGCAGACAATGGTGATAACGGACATAACCCAGCCAAAAATCAAAGAGGAGTTAGCTTTTGAGAGCCTCTTGAAGGCCCTGAGTGATTTGGCCAAGGGGCAAAAGGAAATATTGGAGGAATTCAAGGAACAGAATCGGGAGAAGGGCTTCCAACATGAGTTCCTTCTTGGTGAGACTTCTGGGGCTTCCCACCAGTATGACCATCACTCCCCACTGACTCACCAAGATGTTTTCAGTGGGCCTACCAGGACCACATTGCCCACATTTATGCCCTCAGGAGCTGGTGAGCAAATGGCCAGGATGACATGCCGATGGGGGATTATTTTCGTGAGTGGCAGACTATGGGAGAGGAGTTTCGAGCTGCATTGTCTTTCCGGGATTACTGCCAGCTCAAGCAGAACAAAAGGGACAGAGGCACAGGGGGTTTCAACACACAGAATTCAGAGCTACAGCATACCATTGGGAGGATGTATCTCCCCACTCTTGATGGGACATCCAAGTGCACGACTAGGGATTGGGTGGAGAAATTGGAGACACATTTCCATCTCAGCCAGATGACAGAGGCAGAGGCCATCAAGATGGCTACTCTACAATTGGAGGGCTAAGCCCACGACTAGTGGTTCCATGGGCTAACTACGCTTGGGCATGCAAGCGTAACTTCTTATGAGGACTTCACATGGAGGGTGATAGAGCATTTTGACCGAGGGGACCCAAAGGCCCATATTAGAGAGCTCACACAACTCAAACAAACTGGCAACCCCGAGCAGTACATATCAAAGTTCCTGAGGGTATTTGTGATGGTGCCAGATTTGTCAGAGGTCAGGAGGGTTTACACTTTTGTTGAGGGGTTGCTTGAGCCTTTATTCGGGTTGGTGAGATCACGCAGACTAGTCACACTGCAGGAGGTCATGACTTGTACCTAGGATTTGCAGGACATAATCCCAAAGACCAGGGCACCGATCCCACCACGAGCTCTTTTCCCTCCTAGGGGTCGTGACACCAAAGCTCCACCCCCACCGAGAGCTAATTAGGGGCGTGGACAGTTGGACGAGGAGACCAGGAGAGACCTCAAGAGGAAGAAGTTATGCTTTGTTGAAAAGTGTAACTAGGTTCGGTCTTCATAATGACTTGTAATTATAAATTTATGTAATGAAGAAGACAAAGATAATAAAATGTATTTTGTAAAGCTTGCTTCATGGGTTTCATGAACAAGGAGTTTTTATAGGTTAAAGACTTCTTCTTGATGTCTTTAGGATTTTGTAATCTTGTCATAAATATAAATAGAGTCATTGTCATGAAAATGAAGTCATGTTACACCTGGAAAAATATGTAAAAGTGATCCTCGAAATACCTTGTCATTAGGCTTCTCCAAGTCGGCCTAAACCCTATGAAGATCCTCCTAGATGAAGTTGGCTCACCTTCAAAGACCATGTCGGCCAAGAGAGGGGATTCGGGATTCGATGGACACGGTGATTCGAGAATCGGATTCGAGACACGGTGACCCCCGGAACAAGACACGTCCGGATACGTTATATATTATTTTATTAAAATATATATATATATATATATATATATATTAAAATTAGATATTTTTTACACAAATTCATTGATTCAAACAAAGATTTAAGATCTTAGATACTCATACATGATACATTGATACATTGGTAGTAGATACATCATACAATTGACAATCATACATATTACAATTTACAAATTTACTCAGAAAGACAAGATAGTAAGATATTGTAGTTTTCTCATTAAGTTATCAAAATCAAAATGTGTTACATAAGTACACTGCCAATGGCAAATAGAAATAGAAAATACAAAACAACTACAGCCTGCAAGTCTACAAGACTACAAGCCTCAATGAGTCATCAATCCTCATCATCATAATCAGCATCGGTATCACTGTCCTCATCCTGATCATCATGCTCACCACTTCTCTCCTCTGTCGCATCCTCCTCCTTTGTCATCTCTGCATCTGCTGGTGTGGAGGATGACGCCTCTACTGTATCGACATCATCAAATGTGACAGGCTCTAGCAATGGCGCATTGAGGTCCAAGTTGGCCAATGCCAACTCAACACTGTTGTCCAGACCCATATCATCAAGAAAGACATCCCACATTTTTGTCTTTCCCTTCAACCAATCCTCCCTCTACCTATAGATGAGACGAAGGTTGGTGTGCACATACACCATTGTCTCTGCCCTGGATTGCTCAAGCCTGCTCTTCTTCACACTATACAAATTCCCATATGTGCTCCAATTCCTCTCGCAACAAGAGGATGAAGTCACTTGACAGAGGAGCCTCATGGCTAACCGCTGTAGAGGAGGGCTTGTTGCCCCATGAGTTTCCCACCAAGAATAGGGCTTATTAGCTCCCCTGTCTCGAATCACATCATAGCCTGCAAATCGCCCAGTACTAGTGGAAAACTCTTCAAAGGCATCCTCCACCTCATCAAGGGATGCCCTCTCCTGAAAAAACCTCCTGAATGCATCTTTCCTCCCCTGTGAGATTTCACCATCCATGTGAGAAGGGAATCTGCGGGAAGGTCCACCATTTAGCCACTCATGGTTGTAGTATTTTGGGTTCAAGGAGTGAGCTAAACAATGTAAAGGTGTGCAATTCTTGTCCCATCTGCTGACAAGAATATATTGTATGCTGGTGAAGAAGGCCTCTGGTGATGTCTCATACTCTGGGCACTGACTTTGTAAAACAATGCTCCTCACAGACTCAATCGTGGAATCCCATCCCTCATAAGCTTCTCCTAGGATGGGTTGGCCTGTATCTGCAAATCGAAGCAAGGAAATGATAGGCTCCATGATCTGAATAACTAGATCTACCTTCTCCCACCAGATATCATCCAACACTGTGTCCTTCACTTTCTTTGAGGCTACTTGATCTGTCTTTCTCCAAAAAGACCAAAACTCTGAAATAACCATGGCCCCAAGAGCAGTCTTGACCTCTCTCAACCTCTTCAACATGATGAAATGGGAAGCTCGGTCTAGGGCTTAAGGTGACTCATAAAAGAGTCAAGGAAATAAGCCAAGGAAAGGTATAGAAGCCGAAGAAGGAATCTGAAATAGAGCAAGAAGGAACCGAGAAAAGAGGAGACTGAAATCTCTGTCTAGGGCTACAGCAACAAGGAGACCGAGACTCTCCTTGTGTATACCGAGAAGTGTGGTACAGTGCAGTGCAGAAAAGTGAGGGATCGAGATTCTCAGGAAGAAGCGAAGAAGAGCAGCTCAAGAAGAACATTAAAGACTAGTGACAAGGGTCTTGGGAGGACACTTTGTTTTGGGTCTTTGTCATGGTCTTGGTACTCGTCAATTAAGGATCGATAAGAAGAATTACTCTCAGGTTTTCCTCTCCAAGAGGGAGAGGTTTTGGCCCTGGCTTGAAGAGCCAAAATTTGGTGTCTCTTGTGATTTGATAATTGGCTTGATAAGTTAACAAAGATAAGATCAAAAAAAAGAAACATAACAAGTATAATTCAAGCAGTTATCAAGTAAGAGAATTGAATTAAACACTGGCCTACTAAATTTTCAACATGCTTCACCTATCAGGAGCCTTGGGCACCAGGTCATAGATGCACAGCGGGCAAGGCCCATTACATTGAGATCTTCTCTGACAATTTCCAGGAGGATGATGTGGAGTTGGAGATAGGCAGGGGTGACAGTGAGACACATGCCGATAGTGGACCATCTCCACCAACACCACCACAGCGAGACACATGGAGGAGTCTTTGCTTCATTGTGTGGGGTTCCCAAATTTTTGACTTTGAGGATCAGAGGCAGAGTACAGAGGCAACGTGTCTCAGTTTTGGTAGATAGTGGGGCCACCCACAATTTCATCGATGCATAGATGGTTCAGAGGCGGGGTATCACTATAGAGTGTTGAAAAGTGTAACTAGGTTCGGTCTTCATAATGACATGTAAATATAATTTTATGTAAAGAAGAGACAAAGAAAATAAAATGTATTTATTGTAATGTTTGCATCATGGTATTCATGAGCAAGAAGATTTTATTATAGGTCAAAGACTTCTTGTTGATGTCTTTAGGATTTTGTCATCTTGTCATAAAGATAATTAGAGTCATGTAAATGAAGTCATGTTACACTTGTAAAAGGACACATTGTCTATGTAAAAGTTGCACTCCAAGACCTTGTCACTAGGCCTCTCATAAGTCAGCCTAGATATGATGAAGATCCTACTACATGAAGTCGGCTTACCTTCTCAAGCTCATGTCAGCCTACAAGCTACAAGACAATCAATATATATATATATATATATATAAGGTGATGCGGCCTCATTGTAGCACATCAATCTCGGACAAGTCTGCAATATAGGCGAAGTGAAGTGCGTAAAGGGAAGGCTAGATAGCAAAGGAAAGGAGACAGTAAGAAGTGTGAAGGAGAGGCAATATAAGCCTCAGCCTTGGGTTACAATATCTTGCATATATACAGGAAGGTCGAGATATATCTGAGGTCTTGGTGCAGAAGGATATATATCACTGTCTCGGGTATCAAACGAGAGAAGAAGAAGCCGAGAAGGGACCGAGGTGGAGCTGAAGGCCAAGAAAAAGAAGGAGAAGCCAAGGATAAGAGATCAAGAATCTTTGTCTAAGAAAAAGGATCGAGATTCTGCTGAGAAGAGCAATGCAGTACAATGTCGAAAGAAAGGGTCCAAGTTCCTTGAGGAAAGTTCCAAAAGAGCAATTCAAGAAGATCATCAAAGGCTAGTGACAAGGGTCCTAGAGTAAACTAAGGTCAAGGGTCTTTGTCATGGTCTTGGTACTCGTCAATTGAAGGCTTATAAGAAGAATTTATGATCAGGTTTTCCTCTCAAAGAGTGAGAGGTTTTGGCCATGGCTTGCAAGCCTAAATATTGTCTCTTGTTTATTTGATAATTGACTTGATGAGAAGAACATAATAATCTAACAAAGACAAGTTCTAAGGAAGAAGCATAAAGAAAAACACAAGTAATTATCAAGAAGAAAAATTTAGTAAAAGCCCTAATTTCTCAACACAGAGGAGTTTGAGGGGTTTTCAGTCCTTGTGTCGGGGGATAGGAACATGCAGTGTACCCTATATGTCCCCTCCTTGACAGTGACCACGAGGAACTACTCAGTGACGGATAATTTCTTCGAGGTGAATGTACCGAACACCAATGTGGTGATGGGTGTCCAGTGGCTCTATTCTCTTGGACGGGTCACTACAGATGGAGGAAGATGGAGATGGAGTTTATGGGGCCGAATGGCAAGTTAATTGTTCTTCAGGCATGCATTCATATCCTCCACAAGCAGTTTAAGTGCACAGGATGGAGGCTGACTTGAGACATGGGGACATTGAGTGGGCAGTGGAGTTGAGGATTTATGAGGCTGGGAGTCAACCCAAGCCACCACACCTTGACATACAGGCCATCCTGGATAGATACTTGATAATGTTTGGGGACATACCACTAGGGCAGCCACCTAACAGTGGGTTTGAGCACGCGATTGAGCTAGAGCTGGGGGTACAAGCAGTTATTACCACTCCCTATAGACATCCCAAGGCCTACAGGGATGAGAATGAGTGTGCCATTCAGGATTTGTTAGCACTTGGCCACATTAGGCCTAGCTCTATCCCCTTCGCTTCATCAGTTTTTCTGGTGAAGCAGAAGGATGGGACATTACGCATGTGCATAGATTAGCACTCAACAAAAAGACCCTAAAGAACCGCTACCCCATTCCACGCATTGATGAGTTGACGGATGAGCTTAGATGAGCCAAGTACTTCTCTAAGATAGACTTGCATTCAGGGTACCACCAGATCATAGTGAGGGATCAGAAAATCCCTAAGACAGTTTTCAAATGTCACTATGGGCATTTTGAGTTCCTGGTTATGCCCTTTGGGCTGACCAACGCACCTACCACTTTCCAGTCCTGCATGAACCATGTGTTTTTAATGCAGTTGTGAAGATTTTTGTTAGTATTCTTAGATGACATTATGATCTATGGCAAAACCTGGGAGGAGCGTCTACAGCACTTGGATGTGGTGTTCTGCATTCTAGAGGAGCAACAGTTCTACGCCAAGTTGTCCAAGTGCGAGTTTGGATTGACAAAGATGCTCTATTTGGGGCATATTATTGGAAAGGATGGTGTGAGGGTGCATGAGGAGAAGATTAGAGCCATTCGAGATTGGCCAGTACCCCTGAATGTGACTGAGTTGAGAAGCTTTATGGGCATATGCACCTATTACAGGAAGTTCGTGAAGGGCTTCTCACAGTTGGCAGCTCCCCTCATTGATTTGACCAAGAAGGGAGCCTTCGCATGAACAGATATGGCACAAGTAGTGTTTGACCACCTCAATGAGGTGATGAGCAATTGTCCAATATTAGCACTCCCTGATTTCACTCAACCATTCACCTTGGAGTGTGATGCATCAGGTGAAGGCATTGTCGCAGTTTTGTCACAGGATGGCCACCCCATCGCTTTTGATAGACAGAAACTCCTTTCGCATGAGAGGTTGTATTCCATTTATTACAAGGAGATGTTGGCCATTATACATGCATTGGCCAAATTCCGACAGTACTCGGTGGGAAATGTGGAAATTTCTTAATCTTTACACTTTATGCAAAAATTATTTATTGTTAATCTAGTTATGCTCCTCCTACTTAGATAAGTTATTAACTAAATAAATTCAAGTTAAAATCAAAGCAAAAAATATAACAAATCTCCACCAATCAGATCTAGAACAAGTTCATGCACACAAAAACAAAGTCACACAGTTATTTCTGGACAAATAGTCCCCGGGAAAACCCAATGTGGGAAAATCGGTCTTCTCGCTGCTAGAGGGTTTTATTATTAAGAATTTTATGAATACAACAAGCTTGGGTTCCAGATTTGGAAAACCCGACAGAGATAAAATAGATCTACAGCTCACTGGCTGATCTAGGGCCAAAATAATCACTGATCCACACCCTCAAACGGGATTTACAGAACTCAACAAAAAAAAGGGCCTAGAAACCCCAGCAATACCCCTGAAGCCTCTGCGTCAGCCTCTGAAGCCCTTCTGACCCTCAACATTGCTCCGAAAAGGGATGTGTTACCCCAGACTAGGTGACGCAGGCCTTACGCTGCCCCTTACGGTCTCTGCATAACCCCTGAGGGTTTCCTGCAGCAATTTACACTATCCTTGAGGGACTGCGCAGCACCTGTGTAGCACAAGATGTTGCCCTCCTACTTCTATGCGCTGCCTCTCTGAGCTGATCTATGCCTCTTGCTGATTCTAGACCCTAGGATCAGATCATCCCCTTGGCCTAAATTCCCCTCTTTGCAACTGAAACACTTCTGAAAATTCTTAGCAAACCCGCCCTAGAATCTCAGCTTCGCTTCAGTGCTCTGCCTCTGTGTGTCTTTACAAATAACCCCAAGCCTTTCCTTTATACTTTTCTCATTGGGAAACCAACGGCCAATATTAAATCAACGGCCAATGAAAATCTGTTTCATTGGTGTTTAATTTTTGCATAAAAAAACCAAGTAGAAATTGATCACTTTTGCTTGGATATATTTATGTTTTGTGAATACCAAGTTTTTGCAGATTTCGGATGATCAAATGATCATTAAGGAAACTAATTGTGCGCACAATTGGTCTTCAAAAGACTAATTTCATGAGAAATTCTAAAGAATAAGTCCATGAACATAAACGAAATTTCCAGAAAATTACAAGTTCTTGCAACTTCCTGTAATAGTTTAATGGTTTGACATGTTGCATGACAGATTAGCAAAATTCAAAGAGCTGGAGTTTGTTCCTAAATGTACAAGGATGGTGAAATACCTATCGACACTTGAATTCGACATCTACAAGTAGCTGGTCAACGCTAGTCAAACTCAGCTATTTTAGCAGGCAATCCAGAATTAAGGAGCAGATTTTCTATATTTGAGAGTTTGCATGCCATAATTCAGTTTTTTTTTCCAGCAAGAGTCATTATCCATTTTCATTACCACATACACTTCATTACATTTTTCTTCAATCTTAACCCACCAATAAAACCAACAAAGCTCATCTACAAGCTTTTTGGTCCACTTTACATATTCATTGTCAGTTTCCTTTTTCCTACACTTGCAAATAAAACCTTGCTTCCATACACCATTGAGTCCATAGTCCTTGAGTCTAAATATTTTTCTAAAAACACCCTGAAGCTTGCATGCCTTAAGGGCAAGCTATCATGCCGATAAACAAAGGGAATACATCAATGTCCCTTGTTCATCGGATCTTTTAAGTATTCGACAACAACAAATTCATTCATACTTAGAAAGATGTGTTCGGGGCATCTTGACTCTCATCCACATTAAATGTGGGAGCTCTCGTGTTGACTAGTGGCATCCATCAATGGCCACTAAGTTAACAATGTCTTGTTATGTTCGACACCGAAACATTTATTGACATGACAAGAATTGTGCCAATGAGCGTTGAAGACTTGAAGACCAATCATTTGGTAGCAGAGGACGCAGAATTACTTTCATTACTTTTCAGTTTTTGATGTAAATGACTTGAGGACAAGTCAATATATAAGGCTGGGGGGAAAGTGTAAATTCTAAATTTTGTATACCTTCCAAGCCTTATACATTTTCAGCCACATTCAGCAGCAGATTCCGAACATTCAGCAGAAGATCCAGCACCAGATTTAGCAGCAGATGCAGCAACAATAAAAGATTCACTTTTTCGATTTCATCCACCATTTTCACAACCAAGTAAAGAAGACTATGAACAGAATTTTGCAGCCACACGTGCACAACTCTCATCCATTTTTGAAAGAGTAAGTTAAGGTATGATATTTTCTAACTCTTAACCATTTAATTCCTTGAAAAGTTAGAATGATAATTGTTGAAAAAACTTCACTTCCTTTCGTCATTTTGTCAAATTGCCAAAACCATCAGTTGAGGGGGGACATACATTCGCATTCATATGTTGCCACATTCAAAAAATTCATATCACATTCAAAGCCCACGTACTTTCAAAATATATTTACTATTACATCATCTTGAGCATATAAATGGCTTTTCAAAAAATACTAAAAAGATAATTGGATGCCAACACAATCATGATTCACACAAGAAACAACCATGATGCATTCCAACAAAAATACTCTGCAATAAAAATCACATTATCAATATGCAAAGATCATAATTGAATGCAACAAACAAAATATGGTTGAAACACAAGAACCAACCAAGTTGCAGTTCATCAAAAACACTTTGCAAAAGTTAAGTAAATGATATCATGCAGAGTTTAAGCCAAAGCTCAAGTATCAAAAAGTAATGTAATAGATTGCATGAGGACATGCAATACCTTCAGTTTGGGGGTATGTTGAGCCTCAAAATAGTCCCTATTCTCACTAAATTATTCACCAATACCTTCACATTACTTCCATATTACCTTCATGTCACCTTCATTCCACCTCCACATCATTACATTTACCTCATCATTGGGTTATAACTATGTTTTTCCCAAGTTTATTAATTCTTAACATTTTTAAGTGGATTTGTGGTTAAACTTTAGAAAATAATATGCTTATACTTATACCTAACAATTAGAATGAGTTTGTTGACATGTGTAGGTACAAAAGAAGCTTCCTAGGCACCCTTATGTGGCACTCTATGTTCAAATTCGAATTTGAGGAGATCTTGGACCTCATGGAGGAGATCATGGAGGATAAGGTTATGTGTCACCATTGCTTGAGAAATATGTGGGTCAAAGGAGGGAATAGTGGATTTACATTTATGAGTTTGTTATCATAGCTTTTGTATAAATAGGAGTGTTATCTCATTCATTTGTAATCTTGAGTCTTAATCTTGATTTGTAATCTTAATCTTAATCTTCTTCTTCATTTTGTAATCTTAGGTTGGTAGTGAGAAGTTAGATTGGAGAATCAATGTAATGGTTGCAATTGCAATTTGCAATTGATGATAAATAAGATGGAGCTTCTTTGATCCTATACATTTGACTTTTCTTGTTGTGTGCTTGTGAATCCTTGGAAGGATCCCCATTGCCTAGCAAGTACACTTTTATTTTAGTAAGCTTTTATTTTATGTTTGTTTGTGAATTTCATTAAATTAAATTATTAGGTTCATATGTTTGGAATATTAACAAATGACCTTTCGTAAGAAAGTAATAATGTTTCCTTCAATGAATCTGATTTGTTATTTAATGTTTGATTTCATTAGTTTAAGTTTTTGATTTATATGTTTGAGATATAAATGAATAGTATCTTGTAAGAGAGCTTTAACATTTCATGCAATAAATCAGAATTAGGTTTAAGTGCTTTAATTTCATTAGTTTAAATAGTTTGTTGATTAAGATGATTAGAAATATTAATGAACAGTCTCCTGTAAGGGAGCCTTAATATTTCTTACACTTATCACAATGTCTTTAGATTCATTTTGATTAAATAACTAAATAGGTGTTGGAGATCCTAATGAACAACCCCCTGTAAGGGAGCTTTGGCATTTCTTTACCTAGCTTAGTTTAGTTTGTCTCTAAGTCCATATATATTGGATGATCCTCGAAGTTTACTTACCCGGATTGATAGTAAATGAAACTCTAATTTGCATCCGCATTTTAGACCAAACAATGGCTAAGGTTAAAAGAAAGCTTGATCCGTGTGACTTAAGACAACATCATCACATGTTTAATTAAATTCACTTTAATTATTTAAGTTCCCTAAGTTTTAATTTAGGAAATACACTAAAATAATTAATTAATTTAATATCTCCTAAACCAGATGAAATTTCCCAAATCAATTTGTGGGTCTTGTAGATCAAGTGTACTCTAGTCCCTCCAAAAAATTTGGGAGCTAGAGCACAACTGATACTACCCCAAATACACAAAATCTCAACACTCCCTCTTAGCATCAAGGATGTGCTCTAGCAATACATCACGCTACGCATTACAAGATTTTGGGCACTAGTTCTGTGTTGTTGAAGCTTGGCTTGTTGCCACTCAATTCTGCACTGTTGTTGCCATTTTGTACTGCTGCCCATGACTCTGCCACTGCCACTGCAACCTCTATACTGTAGCTCCCTCTCAATATGTTGCATCTGTGCTGCTCATAGCACTGCCACTGCTGATCTGCTGCACTGCAACTTCAATTGTTGAGAGAAACAACTGAATCTCCTGCCCAATCTTTGACAGACAAGTCAGATGGGTTGCATCCTCATCACTGAAGCTCCATAGGCTACAAATCTGTGCTGGCATCTGAAGGATGATGCACAACTACAACTCTACACTACGTAAGCAGACTCCCTCTGCACTACTAAAGTCACATCAGCCCCTTGTGTTGAAATCTCTCACACTGCTGCTACACTGCACTGTCCCTCCGAAGCCTTCTGCGCTACTGCAGCTCCGCACTGTGTAAGCAGCTCTACTTTGCGTTGTTGAAGTCACATCAGACTCTGCATTGTTGTTGCTTCTACTCTGTTCCTGCTCTGCTCTGCATTGCTCCTTCGAGCCTTTAAATCTGCCTCTGCTTCATCTGTAATCTATGCACCCACCACTTGTCCTGCTACTGTCTTAAGGCTGTCGTAGCTCATGTGATCCAGGAGATGAGCTGCTCAAGGATCTCGCCCCACTTCCATGTAGCTTCTCTATATATCCATGTCACCCCACCTTCGTGGTTCATGAGCACTCATGGAGCATCATCTTCTGACCCATCATCTACCACAACAGCCTTGGAAGAAGAAGCTTCCTTGTCCTTTTTCTTCTGAGGACAATTGCTGGCAAAATGTCCCATTTCACCACACTGGAAGCACTTGATCTTTGAGAGATCCTTCTTCTTCTTTGGTTGCTTCTTCGATGCCAAGGCTCCATCCTCCTCACCTTCCTTCTTCACTCTGCTTGATCCAGAGCTATACTGCTTCTTGGTGAATCTGCGGAGTTCTTCTTGATGTAGAACTGACCACAAGCTGTCCCAATCTGGGAGGTCCGCTCTGCCCAAGATACTTTGGACAAAGGTTTCCCACTCATCCATGACTGCATTGAGGGCAGTCCTAACCGTCACATCGTCTTCCACCTTAGCACCAGTTGCAGTCAACTGATCTCTAATCGACTACAGTCTAAAGAGGAAATGCTCCATGTCTTCTCCCTTGGCCATCATGAATGACCTCATCTGTGTCTCCAACAACATCTTCCTTTGGACAGATTTTCCCTCATATAGGGAGATCAAGGCCTTCCACATCTCATTAGATGTCTTCTTCTCAGCTAAGCGTGGTACAATATGGTCCTTAATTCCATCCATAATCAGCCGCTTGGCATGCCCAGCAACTTCCTTATGCTTTCGAAGGAGATCCGGATCGGTCGGTGTGGCCAGAGTTTGCTCTGCATGGTCTCTAAGATTGTATGCCTCAAGGACTATCAGGATCCTTGCCTTCCAAACTGAAAAGTTTGAGAGGCCATCCAGTCTGACCTGATCACGCAGTCCATGAGGAGCCATCTACTCAGAATGTGTCGGAACTTCCTTTTCTCTTTGCTAGAGAAGTGGATCTAAGGCCCTTGCTAAAACAGGCACCTTCTGCTCCCTCTGACAACTGATTTCCCTCCTTGGAAATCTGCCAAATCAACAATGATTCAGCTCTCTTTGATCCTCTGATCAAACTGCAAGTTTCTTTTGGCTAGAAACTCTTTGAGAATTTGATCTCCTCCCGCTCTCTGTCACTTGTGCTTAGGCTAAAAATCTGAAAACTTCAGAAATTTAACCCCACCAGCACCTTCTGAATTTCTGCAGCTTTTCTTCAGTCTTTTCTGGATCTGACAGATCCATATCTACATCACACTGGCAGGCTTCAGACTAATGCAGCAATGTTTCTGAGCTGCCTCTACGCAATAATTGCGTGGGCTTGCTAGAAGACAGTGTTAGACTGCGTCACCCTTCCCTCTGCGTGAATCTACCTCTGAAAACTACGTTGTCCCTTCAAATCTGTGTTTCTACTGCTTTTCCAGCTGCTTCCTGTAGCTAGAACCTTAGATTCTTGCTGGTGACCCTCCTAGATCTGCAATTGCTCTAATACCATGTGGAAATCTCTGAATCTTTACACTTTATGCAGAAATTATTTATTGTTAATCTGGTTATGCTCCTCCTACTTAGACGAGTTATTAACTAAATAAATTCAAGTTAAAATCGAAGCAAAACACATAACAGATTTCCACCAATCCAGATCTAGAACAAATTCATGCACACATAGATAAGGTGACACAATTATTTCTGGACAAATAGTCCCCGAAAAAACCCAATGCGGGAAAACCAGTCTTCTGGTTGCTAGAGGGTTTTATTATTAAGAATTTTCTGAATACAACAAATCTGGGTTCCAGATCTGGAAAACCCGACAGAGATAAAATAGATCTACAGCTCACTGGCTGATCTAGGGCCAAAATAATGACTGATCCACACCCTCAAACGGGATTTACAGAACTCAGCCAAAATTAGGGCCTAGGAACCCCAGCGCTACCCCTGAAGCCTCTGCGTCAACCTCTGAAGCCCTTCTGACCCTCAGCGCTGCTCCGGAAAGGGATGTGTTACCCCAGACAGGGTGACGCAAGCCTTACTCTGCCCCTTAAGGTCTCTGTATAACCCCTGAGGGTTTCTTGCAGCAATTTACGTTGTCCTTGAGGGACTACGCAGCACCTGCATAGCACAAGTTGCTACCCTCCTGCTTCTCTACGCTGCCTCTCTAAGCTGATCTCTACCTCTTGCTAATTCTAGACCCTAGGATCAGATCATCCCCTTGGCCTAAATTCCCCTCTCTACAGTTAAAACACTTCTGAGAATTCTTAGCAAACCTGTCCTAGAATCTCAGCTTAGCTTCAGTTCTCTGCCTCTATGTTTCTTTACAAATGACCCCAAGCCTTTCCTTTATACTTTTCTCATTGGGAAACAAATGGCCAAGATTAAATCTTTAATCAATGGCTAAGATTAAAAGAAAGCTTGATTCGTGTGACTTAAGACAATTTCATCACATGTTTAATTAAGTTCACTTTAATTATTTAAGTTCCCTAAGTTTTAACTTAGGAAATACACTAAAATAATTAATTAATTTAATATCTCCTAAACCAGATGAAATTTCCCAAATCAATTTCTGGGTCTTGTAGATCAAGTGTACTCTAGTCCTCCTCTCTCATGCTATCCCAAATACACAAAATCTCAACAGGAAACAGGTTTAGAGTGAAGATTGACCACAACAGTCTTCGCCATTTTCTAGGGCAGAAGAGCCTCAATGACAAGTAGTAGAAGTGGGTCAACAGAATCCAAGCCTACGATTTTGATATAGAGTATGTCAAGGGAAAGCACAATGTAGTGGCAGATGCATTATCTAGGAGGCCCGCGACACTTTCACTCATGAGCATCTGCCATGATTGGAAGGCACGGTTGTTGGTAGAGTATTCCAAAGATCAACAAGCGTGCAAGATCTTGGAAGGCACACATGTTGATGAGCATTACAGGGTGATGGATGATGTCATCTACTACAAAGGACACATATTTTTGGTGAAGAGTTCAAAGTTGAGGGAGAGGTTTCTCCACGCATCCCATGACTCCCCATTGTCAAGACACCAAGGGTTCTTGAAAACATACAGGACAGTCAGAGAACGCTTCACATAGAAGGGTCGGAAGGGAGATGTGTTGAGGCATGTGCATGGGTGTGAGCCTTATCAGAGGAACAAGGGAGAGTTGACCCATCCGGTCGGGTTATTGCAGCCACTTCCCATTCCTAAGGGGAAATGGGAAAGTATCTCTATGGATTTTATCACAGGGCTTCCCATGGTGCAGGGCAGACACTGCATATATATGTGGTGGTGGATTAGTTGACCAAGAATGCACACTTCTTTGCTATTCCAGTCTGGTACTTTGCTTCATAAGTAGCGTAGTTGTTTTTCAAAGAGGTCTTTCGTTTGCATGGTATTCCCAAGACCATAGTCAGTGACAGGGACGGTCATTTCATGGGAGCATTATGGCAGGAGCTTTTCCAATTAGTGGGCATTGAGCTCACCCCCTATACCACCTACCACCCATAGACAGAAAGGAAAACCAAGAGAGTTAACAAATGGTTGGAGGGCTACCTACGAAACTATGTGACAGGGCAGCGGCCAGCATGGATATGGTGGTTGCATTTGGGAGAGTATTGCTACAACACCACCCATCCCATGTCCATCGGTATGTCACCTTTTCGTGCTTTGTATGGGTATGATGTTTTATCTTTTGCTGACATTGTTTTTGGAGACAGTCGAGCCCCAAAGGCCAATGATTGGATTCAAGAAAGCCAAGATATCCTCGAGGCTCTCAAGGACAACCTGCTGACAGCCCAGAATCAGCAAAAATTGTATCCAGACAGGCACAAGATCGAAAGGCATTTTGAGGAAGGGGTCTGAGTCTTTCTACATTTACAACCATACAGGCAGTCCATGCTGAAGCAGAAGGGGGCCGAAAAGTTACAACACCGTTTTTATGGCCGTACAGGGTGACCAAGAGAGTTGGAGAGGCAACTTATGAGTTGTAGCTTCCACCCAAGAGCAAGATCCACAATGTTTTCCACGTCTCATGCCTCAAAAAGGTGTTGGGAGTCGGGACAACAGGTGAGAGCAGCTAGAGAGTTATCCCTGCTTGACAATGAGGGACATCTAGTGCTAGAGTTGGAGGCTATTTTGGAGACCAGAGAGAGAAAGTTGAGGAGCAGAACTATCAGAGAATATTTGGTACACTGGAGGAACTTACCAGATGAGGATGCCACTTGGGAGGGTGAGCACATAATTTAGCATCCAACACTGCAGTTGCTTGGTGACAAGTAACATTTGGGATGGGAGTAATGTAATGTTCCTTCCTAGAATAATTTTGCTGAAGTCAATTTCACAATTTTGCATTGTTGGCTATTGTGGGGGCCCACGAATTTTTGGAGATGAGACTTAGGAGAAGGGGGTCGAAATACTTTTGCTAGTGGAATGTGTGTTGAAGAATGTAACTAGGTTCGATCTTCATTAATGTATTTAACTCACTAGGTAATGTACTTGTCAAAAGAATAAAGAAAAGAATTTTTATTATTATTACAATGACTTATTAAAGCATGGGTTTCATGCTTGGGTCATTATGTTTTAGGTCAAAGTCCCCACTAAGGACTTCTAGGATTTATTCTGAATCTATAGAGTCATCGTACATTTAAAAATACCCTTCTTGGGATTTTGAATCATGTAACAAGATTTAGTATTGAGTTAAATATGATTTATGTCACCTCCACACCAAGTCGGCATCAAGGAAGGCTATTCGATCTCACCTAAAGACTATAAAAGAAGAAGATCGAATTCAAGCAAGTTTGATATCTCTTTGGAAGTCAGAAAAAGTGCGAAGTGAAGGAAGAGGGCTAAAGAAATGCGAGTTTGGTCAACGTGAAGGAGAAAAGGAAAATCGAAATTTTGGTGCATCTCTCTCTCTCTCTCTCTCTCTCTCTCTCGTGCCCTAGAATGGAAGATCGAAGTCCCTTTTGTGTTGTTGTTGCCAATTGTTGCATGATGTCGTTGTCAAGACAAGTATAGGTCAAAGTTGTTGTTGTTGGGTGTTGTTGCCTAAAGAAGTTGTATTGGGTCAAAATTGAAGTTTCTAAGTCAAGATCGAAGTCTCTAAAGCAAGATCAAAGGTACTGGGTCCAAGAAAGTGTTGCATAATGCCACTGTTGTTGCCACTGCTGCCAGGTCAAAATAGGATCATCTGCAAAAGAAGAAGAAGGTTTACTTGGTGTGGAGGAAGTTTGTGTCAAGGTCTAGAGTCATGGATTATCTCAGGGAAACTATTGAAGGAACAATCACTGACTGGGTTTTCCCCTAGAGTGGGGTTTTTCCCTGGTTGTCCGCCTATATCTGGTATCCTTGATCTACGTTTGCTTTGGTAATTGCTTGATGAACAAAGAAAAAAGAAGATAATAAGAAGACTAATAAGAATACTGAAACATCAAAAATAAATTATCAAGTATAAGAAAATCTTTCTACCTTTCTAATTTTCTAACATGGTATCAAAGCTTTGGTGAAGAAAGAAGAAAAAGGCAGTCTCAAGTAGTTGATAAAAGAATCACAAAAGGAAATTCTTTAAGGAAAGAAGTTCACTATCTTCAAGAAAAATGTCTAACTCGATCCAGGGAGAGAACAAGCTTGAATGAGCATCAAACTACAGGTCATGGAAGAAGAGGATTGACCCCATTCTTGAAAAGAACAAAGTATTAGATTTGGTTAGAAGGTAAGTAAAGAAACCTACAGAAGATTCCAGTGATGCAGATAAGGTGAAATTTACATGATCAAAATTGGTGGCCATGACTCTAATGGTAGAAGGCATAAAGGACAATCTTGTCCCAAACATAGCCAACATTGACCATGCTCAAGAAATGTATGAGGCCTTGTCAAAATTATTCACTATTAAGAACATTGGTCAAGTAGCAAGTTTGAAGAATGAACTATGGACCATAAAGAGGACTAAAGAGGACATTGTGGCTACTTTCTTTGTAAGGATAGCAATAATTAGAGATGATCTTCTAGCCATTGATGAAATAGTATCAGACAAGGAACTTGTGATCACTACATTATTAGGGTTTCCACCTTCTTGGAGTGCTTTTGCTTCAGGACTTAACATTTGGAAGGAAGCTCCCACCTTTGAAGAACTATGGACTGCCTGCAGCCAAGAGGAATTGAGAATCTCATTAGTATCCAACAATGAAGAAGTTTCAAATGCCTACACCGCTCATCATAAGAGAGGAAACTTCAAGAAGACAAAGGGACCAAGAAGGAAGGTAGAATGCTATCAATGTCATAAAATGGGTAACTATAGAAGTGATTGTCCCGACAATCCGAGAAATAAGAAGAGGGAAAGAGATCAAGCAAATGTTGTTGAAGAAGGATCTCCTAAGAAAGTTAAACCCAAAGAATTTGACATAAGGGACTTACACTACTAAATCCTTTGCTCTTAGCCTTAGATATTCTATTTTTTATTTTTTATTTTTAGTATTTGTAGGTTTAACATATTTTTGGAAAAGACATTTTCATTTTTATAGGATTTTAGGCATCCCTCAAGCTTTGGAGGAAGCCCTCAACAACTCCCAAAAAAGTATCTCATTCCTTTTCATTTTTTGTTTTCATGTACTTATTTAAGTTTTGTTTATATTAAATACTAATCACCTTTCTACCCCTATTTCCTTGTTTAGGAAATGGTTCGCTGAATGCTCAAGGATTATGGAAGAAGGCCTCACAAAACAAAACATTGGAATTAAAAGGTTTGTTAAGAAACAAAGGTATGTCATAGACCATAAGCTTTGTTCTCTTCATAATCATTTTCTTTGGTAATCCATTCTACATTACTAACATTGTTGTGTCTAGCTCTCTTGAAACGTAAAGATTCTTGAATGGGTGATTCATCATTAGATAAATCTACCTTCCTCATATCTTTGATTGTTTGTATAAAGAACCCTAGAAAGGTTCTCTAGAAAACCCTAATTTATGATAATATGTGAAACCCTAGTCTGCTTAACGTTATTGAAAAATGTTATTTGAAGTTATTTGATAATGATGTCATGTTTGTGGTTTTGGTATGATCATGAAAACCCTAACTTGTTAGGGTTGAAGATCCCAAGCCTTTGAAGTTTTGGTATAGTAGGGTTTGCTTTGCTATGTTATGGAACCCTATATCTTTAGGGTTTGGTTGAGTCTATAAGAAAACCCCTTGTTATGTCTTTAAAGTAAGATCCTAGGAATGAAACCCTAGGCGTATATGTTTCTATTTGGTCGAAACCCTAGCTTGGTCTAGGTCGGTATATGTCTAATATATTAATATTGCCTGATGATTATGCTTATATGATGAAGTCCTAGATATGCAAGCGTGTTGACCTAATGATTAATGGTCATGAGTCCTAGGGTTTGGAAACAAGCCCTAGTCAAAGCTTGATACTCTAGGATGATGTTGACTGAGAAATCTTGGGTTTTGCAGCTCAACCCTAGTGGTAGCTAAATCTTTGAAATATGTGATATAACAATCTAGAATCTAAGTCTATATTGTGATTGCTAAGAATTTATTGATGGAAAATCTAGGGTTTACATTAAACCCTAGTAGAAGCTATTCATGTTGTTGATTAAGTTGTGATTAGTTTTGATTGTTGGAGCTCATGTATGAAATCTATGGTTTACATGAAATCCTAGTAGGAAGTCTAACATACGAATTTTGAAAATTGTTAGATGCATTAATCTGATTTGTTTCTAGGATTTGCTATTTGAAAGGACTTGTCATATCGTTGAAAGTAATGTTAAGACCCTAGATATAATGAGACTGATATTTTGATTGAGTTATTGATGTGATTTAAGGTTTGTAACAAAACCTGGGCAAGAAGTTCATATATTGAAGTAGAGTCTCTTGTTGATTATGTTTGTAAAGTCTAATGATTCCATTATTATAACATTTTGTTATGGCTAACTTCATGCTTCTATAGATATCGTTGTACTTGTTTTCTAAGTTGTCCAGGAATATCATCTTCAAGATGGTGAAGATGTTCATAGGAAAAATTGATATGATAAGCATGATGTGAAGGATGGAAGGCATCAAAGATTCTCTAATGTCATAAGAAGAAGTTGATCTCCCTAGATTAAGAGGGAGTCTGGATAGAAGATATCTCCCTGATTGAGAAGGAGGGCATAACATAGTTTGGATTGGAGAATGCATTTTGAAGGATATGTTGTTGCATGTGAAGTAGGAAAGGAAAGCATATGAATGAGGAATCTTCTGTCAAATATTCGATTGATAGTCCTACTATGATAAGTTGAGAAGCAACATCTAGTTGTCTAGAACACCTCAAAAGTTTGTATTTGATTATGTACATTTGAAAGTGTATTATTGATTGGGTTTATGTTTGTACAGGTAAATCTCTCGAAGTTTTGATAGCATGTTGGTAACCGATCAGTTTGATCGGGAGAGAATTGTTGTTAAGGCTTTGAGAGTGAAGCATTTCCTGGGAGGACATCTCGCCGGCACTTTGTGTTGATGTTTAGTTCATGAAGAAGGAAAGGTAGCGTTGGTCATTGAGCTCTGAAACGCACCTGGATCCTGGGGTTGATGGTTAGTAAGTAAGTCTAAGGGTACCTAGAGAGGCTGAAAGCTTAGTCCATCTTAGTCCCACTAGGACAGATTGCCCTGGTCAGGAATCTAGTCCATGGCATTGAGGTGCCTAAAAATCTTGATAGTTCACATAGTTTGAGATCTTCCTTGTACTTATATATTATGAATACCCTCCTAGTTAAGAGGGAGTGTTGAAGAATGTAACTAGGTTTGGTTTTCATTAATGTATCTGAGTCACTATGTAATGTACATGTCAAAAGAATAAAGAAAATAATTTTATTATTATTACAATGACTTATTAAAGCATGGGTTTCATGCTTGGGTTATTATGTTTTAGATCAAAGTCCCCATTGAGGACTTCTAGGATTTATTATGAATCTATAGAGTCATTGTACATTTAAAAAGACCATTCTTGGGCTTTTGAATCATGTAAAAAGGTTTAGTATTGACTCAAATATGATTTATGTCACCTCCACACCAAGTCGGCTTCAAGATGATCAAGACGGCCTTAAGGAAGGCTATTCGACCTCACATAAAGGCTATAAAAGAAGCAGATCGAATTCATTTGGAGGACATCATCTCAAGTAAGCTCGACATCTCTTTGGAAGCCGAAAAAAGTGTGAAGTAAAAGAAGAGGGCTAAAGAAGTGTGAGTTTGGTCAAGGTGAAGGAGAAAAGGAAAATCGAAATTTTGGTGCATCTCTCTCTCTTTCTTGTGCCTTAGACTGGAAGATCGAAGTCCCTTTTGTGTTTTCGTTGTCAGTTGTTGAATAATGTCGTTGTCAAAACAAGTATAGGTCGAAGTTGTTATTGTTGGGTATTGTTGCCTCAAGAAGTTGTATTGGGTCAAAATCGAAGTTTCTAAGTCAAGATCGAAGTCTGTCAGCCAAGATCAAAGTCTCTAAAGCAAGATCGAAATTATTGGGTCCAAGAAAGTGTTGCATAGTGCTATTGTTGTTGCCAGGTCAAAATAGGATCATCTGCAAAAGAAGAAGGTTGACTTGGTGTGGAGAAATTTTGTGTCAAGGTCTAGAGTCTTAGATTATCTCAGGGAAACTACTAAAGGAGGAATTACTTACTAGGTTTTTCCCCTAGAGTGGGGTTTTTCCCTGCCTGTCCACCTATATCTGGTGTCCTTGATCTATGTTTTCTCAGGTAACTGCTTGATGAACAAAGAGAAAAGAAGATAATAAGAAAACTAATAAGAATACTAAAACATCAAAAGTAAATTATGAAGTATAAGAAAATATTTATGCCTTTCTGATTTTCTAACAATGTGGGGGCCACACCCAGATGAAATATGCACCCTTTGGAGAGGAAAAGGTGAATTTCCAAGGAAGGAGGTTGAAATATTGGATGGAGGGACCCACATGAGGAGGCAAGGAAAAATTATAAATAGGAGCATAGAAGCTATTGGGGCTTTTGACAATTTGACATTCACTTGTACCTAGCACACTTGAGATGTTTAGCCGAGTCTACACCTGAGATTCTCAAGCAAGTTTCTCACCCCTTGCTTCGGTGGATTTCGAGTGCCATCACTAGGATGGAAGTCGATTTCCTTGTGAGCATCTTCAACATCAATTTTCAGGCAATTTGTGGGGTTTTCTTAACAGTTTCCAGCACGTAGTTGTGCAGTACAACTTGCTTGTTGAGCCCAGCATAGAGCAGAAGTTTTGTTGATATTTCCAGGGTACTTTTGCAGTGCCATTTGTCAGATATTTTGGGGAAGGAACAACGAAATGTTGGAGAGAATCCTTGCTGCTTCAAGGTGGCATTTTGGTGACTGTGTGCGCCTGTGTAGAGGACAATTTCTGGGCACATGTGGGAATTGAGGAGTGGGTTTGTGGAGTTGGGTTGAGCAAGGGAGTTGAGGGAGATAGAGCAGTTTTTCCAGGGCAGCGCAAATCATAGTTGGGGTAGCTCATTTCTACACCCAGTCATTGTAGCCAATATACAATTAAGCCATCACATGCACACTGGATTGTTGCAAAGCATGTGTTGATACACCTGCATGGGACCATCAATCTTGGATTGAGATATACTGTTGAAAATGTAAGACTTCATGGATATACTAATGTTGATTGGGTTGGTAACTCTGCTGATAGAAAGAGAACTTCTAGGTGCTACTTTAGCTTGGGATTTTCCATGATCTCCTGAATGAGTAGAAAGCAGAAGTTTGTTTCACTGAGTACAGCTGAAACTGAGTACATTGTTGCTAGCATGGCTAGTTGTGAGGTAGTATGGCTGAAGAAGCTCTTTGGAGAGCTATTTGAGCAAGTTCTAGACATAACAGTTATATATTGTGACAATAAAGTGGGATTTGTCTTGCATAAAATCCTATGTTCCATGACAAGTCCAAGCACATTGAGATCAAATATCACTATATCTGGGATATGGTGCAGAGAGGAGCAGTGAGGCTTCATCATATTGTGACTGATGATCATATAGCTGACATTCTTACCAAGCCTTTACCGAAAGGAAAGTTCATGGTTTTTAGAGAACTGCTTGGACTCATGGATGTAACCATTCCGGGAAGCGTTCACAACTGATCAAGAACAATGAGCTGCCTTCCCCCCTTGTCAAAGATCACAGAATTAGAGAATGATACTGGAAAGCTCCTAAAGACCTCTGGTGTAGTGTGTGCCACAATAGTACACCTCAGTATGCATCCAACCCACAGTCTGGGACGTGGGAAGAGCCACCTATCTGGCCAATAGGTGTAGTGAGACTTGTCTAGGATGCAGGTGTTCCACCACTTGACATTTAATGAGACTTGGATGTGTGAGATCCTTGTCATGTGATGACAGGTTGATCCCCCCAAGCATTTATATGCCTTGGATGTGCAAAATCATTGTCATGTGTTGACAAGTGGATCCCCACAAGCAGAGATGAGCCTTGGATGTGCAAGATCCTTGTCATGTGTTGACAAGTGGATACTCCCAAGCAGAGATGAGACTTGGTTGTGCGAGATCCTTGTCATATGTTGGCAAGTGACATTCCCCCCAAGTGAATATAGGGTGATGGATGAATCTCCCCTATGATGATTCTTCTCCATTAGAGTGAGACATCATTGTTCCAGATGATATAGAGAAGAGATGAACAAAGATGTGTAGAGAAAGCAGAAATCTTTATTGCAGAAAGAAATTCCTCCCTAGATGAGAGGGAGTGTTGAAAATTGGCAGCTCTGGGATGAATTTCTAAAATAGAAAGTCTGAAGTATGACTTTCCAAAAATAATAAATCACTTTGCATCAATTAATCAAGTATTGTTGATGGAAAATCCCTTCTGATCATCAATCAATCCTAATAGTTCAATTTTGACTTAATCATCATCATTATTATTAAAAAAAAGAAATTCAAGTCTCTCAATCATGTCATATGTAACTCCCCTCAATTAATGAATATGTTACTCTCTCTCTCTTAGTGGATTCATTCCTCTCTCTCTTTAATGCTCTTACGCACCTCTTACACTCTCTTACACACTTTAATGACTCGTCATAAAAGATTCTTGTTACACATGTTTAATGCATAAATTACACTTCTCTCCTAAATGCATAAGATACACTCCTCTCCTTTATCGCATAAGTTACACTCTTATTTTGTCATATGTAACTATGCCTCAAGGCATTCGAGTTACTCCCTCATGAATTCGACCTCCTTGCTCTTCCTATATATTTGTGCCTCTCATCCTCACTTGACAGACTTACTTGTGCTCGTAAAAGGATAGTTTGAACTTGAGAAAGAGAGAGTTGGAGAGTTTAGAGGAATATTGAGAGAGAGAGAAAGAGAGTCTTAAAGAGCAAGAGCAGATCTTGGGGAGACAAAGTGATTCAATGTTTGCATCAACTACTGCTATCAAAGATATTCCTCAGATTTGGGTGAACTTCTTCATTCTCTCATTGTACTTTGTATCCCTGCTAAACAACTGATTTCTAATAGAAGAAGAATCTGATTGCGTTTTCCCCTTGTGGGTTTTGCCCTGGTCATTGACCTAACATCTCTGCGTCTCATTGAGTTCTTGGTTGTCTTTCATTGTGCATATGGTTTATATGGTTTATGATCTATCTACAATTACTTAACTTATTTTGCAGCATAAAGAAGTTTTGGATTTAAGTGATTGTAATAGCATAGAACATCAAAATTTCAACATCTATTATCCCATTCAACGTGTGATCATACTATAATGCACTTAAACATTAAATGAAACCACTTAAATACATCAATTCTTAATGTACTCACAACAGATGACCCATCTTCATTAGATGAGCAAGCTACGTGAATTAATGCATTGACCAGAGAGAGAATGAGAGACATCTGAGGCTAGCTATCTATGGATAGTGATAGTGCTACTAGCTAGCAAACTGCATATTAGGAGAAAATTTTTCTTTTAAGGTTTCCCAACCATATGTGTGGGTAACAAGCCCTAAGGCTGAAAATCTGGAAATCTCTAGTCAAAGAGGCAAAAATTTTGTTTTGCATTTAAATTTGAGAAAGAAATTTTGCATCAAACATATCTAAATGGTATCAAAGCTTGTTGTGACTAAGATCACTCTAGAGTAAGAGGGAGCTTATATTTCAACTAAATATTACCTGCGAGAGGTACTTAACTTTGTTTTAGGTTGTTGGGTGTGAAACCCTAGATTTCTTGGGAGAAGCATTTGAACCCTAGAAAGGATTTCATCTACTTCATATACTATTGATTTTGTGCACATGACACTTGTTCTGGATGTGTAAGGCAACTCTTAGTCTTAGAGTGTGTGGCAAGTTGGATGGAGCTTCCAATTTTATTTCATGGAAAGTCAAGCATTGGATTTTTATGGAGGAAATTGATCTTTGGGAGCATGTTGAGAAGGAGAGAAGGAGATTCTAGAACCTATTGATCCAACAAAATTGGGCACTCTTTCGAAGAAGGAAGCCAAAGTAAGAGAATCATTCTTGACTGTGCAAAGGATTATTTCATCTCGCACATTTCAAATAAGATGACAAGTAAGAACATCTTTGATGCTTTGGTTAAGTTGTTTCAAAACTTTTGTGCTTCTCAATAGATGCTCTTATGAAACAATCTTTCAATCATTCACATGAGCAAGATAGATACTACAGTGAGCTTCGTGACTAGAATTAATGCATTCAAAGATCCATTGGAACAAAAGTGGAGGAATAGGAGTTGGTGTCCATTGTCGTGAAAGGACTTGGTCCTTCTTGGATGTCATTTTTCAAGGTGTTTGTGCTTAAGAGAACATACCCAAGTTTCCAAAGCTTTGGGTTGATCTCATGCAAGAACAATTTAGATTGCAATCATGTTCAAAACAACAAGGAGAAGTTGTTGCTATTAGTCTCGTCATGAAGATGAAGAATAGCAAGAAAGGATTCAAGAACAAAGATGGGACATATACAAGAGAGAAGGAATTGAATAAGTTGATGT
This sequence comes from Pinus albicaulis, assembly GCA_034641835.2. Lineage (NCBI taxonomy): Eukaryota > Viridiplantae > Streptophyta > Pinopsida > Pinales > Pinaceae > Pinus > Pinus albicaulis. The sequence continues at coordinate 775,905,128 of CM076583.1, read as the reverse complement.
GCTTCTAATGTCACGAGATGGGACATTATGCTAGGAATGTCCATTGAAGAAGAAGGAAAAGGCTGTGAAATAAGTTACAACGAAGATTGTAACAGGTGTAGAAGAGATTAACTTAGTTTTATATTTCCTTTTCCATGGATTCTTGTTTATCTTCTAACATTGTGTCTAGTGTTGGATGGTGTGTGGATAGTGGAGCTTTGAGATACATGACATATATCAAGACTTTATTCAACAGAATTTAGGAGCTAGAGGGAGGCATGACTATTGACCTTAGTGATGATCCCACTTATCCTATGAGAGGAGTTGTGATCTGAAAAATGACCTGAGTTACTTAGTTCAATTTCGGAGATTGACTGTAGGGGCTTTTACTGGATATGTCACCCTTAAAGAAAGGATGAGATCCAAAGGCTACCTGGCCCTCTACAGACTCTGTCTATAGAACTTTATAGAAATTAACATTCAGGTTCTTAAAATGCGGAAATTTATCAAGATCTTTCCTAGTCCTTGTACAAAATGTGAATGGTAGTATTACTAAACAGTTATTATATGCATTAACTGTTTAGACATGAAATAATCTATGTATGTTTAGATTGAACAATTTCACATCAATCACATAAGCAATACCATAAGACAAAGAAGTTTGTGACGGAGTTCGTCCCTCCTGGACTACGTCTCCGGGTCCGCCTCAGAAATGTGCGTCCGTTGTATTCTTCAAGCCAAGAGAAATATGCTACAATGAATCATCAATTGCACTACTGATGTTGCAGATATAGACCATCCCTTGAATAGGCTAACTGATACAAACTCTTTTCTTTCAACACTTTAGAAAAGACATGGATTATTTGCACATAAAGAAAACTGAGGAACTGAAGCTTTATGGACCTTTGACTGGATGGTGGCTAAAAGAGTTTTAGAAAGTCGAAGTTGATCTCGTCAATCATCAACGTACTTCGATACTGACTTTATGCAAGTAGGATGGCCTTTGCTCCTTCAATAAACCTGCAATGAGAAACTCTCCCCCAATTATATCTTCTATCTTCTTAAGAGTGCCTACTTCTTCTTGAAGTAGGGAAAAATCTCCTCAACCTCCTCTCATGAGGTCTCTCCTCCATTGACTTCAAGGTAGCTGAATTGAGTTTGGCTCAATCAAAGTAGATCTCGTCGACCATCAACGTACTTTGATGTTGAAACTTATGCTAGTATGATGAGCTTTTCCTCCTTCATATAAACCTGCAAGAACCAAAACTCACTACCAAATTTATATGACATACAATGTAAAAGAGTTTACTTCATCTTGAAGTTGAATAAAATCCTTCTTTCACCACTCTCCTCTCTTGAGGTCTCTCCCTCCTTCTGAGGTCTCTCCTCTCAAGGTCTCCTCTTACAAAGAAACATACTTTCCTTTATATATTAGGAGTTCAAACATTCATGGCTTTATCAATCTGCCTCGAACCTCTGTTTTTCCCACTTTAGAAATTGGTTGAGTGATAAAGGGTCGAATCCTATCATCACATTCAATTCCTAGGATAAAGGACCTAAACCATAGTGTTGTATTTAAATTAACAACCCAAATTTGGACTTTATACTAGTCTTAGCCACAACATTATCTAACCGGGCAGAGGAGAATCCTATCGCATGTGATCAGGCGATAGGCGCGACGATTTTTACTCTAGCGGTCATAATCTGACAACTGTCATCCAAACTCTGGCGGTTCTGCACCGACGTGTCTCTGCGCGCTGTTACGTTTTCCGCCTGTGGTTTACAACTGCTCACATGTTGTAACATTTCCCGACGCAGTCAGAACTTAAACTGCTGCAGTCTTTTAACACCTGTCACATAACATATCTCCGACACGGTTTTACAACTTTCCGCTATGGTCTTCAAAACTCTGGTCACAAGACTCCAACATGGTTTACCTCTACAGTTTACAACATTGCAATTCTCCGCCGAATACACCTGGAAGCCACAGTTTACCAGCCTATCACATGGCTTTTTCTCACAGCCCCGATGCGGTTAGCACTTTAACATTGTGGGAGTTTATTAACAATGTTTTAAAACATGCCACCCGAACTCTTTTTAGAGGGTTTTACACATAGTTTTTAAACCCGACATTTTTTAAACCTCGAACCTTTGAATAAAGGTTTTACATCATCTTTCGAACCTTATATTAAGGTTTATGAAAAGCTTTAAATATAGCGCTAGGACTTTTAGTCTTAAACATGGTATTAAACCCAACCTCCAAAGGTTTATGAACTTTGCGCTATCATTTAGTCTAAGTCTAGATATTTTCATTTGACACCTTAGACTTTAGGACTTTGATTTAATCCTAGGAATAGGCTTAGGTCTTTACAAAGTGTGTTTTCTTTTTTCTTTTTTCTTTTTTTTTCTTTTTTCCTTCTTTTTCTTTTTTTTTTTTTTACAAAGTGTGTTTTCATTTGACACTTAGCGCTAGTCCTTAGGACTTAAACCTAGGACTTAGGACTTAAACTTAGTCCTTTTTACCTTAGGATCTTTTTATCCATTAAGGTTTACAAAGCGGACTACAAACATTTTCGACCTTTACAATTAAGACTTAGGACAAGTTTTATTACATAAGTCTTTAACAAACTTTGTTGTTTTTGTCGCAGGTCAACTTGAAGATGTCTTGATTGGCGCTTTTAAAACATATTTGTTGGAGTAGAATCTGAAGTCGATGTCGAACATTTGAACTCACAAATTTGATGACCATCTTGATCAATACCTGAATTATTACATAATCGATAATTACCAAATTCCAAATAACCATCTTGGTCGTTTGGGTAATTTCGATACAATTTAATAATTCTAAAATTGGATCAAGTTGGTTCTATTTCCTTTCAGATGCCTTCAAGTGATGTTCTTGAGTTGAGTAATACTTTTTTGTTCTCCATAGTTTAAGGGAGAACCTTATTTCAAGGACGTGTCTAACAAATTACAATCAAGAGTTGCATTTGAGTGACAACAATGCACCATTAGTGATTGTAGTCTAGCTAGTCCAAGGACCTTCACTAGAGGGGTGAAAACAGGTTGCTTTCACATGTTACTTGTTGATTCAGTGTCGTGTGTACATTGGAGTGAGAGGTTGGATGAATCTTCTAGTTTCATGAAGGCTTGGGAGCATGTAGTGGCAACTAGATCTTCAGTGAGGGCATACCTCCTAGGAGATGTGCTCACATTTCATTAGTTTATTCCATTTGTGAGGCTTCCAATTATACATTGGAGGAAAGGTGTGATACCTTATGGGGGTATTGTAGAATACAAGGACGAGGTTGATGGATTCTCTCAAACAAAGGGAATTTCCCATGGATTCTCTAAGACAAAGAGAGTTACCCATTATGTTACTCTTGCTTGATTCTCTGCAAACAAGGGATTTTTCCTAGTTTAGGATATTTCAGTTGTCGAAGGGTTGGAGTTACATGAGAGAGATATCATGAGGGAAAATTGATGATAACTGTTAATTTTGGGCAACTAGGTCCAAACTCCATGTTGCACTACTCATATGACAATGGTCATAATCCTCTTTCGGAGAGGTGCAAGATTGATCTAAAGATCATCTTGATCGAATGAGCAGAACATTGATTTTGAATTTATTTTCCACATTTTCAAGGTCGGCCAGATTTATCCCACATGCCTAAGAGATGTGTCACACACCCTCATTGATGAATATAAATTGCAGAGACTTGGAGGTCATTTTCTCATCATCTCATCACACATTCTCTCATTGTGATCTGATTGGTTCAGTAGCTTTTGGAGGCCTTTTTTTCCCTCACACGTGTGGAGCGAAGCTGTTGTTTTCTGCACTGATCTGTTTAGGGCTTTTTGTTTTCTACGCTGATATGTTTAGGGCTTTTCTGCTGCAGCGTTGACCAATGATGATCGTGGTCAACCCTTGGTCGTTTGACCTCAATCTTCTGCAGAAATTCCGATTTTAGGAGGTCGCACAGCTGGGCACTAAAATCAAGGAATTGACCTTATTCTGAGGGTCCTGATTGAGTTGGACTATGAGCTCTGGAAGCTCCAGGGGGCTTGGGGATAGCTTCTTGGAGCTATAAGCACATACAGGGCTAGGCTTGCCGAACCTTGTTGTGCTTCTACCCACCGTTATGATATTGAGTTGGTTCACCTCTCTTTGATCTGTACCTCGCACGCATCCTACCCATGGAGTTTCGGACTCATGGGAAGTACCTCTCATTTGGCCAATGAGGTGGGAAATGTGGATAGAGACCAAAAGCAAGACCGATGGACACATCAGAGATTGTCGTACTCTCTATGTCTAGGATGGCACGTGTCCAACACCTTGATCTGGGATCAAGTATGATGAGGTTCTTACCTCCAAACTAACTTCGGGTTAGTATGCGACTCTTTTGAGTCTATTGAGGTTTTATCCTCTAAACTGACTTCGGGTTAGTATGTGACTCTTTTGAGTCTATTGAGGTTTTATCCTCTAAACTGACTTTGGGTCAGTAAACTAACTTCGGGTTAGTAGGAGACTCTTTTGAGTCCAAGAGAGGATTTTACCTCTAAGCTGACTTCAGGGCAACTATGTGTGATGTCTTTGTGACTCACCTTTTGTTCTGAAATAAAGAGCCAGCAAAACAAGTTACGGCGGGATGACACACGATGTTTGGTTTGGTACATGATGGATGGCACTTGTGGACAGATGGAGTTCTCCCTAGTTGAGAGGGAGTGTTAATTTTGGGCAATTAGGTCCAAACTCCATGTTGCACTGCTCATATGACGATGGTCATATTTTAGTTGGATTCCTCTTTCAGAGAGGTGTAAGGTTGATCTAAAGATCATCTTGATCGAATGAGCAGAACATTGATTTTGAATTTATTTTCCACATGTTCAAGGTCGGCCAGATTTATCCCACATGCCTAAGAGATGTGTCACACACCCTCATTGATGAATATAAATTAGAGAGACTTGGAGGTCATTTTCTCATCATCTCATCACACATTCTCTCATTGTGATCTGATTGGTTCGATAGCCTTTGGAGGCCTTTCTTCCCCTCACACATGTGGAGCGAAGCTGCTATTTTCTGCGTTGCTCTATTTAGGGCTTTCTATTTTCTGCGCTGATATGTTTAGGGCTTTTCTGCTGCAGCGTTGGCTAATGTTGATTGTGGTCAACCCTTGGTCGTTTGACCTCAATCTTCTACAGGAATTACGATTTTAGGAGGCCGTACAGCTTGGCACTAAAATCGAGGAATTCTGGGTTGTTTGACCAAAGCCCTAGTTTGTTGTGTTGACTTTTTTGAAGCTGCATGCATTGACTTTTCTACGCTGTCCCTAATTTAACTTGCATTGACTTGTGATGAGCTGTCTTTGAGGGTTGTGGGTGTGACACATGAAAGACTTTGCTGGTTGAAGCATCCTACTAACCGTCGTAACGCCACAATATCTCATATCTTTGCTGGCCAAAAGGAATTGTAAATCTGATCTATATTTGGCTTGTCTTCTATTGATCTATTATTGTGTACTATCAGCATTTTACTTTCAAGTTTATGTGATTGCTATTTTGTATTGGACCTAAGAAAGATTGAAGTAAAAGTGTGTCAAGCATAGAACACCATGATTATCTAAATTTAACAATAACATTACACATTAACTATACCACAACCTTTGTATTCCAAGATTAAGGAGTTGACTTGGGTTAATCTCTATTTTTGTGGCTTTGATAGATGTGATCCACTCATCTCGACCTTGTATGGAGATATGATTATCTTTAACCAATGTCCTAGATAGTTCATGATGTCATGTCCTTTGATTTTGGCCAGTGATGTTGACTTGGAGGATGATGGAGTTTGGCAAGTTGCTTTTGTTCCAAGGTGATGTTCATATTCGCAAGTGGTCATTATTCTTTGAAGAATCAAGATGCTAAGATCACATGGGTGATAAACTCTTTACAGGTAACAATGGTTGATTCTAGGACTACGACAAGTACACATTTGTATGTAGTATGTTGGTGAAGTTGTAGAGGAAGTCCATAAGTGTTGGTGTCAACATTTTCCTTGTAAAGAAGGAGTTTTAGCTTTTGGGATTACTCTAAAAGTATTTACACTATGTATGTGATGCTTCATGAGCGTTGGAATTCATGGTGTATGTTTAATCCCTAGGTGGTCCAAGACGGATTAGTGCATCGGGGATGGTCCATGATGGATTTGCATGGTGAAGGCGGTTTTCTCAATAATTTCCTGACCTTAGTTAGGTGTTGGCTCGGTATTCTTCCCTTTGGCATTGGCGTTCTCTTGATATTTTAGTGGATACTCCTCATTGTAGCCACATGTGTTGAAAAGTGTAACTAGGATCGGTCTTCATATTGACTACGTAATTATGTATTTATGTAAAGAAGAAGACAAAGATAATAAAATGTATATTTGTTGTACTTGCTTGATGGGCCTCATGAGCAAGATTCTATTATAAGTTAAATAGACTTCTTCTTCATGTCTATTAGGGTTTTGTCTTCTAGGAATAAATATAATTAGGTGTCATATGTATGAAGGATCTAGTCTAAATGCTCCAAGACCTTGTCCAAGAAACCATGGAAGAATAGCTTATGTCAGCCCTCAAATCTATGCTGAAAGATAAGCTAACAAGATGTGTTAAATTCGGCCTTCCAACAGCTAAACGAGTCGGCCTACAAGTAAAAAGTATGGTCGGCCTAAAGACAATGAAACTGACTCTATATATACACATGTTCTGCGGTTCATTTAAAGACAATATTTTTGGTCATCTTTGAAACAGAAGTGTGAATTTTGAACAAGGTTCAGTGTGGATTTTTGATGAGTTTCAGGACTGTTTAAGTTAGCTATATCTTTGTGGTATCTTAGTGTAATAAAGTGTTGCGATCTTCTAGAACAAAAGTGCGGATTGTCTCTGACTGTTCATCAAAGCTTGTGCATATAGTCCTGAAGTGTTTACAGCATATAATACATGCAACGTTCAAGGGCAGTGTTTCTATGTTAAAGTGCGGATCAAATTGAGAAAGGTTTGCGAATTGTCCAGAAGTGAAAGAGCCGATCAAAGGCAACATTGGTATTCATTTCCAGTTTGTGAAAAAGTTGGAACAATGGTTTGGGAAAATCTTGTAGATATTCCAAAGAGAAGGAGCAGTGAGAAAGTGACAGAAAGTACTTATATACATCTCAAAGTAACTGAAGTTTCAAAGGAAGTGTTGGTGTAGAACAATGCAACTTGGTGAAGAGAAGAAGGATCAGCATTGAAGGACATCAAAGAAGTAAGGTCAAGGTCATGGATGCATATATAGGTCAAGGGTCTTATTCTTGGTCATGGTACTTGTCATCTGAAAATCTATAAGAAGAATTTCTCGTAGGTTTTCCTCTCCAAAAGAGAGAGGTTTTTCCCTAGCTCTAGGAGCCTAATTCTTGTGTCTCGTGTCTTTTGATAACTGACTTTATGAAAGATTTAATAAGCTAATGAAGGGAAGACATAAGTAACTCAAGTAACCTCACAAGTAATTATCAAGAAGAGAATTTTGAATTAATCACTAACCCTCCAAATTCTCAACATGGTATCAAAGCTAAGGTGCTGAACTCAAGCGCTACTTGACAAAAAGACACTCCAGGAAGCAAAAATAAAAGTTTGGGTGAAAATTCAAATTAGATTGCAAGGAATACTCTCAAGCTATTTTCGAGAAAGATCCTCATCAAAAGATCAACCTTTCAAGGAAATAATCTTTTCCATCAAAGATTTACATTCAAGACATTATTGGAAGAGGACATCATCTTTTGAAGACATCCTTTACCATCAAGGATCCAAGATCACCTAGATTGAAGATTTCTATCTTAGAAGAAGTTCCTAAGTTCTTCGTCATCATCAAGGAAGATGTTGAAGGAGAAAGCCACTTACTCAAGTAAGTATCTATGACTTTATCTAAATCTGTCAAAATGACTTATTGTATAGAGAGCAACAAATTTGTTGGGTTATCAAACTTTAATGCATGGAAGAAAAGGACAGATCTGAATCTAATTGCAAATGAAGTTATGGGCTTCATAGAAAGAACTACAATTCAACCTCCAAAAGAAGACATTCTAGCATATATCAAAGACTCTCTCATTCCCTATGTATCAAAGCTAGAATCCTCAACATATATATATGATAAATTGGTGGAACTATTCTCGAAAGGTTCTACAAAGGAAATAATATCCCTGAGACAAAAGCTATACAAATTGAGAATGTCAAAGGAAGGAATAATTCCATATCTGATGGAGATTTTCGCAATACGAGATCGACTACTGAAGTTAGGAGAAGTGATATCTGATAGAGAAATACTCACTATGGTACAAAATGCTTTACCAAAAGAATGGAGAGGTTTCACTTCAAGCATGGATGGGAGAGAAGAAGCCATGCCATTCCAAAGTCTAGGTAAGATAGAAGAATCAAGATTGAAAGCAGGATCGAGTGTAGGGAATCAAGCCTTTGCCACCATGTCCAGGAAGAAAGGAAGATTCAGTAAAATTGGTCCACAAAATAAGAAAATAAATGTGGACAAAGCACGATGCTTTGGATGTAATGATCTTGGGCATTATAGACGAGATTGTCCTAAATTTAGAAAGGAAAAGAGGAAAAAGGAAGAAACCCATGTCTCAGATATAAGAGAAGAACCGAATGCAAAGAAATATAAGAAAGGAGAAGCGAGGGATCTCCACTATGATTGAGATCATCTTCTCCTTTAAGTGATTTCTGTTGGTTGTAAAATAATATGATAGGAAGCAGTGTATATTATAGCATCATGATAAAAGCATGGTAGGAGCTCTTGGTGAAAAAGCTCTGGGAAAACCTCTCTGATAACATTTCTAATGGAAGGCAGTCATCAAGATCAAGGGTCATCATGGAAACAGGTGCTGACATTTTCTAATGGAGTTCTCTATCAATTCACTGATTAGAAAGAAATCAGAATGGTTTTGTCAAGAATTACATGCTACAGAATTCTGGGATGTGATGACATATTGATGGAGCAGGCCAAGGGAATGAAGTTCTTCATTCTAATAAAACTTCTACAGGATGACTTAAATGAAAAAGGTATGAGGTATGTATATATTTATATGTTGACACTAGATGTTGTGAAGTCATGTCATATGGTCGTAGGTAATAGACTTCTATATTTAGAAGTATGATCTATGAAGGAGGATCTCTCAGTGCAGTGACAGATGAAATCAACGTAATATATCCTCATATGGAATATGAGGTGGTTGTATATGAACGAGGAACTAGAAAATTTGTAATTTCCTGGGAATAAATAATGTGCAGAAAGGAAGAGATCATGAAATGCAACCATGTCAAGAGGCAGTTATCATCTGGAAGCCAAGAAGATGTGACTAGGAGATCTCCTGGGAGGATATGTAGACTCTTACATAGGTCTGGTAAAAAAAGAAGACCCTTGACAAGACATATCTTTAGGAGATGTGTCAATCTGAATAGAGGATGTCAATGCCTACAAGAAGATGTCATGGTGAAAGATCATCACTAAGGTAACCTTTGATCTATAAATTTATATGTAGATGTTTACCTGGATAAGTTTATGCAGGGTTGCCAATCATGTGGAAGGATGTAAGATCCTTGGAGATGATTCGAAGGAAAACAGCATGACAAAAAAAGGTGGATCCGATGAGAAATATTGATGAATCACTTTTTGATGGTTGACATGACTCGTGACTGAAAGTGATGGATGATCTGTGCCCTATGAAGCCAAAGGTTGAATATTCCTCAATATCGAAATCCATGACATCGAGGGCAGGAATTCTTCATGAGCAACTGGGTGTCTCACCATTGCTGTTGTAGGACCCTAATTGAGTGGGAGCCTGGTCGTAAGTTTCTTACTTGGAAGAAACTTGAAGTATGTCCTTCCTGAGTTGAGAGGGAGTGACATATGTGATTCTCTAATACGCGTGTCATGCACTAGACCAGGACTAACAGTCGTAAGTCCTAGTGAAGGCCATGAGGACAGAATGGATAGACACATCATTCTGGTCTTCACCTGGAAGATAGAAAGGAGGATTGGATAATCATCTGGCATTCGATACTCTTTGAGAATGTGATAGGGCATTCAAGATAAGAGTAATCGAGGACCGATATACTTTGAGGGTTGGCTACCCAAGAGAAGAATAGTCCAAGAAGGTCATACTCTGGGAACACCTAGGTGGAGTATGTACCTTGGAGAGACAATGACTATGGTGTATATAAGTCATGTGTCTCGCTAGCATTGTAGCCCATTGTCTCGTTGAGAGATGGGGTTGTTAGTCAAGTCCTTGCACTAGGACAATGCTAGTTGATATGATGCTATACAGATGCGATTACCAATCCGATTCTTCTTATGAGATTCTTCAATTTGAAAGTGGCCATGTACTTGTATGAATACCTCCCTAGTTAAGAGGGAGTATTGAAAAGTGTAACTAGGATCGGTCTTCATATTGACTATGTAATTATGTATTTATGTAAAGAAGAAGACAAAGATAATAAAATGTATATTTGTTGTACTTGCTTGATGGGCTTCATGAGCAAGATTTTATTATAGGTTAAATAGACTTCTTCTTGATGTCTATTAGGGTTTTGTCTTCTAGGAAAAAATATAATTAGGTGTCATATGTATGAAGGATCTAGTCTAAATGATCCAAGACCTTGTCCAAGAAACCATGGAAAAATAGCTTATGTCAGCCCTCAAATCTACACTGAAAGATAAGCTAACAAGATGTGTTAAATTCGGCCTTCCAACAGCTAAACAAGTCGACCTACAAGTAAAAGGTATGGTCGGCCTAAAGACAATGAAACTGTCTCTATATATACACATGTTCTGCAGTTCATTTAAAGACAAGATTTTCGATCATCTCTAAAATAGAAGTGCGAATTTTGGACAAGGTTCAGTGCGGATTTTTGACGAGTTTCCGGACTGTTTAAGATATCTATATCCTTTTGGTATCTTAGTGTATTAAAGTGTTGCGATCTTCTAGAACAGAAGTGTGGACTGTCTCTGATTGTTCATCAAAGCTTGTGTGTATAATCCTGAAGTGTTTACAGCGTATAATACATGCAACGTTCAAGGGCAGTTTTCCTATGTTAAAGTGCGGATCAAATTGAGAAAGGTTTGCGGACTGTCCAAAAGTGAAAGAGCCAATCAAAGGCAACATTGGTATTCATTTCCAGTTCATGAAAAAGTTGGAACAATGGTCTGGGCAAATCTTGTAGATATTCCAAAGAGAAGGAGCAATGAGAAAGTGACAGAAAGTAGGAAAGTAAATCTATGATTTACTTTCCTAACTACAACTTATATACATCTCAAAGTAACTGAAGTTTCAAAGGAAGTGTTGGTGTAGAACAGTGCAACTTGGTGAAGAGAAGAAGGATCGGCATTGAAGGACATCAAAGAAGTAAGGTCAAGGTCTTGGATGCATATATAGGTCAAGGGTCTTATTCCTGGTCATGGTACTTGTCATCTGAAAATATATAAGAAGAATTTCTCGTGGGTTTTCCTCTCCAAGAGGGAGAGGTTTTGCCCTAGTTCTAGGAGCCTAATTCTTGTGTCTCGTGTCTTTTGATAATTGACTTTATGAAATATTTAATAAGGTAACGAAGGGAAGACATAAGTAACTCAAGTAACCTCACAAGTAATTATCAAGAAGAGAATTTTGAATTAATCCCTAGCCCTCCAAATTCTCAACAACATGGAGAGTTCACTTGCTTATGAAACACCCTACCTAGAGAAGGAAAGTTGTGCATCTAAGATGAGGGCATTAAGTCCTAGATAGCGAGCGGTTACTTGGATTCCTATTTGGTGGCTTGGAGTTGGCTCACAAATACAGAAGTTATGACGGTGTTCTTGTAAGGGGCAGCTAACCGCATGGACTACATTGCTAAGATCAATGGAGTTCATGTAGGCTTGTAATGGAAATGTGCGAACATAACGTGTGTAGCTACACCATCTTAGCACCCTTATTGTGGAGGAACAAAACCGCAGGCTTGTTGACTTAATTGTAAAATACACAAGAGGTATTCGTAATAATAATTTATTATATATAAAATTTATAAGTGATGATTGAATGTTACAATGAGGCCCTGCTTATATACCTACGCAGGTGGCCTTTCATGACTGGGCATGTCTTTTAGACATGCCCTTTCACTAACTTAATGACTACTTAACGTAATCCTTATTTGACTATTAATAATTATATTTATTTGTATTTATTCTATTTATACTATTTGTTATGAATTATATTCATAACATTGCCCTTCTCTACAGAAACTTTGTCCTCAAAGTTTTATGGATAATAATTTTCTTTGCCTTAATTGCTTTCCAATTTTCTTCACTTTGTGTTGTCATCTTGATATGTATAATTCATCACTCATACTCCCTTGCAATTGGGGTTTATTCATTTTTTTGGTATATACATTAGTTATCTTTTTAAGAAAGTAACTTTATAAAAATTTATAAAGTAACTTTATAATGTAATAAAGTGACCTTGTAATAAATTTATAAAGTGACTTCAAATTGGTAAGGTTATTATTTTCATAATTTCTATATGGAATTAGGGTTGGATTCGAACAATCACGTCTTTACATGTGCCCTGACTGCAATCAGTGAGTATGTTGATATCATTAGAAGAGCACACGTTCACGTTGGAGGCAACTAAGTTGGTGTTCTTCTTAAGCACCACGTACAGTACGCGGGTGGAAAAGGGTGAGTAAGGAGTAATAGTGCCCTCCAATTTCAACACCATCTGGAGAGACGACAGGCGACTTTTTAAAGTGATGGTTGCCTGAGCACGGAGTCTGCAAAGGATTTGGCGTGTTTCAGTCAGAAAGCTCTGGACGGTGTTGTTAAGGTCGACGATGTTTATCCATCCATGTTTCCCCATTTTTCTATGTGCTCGACTGTAGAGGGACGGGAAGCATGTTGTTTTATGGGGGACAGAAGTAATAGCATCCCAAAAGCTCTTTGTGTATTCGTATGGTTCGTTTTTCAAATAGTAAACACTGAGGGGTTGGTGTAGAGCGCTGTTATGGTTATTGCTCAAGTTTGATATCCAAAAAGGAACATTTAGCCGAATCTTACAATACCGAATAAATCCCATGATATTTATAAGCGGCATTTTTTTCACAAATTCCGCTATGGTTGCACAGAGGGCTTCTTGTTGGTCTCGTTTGTTACTTTAGGCAAATTATAGACCTGTTTTATAATAAATTTCATGTCACGGACCATGTCTTGTTCTTTTTCTATAGGAATCCACGTTCGATGTTCAGAATTAGGTAATGCTTCACTTCCCTCATCACTGGGATTTATTACTACAAAATTTGACACAATAACAGAGACTAACTTTTTTGAATGAAGATTGTGACTGCTACCAATGGTGAACATATCATCGTTTTCATTGGGAATCACTTTTTTTGCTGATATTTTGTCCACAACTTCTGAATTGGGTGGCCGCAATGCTTCAGTCGATTGAATGTCATTATACGAATGGAAATTACCAACAAGAATAGCCCTTCGCGAGGGTTCATTATCATGATTAATTGTTTTTGTCATTATTCTTTCCACTTCTTCTTCTAGACATGGATGATTTGAACATAAGCACTCAACAAAAGGCCACTGTTTTTGCTTTTCATCTTGTGGATTCTATAATGGAATAGGGGCCTCCTTTATCTTTTCTCTCAAGTTTTTGGGGTAACATTGTTCCTCTTTGTCTGGTGAACAAAGATTGATTGGAGTCATTTCCTTCTCTTCAACATTTGATTTAGTGATGCTAGTGGAATGTGAATTTCTTGCATCATAAACTTCTAGTAGGGCATTTGCCTCCTTGTTATGATATTGTTCATCTTCTTGTTTCTCAAAATATTCTTCCTTCACATCATCTTTATCTGAATCTGAAATTTTTATAACTTGATTTTCTGCAGAATGTAGTGATTCTTCATGATTATCTTTTGAATTCTCTGAATTGGCTGAATTGTTCTGTTGACTATGTCCAATATTCGGGAATATTGGTTCTTGCGTTAGATTTAACTTGTCACAAATGGCGTTTAACTTTTGCATTGCTTTGTTATGATTGTCTGTGGACTCACTATGGTTTTGCCAAATTTGTCTTTCTATCCGATTTGTCATGTCTTGAAGTTTTTTGCCATCTTCGGACTGTCCTGTAACCCTATCCTCAAGATCAATCAACCTTTTGTTGAAATCGGCCATCGACATTGATGAAGACATCGAGCGGAAGCGATTTCAAGGAACGTTGAATGCGGCAGCAGCACCGCTTGTAACAGCTGCAGGCAGCCAACAGCAGCGGAAGGCAGTCACAACACGAACTGGCTATGATACCAAATGGAGCAACAAAACCGTAGGTTTGTTGACTTAATTGTAAAATACACAAGAGGTATTCGTAATAATAATTTATTATATATAAAATGTCTAAGTGATGATTGAATGTTACAATGAGGCCCTGCTTATATACCTACGCAGGTGGCCTTTTATGACTGGGCATGTCTTTTAGACATGCCCTTTCACTAACTTAATGACTACTTAACATAATCCTTATTTGACTATTAATAATTATATTTATTTGTATTTATTCTATTTATACTATATGTTATGAATTATATTCATAACATATTGTCTACAATAGCACCTTAGAGTATGACACATGTACTTTGGAGTGAGGATCTTCACTTGTGTTCACCTACAAGATCTCATTATAAGTTACTTGTAAGGACTTGGGACCACATTATGTTGTTGGCCTCCCATGCCTCTCGTATATAGAGGAAGGAGAGAGTTCTTTCATTCTTCATCATCATTTTATCACTTCTCTTTGTACTCGTCTTCTTGGAGAGATTTGGGAGGGTTCATGAGTTCATGAAGAAACCCTTGGAGATGCTACGGAAGGGAAAGAGGACATATTGGTTTGGAGTTTGCACTTGTGGAGGAGACATTAGAGATGATACTATTTACACAAAATTTACTTGTATGTTCATTCGCATATTCACTCCAACATTGAGATGACCTAGAGAAGTGTCTCCACTAGTCTTCTCTCTCTCTCTCTCTCTCTCTCTCTCTCTCTCTCTGAATTATCTCTCTTTCTCAAAGTTGTTGGGGTTACTTGGAGTATCTTGGAGCATCTTGGAAATGTGGAGTTAGGGTTGGAGGTTTGAAATTAGGGTTTTGATATAAAACCCTAGGGTTTAATTGGTGAATAAAAAGAAGAGAAAATGGCATCTTGCCTTGGAGGACTTATTGGAGCGATTCTTGCATGTTGTAACTCCTTGGTTGAGCTAGGGTTTTCATTCTCTTCACTAACTCATGTTTCAAAAAGCTAGTGGGTTTGTACTAGCCTTGAGAGAGGGCCACGGTATGTACATGAACTCCATGCTCAACATATTAATAAAGTTTTCAGCTATCCAAAACCTGTGCAATTTTCAGATTTGAATTTCAGTTATATATGTTCTTCATGTATAGTTATTTACAACCATATATGTCTTGCTGATTTAGCACAAATAAAAGGGCAAACTTGTTGAGTGAATTGATGTCATTGAAGAATCTAAGAGCTATTTTGATGCTGCTATGTCTGTTGTTTTGCTGCTGTTACAACTGCTGTAAGAGTAAATTTTCAAATCTGGTTTATGTCTGAGAAGTTGTTCTTGAGGACTGAAATTTATCAAGATAATTTGATATATTTTCTCCTTAAATTGACAAGAAGTTGGCCTGTTAGAAAGTGAAATATTGTACTCTTTCAATTGTTGTTTTATACATTATTTCATAACAGCCCTAACGCTGAAAATTCATGGGGCTACGATCCGTGAAAGCCTACAGTCAAAGAGGTGAAATTTATGTTTTGCATTAAAATATAAGAAAGCAAGTTTTCATAAGAAATTTCTACACCCTTGGTTGGTCTATGACAAACATCAACATGTGGAGGTGGCTTGCTATTGATTTGCTAGACCTAGACTAGATGTTTAAGTGGCTTTCTTCCTTGAAGGATTAGAGACCATGTGATAGCATGTTACTTGTTTGAAGGATGCCTTGCACTGGAGGAAGAGCATTGGGCATTCTATAGGGGGGCATTGAGCCCTAGATGACATTGAATTCCTTGGATGCTTATATGAAGGCTTGGAGTTGACTTGGGGATGCTTGCCTTGAAATTGTGATCATGTAGGTGAAGTGGACCTAGAGAGCACATGGCTTAGAAGGAACAATGGAGTCCAAGTGGGCCTTTGGTGGAGCATGGACACATCTCATGTAGTGACATCAAATTGAAGCCTTGGGTATGCATGACATCAACTTGAAGCTAGACATGTATAGCCTTGAAGTCTAGCACTTCACATGTGGACCTACTTGTTTGTAGTAATGTTGCTTGTAAGGGTTTTGACCCACGTGTGTTGGTCTATCTTACCTCTCATATATATAGAGGAAGGAGAGAATCCTTTCTTTCACTCACTCATTGTTCATCTTGTGTTTAATGATGAAGCACTAAGTTTTCATGAGGAAACCCAAGGAAGGATGTGGTGAAAAAAGTATCGTGGTGTCTCTCTCTCTTGGGTTTTCTTCTTTGTCCATAATCACTCGTCTTGGAGGTGCAAGGGTTTCTTGGAGCACTTGGAGCATCTTGGATACTAAGGTTAGTATACCATCCCTTAGAGACTTGGAGATTAGGTTTTGTGATTAAGCCCTGGGTAGTACTTGTTGAAGAGGAGAGGTGAGCCATCTTCTTGGAGCCAAAGAGTCTTGCTAGTGTGGTACTAGTTAGTGGAGGATCATTCGGGGAGATGGGGGTTTTTATGGTTTTCTCTGGCTATGGTTTTGGAGAACTAGAGGATTGTACTAATCTTGGGATAAGGCTATGATATGTACATGTACTTTATCTTTACACATATATATGAAGTATCCAACTGTCCAAATTTGTTCCAAGTGCAGATTTGATTTTTAGCATTTGTTTTCTTCTTGATTTGGAAATTTCCAACACTAGTTTGTCATGCTAAATTGACATTAGTGAAGGTTGAAACTGTTAAGGAAATTTAACATTAATATAGAAGATAACGGGGCAGATTTATTACTGTAAATCTGACTCAATTGCAGTGATTCAGAAGGGCATAAACTTGTTGGCATATGTTTGGTATCTTTAAACTTGAATTTCCTAGTGGATTGGGGTTTGAAGTGAATTGAAATACTGTATACTGTTAGCTACTGTAATTTTTGTCTCAGATCAGCCATAAGACAGTCAAAGAATGTGTTTGAAGAAGGAAAAATGGGAATGGATCTCATTAAGATACACCAAAAATTAAAAAAGAATTAGAATAGTTATATGCACGAAAGGATACTTGCAAAAACATGGGGCATGTATGCCATTAGAAATGAGAAGAAAAATGCCTGCTATAACAAAATCATTACTCACTTCGAGCTATATCTTACAGTGTTATCTGCCTGATATTGTAGCCCAAAGACAAAAGGAACATCAACAAAATGCATACAAAGTCTCATGATCTTCAAATCAAGATAGGGGAGTTCCATGTGAACACTTTCTAAGGCTCATGTTGAAGCTTATGGTAGCTTCAGAAGGTCTTCTACATAGGCTTGGTGTCTTAGCATCTAGAAGATAATTTATTGCCTCTTAGTTGTTTGCTTGATGGAGTAGGTGATTTATGTCTTCTTTCCTAAGTCTAAACTTAAGAAAAGTACAATAACTAAATCCAATTAATTAATGTGGACTATTAAGTCAATTTCTAAGGACAAATAACGAAATTATTTAAGTGACATAGAAATGATCTCAACCATTGATCTCCTGAATCTTCTAGAAGGGAGATTAGGGTTAGGAATTTGGGTTTGATGAAGATTATAAAATAAGCCTAAGGGATAGGTGAAGACACATAAGTGGAGAAAGCAATTTTTTCTAGAGCAAGAGGCTCAGCTAGACTGTAGCGCCAAGGAAGAGTGCAGGTGGATTAGAGAGCATTTCCAAGAGGTCGAATTGCTGAAGTGAGGAGGAGGGCGAATTGTTGGAGAAGCCAATTTGCTAGGGCCAAATTTCCTGAGGTGCAGAAACTGTTCAAGGAGAAGACTCAGAGCTGAGTTCCTAGTGAACTGGGCCGAAAATCTCCAGGCCAAAATTATTCAGAGGCTAATTTCCAGTGGGACAAAATTCTTAGGGCCGAATTCTTCTAGTGGGGCCGAGTTGCAGGTTCCAGTCAATGCATATTTCCTTGTAATTTCTCAATGGGTTGAAACCCTGATTTTCCTTGGATTAATTCATGAGGAGAATTGTTGTGGGTGTTTATCTGTTGTAATGTGTGATTAATCTCTCTCTGATTTTATTTCAGCTGCATATAAATTTCTAGAAGTTAAAATACTAGTGATCTTATTTTCAACAATTCAGAATTTATTTGGATAATAAAAATAAATTTCTGGAAATAAAAATTGTTATGAGAAAATAAATTTGGGCTGGTATTAGGAGATTTAACAACTCATTGGGAAGGAAGAAAATGTCCTAAGAGTAACACAAGAAATTGAAGAGAAACAGAAAACACAGCAAACACTTTTCGATTGCCAGGTTTTTGATAGTATCCTTGATAAATGTAGCAGCATGCACACCTCACTAACAAAGACATAAAGAAACTATTGCACTTAAAAAGTAATGCTTGCTCAAATATCTTATCACAAATTTTAAGCACAAGAAAAAATAAGAATATAATTGCAAAAGAAAAATGTCCTGCCTTTTCAATCCCAATTTATGTGACTATTTCCAATTGGTTTTTTGGATTCCTTCATTTTACTGTGATACTTGATTCTTAAACATAGTCAGTGGGAAAATACCAATCAAATAGCATTTGTTGCTTAATTCATCAGAACATCAGAAACAGAAAAGGAAATGAATTAGAAGTATTACTTAATTCATTCCAATTTCCACCT
Source organism: Pinus albicaulis (assembly GCA_034641835.2). Lineage (NCBI taxonomy): Eukaryota > Viridiplantae > Streptophyta > Pinopsida > Pinales > Pinaceae > Pinus > Pinus albicaulis. The sequence goes on along the minus strand of CM076583.1, from coordinate 775,886,213 downwards.
ACCGTCGGTGGTTTTGATAGAAGTTATCAAGCTGGTAATATACATAAATTGGAGCCTTCATATGCTTGGGAACCTGTACAATGATAGTATAATATCAATACTTCCTTGAAAACTTTAAATAAGTATGTTAACTACTCCACGAGTCCAAACAGTACTTGTCAATGGAACAGTTTTTTCTCACTGTACTTCTTTCCAGTAACTGTGTTTCTAAAATCTTAGGAAATATTATCATGTAACAACTTTTATAATCTACAAAATTGTAAAATGATAAAACATAATCAGGCAGAGGAACATGAATGGTTTGTAGAAAGCTTGATGCAATGAGATTAGAATAGTCAGAAAAATATTCAAGATATACTGTCACAACAACTATAGAACTTCTCTCTGTTGTACAAGAAGAGAATAAGTACATAATCATGGAAGGTATTAGCTTCTCCTCAATTAGATATGCATGTATTTATAATGCAGACAAGAAAAGTTATAGAACAAGAGGTCAATTATCATGTATGCTGGCACAATCTATGGACCAGTTGAGTGACCTGCCCATCCTTGACAGTGGGTTGACCAAGTGATCAGCAGGTATTTATGGACTGGTTGGTGTACTTAGACAAACGTTATCAGAACTGGACTGTTCATAAAACTGGTAGAGCTCAAAAATGTGAACCAGACTGGAACCAGGGAAAAACCAGACCAAAAAAACTAGTCGACCAAAAAATACATCAATATTCAAAAATATATTCAAGATATACTGTCACAACAACTATAGAGCTTGTCTCTGATGTACAAGAAGAGTTATAAGTACATAATCATGGAAGGTATGAGCCTCTCCTTAATTAGATATGCATGTATTTAAATTTTATAACACTGACAAGAAAAGTTACACAATAAGAGGTCAATCATCATGCATGTTGGCACAATCTATGGGCCAGTTGAGCGACCTAGCCTTCCTTGACAGTGGGTTCAGCAAATACTGATGGACTGGTTGGTCTAGTTGGACCAATGTTATCAGAACCGGATTATTCATCGAACCAGTAGAGCACAAAAACGTTGACCAGACCGGAACCAGGAAAAAACTAGACCAAAAAATCTGTCAAACAAAAGATACATTAAATACAAATTTTGAAAAAAAAACATGTATATTCATGTGCATCCATATGAATCCAAACCATAACACAAATATGCAAATTTTCTCATATATAAAGCAAGGCTGCATATAACCAAAATAGCACCGAATGCAATCCATCTTTGAACCAAAATACATCAACAAAGAGGCTCTAGATGGCCTCTATGTTCAAATTTGGGCAGCTATGGGACGAATTTCCCATAGACCCCAAATGAAGCCCTGTGCTCTAAAAAAGGAATTTATAATTGGATAAAAGAAAGATTAATGTTATAGTGTACTTAGCACTCTTCATTTGTGTGACAACTTTATTTGGGCTAAGAATCATCAAACAATTTAGTAAATATATTTAATAAGAACTTATATAAATATGTTGAGGGAAAAAAAAGAAAAAGGGTCAAGTCAGTTTGATTGGAATGCCCTAGAAAGGGCTAATCGTTTCACCTCAAAATTATATAAATAAGAGACCCTTTTCAATTGTTCAATATACAGCACAATTTGGACTCTTGGGTGAATAATAAGCTCGCACTATCTAAAGTATTTGGACAGCGAATTTGTTAAATTTGGACAACTAGGTCCAAACTCCATCTTGTGATGCTCAGATGAAGATTCCAATATTTGTATTGGATTCCTCTTTCGGAGAGGTGTAAAATCGATATAAAATTGATTTTAATCTGATGAGCAAAACATTTATTTTGAATTTATTATTTATAATAAATTTAAGTGCAAGTCGGCCTTAAGGTTTTACACCCCCAACAGATGTGTCACACACCTCAATGATGGATATAAATACAGTCAACGTTGGAGAGCATTTCACTCACTCAACATCACACATCTTCTCCTCTGATTATCTACGAGCATTTGAGAAGCAATTTCATCTCCCACGTGAGAAGAAGGACGAAATATACTGCAGCAAAAGGACGAAATTACCGCAGCGAATTTTCTGCAGTTAGGGTTTCTGGGGGAGTTTGACCAGCGTTGACTTTGTTCAACACATGGTCCGTTTGAGCTGAAATTTTGTGGAGAGTTCGATTTTTGAAGGTCGTACTCATTGGCACAAAAATCGAGGTCAAAAGGATGATCGAAGTTGGAGCTGCATTGACTTTGTTGTTGCTGCCCTACGTTGACTTTTTCTGGACTGCGTTGACTTTTCTGGGGTTGACTTTGAGTTGACTGGATGATTGATTTGAGGACTGTTGTGACACATTTTGGGTTGGTCGACCAAGAAGACTTTGCTGGTTGAAGCATCCTGTTGACCGCCGTAATGCACCAACACATTCTCTTGTTTCTGGTTTGTCTTCTATAGATCCACTGGTATGTTCTATTAGCATTTTTACTTAACTGTTAATGTGATTGCTGTTATAAAAGTAAATTTGCATCAAGCATAGAACATCTACAAAAATTTACATGGTATCAAAGCTGAGGTGAAGACAAGCCCTAACTTATTGCAATCACCAAAAGAGAAAATTGAGTTCCACAAGTTATGGCTTCAAGGAGGATGACAAGCTAACTGGAAGGGATGACTTCCATGCTTGGAAGATGATATTAGATCTCAAATTAGAAGACCATGATCTCATGGACTATGTACTGGGTAAGATACAAGAACCTCCATCCACTGCTACTGCTGCTGCTAAAACCAAGTATAAGAAGGGGGAGATCAAAGAAAAGCTAATGATCAAGGAATCCATACATAAAAGTCTGGTTGCCTACATATCTGAGCTAGGCACATCCAAAGAGATGTATGATAAGCTCATACAAATGTTCAAGGTAAACAATGCAAACCAGGTGCTATTCTTCAAGAATCAATTGAAGAATATGAAGAAAGGCAGGGATGAATCTGTCCAAACATACTTTCTGAAACTGACCGAGATCAGGAACAATTTGCTAGCTATTGGGGAGACAATAGCTGATCGTGAGATGGTCTCACCGCACTTGGAAGGCTCCCATATGAATGGCAAGTATTCAACACTACCATTCTCAATAATAATACAATTCCTAAATTTGACGAGCTAATGTCAAGATGCATGCAAGAAGAGACAAGAATGCAGGAATACGAAAATGACAGAAATGCTGCCTACGCTACTCATTCTAGAAAGAAGAACTATGGTGGTCAAAGAACAAAGGAAACACGGAGGGCCCAAGGAAAGAAGGGCAAGTGTTTCACTTTTCATAGGCCTGGTCACTATGCTAGAGAATGTCCTTTCAAGAAGGATTCTCCCGATAGTGATGACAACAACAACAACCAGAGGAATGGAAATCAAAGAAACAACAGGTCCAAAGGAAAGAGGAAGGCTCCCTCCGGCGGAAACAATCAACCTTTCAAAAGGTCTAGAAACTCCAAGTATAAGGAGTCAAATGTTGTTGATAAAAGAAATGAATACATTCTTGTATCTGCCCTCTCTGCTGCATCCCTGCCCGACACTATGGATGTCTAGCTGATAAATAGTGGTGCCTCAAGACACATCACTGGGTTCAAGGAAACACTCTCTGACATGGTTGAGAAGGATACTAATCTTGAAATTATCCTTGGAGATAATGCCACATATCCCGTGAAAGGGACAGGGACTGTGACCCTCCACTTGTCTCAAGGACAAGTTCTACATTTGCAGGATGTACTCTATGTACCAAAATTGAAGAAGAACCTTGTGTCTATATCAGCCATGGAAGAAAAAGGTTTCAATGTGGCATTCATTGATGGAAAGGTGCGCATGTGGAAAAAGAATCTCAAGGAAGCTATCGTGATTGGTTTTAGAGTTGGAACACTCTATCAGGTTGAAGGAAGTCCACTGGGAGCTATGACATGTGATACTATCCGACAAATTGAACTATGGCACCAGAGGTTTGGACACCTTCATTACAAGGCCCTTCCCGAAGCAAGGAAGGTGGTGACAGGGATGCCTGATTTTGGACATAATCATGAAGGTGTATGTAAGGGTTGTGCCGAAGGAAAGCATACAAGGGGACCTTTCCCCTCAAGTGTCACAAAGACATCTGATATTTTGCAACTGGTCCATTCTGATCTATCTGGTATGCTACCTGTGACATCCCTGTGAGGATGTTCTTACTATATGACATTCACTGATGACTTCTCCCGCAAAACCTGGATATACTTCTTGAAGAAGAAGGATGAGGCTTTCATGTGGTTTTGTACCTTCAAAGCCTTGGTGGAAAATATGACAGGGAAGAAGATCAAGATTTTGAGGACCGACAATGGCACTGAATATGAGTCAAATGAGTTCAAGGAATTTTGCAGAGATGCTGGCATTAAGAGGGAGACTACTATTGCCTATATTCTTGAGCAGAATGGCGTTGCTGAACGAAAGAACAGGACCATTGTGGAAGCTGCCCGTGCCATCCTATGTGACCAGGGTCTACCGAAGTTTCTGTGGGGAGAAGCTGCGAATACTGCTGTATACATTCAAAACCGATGTCCTCATTCTGCCCTGGACTCCAAAACTCCCAAAGAGGTTTTCACTGGTAAGAAACCTGACGTCTCACATTTTAGAATTTTTGGATGTCCTGTTTATTTTCATGTGCCAAAAGAAAAGAGAAGTAAGCTGGATGCTTCTGGGAAGAAAGGAATGTTTGTGGGCTACAGCGAAACCTCTAAGGCCTATAGAGTCCATGTACCTGGTCAAAGGGAAGTAGAGATATGCCATGATGTCACTTTTGACGAAGATGCTTCCCTGAAGAAAGTAGTGGATGTTAAGTCTGAGAGAGAAAATGTAGGCAGGCTAAGTAGAAGAGCCCTTGGGGATGGTGTCTGATGTTGAAGGGACCAAATGGACCTAGAAATGGTCATCCTCTCTTACCCTTTGAGAAGAGACCATCATGGCTCAGGGACACCCTCGAAGATGCTGAGGGACATGCTGCCCCAAGGGGGACATTCCGAGAAAGAAAGAAGCCGTGTAGATACCAAGGGTATCTAGCTGCCATGAGTACTATTGCACAATCTGAACCTGGATCTTTTGAGGAAGCCGTAAAGCATCAAGTCTGGAAGGATGCTATGCACGAAGAATATGAGTCCATAATGAAGAATGATGTCTGGGATGTGGTTCCAAGACCGAAGGACAAATCAGTTGTCACTGCAAAATGGCTCTACAAGATCAAGCATGGATCTGATGGAAGTGTTGAAAAGTTCAAGGCAAGAGTTGTTGCCCATGGCTTCTCTCAAAAGGAAGGAATAGACTATGATGACATATTTGCACCTATGGCACGATATACCACCATTCGATCAATCATAGCCCTTGCTGCTACACAAGGATGGAGTTTTCATCAGATGGATGTCAAGACCGCTTTTCTGCATGGTGCAATAAAAGAAGAGGTGTATGTAGAACAACCTCTGGGGTTTGAAGTCCAGGATCGGGACACACATGTCTGCAGGTTGAAGAAAGCCCTCTATGGGTTGAAGCAAGCACCTAGAGCTTGATACGAGAGGATAGATAGCTACTTGATGAAAATTTGGGCTATGAAGTATCTTCGATCGAACCTTTACTTCAAGGTTGTCAAGGAAGCCTCTCATTGGTGTATGTGACTGACCTCTTCTGACAGTCTTGGTATCTCATTCATCAATGCAAGGGAGCTCATTTCTTCGAGTTGAGATGAGAGGACCTAGGGCCGATGCCTTCTTCCATCGCGAGAGTGTGAGAAACACGGAGAACACGGAGAGATTTTCCTTTCTCAAGGAAAATACATTGTCGAAACCACGGAAAGATTTGGTATGGTGAATTTGCAAGTCGTGTCCTTGATGATTTCAATAAAGAAGTTGAGTGGCAACACTGCTGGGCCCGTATTGGCAAATCCTACTGAGTATCGTCAACTTGTAGGGGCCTTGATGTTCTTAGTGAACACCCGTCCAGATATATGTTTTGCAGTGAACACTTTGAGTCAACAGATGGTTGAACCTCATCACTTTCACTGGGTTGTTGCCAGGAATCTTCTGAGATACCTTCGGGGCACGATAAACCATGGACTGAGATACACTGCCGGGAGCGTGACACTCCTTGGATATACTGATGCCGATTGGGCTGGCAGTGTGGTGGATCGTAAGAGCACATGGGGATGCTGCTTCATTGGATTGCCTTCGATTTCATGGATGAAGCGGGAAGCGAAGTGAGTGTAACTGAGCACGCAGACAGACTCACATTACCTTGTATATGCATTAAGTGTGGCTGTTGTAAATGAGTTTAGTTGCGAAAGCTCTTTGATGAGGCTGTTTGGACATGTGCTAAAATACTAACATTGTTTTGTTCCTCGAATTCGCAGTTCATTTATTCAGAATCACGTAACCACGGCCAGATCCGGACATATTGATATCGGGTACCATTTCATCTAGGGTATAGTACAGTAGCCAAATGTGACTCGATCCTCTAGACTGATAGGCGAGTCGCGAATATTCTCACTAATCCCACAGGGAAGTCAGAGTTCTAACCTTGGTAGAGACTTAATTATCGTGGAACGACCCTATGATGTGGGAGTCTTGTTGGACGATGAGCTACGAGAGCTCCTACAGGGGCAGGGGCCGGCTTCTCGGGCCAGCTATGGGCAGCCACAAGGCTAGGCTTGCCCAGGCAACACAGTGTGGTGTGCTTGGACCTTGTTGTGATTATTGAGTTGGTTCGCCTCTCATTTATCTGTGCCCCGTATGCATCCTACCCATTGAGTTTAGGGCTCATGGGAAGTACCTCTCATTTGGCCAATAAGGTGGGAAAAGCTAGAGACTAGTAGCAAAGACTGATGGACGCATCAGAGATTGTCGTACTCTCTATCTAGGATGGCACGGTCCAACCACTTGATCTGGGATCAAGTCTAGTGAGGTCTCGGACCTCCCCCTGACTTCGGGTCAGATGAACCAACTTCGGGTTGGTTGGAGACTCTTTGTGAGTCTGATAGAGGTTTCGGACCTCTGGGCTGAATTTGTCAGCCGGGGGATGATGTCTTTGTGACTGACCCACTTCTGTTCTAAAATAAAGAGGCCAGCAAAGCAAGTTACGGCGGGATGACGCACGATGTTTGATTGCACTGGTGGATGGAGTTCTCCCTAGTTGAGAGGGAGTGTTAAATTTGGACAACTAGGTCCAAACTCCATCTTGTGATGCTCAGATGAAGATTTCAATATTTGTATTGGATTCCTCTTTCGGAGAGGTGTAAAATCGATATAAAATTGATTTTAATCTGATGAGCAGAACATTTATTTTGAATTTATTATTTATAATAAATTTAAGTGCAGGTCGGCCTTAAGGTTTTACACCCCCAACAGATGTGTCACACACCTCAATGATGGATATAAATACAGTCAACGTTGGAGAGCATTTCACTCACTCAACATCACACATCTTCTCCTCTGATTATCTACGAGCATCTGAGAAGCAGTTTCATCTCCCACGTGAGAAGAAGGACGAAATATACTGCAGCAAAAGGACGAAATTTACCGCAGCGAATTTTCTGCAGTTAGGGTTTCTGGGGGAGTTTGACCAGCGTTGACTTTGATCAACGCATGGTCCGCTTGAGCTGAAATTTTGTGGAGTTCGATTTTTGAAGGCCGTACTCATTGGCACAAAAATCGAGGTCAAAAGGTTGATCGAAGTTGGAGCTGCGTTGACTTTGTTGTTGATGCCATGCGTTGACTTTTTCTGGACTGTGTTGACTTTTCTGGGGTTGACTTTGAGTTGACTGGATGATTGATTTGAGGACTGTTGTGACACATTTTGGGTTGGCCGACCAAGAAGACTTTGCTGGTTGAAGCATCCTCCTGACCGCCGTAACGCACCAACACATTCTCATGTTTCTGGTTTGTCTTCTATAGATCCATTGGTATGTTCTATCAGCGTTTTTACTTAACTGTTAATGTGATTGCTGTTATAAAAGTAAAGTTGCATCAAGCATAGAACATCTACAAAAATTTACAGAATTTCTATGGTTCGTATTATCAATCTGAAGCTTGATTCGCATTATCTATCGGTGGCCTGTTGAAAAATGTAACTAGGTTCGGACTTCATATGTACTGTTGATTCTTGTATAGTGTAAAATGAAAAAGAAAAATTATTATTATTATTATAGCATGGGTTTCATGCTCAAGGTCATTTTATTTTAGGTGAAAGCACCCATTGAGTTATTCTAGGTTTTTGTTATTGAGTCAAGAAGTCAAAGATTCATTGTCATATGTAAAAGGCCCCAATGGGCATTTTGTAACAAGTCAAGAAAATTATTTTTGAGTCAAAGTGTCAAAAATACCCCTCCAAGGCCAAGTTAACCTGGCAGAGAAGAAGTTGGCCTAATTAGGGCATGTTGTCCTCCTTGGAAGCCTATATATAAGAGAGCTTCGGACCTCCTATGGCATCTCATTTACTCACTCATCATCTAAACGAAGAACAAGGAGAAGAAAGGCAAGCGAAGGACGAAGGAAGTAAAGAAGCCGAAGTTTTTGGGTTTTACACTCTCTCCTTCATTCAAAGGTAAGCTAGGGTTTTTGCAGCATCAAGGCCAAAGTTCTCTAGAAGCAAGGAAAGGGTTGAAGTTGGCAAAAGATTGGTCAAGTTGACCTCTCATAAGGCAAAGAAGGAGAAGCCGTCCAAGCGAACGAAGGAGGAAGCTCTACGAAGCCCAAATTCTCCCACATTTGCGAAGTTGCAGCTGGATGTAGGGAGCCAAAAACTTCAGACCTGCAGTGGGGGCCAAAAATCTGAAGATGGGGGTTTGAAGTTGTGTTGCTGGAAGAGATTTGACTTGGTTTGATTTGGATGGAGGAAGCATATCATCAAGATGGCCTGACTTGGTCTTGGAAGGGTATTGGTCTTGGTCTAGAGGTCTTGGAATTTTTCATTTGAAGAATCTATAAGAAGAGAAGAGATTTGTGGGTTTTCCTCTCAAGAGAAGAGATTTTGGTGCTGGCTAGCAACCTACATATTTTGTCCTTGTGTACTATTGATCTTCATGTTTTGGTGGTTGTTTGATGATAAGAACAACATAATAATAAGAAAAGAAGAAGATAATAATCAAGAAAAGTAAAAGAACATCACAAGCAGTTATCAAGTCTAAGAGAAATCACCTCTTTAGTAGCCCTATTTGTTGAAGATTGTAACTAGGTTCAGTTTTCATAAATTACATTTGAATCCATATTTAACGTACTTGTCAAAAGAATAAAGAAAATAATTTTATATTATTATTAAATGACTTATTAAAGCATGGGTTTCATGCTTGGGTCATATTATTTTAGGTCAAATTCCCCATTGTGGACTTCTAGGATTTATTATGATTTTATAGAGTCATTACAAATTTAAATTGACCCATACTGGGCTTTTGAATTAAGTAATTAGGTCAAGTATTGAGTCAAACATGATTTATGGAGCCTCCACATCAAGTCGGCCTTCAAATGATCAAGTCGGCCTCAAACCCAGGAATTCGAGCTCATCACAAGCCTATAAATACAGGGAAATCGAACTCATTTGGAACTCACTCACTCTCACACAAAAATTCGATATCTACTGTTGCATCACAGTAAAAGTGCAAAGTCAAGAAGGGGCCAAAAGAAGTGTGAGTTTGGACTAGCTAAAGGATTGGAAGAAAATCGAAATTTTGGTGTTTCTCTCTTTCTCACACATGCTCTAGTTTGGAAGATCGAAGTCTCTTATTATTCTATTGTTGCCAGTTACTGCTACCAATAGAAGAATATGTCGAAGTTGTTTATGTTGGGTATTGGTGCCTTGAGAAGTTGCATTGGGTCAAAATCGAACTCCTAGAAGCCAAATGAGAGGTACGATGTATGTTGGGGTATCCATAGGGGAAGGTGAACCACTCACTTTGTTCTCATATAACATATTCTGTAAGGGAAGGTGAACCACTCACCTTGTTCTCATATAGCATATTCCATAAGGAAAGGTGAACCACTCACCCTATGCTCACATGTTGGGGTATGTACTCCACAGGGGAAGCTGAACCACTCACCCTATGCTCACATGTTGGGGCATGTACTCCACAAGGGAAGCTGAACCACTTACCCTATGCTCATATAGCTCCAAGAATTATCCCAGGCCCCTAGGAGCTCCCAAAGTTCAATATCCAACTCAAGCAAGACCCTCATGAGAGGGGGTCTTTCCACGACTCCAAGTCTCTCTCTAAAAGCTGAGAACTTGGCCTTCCCTAAGGGTTTCGTGAGGATGTCAACAACCTGTTCATCCGTCCTAATATGTTGGAGCCTTATTGCTCCCCATTGTACCATACCCCGAATAAAGCGGTACTTGATATTAACATGTTTGGATCAGTCGTGGAACACGGCATTCTCTGAAAGGTGAATCCCACTTTGGTTATCGCAATAAATGATAGTGGTATCCAGCACGTGCTCAAATAGCTCACTGAAGAGCACCCTCAACAAAATGGCTACACAACAAGCCATACTGGCTACAATATATTCAGCCTCGGCAGTGCTTAGTGCAACAAATTTTTGATTTCGACTCATCCATGAAATTGAAGCAAATCCCAACCACACTACCAACCCAATCAGCATCAATATATCCATGTAGTCTCAGATTTCTGGTAGTGTACCTCAGTCCATGGTTAACAGTACCATGAAGATATCTCAAAAAATTCCTAGCAGCAACCCAATGTATATGATGAGGCTCAACCATAAATTGACTTAATGTATTAATAGCAAAGCATATGTTCGGTCGTGGGTTCACCAAGAACATCAAATCCCCCACAAGTTGTCTATATTCAGAAGGACTTTCCAAATCCTGACCAGTTGCACTTCCACATAGCTTCTTGAAATTCAATTCCTTCGGAGTAGTCACTAACTTGCATTCCACCATGCCACATCTTTCTAACAGCTTCACAATATATTTTCCTTGAGAAAGGAAAATCCAACCCTAGGAAGTAATGCATTAAGTCCATCTCAAATTCAAAAGTCAACTCCCTCTTACATTGATAAATGAGAGGCTCAACACCAGTTAGAAATAGATCATCAACATATAAGACCAAAATAAGTGGCATGTCCTTTTCAACATTGAAGTATAAGTTTGGATTAGGATAGCTCCTTGTAAATCCTAGCTTCATGAGATAGCTATCAATCCTCTCATACCAAGCCCTGGGGGCTTGCTTTAACCCATAGAGGGATTTCTTCAACTTGCATACAAGTGTCCTTCTATCATGCTCTTCAAACCCCTGAGGTCGTTCCAAGTCGACTTCCTTCTTAAGTGAGCCATGTAATAATGTGGTCTTGACATCCATTTGATGCAGGCTCCATCCTTGATTTGTAGCAGGATAAATTATGGATCAATAGTGGTGTATCGAGCAACTGGTGAAAATATTTCATCATAGTCAGTTCCTTCCTTTTGAGAAATTTAGAAAAGCCATGAGCGACAAACCTTGCCTTGTATTTTTCAACACTTCCATTAGCTCCATGTTTAATCTTGTAGATCCATTTTGAAGTGACCACGAACTTGTCCTTGGGTCTAGGCACCACTTCCCAGACATTGTTCTTCATGATTGACTCATATTCCTCAACCATAGCATCTTTCCGTACCTGGTGCTTCATAGCTTCTTCAAAAGTGCAAGGTTCGGTTTGAATGATAGTACACATGGTAGCCAAGTATCCTTGATACCTGGTGGGCTTCTTACTTTCCCGAAATGTTCCTCTTGCGGCAACATAATTGTCAGCATCTTGAAGTGTATCATGAAGCCATAAAGGTATATTTTCTTTGAGGTAGAGAAATCACAAGGAGGTGGATCAAGTGGATCCATCAAGCCATCAACATCGGGCATGGGTTCATCCATCGGAGGTTCTTCTTGTTTTCTAGTAGCATCATCATCCTTCCATGTGATAGGGAGGTCCCTTACTTTTCCAAAGGCAGTGTCTTCATCAAAAGTAACATCTCTACTCACTTCCACATCTCTTTGACCAAGTACATAAATTCGATATGCCTTTGAATCTTCACTATATCCAACAAATACACCTTTCTTTCCAGAGGCTTCCAACTTGTTCATTTTCTCCTTCAGTACATGAAAATATACAAGACAACCAAAGATTTTAAAATGAGCAACATTAGGTTCCTTAGCAGTGAAGACTTCTTCAGGTGTCTTGAAATCCAAGCTTTGATGAGGACTCCTATTTTGAACATACACGGCAGTGTTCATAGCTTCTTCCCATAAAAACTTCGGTAGACCTTAATCATGAATCATGGCATGGGTGGCTTCCACAATTGTTCGATTCTCTCTCGGCAACTCCATTTTGTTATGGATTATATGGAAGGGTGATCTCCCTCTTAATACCTGCCTCGTTGCAAAATTCATTGAATTCATTAGATTCATACTCATTTCCATTATCAATTCTCAATGTCTTGATCTTCTTTCCTGTATGATTCTCCACCAAAGCTTTGAAAGAATAAAACCATCTAAATAATTCATCCTTCTTTAGGAAATAAATCCAAGTTTTGTAGGAGAAGTCATCCAAAAATATCGCATAGTATAAGTATACTCCCAATGAAGTCATGGGCAAAGGACCAACCATGTCATAATGGATCAATTGAAGAATATCAATTGTCATGCTTTCACTAGAAGGGAATGGTCCCTTTGTATGTTTCCCAGTTGCAGATCCTTGACAAACTCCTTCATGATCATATGAAACTCGAGCATCCTGGGACTATCTTCCTTACAACAGGCAAGGCTTTGTAATGTAAGTGAGCAAATCTTTGGTGACATAGCTCACATTGAATAGAGGTATCATTTGCCAAAGCTCCTAAAGGACTTCCACCAACTTGATAAAGACTATCAACCCTAAACCCAAGAGTAAAAGCATCTTTAAAGTTCTTATTCCATGCACGTACCTTTCCATTAATGAGAGCTACCTTGAAGCCTTTGTCTCCCATCGCAAAAATAGACACCAAATTCTTTTTCAAATCGGGCACATACAAAACTTCCTAAAGATGTATGGTTTGACCATAGTTCATGTTATCACTCTGTAATTCCGAGGCTAAAGGCAAAATCCTGGAGGCAACATCAAAGCCGCTTTGGGCCTAGGATCTAGCCCTCCTAGACCCAGAGAGACCCCTCTCTGTTAGATATAGCTTTGTTGATGGGCATTTTAGGCTAGTTATTAGTGCACAAGGGTTTGTTTGAAAATATGTGGTTGAGACAGCAGAAGAGAGCCATTGGGCTATGGAGTCAAACCAGTGTAAACAGATTTAAATGGATGAATAATTGAGGTCAAGTGTGACCAGGCTAGTTAATCATGCCAATGGATCTTTACAGCTTGTGAAATGGAAAGGGGGGAGAGATTAAGGTTCAATGTGAATGTAGAGCAGACCTTCTCTGAATTCTGCATTCAAATTTCAAAGGAAGACATAGATTACTGTTTCAAGACTGAGCAAGGTGCCCAATGGAAAACCCTGAACAAAATTTTCTTATCAACAGTAAAGAAAGAAAACAATATGTGAAACAAGAGAATAAAAAATTACATGGAGAAAACACTTCACCACAGATCATAACACAAGAATCTAGAAACAACTGTGCCCCTTCATTCATCAAAAAGAGTGTTTACAACCAGATGAGCCTTTACAATGGTCTTTCCCTTCCGGGGTCTCCCCTCTATACTGCCAATGCATGCAATATTTATCTAAAACTTAAGTCAGTTACTCTGTCTACTGCGGTGATTATCATTAATTACATTCAAGTAGCAATTGGACAAGTGGAACCATGCAAGCGGTAATAAGATTAATCTAGCCAAAACGGTGGCTGTAGCAGTCCGTTATTAATCGCAAAGTGATCATAGTCTAGCTGGTGTGATGCCGAAGAGGCAAAAAATAAAATAACACAGACATCTGGATCTGCTTCTTCAGGAAACCATTGTTGGATAATTGAATCTGGTGCTGCGCTGGTTGATTCAGCAAATCTGATTGTTGCGCTGGCTGTGTTTACTACCTTTTTCTGTTCTTGTTGTTATATCATCATAGTTCTGTATGAACGCCCTATGCCCGACTTGACCCATGGTGTTCATCTCCTTATTATCGCGATGTTCAGCTTACTGTGCCCTTTGCTCTTTGTCGAGTCTTATCCTACCCAAGTCCTTCTGCCGTGTTTATCCCTTTCTTCCTAAAACAGCGTAACAAACCTCATACACCTGGATTTGAAATCCTTTAGGCTTCAGCATTGACCCGCATCGCGTCCGCCCCAATATCACAAATCACACTTTGACGTTTATAACATATACTTGGGTGCTTATCCTCCTGAGCTTGCGAAGTGGGATATGCAATTGGATCCCACCCATATCGCAAATCGCAAGATTTAAAATTTATCGCACATCGCAAAATTTAGAGTTTACTGCACATCGCAAAATTTAGAGTTTACTGCACATCACAGGGTTTAAGGTTTATCGCACATCGCAGGGTTTAAGGTTTATCACACATCGTAGATCGCAAGTTTTAAGGTTTATGTTATGAGGAACGGGAGTTAAAGGCTAAAACTCGCGAAGTGCGATGTGCGACGATGGAGGGTGATGTGGTAGGACGGAGATGGGGCCCATTCAATACCGCAAATCGCAAGTTTTAAGGTTTATGTTATGAGGAACAGGAGTTAAAGGCTAAAGCTCGTGAAGTGCGATGTGCGACAACGGAGGGTGATGTGGCAGGATGGAGATGGGGCCCATTCAATACCACAAATCGCAAGTTTTAAGGTTTATGTTATGAGGAACGGGATTTAAAGGCTAAAACTCACGAAGTGCAATGTGCGACGACGAAGGGTGGGGTGGCGGGAAGGGTCCCACTATATTGCATCGGCGGTCCGGAGAAACAACAAATGGATGCGGTGAGAAACTTTGTGATATGCCGATGCGAAAAGGTAAGGATAAAGGTAAAGTGAACAAACGACCAGGGTAAGGTTTTATCGCATGGGGACTTCGGAATAATGAGATTAAATGAAGAGCGAAAGGGTTTTGTTTTTGCGATGTGATAAAGGTAAGTGGGCCCATAATATGATAAGGGTAGTGATGATATAATATGTGATATATTAAAAGGCTTGTTGTGGGGGTTGGAGCTGATTATAAAGAAATATAAGGTAAGTTCAAACGGGAAATGTGATATGGCTGTTAGTGGGTGAGCGGAGCTGCTTTTTTAACTATAAAAATCGAATTTTAATAATTAAAAAGGGGTTTTGAAAGAAATGAAGCATGGGCACTGGGACTTTAGAGTTTGGAAAAATGAAGGGTAAAAGAGGGTAAATGAAATGAATGAGAGCAGAAATGAAGTTTGCTCACCATTACACCTTATCAGCAACACTTTCCTCTTTCCACTGAACTGAAAAGGCAGATTGATTCCTTTGAAGTCCTTGACAGTCAGGATTTCCCTTCCTTTTCTGCAAATAAATGACAAAAATGGAATATTATCTTCAATATGAAAGACCAGAGAAATAATCAGTCACCTTGTGATACTGTGAATTACAGGACCCTAACAGTTCAAGTGAAGAGTAACAGTTATTATTCCTTTTAGGGGGTAGGTGGCATTATCTCCAAGAATAATATTTAGATTAGCCTTCCTCTCAACTAAATTTGAAAGAATCTCCTTATGTCCAGTGAAATGACTTGAGGCTCCAGTATCAATTAACCAATGATCCAAGGTGTCCAAAGGAGAGGCAGTAGATAAAGCAAAAATAAGATAATACTCATCTTGTTTTTCAACAACATTATTTTCATCATACCTGGCATTTCTTGTCCTCTTGGGAGGTCTATTATTTCCTTCTCGAGCAGCTGGAGCATTCCTTTTTCCTTTGTTGTTAGATCTGTTGTTCCTTTGATTGTTATTTTTGTACCTTGGAGGATTTTGTTTTGTTAATACATTCCCTAGAATAGTGGCCAAACTTGTAGTTGTAGGCATCTTCCATTAAGGGAATTTTGATGTCTAAAATGGGCCTCCTAAGAAAATTGTACTATTAGACCCTGTATTTCACAGCATCACAAGGTGACTGATTATTGATTAGATTTTTCATACTGAAAATAATATTCCATGGCTATCATTTATTTTCAGAAAAAGAAAGGGAGATCCTTGCTGTCAAGAGCATCAAATGAATATATTTGCCTTTCAGTTCAGTTGAAAGAGGAAATTGTTACTGATTAAGTGTGATGGTGAGCAAAATCCATACTGCCCTCATTAATTCCATCTACCTTCTTCTTACCTTTCATTTTCCCAAATTCTGAACTCCAATGCTCTAAATCCCATTTAAACCCCAAAACCCACATACATAAACCTTTCAGACTTATCGCTTTATAGACCCACTTATATCTAAGTCCGGAGTCTTAATGCTACAGCTATGCCCACCCACTAAAAGTTGTATCTTATAAGACCTACCACTTACTGCAGCTCTGCACGCCCATCGAACAGTCGTATACCATAAACCTTACCTCTTGCCCGCACTTTACATCCCACAAGTTTAACCTTTTCTTCTTAACTCATCGCCGAAACATAAAACTCCACCGATGCGATTTGGTGGAACCCATCCAACCTTTATATATTACCCAAATTCGCATGCAAACCTTTGTATTTCACATTTTCCTTACCTTCCGCCTTTCCGCACTTCCCAGCGTTTAGTGCGTCGCATTTTGCACTTTGTGCATTTTATAACTTACCTTTTAGCGCCCGTAAGTTAAACTATTTAAGTTGTGAAGCGATAAGTCACACAAAATGCAAAATGCCAACTGCGGGCGATGACCTGGCAAGTGACGTGCCAGTGACGCAGCAAGCTAACGTGGTAGATGACATGGCCTAGATCCCACAGACCACAGTTAGTTTATGATGACGTGGCAATGAAGTGGCAAGGTGATGTGGCACGATGACGTGGACCTGGCCCGCATACCGCACATCACAGATCGCATAGGATAAGTTATTGTTAAATGTTATAGGTTGCGAAGTGCGATAAAGAGGCCTGGATGCGATGTAGTTTCAAAGGCAAAATCCAAAGGATTTCAAATCCGTATGCAGAGTCTTTTTTGTGTTAAATCGCATCGGAGGAAGAAAAGGAGATTACAACATAAAATATATGGAACACAAAGGGCGATGTGCGATGCCAGGTGGGACACGATCGCAATCGTAAATCACAAATCTTAAAAGATGAGTTGCGAAGGGTTCAATGTTAAAACAGCCAAAGTGCGATGTGTGATGCAGTGGGGCCTGATCGCAAATCGCAAATTTTAAATGATATTCGCGGCCCGCGGGAGGTAAGTTTTAGAATCGCCGAAGCACGATATGCGATGTAGGTGGGACCCAATCGCATATCGTAGTGCGCGCATCGCAAGTTTCAAAAGATAAGTGTTAAAGAAAAAGTTAAAGACAGCGAAATGCAAAGTGCGATGTTGGCGCAGATGCGATGTGGTTCCAAGATGAAATCTAAAGGATTTCAAGTCCAGGCATATGAAGTTTGTACATTGTTTTGTGAAGAAAAGGGGCTAAGCACAACAGCAGGGGTCCGAAATGGACAGTATCCATTACCGCCCACTCCTCCACTTATCGCACCCTCACAATTTCGCACCACCCCCTCTTCGTTACTACTTAACACTTGAGACCTCCTCCGAAAAGTTGTTTCCACTATCCCCCAAACCACTGTCGCCCTGTGACCATTGCCAATGTCACCGCACCACGTCCTCCATCATCTGTCCACGTCCGCCAACAACCATCCCTCCACGTCCAGGCTTATGAGTTTGTGCGCTATTTTTCCATATGGTGAGAGGACTCAGGTAGGACCCGACAAGGAGCAAAAAGGCAAAGCGACGCTGAATGTCAAAAGGAAACTGACAAAAAAAGTCGAGTCGGGCGAAGGGGCAACGAACCCATCAGCGCAGCTATTGATCCAAGCACCTCATCAATTTAATAATCCCACAACGGTTTTCTGAAGATGAAGAACCAAGGTGTCAGAGCCTTCCTCGCCTCTTCGACATCACATCAGCCATATCCTGATCATTGCACAATTAATAAATGGACTGCTAAAGCCACTACTGGAGGCCGAGCTTGTCTTATCACCACCTGCATGTTTCCACTTGTCCAATTTCTGTTTGAATGTAATCACTGCAGTAGACAGATTAACTGACTTAAGTTCTGTATAAATACTGCATGCATTAGCAGTATGAAAGAGTCTCGAAAGGGGAAAAAACCATTGTAAGGTCTCATCTGTTTGTGAGCACTCTCTTTTGGGTGAATAAATGAGTATGTTGTTTTCCAGATTCTTGTGTTATGATCTGTGGTGAAGTGCTTCTCCCATGTAATTTGTGATTCTTCTGTCTTACATACTGCTTTCTTTTCTTTACTACGGATAGACATTTTTGTGTAGGATTTACCATGGGGTACCCTGCTCAGTCTTGAAACAGTACATTATGTTTTCCTCTGAGACCGGAATGTAGAATTCAGAGACAGTTTGCTCTGCATTCCCGTTGAACCTTAACCTCCTCCTCTTTTCCATTTCACAAGTTGTTAAGATCCATTGACATGGATAGCTTGCCTGGTTGCACCTGACCTCAGTTGTTCATCCATTTGAATATGTTTTCACCTATTTGACTCCATAGCCCAATGGCTCCCTTCTGCTGCCTCAACCAACTCTTCAAATAAACCCCTATGCACTAATAGCTAGCCTAAAATGCCCCTATAAACAAAGCTATATCTAAGAGAGAGAGCCCTCTCTGAGTCTAGGAAGGCTAGGTCCTGGACTCCAAAGCGGTTTGATGTTTCCCCCGCAGTTCTATCTTCAGCCTTCAAGATTTACGGGGAGCTAACATAATGGCGACTCCACTGGGGACGAAATTTATCTTCCTCGAAAAGCACATCAAAGTTCAGATCTGATTACTGATGGTGACTAGTGACCAGACACAAGAAGGCTGCATTATTCACCTGGCAACTCCATTATTCAAAGAACCCAGCTTTTGAGCATTCTTTGAAAATTTCTGAATCTTTACCCTTTATGCAGAAATTATTTACTGTTAATCTGGTTATGCTCCTCCTACTTAGACAGGTTATTAACTGAATAAATTCAAGTTAACATCGAAGCAAAACACATAACAGATCTCCACCAATCTAGATCTAAAACAAGTTCATGCACACACAGACAAAGTGACACAGTTATTTCTGGACAAATAGTCCCCGGAAAAACCCAATGTGGGAGAACCGATCTCTAGCTGCTGGAGGGTTTTATTATTAAGAATTTTCTTAATACAACAAGCCTGGGTTCCAGATCTAGAAAACCCGACAGAGATGAAATAGATCTACAACTCATTGGCTGATCTAGGGCCAAAATAATCACTGATCCACATCCTTAAACGGGATTTATAGAACTCAGCCAAAATTAGGGCCTAGAAACCCCAGTGTTGCCTTTGAAGCCTCTGCGTCAGCCTCTGAAGCCCCTCTGATCCTCAGCGCTGCTCCGAAAAAGTCTGCGTTACCCCAGACTGGGTGACGCAGGCCTTACGCTACCCCTTAGGGTCTCTGCGTAACCCTTGAGGGTTTCCTGCTGAAAATCACGTTGTCCTTGAGGGACTGCGCAGCACTTGCATAGCACAAGTTGTTGCCCTCCTGTTGCTTCCCTCCTTCTCTGCGCTGCCTCTCTGAGCTGATCTCTGCCTCTTGTTGATTCTAGACCCTGGGATCAGATCATCCCCTTGATCTAAATTCCCCTCTCTGCAGCTGAAACACTTCTGAGAATTCTTAGCAAACCCGCCCTAGAATCTTAGCTTAGCTTCAGTGCTCTGCCTCTATGTGTCTTTACAAATGACCCCAAGCCTTTCATTTATACTTTTCTCGTTGGGAAACCAATGGCCAAGATTAAATCTTTAATCAATGGCTAAGATTAAAAGAAAGCTTGATCCGTGTGACTTGAGACAATTTCATCACATGTTTAATTAAATTCACTTTAATTATTTAAGTTCCCTAAGTTTTAACTTAGGAAATACACTAAAATAATTAATTAATTTAATATCTCCTAAACCAGATGAAATTTCCCAAATCAATTTATGGGTCTTGTAGTTCAATTGTACTCTAGTCCCTCATTGTGCCTGTAGAGCGATCAAGGAATCGATATACCCCCAAATACACAAAATCTCAACACTCCCTCTAACATCAAGGGTAGGTGCTTTAGCAATACATCACACTATGCATTACAAGATTTTGGGCACCGGTTCTGTTGCCGGCTTGGCCCGCCGCCACTCAACTCGCACCACCGCCGCCATTCGCACGCGCCCACACAATCGCCATCGCCACCAGAACCCTTATACTGCAGCTCCCTCTCAATATGTTGCATATGTGCTACTCATAGCACTGCCACTACTGATCTGCTGCACTGCAACTTCAGTTGTTGAGAGAAACAACTAAATCTCCTACCCAATTTTTGACAGACAAGTCAGATGGGTTGCATCCTCATCACTAAAGCTCCATAGGTTGTTGATTTGTGTTGGCATCTGAAGGATAATGCACAGCAACAGCTCTGCACTGCTGAAGTCACATCAGGCCCTTGTGCTGAAATCTCTCACACTATTGTTGCATTGTTTGTCCCTCTAAAGCCTTCTACACTGCGTTGTTGAAGTCACATCAGCGTCTGCATTGTTGCTGCTTCTACATTGTTGCTGCTTTGCTCTGCGTTGCTCCATCTAGTCTTCAGATCTGCCTTTGCTTCATTTGTGATCTATGCACCCACTGCTCCACTTGTCCCGCTACTGTCTTAAGGCTATCGTAGCTCGCATGTGATCCAAGAGATGAGCTGCTCAAGGATCTCACCCCACTTCCATGTAGCTTCTCTACATATCCATGTCACCCCACCTCTGTGGTTCATGAGCACTCATGGTTGCATCATCTTCTGACCCATCATCTGCCACAGCACCCTTGGAAGAAGAAGCTTCCTTTTCCTTTTTCTTTTGAGGACAATTGCTGACAAAATGTCCCATTTCACCACATTGGAAGCACTTGATCTTTGTCAGATCCTTCTTCTTCTTTCCCTGCTGCCTCTTTGATGCCAAGGCTACATCTTCCTCATCTTCCTTCTTCACTTTGCTCGATCTAGAGCTATACTGCTTCTTGGTGAATCTGGGAAGTTCTTCTTGACGCAGAACTGACCACAAGTTGTCCCAATCTAGGAGGTCCGCTCTACCCAAGATACTTTGGACAAAGGTTTCCCACTCATCCGTGAATGCATTGAGGGCAGTCCTAACCATCACATCGTCTTCCACCTTAGCACCAATTGCAGTCAACTAATCTCTGATCGACTACAATCTGAAGAGGAAATGCTCCATGTCTTATCCCTTGGCCATCATGAATGACCTCATCTATGTCTCCAACAGCATCTTCCTTTGGACAGATTTTCCCTCATATAAGGATATCAAGGCCTTCCACATCTCATTAGCTATCTTCTTCTCAGTTATGTGTGGTACAATATGGTCCTTGATTCCATCCATAATCAGTTGCTTCGCATGCCCAGCAGCCTCCTTATGCTTCCGAAGGAGATCCGGATCTGTCGGTGTGGCTAGAGTTTGCTCTGCATGGTCTCTAAGGTTGTATGCCTCAAGGACTATCAGGATCCTTGCCTTCCAAACTGAAAAGTTTGAGAGGCCATCCAGTCTGTCCTAATCACGCAGTCCATGAGGAGCCATCTGCTCAAAATGTGTCGGAACTTTCTTTTCTCTTTACTAGAGAAATGGATCTAAGGCCCTTGGTGAAACACGCACCTTCTACTCCCTCTGACAACTGATTTCCCTCCTTGGAAATCTGCCAAATCAACACTGATTCAGCTCTCTTTGATCCTATAATCAAACCGCAAGTTTCTTTTGGCTAGAAACTCTCTGAGAAGCTTATCTCCTCCCGCTCTTTGTCACTTGTGCTTAGGTTAAAATTCTGAAAAATTCAAAAATTTAACCCCACCAGCACCTTCTGAATTTCTGCAGCTTTTCTTCAGTCTTTACTAGATTTCACAGATTCAGATCTGCATCACACTGGCGGGCTTCAGAATGATCCAGCGCTATTTCTGAGCTACTTTTGTGCAGTAATTGCGTGGGCTTGCTAGGAGACAGCATTAGACTGCGTCACCCTTCCCTCTGCGTTAATCTGCCTCTGAAATTGCATTGTCCCTTTAAATCTACATTTCTGTTGCTTTTCCAGCTGCTTTCTACAGCTAGAACCTTCAGATTCCTGCTGGTGACCCTCCTAGATTTGCAATTGCTCTGATACCATGTGGAAATTTTTGAATCTTTACACTTTATGCAGAAATTATTTACTGTTAATCTGGTTATGCTCCTCCTACTTAGACAAGTTATTAACTGAATAAATTCAAGTTAAAATCGAAGCAAAACGCATAACAGTTACCAATCCAGATCTAGAACAAGTTCATGCACACATAGACAAAGTGACATAGTTATTTCTGGACAAATAATCCCCGGAAAAACCCAATGTGGAAAAATCGATCTCTAGCTGCTGGAGGGTTTTATTATTAAGAATTTTCTGAATACAAGAAGTCTGGGTTCCAGATCTAGAAAACCCGACAGAGATAAAACAAACCTATAGCTCACTGGCTGATCTAGGGCCAAATTAATGACTGATGCACACCCTCAAACGAGATTTATAGAACTCAACAAAAATTAGGGACTAGAAACCCCAGCGCTACCTCTGAAGCCCCTCTGACCCTCAGCACTGCTCCGGAAAGGTCTATGTTACCCCAAACTGGGTGACACAGGACTTATGCTGCCCCTTAGGGTCTCTGTGTAACCCTTGAGGGTTTCCTGCTGAAAATCACGTTGTCCTTGAGGGACTGCGCAGCACCTACGTAGCACAAGTTGCTGCCCTCCTGCTGTTGACCTCCTACTTCTATGCGCTACCTCTTTGAGCTGATCTCTACCTCTTGCTGATTCTAGACCCTGGGATCAAATCATCCCCTTGGTCTAAATTCCCCTCCTTGCAGCTGAAACACTTCTGAGAATTCTTAACAAACTCGTCCTAGAATCTCAGCTTAGCTTCAGTGCTCTGCCTCTATGTGTCTTTACAAATGACCCCAAGCCTTTCCTTTATACTTTTCTCGTTGGGAAACCAACGACCAAGATTAAATCTTTAATCAATGGCTAAGATTAAAAGAAAGCTTGATCCGTGTGACTTAAGACAATTTCATCACATGTTTAATTAAATTCACTTTAATTATTTTATTTTCTTAAGTTTTAACTTAGGAAATACATTAAATTAATTAATTAATTTAATATCTCCTAAACCAGATGAAATTTCCCAAATCAATTTATGGGTCTTGTAGATCAAGTGTACTCTAGTCCCTCCACAAAATTTGGGAGCTAGAGCACAAATGATGCTACCCCAAATACACAAAATCTCAACACATTCATGGCGACTCCACAACATGTTGACCAGAGTTCCTGTGGAACAAGATGACAAAGTTTGTGGCAGACCTTCTATCTCGTGAAGTTTTAAATACATTCAGGAATCAGTTATCTGAATTTCAGCTTGATGAAGTTTTCCCAGAGGCTGTCTTTCTCATTTTGAAATCAAACAAATTTAGTCCTAAAGCTAGAACATGTTTTCATGAGATAGTTGTTGAACAATATGAAACTAGTATTGAACTTTTGAATTTTCAAATTCAGTCATATAATTTCTGAGATCCTAAAGAATTCTTGGAAAATCTTCCCTCCCCTAAGCCAGAGGAAATTGTACTACCTCTTGACTTACATATTGATGAGGATTGTGCTTTCAAGTACCAAACTGAAGATGAGGTTTCAAGGTTTAATAATGAGGATATAACTGATCAACTAGTCATTGAAGGCCTAGAAGCAAAAATCATACATCACGCCTTTATTGATCCTATAGTAGATTATATGGAGGTTCTTTTTAGCTCAAGTTTTCAAACATGTATTCTCTATAAGGATCAAATACATCAACAGTTGCCATTATATATTATAACTTTGGTTATGAGGACACATAATCAAGTTATACCGCTGATTTTCCTGACAAGCAGTCAAGTTGTCCATCTGTTTCTGCTGCTACTTGACTGGCTGCACTGGCATTATTGTATCATTTAGAACGACAACAATTTCAGTAGAGTAGGGTAGGTAGGTATGCAAATAAGCTAAGTACTCTCAGCATCTTTTCAGTTTTAATTTCAAATTGCTTTCTAGTTTTCAGTACAAGTGTATTCTAGACTTCAGTTTGCAGAGAGTGTTGATTTCATATTGTCAACCACAGAGGTTTTGTAGCAGACTAAGTTGTAGATTTGGGATTAGCCCAATGGATCAGGCCATTAGTCTACGATGTTCTTGACACCTCCTGAAGGAGCTTCCATCTCCAGCTGGAGCCACTGTTAGACTTCTGTATTTCATAGTATCACCAGGTGACTGATTATTGATTAGATTTTTCGTACTGAAAATAATATTCTATGGCTATCATTTATTTTTAGAGAAAGAAAGGGAGATCCTGACTGTCAAGAGCATCAAATGAATCTATCTGCCTTTTTATTCAGTTGAAAGAGGAAAGTGTTGTTGATTAAGTGTGATGGTGAGAAAAATCCATACTGCCCTCATTCATTCCATCTACCCTCTTCTTACCTTTCATTTTTCCCAAATTCTGAACTCCAATGCTCTAAATCCCATTTAAACCCCAAGACCCACATACATAACCTTTGGGACTTATTACTTTATAAACCCATTTATATTAAAGTCCAAAATTCTTTTGTTATAGCTCCGCCCACCCACTAGCAGCCATATCATTTAAGACTTACCACTTACTGCAGCTCTGCCCGCCCATCGAACAGTCGTATGCCATAAACCTTACCTCTTGCCCGCACTTCGCACCCCGCAAGTTTTAACCTTTTCTTCTTAACTCATCGCCGAAACATAAAACTCCGCCGATGCGATTTGGTGGGACCCATCCAACCTTTATACATTACCCAAATCCGCATGCAAACCTTTGTATTTCGCATTTTCCTTACCTCCCGCATTTTCACACTTCCCAACGTTTAGCGCGTCGCATTTCGCACTTCGCGCATTTTATAACTTACCTTTTAGCACCTGCAAGTTAAACTATTTAAGTTGCGAAGTGATAAGTCACACAAAATGCGAAATGCGAAGTGCAGGTGATGACGTGGCAGTGACGCAGCAAGCTGACGTGGCAGATGACGTGGCCCAGACCGCAATTAGTTTATGATGACGTGGCAGTGACATGACAGCGACATGGCAAGGTGACGTGGACCTAGCCCGCATACCGCACATCGCAAATTGCATAGGATAAGTTATTGTTAAACGTTAAAGGCTGCAAAGTGCGATAAAGAGGCCCGAATGCGATGTAGTTTCAAAGGCAAAATCCAGAGTTCAAATCCACATGCAGAGCCTTTTCTGTGTTAAATCGCATCGGAGGAAGAAAAGGAGATTACAACGTAAAATCTATGGAACATGAAGCACGATGTGCGATGCCAGGTGGAACTCGATCGCAATCGTAAATCGCAAATCTTAAAAGATAAGTTGCGAAGGGTCCAATGTTAAAACCGCCGAAGTGCGATGTGTGATGCAGTGGGGCCCAATCGCAAATCGCAAAGTTTAAAGAACAAATCGCGGGAGGTAAGTTTTAGAATCGCCAAAGTGCGATATGCGACGTGGGTGGGACCCAATCGCATATCGCAGTGCGCGCATCGCAAGTTTCAAAAGATAAGTGTTAAAGAAAAAGTTAAAGACAGCGAAATGCAAAGTGCAATGTTGGCGCGGATGTGATGTGGTTCCAAGATGAAATCTAAAGGATTTCAAGTCCAGGCATATGAAGTTTGTACATTGTTTTGTGAAGAAAAGGGGCTAAGCACAACAGCAGGGGTCCGAAATGGGAGATATCCATTACCGCCCACTCCTCCACGTGTCGAACCCTCACAATTTCGCACCCCCCCTCTCCGTTATCACTTACCACTTGAGACCTCCTCCGAAAAGTTGTTTCCGCTGTCCCCCAAACCACTGTCGCCCTGTGACCATTGCCAATGTCGCCGCACCACGTCCTCCATCACCCGTCCACGTCTACCAACCACCATCCCTCCACGTTTAGGCTTATGGGTTTGTGCGCTATTTTTCCACATGGCAGGAGGACTCGGGTAGGACCCGGCAAGGAGCAAAAAGGAAAAGTGAGGCGAAACATCACAAGGAAACAGACATAAAAGGTCAAGTTTGGTGAAGGGGCAGCGAACCCATTAGCGCAGCTATTGATCCAAGCACCTCATCAATTTAATAATCCCACAACGGTTTTCTGAAGATGAAGAACCAAGGTGTCAGAGCCTTCCTCGCCTCTTCGGCATCACATCAGCCATATCCTGATCATTGCACAATTAATAAACGGACTGCTAAAGCCACTATTGGAGGCCGAGCTTGTCTTATCACCGCCTGCATGTTTCCACTTGTCCAATTTCTGTTTGAAAGTAATCACTGCAGTAGACAGATTAACCGACTTAAGTTTTGTATAAATACAGCATGCATTAGCAGTATGACAGAGGCCCGGAAGGAGAAAAAACCATTGTAAGGTCTCATCTGTTTGTGAGCACTCTCTTTTGGATGAATAGATGAGTATGTTGTTTTCCAGATTCTTGTGTTATGATCTGTGGTGAAGTGCTTATCCCATGTAATTTGTGATTCTTTTGTTTTACATACTGTTTTCTTTTCTTTACTACGGATAGTAATTTTTATGTAGGATTTACCATGGGGTACCCTGCTCAATCTTGAAATAGTACATTATGCTTTCCTCTGAGACCGGAAAGTAGAATTCAAAGACGGTCTGCTCTACATTCCCATTGAACCTTAATCTCCTCCTCTTTTCCATTTCACAAGTTGTTAAGATCCATTGACATGGCTAGCTTGCCTAGTTGCCCCTGACCTTAGTTGTTCAACCATTTGAATTTGTTTGCACCTGTTTGACTCCATAGCCCAATGGCCCCCTTCTGCTGCCTCAACCAAATCTTCAAATAAACCCCTATGCACTAATAGCTAGCCTAAAAATCCGCTATAAACAAAGCTATATCTAACAGAGAGAGCCCTCTCTAAGTCTAGGAAGGCTAGGTCCTAGACTCCAAAGCGGTTTGATGTTTCCCCGCGCAGTTCTGTCTTCAGCCTTCAGAATTTACGGGGAGCTAACATGTACAAACCAAAATAAACTTTATAAGAACCAATAGGATTCAAGATGATTATGTCAACCATGGGGAATGATTCACCATTTTTGGAGTAGAAAGTAAAAAGACTAAAAAATAATAAAATAATAAAACTACTTTCAACTCATATTTTCAACTTATCTCTCTAAGGGTTTACTCAAATTTCAAGTGGGAGTATTCGTTGGATTCAAAATTTAATTCCTCATCCAAGGAGTACCCATGTTGCATACTTCGATGAACCCTGCTACAAGAAAAATGAAAAATAAATGAAAAAATGTGATTGCAATCATGTTTTTCATATATTTCTCATTTTTCGTGTAGCAAGGTCCATCGAAAGTATGGAACAAGGGTACTCCTTGGATGAGGAATCAAATTTTGCATCCAATGAGTGTTGTCACTCGAAATTTGAGTAAACCCATAAGGAGATAAGTTGAAAATAAGAGTTGAAAAATTAGTATTTTTTCTTTTTTGCCTCTAAATTTTGATAATGTAATCTGATCTTATTTTATTATTTCCACTATTATTTTATAATTTCCTTAAGAGGCCCATTTTAGACCTCAAAATTCCCATAATGTTTTTCCTTTTCCTTTGAATCCCTTCTTAGATCCTTGACCATGTCTTCTTGAATTAGATGGACCAGCATCATTTCTCCTTTTAGCATGTGCGGAGAAAGCAGTAGGTTCACTTCCATTGAAAGATTTATTTCTCTCCATCATCCTTATTTCCTCTTGAATGCATCTAGCCAATAGCTCATCAAAACCAAGTATCTTGTAATTATTAAGAATGGTGGTGACAAATGTTTCCCACGACCTTGAAAGACCTCCAAGCACAATGAGGGTGAGTTCCTTATCAGCAATAACTTCTCCAATGGATAACAAATCATTCTTGACTTGAGTTATTCTCATGAAGTAGGCTTGTGTAGACTCCCCTTTGTCCATCTTGATATCCCTTAACTTGTTCTTAAGAAAGAGGATTTGATTTGCATTGTTAACTTTGAACATCCCAATCAACTTATCATACATTTCCTTACAAGTTCCAGATTAAAAATATAAGAGATTAAATTCTTTTGAATGGAATCAACTAAGATTTTCTTAGCTTTGACCTCACATTTTCTATACTTCATTCTAGCAGCAGCGGGTGGATTTGAAGGAGATTCCACCACTTTCCCTTCCACATAATCCAACACTTCATGTTCTTCCAAGGTCAAATCAAGAGTCATCTTCCAGGCATGATAATCTGACTTATCATTGAGCTTATCCTCAGTCTTGGGATATGAGGTAGCAGCCATGGAGACCTGTCCCAATAGTCCTTGTCCAACAGCACCAAGTATTCCAACAGTGATTGCTTACTTCTTCCTTGGGCTTGTCTTCACCTTAGCTCTGATACCATGTTAATTTTTATGGTATGTTCTATGCTTGCAACAATCACTTTGATGTCTTATTAGCCCAATAGCAATTTCACTTTAGATTCCAATAGCAATCATAATAAACTTTAGTAAGAATCATTTAGCATTTACTTATTGACAGTGATTGTAGATAAAACATCATCAACAATGCACAAGATGACAAGCCAAGACAAAGAACACAGAGAGTTAGGCTAATGCCAAGGAAAAACCCCACAAGGGGGAAAACCCAACCAATCGTTCTTATTGATTAATATCAAATGTTCAACAGAGAGATGAAATCCAATTTAGTACAATGATGACAAAGTCAAAGTCAAAACCTTGACTATTCAAAGAAAGATGACCAACCAGAATCAATGCCAAAACAAGGAGCCCAATCTGATCCAAATTTGTCTCTGTCAAATCTGAAGTTTGTCAATAGCAGTCAACTTTCCCTAACCTGTCCTGTCAACAGTAGTCAAATTGCAGTCAAACAACCTCCAATCTGTTCGGTCAAACCAACAAGGAACTCAGCCTCTTGACCAGGTCAAAGTCAGTCCAAAACAAAGATGAAAACCAGTCAACACTTTGCGGTCAAAGCCTGTAATTATGCCTGCAGTCAATGTTGGTCAACCTGCCTAGAATTCCTCGTTTTGTGTGCCAATGGATGCGGCCTGCTCAAACGGAATTTCTCCAGTCAAATCGCAATCAAGCAATCTCTCAAGGTACTTAGTCAATGTTCATCAAAGTCAGCTGCAGAATGTCAACGCAGGGAAAAACAGAGCTGCCAAGGAACCCTTCGCACGTATGGAAAGAAGATGTTGCCTCAGGTTGTATGAACCAATTAGAACATGAGAGAGAAGATGTGTCAGTGAGATGATGCCAAAATGAGGTGAACTTGTCTTATATTAAAAGTGGACAACATGGGGTCAAGGGTCATGTCTCTTGACCAAGTTGGCCGACATGAAGAAATGCCATTTGTAAGAATGCAAAAATTCTGATTTCGAGACCAAGGAAAATGCCATCAAGGGTGATTTAAATGTGTGAATGAGCCATCAAGGAGGGCCTTCCAAGTAGGGGAATTAGCCCCTAGTTGCACTCTTTAACATAAACAGACATCAGACCGAATTTTAGACCATTGACCAGCATTGACCAGCATTAAATTATTTGATATTTGGAGGTTTGACCAGCATTGACTAAGCTAGTATTTGACCAAGTTTGACTAGTATCTTGGGCTTGAATTTGTGGAACAAATTTCTAGAATTCTTGGAAATCATTGGAAAGTAATTATCAAGATCAGAAGATCGGTTTCTACTTTGCATTATTGTATAAATTCAACATGGTATCAGAGCCTTGTTGAAGGAACGACCCACTAAAGAGACAAGTATTTAAGCAACTTAATTGGGAAGTCAGCCTTAGAGACAAGATTAGCAACTTAATTGGCTTTTAGGCCTCTTGTCTAAAATGGCACCAAATCTTAGAGTTGAAGGCAGGTTGGATGGCGCCCTAAATTTCAGATCTTGGAATACCAAAATACTACTGTTTTTGGAAGAGAATGAACTTTAGGAGCATGTGGAGAAAGTCATTCCAGAACCAAAGGGAGTTGAAGAGAGAGCTAAATATAAGAAGAATGAAGCTAAGGCCAAAAGACTCTTGGCAAATTCCATCAAAGATCACTCGATTCCTCGTTTAGTTGGATTTAAGACTACCAAGGCAATATATGATGTTGTGGTGAAATTGTATGCAAGTAACAATACCAACAGAAAGTTAGGTTGAAAAATCGTGTTCATGTTATCACAATGACTAAGTCAGATTTTGTTGTCTCATATCTCATGAATATCTCACAAGCTAGAGACGAGCTTGTAGCCACTGGAGACAACATTCAAGATCCAGAACTTGTTTCAAATTTCAATTACTCTCAATGGATTTCCATCCTCATGGGAACCATTTATTCAAGGAATTTGTGCACAATCAAAACTACCCACATTTGATCAGCTATGGATTGATAGTGTTCAAGAAGAGTCGAGATTATCATCCAAAAATAACTCGCAAACTCGATAGAATGAAGAATCACAAGCCCTTGCAGCTCATACTAGAAAAGGAAAGGAAAGAAGGGACTTTGAAAATTTTAACAAAAAGGACTTTGGAATATTCAGTAAGAAGAATTCAGGTAGAAGACCTGCTCACACTCAAGATAAGAAGAAGGACATGTCAAAACTAAAGTGTTTCACTTGTCAAAATTTTGGAGATTATGCATCCAATTGCCCTGAAAGAAAAAGGAAGGAAAGGGAGCTTGCATCAATAACCAACATTGAAAATAATAATGATGACATCGACCTCAAAAAGAATCAAAAGAATTTTTCCTTCAGATCTATCAAGAAAATGACAAATCCCCTCTATTTTCAACTTGTTTTCCTTTGTTTAGAAATAAGCACCTTTTTCATATTTAATGAGCCCCTTATCTAATTCATTTTTAGTATGACCTTGACTCTATTATAAACCTTCTTCTCATGACCCCTTAAGTGAGGTTCATGAGCAATCAAGTCTATTGCACTGAACTGCCATTACATAGGTAGCAACATCAAGAAGTACAAGGCAAAGTTGTGACAAGAGGATTCTCTCAGTAAAAGGAAATGAACTATGAAAAGATTTTTCTTTGCTACCATAACAAGCGGTCAATGTTCTTTAAAGGTTCAAGATGATGTGATGGCATCTTGTAATGAATGAGTGACAAATTCTTTTGATTCCATGACTATAGCAGGCTAAATTTTCACAACAACTTTGATTGAGTTGCAAAGGGTGTCGATAAAATTTTGAATACTTAGGGTTTGTAAAGCCTAAAAGACTAGAAGGTTATGACTTGTATTAAAGTCTTGGATGAGAAAGTCCTAGAATGAGACCAAGAGTGATGAATGCTAGTGGAGTTTATACTTGATTCATCTTTTTAATAGCATGGAAATGACTTAGCTTGCAGTTGAGCCTTTGGTGTGATTGGAAAACTCAAGGATGAAGAAACCTTAACTCATACAATTCATGCAAGAAAGAAAGGAAGGCAGCATGCATTAGTAGCTGATGTTGAGAACGAACATGAGCACCCATTTCAGAATCTAAACTTGACGAGATTGTGGATAAACTTCATTGATTTTTGCAAGAGCCAAAGGATCCAGAGGGAGCTGACAATAAACCACAATATACAACAGTTTCCTTCTTAATCAAAAGATAGACTTCATTGATTTCTGCAAGAGACAAAGGATCAAGAGGGAGTTGACAATATACTACAACCTACAACTGTTTCCTTTATCAAAAGACAAATACTTCATATCTTTCTCCCTTGATTATTATTATTATTTTGTTCTTGGTCAGCCTCTTGTCTTTGTATTTTTTGCTTGGTTATAATTGTTTCTTCTATGGCCTCCTTAAATGAGGTTTGCAGGTACATCTGAAGGCTTCCAAGCAAAGTTTGTGAAAAGAAGGTTCTCCCAGTAAAAAGGGAGTAGCCATAGCAAGGACTTGCTTACATGACAGAGGGAGCAGCCGAGGAAGAAGAACTTGCTTACGTGACATAGGGAGCAGCAGAGCTAGAAGGACATGGCCAGGCAACTTCATTCCAGACATGATACAGAGAGGAGCAAGAGAGCTTCATTACATATAAACAAATGAGTAGATTGTGGACAAAGATGAGCTTAGTTTGATACTAAATGGCTTCCTCATTAGAAGAAGAAAATGAAGAGGTCTTTGTGGGATTAAGCTAATCATCTCTTGAAGCCATAAAGGACTTTGACCAAGAAGAAATGAATACATTCACTTTTGAAGCCAAAAGGATTTGGCTAGGTCGACCAGAGGTGAATGTTCGACGGAAATTATAGGATTGGATATATCTTCTCCTTAGAAGCCAAAAGTACTTGGTTAGGTCATAAAGGACGTTGACCCAAAAGGTGAATGGTCCAAAGGCAAATTCTCTCCAAACAAAAAAATATTTAGACACCTAGGCTAGGTCATGACCAAAGGAGATTGATATAATTTGCCTAAGAAGCCATTAAGGACTTTGGCCAACCATGGATATATACATATAGCTACATTGCCCTCTCCAAGATCAACATGACAACTCGTGAACTCTTCTTAAGGAAGGAATTTCAACAAGAGAGATTTGTTGCAAAGAATACCTAACATGCTAAGAGAGGGTGTTGATTTTTGTGTAGCATCGGTGGGTATTCCCGCATGCCAAATAGACTTACCATATCAACCAAAGCAAATTATAAAAATAAAAATTAAATTAAATTGTAATTTTTGGAGTTTATGTACACTCGAAATCATCAAGTCAGCCCCACCTTGAAGGGGTGTGACTTTTGGTCAAAAAGTCACCCATTTGACTAAAATATAAAAACCGCAAGATGATCTCCACATTTGACCAATTCGACCAACAAACATTCTTCTATTTTCTGATCTACATATGCAAAGTCAAAGAGGAAGATATCTAAAGGCTGACCGCAATAAAGAGGCTTCCATTTGACCGAGTTTGACCTGCTCTGTTTACCAATATTCTGCTAAGTTTGACCAAAAATTCCACTGAGTTTGACCATTGAAAAGGGGCAAGTTTGACAACAGAAGAAAGGAGACTTTGACCACAGATTTGGGCAGCAGTTAACCACAGTTGACGCAAGATCGAATTAACATCAAGCCGAATTTCAGATTGTTGACCAATGTTGACCAGCATTAAGTTATTTGATATTTGGAGGTTTGATCAACATTGACAAAGTTGGTATTTGACCAAGTTTGACTAGCATCTTGGGCTTGAATTTGTGGCATAGATTTCTAGAATTTTTGGATTTGTAAATATTGCTGAAGATAAATTTCTCCTTAGAAAAAGAGTTGTTGGGTTTTTCCCAAGGTTGGGTTTTCCCAGGGTAATTTTGTTGTCTCTATTGTGCTTGGTTGTCTCTTTCTCATCCTACTGTTTTCATTGCATTACTGTTGAGATTTTTTGTTTGTAATTGCTTAATTATATATGTGATATAAGACAACTGAATTAGAAATCATTGGTAAGTAATTATCAAGATCAGAAGATCAGTTTCTACTTTACATTATTGTAGAAAATTCAACAGATAATATATGAATAGTATATAAGTAATTTATAGTAGAAAAATATGATGATGAAAGTACAATCAGGGTACCATATGTATACCTAAGCGAGAGTGCTCATTCATAAAGAGTCATGTCCTTTGGGATGTGTCCTCCTTTCATAATTATTAATTATATTGTATTAAGTATTATTAACATTATTATTTATATTTATTTTATACATATTTATGTTCATAACAGTGTACATGTGTTTGAGATTCAATGTTTGCTTTTGTTGTTATCTAATTTTTACGTGGTAAAATCCCAACCGTGATTTTTATTCAGTAGATCTACATAATAATCTGCTAGGAAATAATTAGTCAGGTTGCAAGGGTTAAAAACTTAACAACCTAAACAACGTGCAGCAATGGGAGTGTCACCACTATCACCTCAACAACTAATCCCCTCCTTTTAGTAAAGAACACAATCCAACACAAGGGAGACTTGGTAGATTTTAACAATCAAATAACTCAATCAAGTTAAGCTAAGTGCCCCCTAAGAGTTCTACAATGATTTACCGCCAAGGAGTAAGGTAAGAAATTAGGATTTAAAAGTAATTTCCAGGTTTGAGTTCAAAGGTTCCTATGACTCTCCGAGAGGCTTAGGTCAACCAATTGAGGCTCAAGATAGGTTCCCTAACACATAATCAAAAAATTACACTTGGCTATGATAAATTAGCTTGAAAAATTATAAATTGCAGCAATATAACAGTTTCTAATAATAGCAAATTTAGCCTTGGAAACTATGATAATAGAGTTAAATGAGGGCTAAAATTATGAGTAAACAAAAGAACAACTTACAACAATTTTCTATGGTAAAAAGAACCATATGACGCCATCTAAACCCTATACACCAGCCTTACTTTAGGGCTAGAAAAATCACATAAAACAATACTTTTGTTTGTTTGAATGTACTCGAAACAAACCCTAACCTTAGGACAATAACATTAAAGACAACAAATGTTGAAAAGATATATTTTTGTTGTAATTAAACCCTAATTTACTCTGAAACAAGTAAAACAATGATGGATGCAGGTTATGTTACCACAAAATCTAGCAAGTCTTGTGAGGGGAGACCACAAGGAAACTACACTAAGTGACAACATTATGAGCTGTGGCCAATCGTCACCATGGCTAATACCTCCTACTCTTTAGTGGATTTGCACCACAAGGGAGGCTTCCCTATATTAGGTCACATAAAAGTTATGACAGGTCTAAATAGACGTGACAAGAACAAGCCGAGGAGAGATAATCTACTTAGGGACAAGGCTTAACTAGCATAATAAGGCAATGTGCATTCTCCAAGAGGCCTAATTAGGGCACAAAGTGACCTAGGGTTTAAGAGTAAGCAAGGTCAACAGCCTTATCTAGGATCATAGGGCCAAGAAAAGGCTTTAAATAGACAAGTATGATCAATTTATGGCACAAAAAGCCTTGAGCAAGCCCCAAGTTGAATCCTAGGGCAAGACTAGTGCTTCACTAGGGCAAAATTTACCAAGGGCAAAGGACGTCAACTCTTGAAATAGACAAGTATGATCAATTTATGGCACAAAAAGCCTTGAGCAAGCCCCAAGTTGACTCCTAGGGCAAGACTAGTGCTTCACTAAGGCAAAATTTACCAAGGGCAAAGGACTGATGCTTTTGTTTGCTAGGATCTAATTTTTTAAGGATCCTATATGCTAAACTTTGGGACTTTGTGTCCAATTTTGGCATTTTGTAATGGTGTGAGAAGCCTTTGAAAATTCAAAAATCTAATTTCCATTCTTTTGGCAAATAGACATCGTAGTTTTAAAAATATTTAAATTTTATATCCTTCACGCTTCATCATTGTTTCAATGTTTCGTATTAGTATTAAAAAAAAAAACATTTTGGTTGATAAAGTAATTAGTAAATTAAATTTCAATGTATTTTTTGAATCTAAGAAAAACATTTTAAATCCATTTGTTATAACTTATCATTATTAATTTTTATTTGTTATAACTTATCATTGTCTAAGTGATGAATCTAGATTCTAAATCTTTATTAAATATTTCAATTTAATGTTCATGGTTTGAGATGTTTTATGTTCATGGTTTGAGATGTTTTATGCTCCCATTAGAAGAACGGTATTCAAAATTTATGCTCTCATAAACAGCTATATAATTTATTAATTAACAATTATATAACTATTAGTAATAAATTAATAATAAGATATTTAATATTTATTCTTGGGTTTGCAAAGCATTGTGGCATGTTCTGAAAAATTTCCCATATAATAACACTGTGATAAGAAAGTTTAGTATCATGACTATGAGCAACCTTCAAAAAGTGGTTTATTAAAAATGTAAATTCATCATAATGTAAATTTAATGTAAATTTGCAATCCAGTTTATTATTTTAATTTTTAATTTATATCCATAATCATAATGGCTACCAATTATTGCAAATGTAACAAAGAGGGTTTAGATGCATACAGAATCAAGATCCATGTAAATGCAGTAAAGAAGGTTTAGCTTGGTATGTGCATGAGTTTTGTTGAAGGAATTTGAACTAACCCATTTGAAATTTAATTTTTAACCCATTTAAATTTTAAAGCATGGTACAGGATAAAATCATAGTTGCAGGGACAGGATATGCACCCCCAGGGTACAACAAAATGAGGACTTCATTATTAGATAGAGGGGTGACAAGAATGCATGGACTTATGGAGGATCTCAAACAATCTTGGGTTCATTCAGGTTGTTCAATTGTCATGGATGGTTGGACAGATATTCAACAAAGACCTGTGTTGAATGTTATTGTCACATCACCAGAAGGGCCTTATTTTTTAAAAGCAATTGATTGTAGTGGAAAAACTAAGGATGCTACTTTCATGTTTGAAATGTTGAAGGATGCAATTGATGAGGTTGGTCCTTCAAATGTGGTACATGTCATCACAGATGCAGCACCTGTTTGTAAAGTAGCGGGATTGATGATCCAAAGTCGATATAGGCATATATTTTGGACTCCATGTTGTGTACATGCCCTTAACAATCTCTTAAAATACATTGGTAAAATACAATGGATTGCAAAAATCATTTCAGATGCAAGGGAGGCACAAATGTTCATCTGCAACCACCATGCTTTCTTGGCAATTTACAGGATACATTCAAAGAAGCATTTTTTAAAACCTGCAGAAACCAGATATGCCACATATTTTATTTTGCTTGAGCGCATGGTTGAGGTCTATGCATCTTTACAAGCCATAGTTGTTTCTTCAGAGTGGAATGCATGGAATGAGTCTAAGTCACCTCAAGCGAAGAAGATAAGAGAAATATTTCTTAATGAGGATTAGTGGGTTGATTGTAGATATGTTGTCTCTTTCACGGCTCGAATTGTGGAGTTGATCAGGCATGCCAATTTAGATTCTCCTTCTCTTGGAGAAATATATGAATGTATTGATACCATGGTTGGTAAGGTAAAGCACATCATTCGCCAAAGAAACCCTTCTTTGGAGTTTTTCCATGAAATCCACAAGCTTGTAGAAAAAAGATAGCTTAAACTCAATACCTCCCTTCACATGGCTACATATGCCCTTAATCCAAAGTGGTATATGGAAAGACCAAATAGAATTCTTCATATTGATAATGAAGAGGTAAAACAAGGGTTTCTTGATGCTATAACTAACATGTATACATGTGATGAAGCAAGTATGATACGGGAGCAATTTATTGATTTTGGTACATTAAGTCCTCCTGCATTCAGCCAAGATGCAAAGAAAGACATCAAACATTATGCTCAGAAGAAACCCCTTGGATGGTGGAGAATGTAAGGGGGTCAAGTTCCAAAGCTCCGAAATCTTGCTTCACGTTTGCTATCTCAGGTTGCTAGTTCCTCAGCTGCTGAAAGGAATTGGTCAACTTGTAGTTTCATACACTCTGTTAAAAGGAATAGACTTACCTCTAAGAGAGCAGAGAAACTTGTTTATGTGCATAGTAGTCTTCGACTTTGTTCAAGGAAGCAACCTGAATATTTAGAAGAACCTACTGCACGATGAGATGTGAATCCTGAAGATGCTACCCAAATTGACGATGATGATGGCAATCCTTTACCAAATGCAGGATTGGTTGGCATTCCTTTAGATGACATTGTTGCATCTGATGTTGATGATGATGATGATGACATTGATCCAGTACCCAGTGAGGCTCAAGCTTATATGGATCTCCTTGATGCTGAAAATCGTACTATTTGATCATAAGCTTTGTATTTTTGCTGCTATATTTTGGCTATTTGACATTTTGAATTATGTACTACTTTAGGCTTTTGCCTTTTTATGTTTTTTTCTAGTCGAACATCAATATGATTTGGGTGACTTTTAGTTTTGGTTTTAACTTTATATGGTTGTCTCTTGAGTCTTGAATGATGAATTATTTAAAATTTCAATTTGGTATGTACATTAAAACATTTAATCTTTACACTATTTTTTAAAAATCATATAAATTAAATTTGATTTTTTAATATATTATATTATTGTCGCTCCCAACTTGACGTTTCCTGTAAATTTGGGCAAAGTTTCTAGCTGTACCGGATACTCGTTTGCATGTACCTGAAGTACCCATGTACCGGAAACTCGTGCAACATGGCATAAAATTAAATAAATTGCTCCAAAAATAAAATTCAAGATTGTACTCTAAAGCAAAACTTGAAGTTGCAAAGCATAAAAATGGAAATAAGTAGCAAAAGAAAATTCAAAAAATTTAGATTGTGATGGTAAGGATGTGTTAATTTTAAGGCATGCAAGATGAAAATTAAGAAACCAATTGCAAGATCAAACCACCCACATGTTCCCCCTTTTGAAAAAAGGAGAAAATGATGTCTTGGGTGAAAACTCAAGCTCCCACAAGAAAAACTAACTTTTTATTAGATGTTACAAGATGAGGAACCTTCCAAGAGGTCTCAAGTAAAACTTCAAGAGGAATCTTTACAATGCATGAAGCTTATCAAGCTCTAGATCTCCTTCTTGAAATTCGAAATCAGAAAATGAGGAAAGTACAATGAGAAAGTTCTCAAGATGAAGAAGATAAGTGCCTCTTGATGTATCAAAGTTTGGCCTCCAAAGGTGAATGAAATTTTGCACAAGACAAGGAGTCAATCCTCCTCAAATGCCCACAGCCTTGCCAAATTGCAGCCCTCCTCTTTGTCCATGGTCTCCTCAAAAAATCAACTTTGAAAGGGGTTGAGAGGTCCTACAAGAAAAAGTTCGTTAGAGCTTGTGTGATCCTTCCTTGATACTCTTATCACCAACACTCTACCTATGGGCTGTGTTGTCACACGGAATGTCTAGGCACCGTGACAACGACTTAAATTTGGGGCTGTCACCCTGATCTCCAATCTCTTTATCTAAGTTGTCTCCTTGCAGGCTAAGGGAGGTAGACCTTAACGAAAAATGAAGAAGGAGAACCGGTTGAAAATCAACCAATTCAGGAGACACGGTTAAAAGACCAAGTACCTGTTAAGATTATCGAGATTTTACAGATCCAATTAGATTTGAAGTTTTAAGACCAGTGCCTTGTGGAGTCAAATTATCCCATTATGAAATTAAAATCAAGTAATTGATAGGTAACTGCTGCTATGAAAGAAATCAATCCACCACGATAATATTTAATTCCCCAATTAAGTGCTCAATTGATCAAACCGGGAGATAAGCTCTTTTCAATAATATGATTCAATATTCGATAAAGCACCTTTGTAATCATGCATCAACAATATCTGATAAAGACATGCAATTTATCATCACTTGAAATATTTTCAAAGTTAGCCTAAGCAAGTAATCACCAACTTCAAGTAATTTAAATCCACAATTAAATAATTTAACAATCATTAACCACAGCTAAGAATGAAAATATTTCGAACCAAGTGCAATCTTTAAACAATTTAAATCCCTGAAAGATATTATCATGTAAGGACCATCGAATTTAAATGCTAGACATTTCCAAAAAAAATTTGAATTTAAATGATATTCCAAGTAATTCCAATCCAGAAATTAAAATTTTCCTATAGTCAAACTTTAGATAAAAATTTAAAAGCACACTTTTGACTATGGAATAAATTTTTTAAAATTTTTTGAGAAATTTTTCAAAAAAAAATTTTTTTTTTTTTGGCCCTTTTTAATTTTTTTATATTTTTTATTTTTCTCCAAACAAAAAAAAACAAAGCAAAACAAAAACAAAAGCACTAAATCTAAAAATAAAGCTTAAAAAATCTAAAGAAAATAAAATCTAAAATACAAAAATGAAAAAGTTAAAAGGTGTTAGATTTAAAAAAAAAAATTCCAAGTCTAAAGATTAAAAAAAAGAAAAACTAAAAGTCAAACCAAAAGATTAAAATTAAACATTACCTAAACTAAACTAACCTCAGGAAAAATATAAAATCGAAGATCTAAAGAATCAAAATCGAAGAATCTAAATTTTAGATTTAAAACTATAGCCAAGTTTTTTTTTTGGATTGAAAAAAATAAAATCTAAGACTAAAGCTAAAGTCATAAATCAAAACTATTAAAATAAAAGCTAATGTTAAAAAGTAATCGAATTTAAAAGTTTCTTTTTCTTTTCTTTTTTAAATGTCAAAACAACAAAGAAAACAAAAAAAACTAAATGCTCTAATGTAATGTCAAAAAACTTAAGCTTTAAAACCAAACTAAAAAAAAATCAAAATCGAAATGTACAAAGTCTAAATCTAAAGTTACAAAAGTTGGGTGCTTTAATGTTTTGTTTGTAGCAGCGTATGCAGCTGAAGGAAAATGGCAGCGGACGGCAAGGAATTAGTTGGCGTGGAGGGAGAGCGATGGACGGAGGAAATGGGCAGTGTTGATGCTTGTGGACAGGAATAGAGACTGCGTGAAATAATGAAGGGAAGCTGCGGACAGCGTGAGAGGGAGCAGCTGATGCAGACGGTAAGCAATGGCAGCGATGGGCAGCAAGGGTGCACGCAGGGAAAGGAGGTAAGCGTGAATCAAGCTAGAGGATGGCAACGTGTAGAGGACGCAGAAAGGAGGAAAAAACACGCAGGTGAAGGATGAGAGTAGCCAGCAACAAGAAAAAACTAGCAAAGCTGGTGCATACAAATTAAAAAAAAAATCCCTTTCTCCAGCAATCAATTTTAACACTTTAAAATTCAGATCTGAAAATTTAATTTGAATATTCCTGCAAGGAATTTTGATAAAAATAAATGCACCTGCAAATATATTAACTCTGAAGCAAAATCAAGCCTAGATCTGCAACCAGATTTGATCCCGAGTCCAGATTTTACTCTCCAGGGCCTAGATCTGGCTCAGATCTAAAAAAAATTCTTTGAAAATCTCCTGGTACAACCTGCACAAAACCAGAAACAAGAGACCCAAAAACCCAGAAATATACACAGAAAATAAAACCCTTAAACCCCGGTGAGTTAAAAATAACGATATTTACAAATTTACAGTGCTATTCTACAGATCAAAAGCCCTTCTGGCCACATTTAAAATCATTTAGCACAATTAAAAAGATAAATTAAGAGAGAGGCACAAGCCCTGAAAAGAGCCCTGCAAAAAACGGAATTTAAGATAAGCTCGGGGAATTAGATCCGGAGGGCTCTTCAGATCTTATTTCCTTGGGAGTCAGCTGGTCCAAACTAGAACTTCCCCAAACGCCCAATCTAAATCTGGAAGATTTCTGCACACTTAAAGTTGAACTGTTAAATTAATAGAGAAATAGTGATAAAACATAAAATTTTCAAAAGCTAGAGATAACTGTTAACTCGATCCAATTAATATTCTTACCCTAGAACCAGTAACCTAAGCAAGATACCTATGCAATAGATTACTCTACAAGAGCCATTAATCAACAATCTATTAAAATAATCACCAGCAGAATGTTAAGAACAAGTTTACCATAAAATGCTGAAGAGGAACACCACCATCAAAATAAAACCCCAAAGTCTTCATTTATATTATTCCAGAAAATATTACAGGAAAGCTTCAAGAGCAAGTGCACGATCCAAAGATCGGATGACCGAAAGACTGACAAAGACCTCTAATTTATAAGATAAAATCTCCAATGGCTAGTTCGGTTGATCCATGTCAAAGTAATCTCGACCGTCGAAAAAGATTTAATCATCTTTTAATTTCGACCGTCGAAAAAGACTTAATCATCTTTTAATCTCGACCGTCGAAATTATAAATTTTGAGGAAATTCGAATTTATCATTTAATTCCATTT
This sequence comes from Pinus albicaulis, assembly GCA_034641835.2. Lineage (NCBI taxonomy): Eukaryota > Viridiplantae > Streptophyta > Pinopsida > Pinales > Pinaceae > Pinus > Pinus albicaulis. Next base: position 775,844,283 of record CM076583.1, on the reverse strand, counting down.
TAATTAACTCAAAAATAATATTTTTGAGTTAATTACCTCAAAATTTTGACTTTGACTTAACCACCAAGGGCCAAGGGTCCAAAATTTCTTGAAATTCTCAATATTCTCTTGGCCTGAGACCTTTAAAAATTTATTTTTTAAGGACCCGCGAATTTTGCCTTTGAAGAATTTTAAAACACCTAAGACTTAAAATTAATTAAATTTCTGGCTAAGGATTTTTAATTTAATTTGACCAAAAAAACTAATTAATTGACTAAGAGAAGATTTAATTATTTTTCCAACCCTCTTTACATAAGATAAATACATTTAGACACATAAAGGGGGAATACCCATTCGTGATAGACCCTCAAATAGCTACCCAGTTATGCGACTCAAAACATGATGTAGTAGACCAAGTAGCTTGTAATAAAATAATCTAACCAATTAGCTAGGATTATTTCCAAACTACTTTTACGAAGACTTGATAGAAAACACTAAGACTCACTTAGCATCTTGATGACAGAATCCACACTAGCTTTGGGGTGAAGCTGGAGGGGAAAACACTACTGATCACTTGTGTCGAGAAACACAAATAAATCAATGAGACAAAAAACCTCCTAGGATAGAAATCATCACCAAAATACTAGGCTTACCTAGGTTGTTACATACATGGCGGTCTTACTTAGATCATTTACATCATAATCATGCAAAATGGATTTACATCATTTATAAAACAACCGACTGATGATGAAATCCGAATGGTGTGAACACGTCGAACATGATGAATCCTATTTCAAAAAATGGGGTCGTTGACAAAATGTGGTCAACATCTGGCTCTCCTTGGGGACACGTTGCTTCACCGGAGGAATGTGAGAATCCAGAATCTGTATCCAAGCAACACACAAAATTACATAAGTAGCGTCCATCCAAATATCATCATATAATATTAAGCACATGAAAAATAGAAGCTCTTCTTTCATTTATTATTCTACTTAACATGAAAAGTAAATCTACTCTAACTACAAAATGAAATGGTGAAATAACAGGGTGTAAGGTTAGAGATACAATACAAAGGATGCCCTGTGGCATCAGATGTGTTCAATATAGTGCATACTGAGCATTTGCCTGCTTTCAGGCAAGTCTGTAGGCTGCTTTTCAGATATGCCATGTCCAATCTTGCATATTGTAGGACTCTGTTGTATCCGAATGTCAAGCTGCTCTCGGCCATCAGACGAATCAAACTGCTTACTTCTTCTTTTCTACTTTTTTCTCTTCTTCTTAGTGGTTTGTGATGTCAGCAATGAGACCACTGTAGATTTCTTGTCCTTAACTTGAAGATGCTTGTACAAAACATCTGATGAACCTAGAGTGTGACCAATCTTATTCTGAATATACTCTGTCAATGGTGACACATAAGCTTGGTCTTTCTTAACGTCCTTTGTAACCATAGTTAATTTTTCCTTAATGGAAAAAGTGACCTCCGTGTGATGAGATGGAAATTGCTTCAGCAAACTGGGAGGCCTATGATCTGTTGACAATTCTGACTTGGGTTGGAAATTCTGCATGTGTGATCTTTCCATTTTTTCCAACTTATTCTGAATAACAATCATTTGATTAGAATGCTTGACATTTACAACACTAATTTCCTTCGCATGACTCTCTTCAATAGTGAACAATTTGTTTTGAAGAGACAATCTGACCGATTTCCATGTTTTTTATTGCTTCATCATTATCTGCTTTCATGGCCATGAAGAAATTTTGCATATAGTTCATCTCCTTCTCATGATTTCCTTCCATGATCGTCATTTCCTTGATATGTTTTTCTTCTAAGGCCAATAACCTACTCTGCATAGAACCAATTTCCCTGGCGTGATGCGCTATTATTTTTTCTTGATTAAGTTCCATATTCTTAATGATTTGACCCTGGTTGGCCTCCATATTCTTGATTACCTGAGCCTGATTTAGTTGTATATCCTTAACCATCTGAATCAATTCGTTAACATGATGCTTATCGTTGTCAATACTGATTTGACAACTTGTTTCTGCTTCACCACTATCATGGATTTGTGTTGTCGTGGTACAAGTGGATTCATCTTGAGAATTGTCTTGAAATCTCCTATTGATAGTTGAGTTCTCTACAAGATCAATTTCATTATTTTGCATAGTACTGAGAGCACAAGGTGAGCCACCTTGTTTTATATATTTATCTTTAAAAGCATTGATTATGTGTTGTAAACAATAAAAATACTCCTCAAGACAATTTCGAAACCAATCGATAGCATCACCTTTTAAGGAATAGCCAAAGATATGTATCTTAACATCTTCATGATTATATTGTGAAGGAAGACAATATCTGTTTATTATATGAGTAACCGTTAAGAGATGATTTCGAGCAGTGGTTGAATCACCACCTGAGAACACAAGCAGTTTTCAAATGGCCTCCTTTGGCATGTCATGAAAAGGATCACCCATGATGACTTACTTAAATTGAAAAAACCAAATGGATGTTAGAGAAAGAGATCCTAGTTCAACAATAGTCAAGTGGTCCTCAAGAAGCGAGCTTCATAGCAAGAACTCTTGTAAGAAATGAAAGAATTGGAGTCGCCACTTGAACATGAACCTAATTCTAAAACAGAAGAAATAGTCGAGTAGTTGATGGATATCAGGGGGGATTCTTGTCTAGGAGTAAATAGACGAATAAGTGGAGTCGCCACAAAAACAAGAAACCAACCGAAATATCCAGGTGCTAAAGGTGCAAATGATGAAATGATTAGTGAAAAGACGAAAGATAAGATGATGAAAAAGATGAAGAGATGAAGATATGAAATGACGCCGGAAAATGCTATGTCGTGTGACAGATAAATGAATGGCGAAAAACGATTAGAAGATTAGGAAATGTCGTTAAAACCAAGGACAGAAAAAACTCTATCCCCGGCAACGGCGCCAAAAAATGTTGTCACACGGAATGTCTAGGCACCGTGACAACAGCTCAAATCGGGGGCTATCACCCTGATCCCCAATCTCTCTATCTAAGTTGTCTCCTTGCAGGCTAAGGGAGGTAGACCTTAACGAAAAATGAAGAAGGAGAACTGGTTGAAAATCAATCAATTCAGGAGACACAATTAAAAGACCACGTACCTGTTAAGATTAACGAGATTTTACAGATCCAATTAGATTTGAAGTTTTAAGAGAAGTGCCTTGTGGAGTGAAATTATCCCGTTATGAAATTAAAATCAATTAATTGATAGGTAACTACTACTATGAAAGAAATCAATCCACCACAATAATATTTAATTCCCCAATTAAGTGCTCAATTGATCAAACCGGGAGATAAGCTCTTTTCAATAATATGATTCAATATTCGATAAAGCACCTTCGTAATCATGCATCAACAATGTCTGATAAAGACATGCAATTTATCATCACTTGAAATATTTTCAAAGTTAGACTAAGCAAGTAATCACCAACTTCAAGTAATTTAACTCCACAATTAAATAATTTAACGATCATTAACCACATCTAAGCATGAAAATATTTCGAACCAAGTGCAATCTTTAAACAATTTAAATCCCCGAAAGATATTATGATGTAAGGACCATCGAATTTAAATACTAGACATTTCCAAAAAAATTCTGAATTTAAATGATATTCCAAGTAATTCCAATCCAGAAATTAAAATTTTCCTATAGTCTAACTTTAGATAAAAATTTAAAAGCTCACTTTTGACTATGGAATAAATTTTTTTTAATTTTTTGAGAAATTTTTCAAAAATTTTTTTTTTTTTTTTGCCTTTTTTAATTTTTTTTATATTTTTTAGTTTTCTCCAAAAAAAAAGAAACAAAACAAAAACACTAAATCTAAAACTAAAGCTTAAAAAATCTAAAGAAAATAAAATCTAAAATACAAAAATGAAAAATTTAAAAGGCGTTAGATTTTTAAAAAAATTGTAAGTCTAAAGAATAAAAAAACGAAAACCTAAAAGTCAAACCAAAAGATTAAAATTAAACTTTACCTAAACTAAACTAACCTCAGGAAAAATATAAAATCGAAAATCTAAAGAATCTAAATTTTAGATTTAAAACTATAGCCAAGCATTTTTATTTTTTATTTTTTTACTAAATTGAGAAAATTAAAATCTAAGACTAAAGCTAAAGTCATAAATCAAAACTATTAAAATGAAGCTAAAAATAAAAGCTGATGTTAAAAAATAATCAAATTTAAAAGTTTCTTCTTTCTTTTTATTATTTTTTAAATGTCAAAACAGAAAAGAAAACAAAAATAAAAATAAAAACTAAATGCTCTAACATAATGTCAAAAAACTTAAGCTTTAAAACCAAACTAAAAAAAAAAAATCAAAATCGAAATGTACAAAGTCTAAATCTAAAGTTACAAAAGTTGGGTGCTTTAATGTTTTGTTTGTAGCAGTGTATGCAGCTTAAGGAAAATGGCAGCGGACGACAAGGAATTAGTCAGCATGGAGGGAGAGCGATGGACGGAGGAAATGGGCAGCGTTGATGCTTGTGGACAGGGACGGAGACTGCGTGAAATAATGAAGGAACGTTGCGGACAGCGTGAGAGGGAGCAGCTGACGCGGACAGTAAGCAATGGCAGCGATGGGCAGCAAGGGTGCACGCAGGGAAGGGAGGTACGCGTGAATCAAGCTGGAGGATGGCAATGTGTAGAGGACGCAAAAAGGAGGAAAAAACACGCAGATGAAGGATGAGAGCAGCCAGCAACAAGAAAAAACCAGCACAGCTGGTGCATACAGATTAAAAAAAATTCCCTTTCTCCAGCAATCAATTTTAACACTTTAAAATTCAAATCTGAAAATTTAATTTGAATATTCCTGCAAGGAATTTGATAAAAATAAATGCACCTGCAAATATATTAACTTTGAAGCAAAATCAAGCCCAGATCTGCAAACAGATTCGATCTCGAGTCCAGGTTTTACCCTCCAAGGCCTAGATCTAGCTCAAATCTAAAAAAAAATCTTTGAAAATCTCTTGGTACAAACTGCACAAAACCAGAAACAAGAGACCCAAAAACCCAGAAATATACACAGAAAATAAAACCCTTAAACCCCGGTGAGTTAAAAATAACGATATTTACAAATTTACAGTGCTATTCTACAAATCAAAAGCCCTTCTGGCCAAATTTAAAATCGTTTAACACAATTAAAAAGATAAATTAAGAAAAAAGCACAAGCCCTAAAAAGAGCCCTGCAAAAAACGGAATTTAAGATAAGCTCGGGGAATTAGATCCGGAAGGCTCTTCAGATCTTATTTCCTTGGGAGTCCGCTGGTCCAAACTAGGACTTCTCCAAATGCCCAATCTAAATCCGAAAGATTTATGCACACTTAAAGTTGAACTGTTAAATTAATAGATAAATAGTGATAAAACATAAAATTTTCAAGAGCTAGAGATAACTGTTAACTCGATCCAATTAATATTCTTACCCTAGATCCAGTGACCCAAGCAAGATACTTATGCAATAGATTACTCTACAAGAGCCATTAATCAACAATCTATTAAAATAATCACCAGCAGAATATTAAGAACAAGTTTACCATAAAATGTTGAAGAGGAACACCACCATCAAAATAAAACCCCAAAGTCTTTGTTTATATTATTCCAGAAAATATTACAGGAGAGCTTCAAGAGCAAGTGCACGATCCAGATATCAGATGACCGAAAGACTGACAAAGACCTCTAATTTATAAGATAAAATCTCCAAAGACTAATTTGGTTGATCCATGTCAAAGTAATCTCGACCGTCGAAAAAGACTTTATCATCTTTTAATCTCGACCGTCGAAATTATAAATTTTGAAGAAATTCGAATTTATCATTTAATTCAATTTCAATTAGATCAAAAATAATATTTTTGAGTTAATTACCTCAAAATTTTGACTTTGACTTAACCACCAAGGCCCAAGGGTCCAAAATTTCTTGAAATTCTCAATATTCTCTTGGCCTGAGACCTTTAAAAAATTATTTTTTAAGGACCGGCGAATTTTGCCTTTGAAGAATTTTAAAACACCTAGGACTTAAAATTAATTAAATTTTTGGTTTAGGATTTTTAATTTAATTTAGCCAGAAAAATTAATTAATTGACTAAGAAGGGATTTAATTATTTTTCCAACCCTCTTTGCATAAAATAAATACATTTAGACACATAAAGGGGGAATACCCATTCGTGATAGACCGTCAAATAACTACCCAGTTCTACGACTCAAAACATGATCTAGTAGACCAAATAGCTTGTAATAAAATAATCTAACCAATTAGCTAGGATTATTTCCAAACTGCTTTACGAAGACTCGATGGAAAACACTAAGACTCACTTAGCATCTTGATGACAAAATCCACCCTAGCTTTGGGATGAAGTTGGAAAGGAAAACTCTACCGATCACTTGTGTCGAAAAACACAAATGAATCAGTGAAACAAAAAACCTTCTAAGATAGAAATCATCACCAAAATACTAGGCTTACCTAGGTTGTTACATACATGGTGGTCTTACTTAGATCATTTACATTATAAACATGTAGAATGGGTTTACATCATTTATAAAACTGTCGACTGATGATGAAATCTAAATAGTGTGAACATGTCAACATGTTGAATCCCATTTCAAAAAATGGGGATGTACTGCTATGGGGTCGTTGACAAAGTGTGGTCAACAGGCTGCAAGATTAAGAACCAAATTAGTGTAGAGAGAATATGAAAAAAACTAAATAAAATACAAATAATATACAAGAAACCAAATCAAGTGATGGGATTGAACCCCATCACTTGGTTTAGCTTAGAAAAGCTCTCAAATAGCTAATATGAAATTGAATCAACGAAGCACTATTTAAAAGATTTTAAAAATTTTAAGTTGATTGCATGCATACAAACTATGTCCAAACAAATCCCCGTAAGACACTTTTTTTGTAAAATAAACTATGAAAATCCAAATAACAAACAAGAGTTGCTTTGAAGGTGCTTCAAGAGTGGGTTGGTCTCCCAAAGACTTCCCCTCACGCTTGATCCAAAAATTCTTCTACAATACTCAAATCATACATTAATCCATAGAGATTTAAATACGAAATAATGAATTGAAACTTTTAGAATTTTTTTTGAAAATAAACTAAAACTTTCAAATATCTAGAGCCTACTTTCAAATCAAATGTTAATACAAGATCGCTCTGCACTAGCAAGTTTACAAGAATATGGAAAATGAAATAACTCAAAACATATAAAAGATTATACCAATAGCTCACAATGCATCGTGCTCCAAAGGATGAACACTCATGAATGGACCCCCAAAGTCTTTTTATTGATATTTTTGAAAAGTGTACAAAGTAGCAATGCTTCCACAAGCACAATAGCTAGTAAACAATGGATACATAGGTGAGAGCACAAAGCTCTTATTATATAGAAGCTTGGGAGCCAATCCCAAGGCAAATGGTGACAATCAAAAAGAAAATGGGTGACAATCCCAAAGCACTTTCATGCAAATTCGAATTTCTCAAGTGGCATCAAGAATCCCTCAAGAAAATCGAATTTCATGATGAAATGACAAGTGTATATGGGTGGGAACTAATGTGGGGACAATTTCCCCCAAAAATCTCCAAATATTCTCCCGAATCTTCCCAAATGTGCATTAACTCCACAAATTCGAATTTTTCGGTCAAAAGTTGTTGCATTTATGTCAAGAAATTCGATTTCCCTTGAGTAGGCCATGTATTTATGATGCAAGGTGTCAAATCGTCCTCCAACTTGTCCTTTGACTTATTCCTTTGACTTGAGATACTTTCCAAGTCATTTCCATATCATTTTGTCACATGGAACAATGAGAAGTGTATATGGGTGGGAACCAATGTGGAGACAATTTACCACAAAAATCTCCACCAAATATTCTCCCGAATCTTCCCAAATGTGCATTAACTCTACAAATTTGAATTTTTGGGTCAAAAGTTGTTGCATTTATGTCAAGAAATTCGATTTCCCTTGAGTGAGCCATGTATTTATGATTTAAGGTGTCAAATCATCCTCCAACTTGTCATTTGATTTATTCCTTTGACTTGAGATACTTTCCAAGTCATTTCCATATCATTTTGTCACATGGAACAATTTATTTCTCTCCATTTAATTTATTTATGGTTTAATTTATTGTCAGATTTCCCACAAAACTTAAGAAAAGTGGATTTTTAGGGTTTAGAACACATTTTTAACCCCTCAAAGTGTGTCATAGTAGAAAGTTGAGGGTGAGAGGTGTAATTTTTATCACTCATACCCCATACAACTTCTCTCGACATCACTTATTACATTTCATATACAAATTTTATTCCAATTTTCGCCCTACGAGAAATTTTAAAAATGAATCCCTAGACCTAATCAAATTCCACGAAATCTTTTGTCTGATCTAGTATGGTAATATACAATGACCCTAGGCACTAAGACTCACCCAAGGCCTCACCATCAAACTATACTCCGGCTTTGAGAGTATGCTTGGAGGAAAAAACTCAATTAATTATTAAGTCCTCATAAGGAGATGATAATTAACCAAGTGAAAAAAGCTTCCTAGAGAAATACTCACTTGATGACAAAGTCTCGGGCTATCCAGGCTTGTTACATGACTTGACTCCTCATACTATCATCACTTTTACATTGTCCCCGCAGGGATTGTGGAATTTGAGTACAACAGAAAATGATGAGAAGAAGAAGTAGAGTTGAAAAACTCGAGTGATATGATGATCTTTGATGGTACATACTACAAACAGCCTTTGGTACATCCTTGGGCATGGAGTCTTCAAGAAATCTATAGGTGGCACTCCAGTGGTCAACATTTGGATCCACATGGGGATGCATGCTAGATAGGAAGTGATAGTGTGCAAAAACCTGGAATCTGCATCCACCAACAAAGGACATATATCAGCAACATCCATTCAAGTTATCATCATATGAAATCAAGTACAAAAATGGAAATTTATTCTAAGATCATAAATGACAATTTATTCTTGAAATGAAACTACTTAACCAAAATGACAAGGGATAAGGTAAGAAATATAATACAAAGGATGCCCCATGGCATCATATGTCCTCAATGAAGTTCATGCTGAGAACCTGCTTACTTTTAGACATATCCATGGGCTTCTTTTCTGATGTGCCCTATTGTTGGGACGAATCAAAGTCCTAAAATATTCAGAATTGGACAGGGCACATCCATGGGTTGCTTTTCTGATGTGCCCTGTCCAATTCTAAATATTTTAGGACTTTGATCTGTCCCAACAACAAGGCACATCAGAAAAGCAGCCCATGGATCTGCCTGAAAGTAGGGAGGATCTCAACATGAACTTCATTGAGGGCATATGATGCCATGGGGCATCCTTTGTATTATATGTTTAACCTTATCCCTTGTCATTCTGGTTAAGTAGTTTCATTTCATGAATAAATTGTCATTTATGCTCTTAAAATAAATTTCCATTTATGTACTTGATTTCATATGATGATAATTTGAAAGGATGTTGTGATATATGTCTTTTGTTGGTGGATGTAGATTCCAGGTTCTTGCACACTATCACTTCCTATCCAGCATTCATCCCCATGTGGAGCCAAATGTTGACCATTGGAGTGGCACCTATAGATTTTTTGAAGACTCCATTCCCAAGGATGTACGAAAGGCTGCTTATACCAATAGAGATCATCATATCACCAAAAAAATTCAACTCTACTTCTTCTTCTCACCATTTTTTGTTGTACTCAAATTCCACAACCCCTTCGGGGACAATGTAAAAGTGATGCTAGTATGAGGAGTCAAGTCATGTAACAGGATTGGGTGATCACCAAAGTTTTTCAACTCTACTTCTTCTCATCATTTTTTGTTGTACTCAAATTCCACAATCCTTGCGGGAACAATGTAAAAGTGATGCTCGTATGAGGAGTCAAGTCATGTAACAGGAATGGGTAGCCTGAGACCTTGTCATCAAGTGAGTATTACTCAGGGAAGTTTTTTTTTCACTTGGTTAATTATCAACTCCTTGTGAGGACTTAATAATTAATTGAGTTTTTTCCTCCAAGCATAACCCCAAAGTCGGAGTACGGCTTGATGGTGAGGCCTTGTGTGAGTCCTAATGCCTAAGATCATTGTATATTACCATACTAGATCAAACAAAAAAATTCGTGGAATTTTATTAAGTTTAGGGGGTCATTTTTAAATTTTTAAATTTCCTGCAGGGCAAAAAATAGAATAAAATTTGTATATGAAATGTAATAGGTGATGTCTAAAGAAGTTGTATGGGGTATGAATAATAAAAATTACACCTCTCACCCTCAACTTTCGAATATGACACACTTTAAGGGGTTAAAAATGTGTTCTAGATCCCTCAAAACCAATGTTTTAAAAACCGGCCAAATCAAATCCGATTCGACTGAGTCAGCGAAGCTGAACCCCTACCCGAGCCAAGCTCAGTACAAAAATCGATCCAAAGGTTAGTTTGTTACCGAACTAGTCACCGATTTGGCCTGTTCGGTAATAAACCGGCCGGCTCAGCTGAGTTTGACTTAACTCGACCAAGCCAGTCAGATCCTGGGCCGCAGCGTCAAAAAGGAGGGAAAAAGAATTCAAATCAATTTGTTTGTCGATTTTAGGTTTTTCATGTCCATCTAACCTCTCCCAAGCCTATAAAAGCTACCAAACCCCCTCACATATCCTCACAATTATCTCATTACAATTGTGTGAGCATTTGTGTGAGTGTTACAACTTCTACAGTTGCAAGTAGAGATCTTGATGAGGAGGAGGAGGAGCCATGGGTTTCCCCGTCTCACTCTGATTCAAAGTCTGAGTCAGATGTTGGCTTCTCTAGCAGTAGTGACTAGTGACTAGTGATGTTTTGTTGTAGAGGCCATTTAGAGCCTCCTTGGTTATGTGTTTTTCTTCTGATCTCTATATATTACATGTATTGGACATGCATTGGGCGCCATTTTGATATAATGGATAATATTCATGAGCCTACTTTGATTATATGTTGTCTTCTCTCCAAGGTTGCACGAAACGGGGAAACGGAAACGAGTTTCCGAAACGGGAAGCAAAGCGAAACACGACCTCCCCAAATTTTGGAAACGGGGAAACGCAGTATATATATATATATATATATATATATATATATATATAATTTATATTATAATTTAGGACATCTAAGAAATGTTATGTGAAATCATACAAGTTTAAAACATACATGATAAATCGTAAATTCAAAGCATAAACTATTACAAATTTACAAGTTACAACACATTTACTCATGAATGATCATTGATAACAAACACATAATGAAAATAGCAATATCGGAACCTCCAAAACCAGCGTTTATTATATATCAAAATGTCAAAATCAACCTTTATTATATATATGAGGTTGCAAGTACAATAAAGTCAAAAGACTCATACTCATTATCAGAATCCTCATCAAATATAGCAGCAGAAGCATGCTCAGCAGTGGATGGTGTAGCTGAAGATGATGTTTGGCCAATTCCACATCTATGATCTTGGTCCTCAATATTCAAGGCAGCAAGAGAGAGATCCAAATCAGGATTTTCTGGTTCCACATCCCACTCCTTAGAAGGACCATTGCCATATTCTGGACCCCTACGAGATGCAAGCCGAAGGTTGTCGTGCACATAAACAAGATCCTCTGCCTTCTGTGAGCCCAACCTGTTGCGTTTCACAGAATGAATAAAACCATAGGTGCTCCAATTCCTTTCTGCTGATGAAGAGCTTGCCACTTGTGAAAGGACATGAATGACAAGGTTTTGTACATGTACACCATTTTCTCCATGACAAATCCACCACTTAACTGGATTCATGGTGCTTCTCTCCTCCAAAGATGATATATCTGAATAATCATCTATACTTGCAGCAAAACTGGCAAATTCTTCCTTCACCTCCCTATGTAGATGAGCTCGAAAAATTCTCATAAGGGATTTTTTCACCCCATTAGCCACCTCTCTATCCTTATGGGGTGCCTTCCTCTTCCCATTGCTTTGAGAAATAAGTTCCTCATCATAAAATTTTGGGTTCAAGGCATGTGCTAAAAAATGCAATGGAGTGTTGAAATTGTTCTACCTGTCAACAATGATTCTCTTGATTAATTCGGCAAATTGACCATCTACAAACAAAAGTTGTGGTGACTCCTGTGAAATAATTTCCATAGTTTTATCAACCATGGAAACCATGCCATCATATACCTCTCTTAAGAAAGGTTGGTCGATGTCAGCATGCCGAAGAAGCTCTACCTTGCTCCACCAATCCTCATCAAGGCACAATTTACGCACCGCAGTTCCCCGCTCTGAATCTGCCTGTCTCCACTCGACCCAAAGCTAACTCACCACCATAGACACTAATGCTTGCTTAACCTCAACAAGGCGGCACAACATTATGAAGTTTGAGGCATATCTTGTCTCAGCAACTTTTAACAACTCTAATTTGGAGTACTCTTAAAATATTGCTTCAGACTGGTGGTGGTTGGTGATGAATTTCACAATTTCCCTTACTTCCCCTATGAGTTCCTTTATCCATGGAACTTTATTGTCGATCTCCTCTAAGATCATATTCAAATTGTGGACAATGCAGGGTGTCCAAAAGATGTGGTCATACCTCCTCTCAATAATCAAACTTGCAGCTTTGCATACCAGTGCATTATCCATTAGGACCAACCTATTCAATAGATTTGATAATGACATTAGCAATGAATTGTGCATCTTTTACCTCTCCCGAGCAATCTTCTGCCTTTAGAAACATTGCTCCTTTTGGTGAAGTGGCAATGATGTTTATCAATGGTCTACGCCTTGTATCAATCCATCCATCTGAGACTATGGTAACCCCAGAGCTAGTCCAAGAAGAACGAATTGGTGATAGCACATCCTCCACAAGATCCTTCTCATTTTTTAGAAGTTGAGTTCTAACTTTCTCATAGTTGGGCCCCTTGTACCCTTGAGGAGCTTTGTTAACTGCCCTTATCATATCTTGTCAGTAAGGGGAGCGAACAACATTGAATGGGATACCACATGCATAGATGCACCGAGCCACTCTGGAATCAGCTTCTTCTCTTCCTTGCACATTCACCAGTTTAGCAATCCTGCTATCTTGAACAGTACCAGATGCCCCTCTGGATGGTGGTTGTTGAGTGCCACTGCCTCTCCTCTTCCTTCCTTCAATTACAATCCTTGGCTCACTGTTTGCTGGATTTTCAGCTGCTTGACTAAAATCATCATGCTTTCTTTTGATTCCATCAGCCTAATCTTGCTCTCTTTGATATTCCCTCCTTGCTATAGGGTCTAATGTTTTCATGCAACCTGCAATCCCCTGTCCTCCTCCATGCAAAAGATGTGTCTTCACTCTTGGGTAAGAGCCCTTGTAACAATTATTGCAAAGAGTACACCGCCATTCCCATGAGCCACCACCTCCACATCTTTGCAGCTTCTCAACATGCCACAAAGAGGAAAATATTCAGCGCTTGGGTTGGCCTTGGGGTTTGCACTTGAACCTTGGATGGAAGAAGCCATTGTTGCCAAAAAATAAACAAATAAATCTATAAATAAAATAACGTTTTTTAAAATTTTGGTAGCATAAACCCTTGAAAAATAGACAAAACAATGAGAAAAAACAAAGAAATTGAATGCTTCTTACCCAAAATAATTTTCTGTAGCTTAAGCTACCCCAAAATGCCAGAAAAAACAAGAGAAATGTGGCTGCAGCTAAGCCAAAAACCAAGAATGCCGAAGCTGGAAACTTCGCACTCCAAATCTGCTCCTCAAATCTCTCTCTTGTTGCTGAAATCTCCTTTGCTCAATGGTGAAAACACCCAAGCTGAAACACTACTCTCTTCCTCCTTCCTCCTCTCCAAAATCGCTCTTCACCAAGTGAATCGACTTGCTCAATTCGTGTGATGAGATAATGAGGCTAATCCTCTTTTTATAACTCTAGAAACCCTTCTAGATGTATCCAATACCTAATAGAAAACAATAAAATAATATTAAATTGTAGAAATCGAAGAATAAAAAAAATAAAAATAAAAAATGAAAATTTGCACTATACGGGAGAGGAAACGTTGTTGTACTGCCGGAAACGCATTTCCCGACCGTACGGTATGCATTTCCTCGTTTCAATTTCGTTTCCTGGGTGAAACGGGCCTAGGGCCAGCGTTTCCTGCAACTTAGCTTCTCTCTATATTCTAATGCTTTGTGTTTGGAAACATGAATGAAAATATTTAAAATACTGGTACGGGAAACGATACCAGTATGGCCAGAAACGCGTTTCCCGGCTGTACGGTACGCATTTCCTCGTTTCAGTTTCGTTTCCTGGGTGAAACGGGCCTAGGGCCAGCATTTCCTGCAAGTTAGCTTCTCTCTATATTCTAATGCTTTGTGTTTGGAAACATGAATGAAAATATTTAAAATTATGTTTTTTTATAAAAAAAAAAATATTTGATGTATTTTTTACAAAAACTGAGTCATTCAAATCAAACCGGTCAAGTCGATACCAAGTCGGAGTCGAAGTAGGAGTCGACCCTCGGTCAGTTCCGAACCCGAGTCGGAGTTTTAAAACATTGCTCAAAACCAACTTTTCCTAAGTTTTGTTGAAAGTTTGGCAATAAATTAAGCCAAAAATAAATTGCTCCATGTGACAAAATGACATGGAAATGACTTGGAAATTATCTCAAGTCAAAGGAACGAGTTGACAAGTTGGAGGATGATTTGGCACCTTGCATCATAAATACATGGCGCACTCAAGGAAATCGAATTTCTTGACATAAATGTAGCAGCTTTTGACTGGGAAATTCGAATTTGTGGAGTTAATGCACAATTGGGAAGATTTGGGAGAATATTTGGTGGAGATATTTGTGGAAAATTGTCCCCACATTGGTTTCCACCCATATACACTCGTCATTTCATCATGGAATTCGATTTTGCTTGAGGGATTCTTGATGCCACTTCGGAAATTCAAATTTGCATGAAGATGCTTTGGGATTGTCACCTTGGTTTGGGATTGTCATCATTTGCCTTGGGATTGGCTCTCAAGCTTCTATATAAAAAGAGCTTTGTGCTCTCACTTATGTATCCATTGTTTACTAGATATTGTGCTTGCGGAAGTGCTGCTATTTTATACATTTTTCAAGAATATCAATAAAAAGACTTTGGCCATTCATTCATGGGTGCTATAGGTATAATCTTTTATATGCTTTGAGTTATTTCATTTTTCATATACCCTTGTAAAATTGTTAGTGAAAAGCTATCTTGTATTAGCATTTGATTTGAAAGTAGGCTCTAAATATTGGCAGTTCTAATTTATTTTCAAAAAAATCTCTAAAAGTTTCAATTCATTGTTTGTTTATCTAAATCTATATGGACTAATGTGTGATCTGAGTATTGTAGAATAATTTTAGATCAAGTGTGAGGGGAAGTCTTTGGGAGACCAACCAACTCTTGAAGCACCTTCAAAGGAACTCTCATTTGTTATTTGGATTTTCACAGTTTAACTTACGAAAAAGTGTCTTACAGGGATTCATTTGGACATAGTTTGTATGCACGTAATCAATCTAAAAAAATTTAAATCTTTTAAATAGTGCTTCATTGATTCATATTAGCTATTTGAGAGTTTTTATAAGCTAAACTAAGTGATGGGGTTCAATCCCATCACTTGATTTGGTTTCTTGTAAATTATTTGTATTTTATTTAGTTGTTTTCATATTCTCTCTACACTAATTTCTTTCTTGATCTTGCAGCCCATAAGTAGAGTGTTGGTGATAAGAGTATCAAGGAAGAATCACACAAACTCTAACATTCTTTTTCTTGTAGGACCTCTCAACCGCTTTCAAAGTTGATTTTTGAGGAGGTTGTGCACAAAGATGAGGGCTGCAATTTGGCAAGGTTGTGGACATTTGAGGAGGATTGGCTCCTTGCCTTGTGCAACATTTCATTCACCTTTGGAGGCCAAGCTTTGATACATCAAGAGATACTTAACTTCTTCATCTTCAAAACTTTCTCATTGTACTTTCCTCATTTTCTGATTTCGAATTTCAAGCAGATCTAGAGCTTGATATGTGAAAATTCTATAAATCTGGAATCCTATTGCATCAACCGGAATATATTCACCTAATTGTTAATTTTAACTTAACAATATATTTGCAGTTTACTACGGCAAACACTGAATACATCACACTGCAACCCACACTAATAAACTGCGGAAGAAATACAAGTGCGGAAACAAATCTGAACAAGTATAGATCACACAACCATTCGACGCAGTTATTTTTGGACTAATTTCCCTGGAAAAACCCAATGCAAGAAAACTGATGCAACAGATCTTAGGGTTTATATATTATGCAGTAAATGTTTTTTAATACAAATTGGATGCCTTTCTAGCTATCCTCACAGAGAATCTAACTAATAAGAAGGCTAGTGAGATTACCTCACACCCTAACACTAGAAGCAAAACTGGCTAAAACCCCGGATGGAAAACCCCTCACTGCCTCTGCGCAGTCTCTGCATCACTCTGCGTGGGGACTGCATGGCTTCTACGTTCTGACACTTCTGCTGGCTGGATCTGACCCGCTGGCCCTTTCCGGTCTCACACCCCGACTCTCTGGCACTAGAACTGACTGATCCTCAGCTGATCAACGAGCTTACTCAAGACTGCAGTGTTGCCTTTGCGTGGCACTGCGTTGTCTTTGCGTAGCTTTGTGTTGTCCCTGCGTAGCTGCTACGTTGCCTCTGTTGGTACTGCTTTCTATCTTCTTTGCTTTGTATTCTACGGCTCAGGAATAGACTATCCAACCGGAATTACTGCCCCTCATTGCAAAAGATCTCACGATAAAATTTTCTCTCTAAGCACTTCTCCTTCAAGAAATTGATCTATGATCTCTGCCAAATGTGTTTTCCAAATGACCCTTCAATCCATTCTTATAGTCTTCTCGTTGAGACTTCAATGGCCCAGATTAGATCTCTAATCAACGACTAAGATTAACTTTTGACTTGATCCGTTTGTTCTAGATCACTCTCACTCATATTCTATTAATTCACTTTAATTATTTTATTGTCCTAAGTTTAGACTTAGGGTCCCTTTAAAAATAATTAATTATTTATGTAGAATACAATCTGAGTAAAATTTCACCAAACGATTTCTAGGTTTCTTGGAATACATGTGTCTAAGCCTCTCCACATAATTTGAGACTTAGAGCACATCTGATACTACCTCAAATCAACACTCCCTCTTAGCGAAGAATGTGCTATAACAATATGCCCTTCTACACACTGCTCTGACCCTCAAGAATCTCCCTCTGCGTTGTTGATGTCTGACATTGTTGCCCATCAACTCTGTGCAAACGCTGCATCTGTACTGTTGCTGATGCTGCCACTGTCAACACTGCATCCGTACTGCAACTCCCTCTGAATTTTGCATGTGTGTTGCTGCTAACTCTGCCACTGCCAACTGCAACTGCTTTGCAACTGAAAACATCCAAAATTCGACAAGTATATTGCATCTCGGTGATGAAGATATGACTGTTGCTAGTCTCTGCATTTTCCCTCTGAATTTGTTGCGTTGATGCTTCTCTGCACTGCGTCCCTTTGCGTTGTTGTTGCTCTGCATTACGTCCCTCTGCGCTGCTCAGACTCTGCCGCTACTAACTAATGTGTTGTCAATTCTGCACTCCTCTGCACCAATTGGCACCCGTCCATCCTGCTACTTCTGATTTGGGCTCATGTAGCAAGGTGATGATCCAAGACGTGGACTCCTAAAGGGTCCTGCCCATCTTGTAAATCTCTAGGTCTACAACTCCAAATCAGCCCACCTCCCTCCGGGAGGTATATGAGCAATCATAGCAAATTCCTCCTCCTCTATCTTTGCTACTCCGACCTAAGGATCATGCTTCGCATCCTTGTCCTCTCTGAGAGGACATTGTGTGGCGTAATGTCCCATCTCGCCACACCGGAAGCATTTGATCTTTGACATATCCGTCTTCCTCCTGCGCTGCTCTGGCTTCCCCTTTGATGCAAGAGCAGCATTCTCTTCCTCCTCCTTGATCTTCGAACCATTTTTGTTGCCGCCCTCAAGTTGACACTTGAGTAAGTCTCTCCTCATCTCTTCTTGCTGTAGAGCTTTTCATATTAACGCCCAGTCCGGCAAGTTCTATCTGCCCAAGATGCTCTGGACAAAAACTTGATAATCCTCAGACACTAAGTTGATGGCCAATCTGACCATCTCTGTGGCCTTAAGAGCTGCTCCTACGGCTGCCAATTGATCTCGGTTTTCCTGAAGCCTAGACAAGAATGGATCAATAAGCTCTCCCTTTTGCATCATGGTGGTCCGCATTTTCTCCTCTAGAAACATTTCCCGCTACTCGGAGGACCCCTCATACAACATGGCCAACGCATCCCACATCTCCTTGAGTGTCCTTTTGGCTGAGATGTGTGAAACAAGATAATCCCTCACTCCGTCAAGGATCAACCGCTTGGCTTTGGCTATATTCTTCTTGAGGCCCTTAGGGGTGCTACATCCATTGGTTCAACTTGAGCACTGTCGATAAAGTGTTTGAGGTCATGCTCATCTAGAAGGAAGGAGATCCTTGCCTTCTAGATTACATAGTTGGAGGCACCCTCCAACCGCTCCTGGTCACACAATCCGCTGGTGGCCATCTCACCCAACTGTTGTCGATCTATTTCCTCTCACCCTTTGTGCAGCTGGCTTTACGCACTCCTTGTGGAGTAAGCCACAAAATATGTTGCTACTACACGGGGAATCTGAGTTTCTTGGGCAAGAAACTCACTGAGGTGGTCAAAAATCCCCAAAAATTGTGTTTCAACTACCCTTCCTGACGCTATGCACCAGCAATCACTGTTGCGCAATCAACTGTGTCACTCCAATTGTTGATCTTCGTAGATCTGTTGCATTGCTCCCTCTACCTTGGACAAACAGGAATCTGGAACAATCTTACCTCTCTGTCGGCTCACTCAGAGAGAGATTTTCTTGTTGGTCTAACCCTCCTGGCTTGGACTGCGCAATCAATTATGAGATCGATCTGCTGCTTACGCATCTCTTTGATCCCAGCGTCAACAACACTGAATCTGTTGGATTTGTTCTTTGCTTTTCATGCACTCAGCTTAAACAAGCTCTGATACCATGTGAAAATTTCGTAAATTTGGAATCCTATTGCATCAACTGGAATATATTCACCTAACTATTAATTTTAACTTAACAATATATTTGCAGTTTACTACGACAAACACTGAATACATCACACTGCAACCTACACTAATAAACTGCGGAAGAAATACAAGTGCGGAAACAAACCTGAACAAGCATAGATCACACAAACATTTGACACAGTTATTTTTGGACTACTGTCCTAGGAAAAAACCAGTGCGGGAAAACCGGTGTAGGAGATATGAGGGTTTATATATTATGTATTAAATGTTTCTGAATACAAACTGGATGCCTTTCTAGCTATCCTTACAGAGAGTGTAACTGATAAGAAAGCTGGTGAAATTACCTCACACCCTGACACTGGAAGCATAACTGGCCAAAACCCTGGATGGCAAACCCCTCACTGCCTCTGCACAGTTTCTGCATCACTCTGCATGAGGACTACGTGGCTTCTGCATTCTCACACTTCTGTTGCTTGGATCTGACCCTCTGGCCCTTTCTGGTCTCACACCTCGACTCTCTGACGCTGGATCTGACTGATCCTCAGCTGATCAACAAGCTTCCTCAAGACTGTAGCGCTGCCTCTACGTGGCATTGCGTTGTCTCTGCGTAGCTCTGCACTATCCCTATGTAGCTTCTACATTGCCTCTATTGGTGTTGCTTTTTGTCTTCTCTGCTTTGTATTCTCCAGCTCAGGAATAGACTATCCAACCGGAATTATTGCCCCTCAATGCAAAACATCTCACGATCAAATTTTCTCTCTGAGCACTGCTCCTTCAAGAAATCGATCTATAATCTTTGCCAAATGTGTTTTCCAAATGACCCTTCAAGCCATTTGGAGTGTAAAAACTCTGGTAAACTTGATAAATATATATTATTATTGATGATAGATGAAAAGATGATTACAATGAGGGATCGCCTAGGCTTTAAATATAGCCTCAAGGTGTCCCTTGGCAAAGAGGCATGATCTTTGATCATGCCCTTTCAGTTAATAAAACCTAATATAACTATATCTAACTAATAATTAATAAAATATTCATAACACCATTCTTATAGTGTTCTCATTGAGACTTCAACAGTCAAGATTAGATCTCTAATCAACGGCTAAGATTAACTTTTGACTTGCTCTGTTTGTTCTAGATCATTCTCACTCATATTCTATTAATTCACTTTAATTATTTTATTTTCCTAAGTTTAGACTTAGGGTCCCTTTAAAAATAATTAATTATTTCTATAGAATACAATCCGAGTGGAATTTCACCAAACGATTTATGGGTTATCTGGAATACATGTGTCTAAGCCTCTCCACAAAATTTGAGACTTAGAACATATCTGATGCTACCTCAAATCAACATGATAAGCTTCATGCATAGTAAAGATTCTTCTTGAAGTTTTACTTGAGACCTCTTGGAAGGTTCCTCATCTTGTAACATCTAATAAAATCTTAGTTTTTCTTGTGGGAGCTTGGGTTTTCACCCAATGCATCATTTTCTCCTTTTTTCAAAAGGGGGAACATGCGAGTGGTTTGATATTGCACTTGTTTTCTTAATTTTCATCTTGCATGCCTTAAAATTAACACAACCTCACCATCACAATCTAAATTTTATGAATTTGCTTTTGCTACTTATTTCCATTTTTATGCTTTGGAACTTCAAGTTTTGATTTAAAGTACAATTTTGAATTTTACTTTTGGAGCAATTTATTTCATTTTATGCAAAGCATCGCATTTCAAGTAGCAAAGTTGATTTAGTGAGTTTAACAATTTGCTTAATGTTGGCCTCACAATAATCTCATTGTTTACATGCTCATTTATTTCAAATTATTTGCTCATTTTGCAAGCATATAAATTTCAAGCTTCATTGCTTTAGTTGTTTATTGGTTTATCATTTGTCAAAGCAATTACTTTCAACTTACAATCTTATATGTTTATGAAGCTTATGTAACTTGCATTATCTTGAGCAACTATCCAAGTTATCTTTGTTGATTTGTGGTAGCATCGGATGTGCTCTAAGTCTCAAATTTTGTGGAGAGACTTAAGACACATGTATTCCAGATAATCCAGAAATCGTTTTGGGAAATTCCACCCGAAGACGGTTTTATTTGATAAATTAATTATTTTTAATGAGACCCTAAGTCTAAACTTAGGAAATTAAAATAATTAATGGGTATTAATCTAACTGTTGGTGTAACTTCTAGAAGAAGACAAAGATCAAGTCAAAATGATCTTAGCCATTGATTAGCTTCTAATCTGGGTCATTGAATGTCAACTAGAAGATTATTTAAGGAAGCTTGAGGGTCATTTGGAAAATACACCAGAGCAGATACTCAGCTGCCCAAGCAAATCGATTTTCTCAGTGGTCGACGTTCAGCAAGAGAAATCGATTCAAAGGGAGAGTTGCAAGTGGAAAGGACAGAGAGGGTATCAACATCAGTCAGGAGTGCAAGGGCAAGTGACGCAGTGCAGAGAAGGGACAGCACAGAAGCAACAAAGGGACGGCATAGAGCAATGTTGCAAAATTGCACAGTCCTCACAAAGAGTTGACGCAGTGGTGACACAGGAGGGCCAGCAGGGCCTCTCAGAGATCAGATTTTCGTCAGAAATTTGTGAGAAAATTTCTCTAATGTTATCACAGAGATTTCCCTTCATTACTGTTGATTGCTATTTGTACAAGAAACTTTTGTTGAAGAATAATAAAGAAACCCTCATCTACTGCAACGGTTTTCCCGCATTGGGTTTTTTTGGGGACAATTGTCCAAAAATAATTGTGTCATTCTTGCGCTAGTATTTCTTTACATTTTGCTCAATATTTTATTTGTGAAGGCTGCAGTAGAATTTATTTTGATATTTACTGAAGTAATTTCCGTAAATAACTTATTGCTGAATAATAAGTAGGGGAAATAATATCAGATACTGCAGTAGGATTTCGTTTTAGAAATTTTTACATGGTATCAAAGCTTGATTGGGCAAGGGCACAAAATAATTTGCATTGAAGGGAAGTTGTGGTGCCGCATTTACAGCAAATCGAACCCCAGAGGTATTACGTAGTTTTCTGTAGAGGTTGCCAGAGAAAATAAATAGCACGATGGAAGGTCATGACATCTCAAAGTTATCTTCCAGATTCGAAGAAGAATTTGTTTTTTTATCGACTTTTGCATCAGCCGATGATTGGTACATTGATAGCGGGGCTTCAGCTCATATGACTGGAGTTCGAGAATATTTCTCTATCTATCAAGAAGAATGGATGAACTTCCAGATTACTATGGGAAACAAAACGAAGTGTACCCCAGTAGGAAGAGGGACCATAGCATTTCAAACAGAAGCAGGAGATAACCTCTGAGCCACGAATGTGCTACATGTGTCAAGATTGGGAATGAATTTACTTTCAGTGTCCTAGTTGCAAGACAAAGGATATGATGTGTACTTCATTGGAAGAAAAGTATACGTCAAGCATCCAAGCTAGAAGAAAAAGGCTCAGATTGGAACTTGAAGCAACAGACTATATAGGTTGCAGCTCGAGTCTCCAATGGCACTGGTAGGCAGCAATCTCAATGGGGAAAAGGACTTGAATGAGCTATGGCACAGACGAATGGGGCATCTACACCATGGAGCTCTGAGAATACTCAGAGAAACTGTTACGGGAGTTCCAGTCTTAAGTACCAAGCACCATGACGTATGCAGAGGATGTGTACTAGGGAAGTACGCTAAAGCGGCATATTCTAGAAGCAACAATAGAGCTCCAAGTGTATTAGGGCTAATACACTCAAATATTTGCAGCCCAATGTCTACCAGAGCTCTTAGTGGTGGCGAATATTTCGTTACCTTTATTGATGACCACTCCAGGAAAACATGGATCTACTTCTTAAAGACCAAGGATGAGGTCTTTGATCAGTTCAGAGAATTCAAAGCTCTTGTTGAAAACCTAACAGGGAAGAAGATAAAAGTATTGTGCTCAGATAATGGTGGATATTACACTGACAAGAACTTCACAGAATTCTGCGCAAGAGAGGGCATCAAAAGAGAATGTACAGCTCCATATAACCCGAAGCATAATGGAGTTGCAGAGTGGAAAAACAGGACTATTTTTGGGGCAGCAAAAGCAATGTTGTTTGACTAGAATCTGCCTAGATTCTTATGGGCAAAAGCATGCAACACAGTTGTATATATCCAAAATAGGACTCCTCATAAAGCATTGGGCAAGAGAACTCCCGAGAATATCTTCACAGGGAAGAAGCCGGAAGTGAGTCATTTCAGGATATCTGGAAGTATGGCATATTGTCACATTCCAGATCAGAAGTGGAGCAAATTATATCAGACTACAGAAAAGAGGTATCTCGTAGGATGCAGCGAGACCTCAAATGCATATAGAGTCTACATTCTGGGCAGCAAGAAGATTGTAGTCAGACGAGATGTAAAGTTCATGGAAGACAAAGCTTTCAGGAAATCCCGAGAGATGCCTACTGGAGAGAAGTCTGAGGATGTTCCTCTTGTCCAACAGCAGCAAGGGGAAAAACCGGCAAGTGGACAGACATCTGGATCAAGCACCGTAACTAGCACCAGTATTTCCTCAGGTGAGAAAAAATCCATATAGTTCACATCAAATGGGATAGCAGGAAGAGGAACTGGTTGAGCCACCCGCCAGCGGTGGCAGAACCAACATATAAGTACGCCAGACGCTGAGGGACACAGAGGAGTTTATTGGAGCTCCTAAACCCAAGAAAAGGTAGTATAGACAACCTCACAGATACCAAGCCTTGGTAATACAGGTTGAAGAACCCTCTAGCTTTCAGGAGGTCGTACAGCATCAAGTCTAGGTGAATGTCATGGTAGAAGAGTATAGCTCTATCATGACTAATGATGTCTGGGAAGTTGTGCCTAGACCAGAGAACATATCAGTTTTAGGTTCGAGTTGGATCTACAAGATCAAGTATGTTGTAGATGGTAGCATAGAGAAATACAAGGCTAGGTTTGTGGCCAAGGGGTATGCACAAAAGGAAGGAATCGATTATGAGGAGACCTTTGCCCATATTGCCAAAAACACCTCCATTAGATCTATTGTGTCCTTAGCAGCGTAGATGGGATGGGAATTTCACCAAATGGATGTCAAGACAACGTTCTTGAATGGGGTGATAGAAGAGGAGGTGTACATAGAATAGCATGAAGGCTTTGAAACCCATGGGAAGAAATCTCATGTATGTAGACTGAAGAAAGCCCTATATGGGCTCAAGCAGGCACCCAGAGCATGGTATGGTCGGATTGACAGATACTTGCAGTAGTTGGGATTTGTCAAGAGTGACTTAGATCCCAATCTCTACTATTTGATGGTAGAGAATAAGCCACTTATTCTGGTATTGTATGCAGATGATTTGTTCCTTACAAGATCATCTAGGATCATAAAGCACTGCAAGAAGAACTTGGAAGATGAATTCGACATGAAGGATTTGGGGTTGATGCATTACTTTCTAGGGTTGTAGGTATGGCAGAAGAATGGAGAAATCTTCCTAGGACAAGGAAGATATGCCTCAGAAATTCTGAAGGGATTCCGAATGTGGGATTGTCAACCCATGGCAACGCCCATGATAACCAACTGCAAGAAGATAGATGCATCAAGAGACAAGGAAGTGGACCCCACCTTGTACAGCCAGCTCATTGGGTCACTTATGTATATGGTCAACACCAGGCCAAACATCTGCTTTGTTGTCAACACCCTCAGTCAGTTCATGGTAGAACCGAAGAGGGTACACTAGGCAGCATCAAGGCACATTCTCAAATATATGCTGGGAACAGTCGGATATGGACTGAAGTACACCCGCGAAGATGATGTCAAATTGAGCAGTTTCACAGACACGGATTGGGTAGGCAATTCAATAGATCTGAAAAGTACCACAGGATATTTTTAAATTTTGGGGTAACTAGGTCCAAACTCCATCTTGCATTGTTCATATGACGATGGTCATATTTTTGTTGGATTGTTCTTTTGGAGAGGTGCAAGATTAATCTAAAGATCATCTTGTTTGGATGAGCAGAACATATATTTTGAATTTAAATTTCCACACATGTGCAAGGTCGGCCAGATTTGTAATGTAGGTTCACATGCCTAATATATGTGTCACACACACTCACTAATGGATATATATTGGAGAGACTTGGAGGTCATTTGCTCATCAACTCATCACACATTCTCTCATTGTGATCTGATTGGTTCAATAGCCTTTGGAGGCCTTTTTCCCCTCACACGTGTAGAGTTGACGCTATTGTTTTCTGGGGATCTGTTTAGGGCTTATTTGCTGCAGCGTTGACCATGGTTAACCCTTGGTCGTTTGACCTCAAAACTCTGCTAAAATTCCAATTTTGAGAGGTTGTACTGCTGGGCACTAAAATCGAGGAAATCAGAGTTGTTTGAGCGAAGCCCTAATCTGCAACGTTGACTTTTTGTTGTTGTCCTGAATTGACTTTTGGTTGACCAACGTTGACTTGTGATGAGCTCTCTTTGAGGCCTGTGGGTGTGACACTTGGAAGGTTGGCCGATCTAGAAAGGCTTTGCTGGCTGAAGCATCTTGTTGACTACCGTAACGCACAATATATCATATCTTTGCTGGACAAAAGGAATTGTAAATCTGATATATATTATTGGCTCGTCTTCTGTTGATCTATTATTGTGCTCTATCAGCATTTTACTTTCATGTTTATGTGATTTCTATTTTGTATCGGGCCTAAGAAATATTGAAGTAAAATTGCATCAAGCATAAACACCATGGTTATATAAATTTAACATGGAATCATAACTAAGGTGAAGACAAAGTCCAAGCTTGTATTAGAAGCAATCACTGAAGGAAGAAATCCTATCAAGGACAAATGGCCTCCTCAACCTACAAGGGTTTCAAGGTTGATGATAAATTGACTGACAACTCTGATTATCATGCATGGAAGATGTCCTTGGATTTGGTTCTAGAAGATCAAAATGTCATGGACTATGTGCAAGGGAAGATTCAAGAGCCTCCACGAAATGTAGTTGTTGCCACAAAGACGAAGTATAGAAAGGGGGAAATCAAAGCAAAGATGTTTATCTGAGATTCTATTCATAAGCACTTGGTTGCTTATATTTCTAAGCTGAAAGTTGAACACAATTAAAGAGATGTATGATAAGTTGGTTAGCATGTTCAGGGCTAGCAATGCTAATCAAAACCTTTTCTTCAAGAATCAATTAAAGAATATCAAGAAAGGCAAGGATGAATCTATTCAATCCTATTTTATGAGGCTCACAGAAATCAAGAATAACCTCCTAGCTATTGGGAAAGCAATATCTGATCGAGAGATGGTTCTTATTGCACTTGGAGGTCTCCCTCGTGATTGGTAGTTATTCAATACCACTATTCTTAATAATAATGTGATTCCAGATTTTGATGAAATATTGACAAGATGCACTCAAGAGAAAACAAGGATGATGGAGTATGCCTCTAATGGAAATGGAAGTGACCCTACTGCCTTCGCCGCTCATGAAAAGAAAAAAAACAATGGTGGCCAGAGAAATCAAAACCATGGAAGAGGGGGGCCCAAAGGAAGGAAGGGAAGATGTTACTCTTGTAACAAAACTGGTTACTATGCAAGAGAGTGCCCTAATATAAGGGACTCTCCCAGGGATGATGACAACAACAACTCGAGAAGGAATGACAGGAACAACAGGTTCAAAGGAAAAAGGAAGGCTCCCTCTGATCATAGTGGAAATGGGCAACCTTTCAAGAGGTCAAAAAATTCCAGGTACTAATGTTGTTGATAATAAGAGAATTGAATTTATTCTTGTATCTGCCCTCTCTGCTGCATCTCCACACGACACCTTGGATGTTTGGTTGATTGATAATGGTACCTCAAGGCACCTCACTGGTTATAAAGAAGCCCTCTCTGATTTGGTTGAGAAGGATACCAATATGGAAATTATTCTTGGAGATAATGCCACCTATCCTGTGAAAGGGACAGGGTCTGTGACCCTCCATCTATCTCAAGGTCAAGTCCTCCAATTACAAGATGTGTTGTACGTATCTAATTTGAAGAAGAACCTTGTGTCCATCTCGACAATGGAAGACAAAGTGTTCAAGGTAGCATTCGTTAATGGAAAGGTATGTGTCTGGAAGAAGAACCTCCTTGAAGTTCTTACTATTGGTTTTAGAATTGATACACTATTCCAAGTTGGAGGAAGTCCATTGAGGGCTATGTCATGTGATACAACTCTTCAAATAGAGTTATGGCACCAAAGGTTTGCACACCTTCATTACAAAGCCCTTCCCGAAGCAAGGAAGGTGGTGACAAGGATGCCCGAATTTAGAGATGATCATGAAGGTATATGGTAGGGTTGTGCCGAACGAAGGCATACAAGGTGACCATTCCCCTCTAGTGTCACAAAGACAACTGATATCTTGCAGTTGATACATTCTGACATATCTTGTATGCTACCCGTGACATCCTTGGGAGGATGTTCCTATTAAATGACTTTTTCAGATGACTTCTCCCGCAAGATCTGGATATATTTTTTGAAGAAGAAGGATGAAGCATTCAAATGGTCCTGTACCTTCAAGGCCTTGGTGGAAAATCAAACCGAGAAGAAAATCAAATTTTTGAGGACCGACAATGGGACCGACTATGAGTCAAATGAATTCAATGACTTTTGTAGAGAAACTGGCATTAAGAGGGAGACCACAACTGCGTACACTCCTAAGAAAAATGGTGTTGTTGAAAGAAATAACAGGACCATTGTGGAAGTTGCCCGTGCCATGCTATGTGACCAAGGTCTTCCGAAGTTTCTATGGGGAGAAGTTGCGAACACTGTTGTGTATGTTCAAATCAGATGCCTGCATTCTGCTCTGGACTCCAAAACTCTCAAAGAAGTCTTCTCTGGTAAGAAACCTGATCTTTCTAATTTTAGATTTTTTGGTTATCCTGTTTACTTTCATGTGTCAAAAGAAAAGAGAAGCAAGTTGGATGCTTCTGGGAAGAAGGGAATGTTTGTGAGCTACAATGAAACTTGGAAGGCATATAGAATCTATGTGCCTGGTCAAAGAGTCGTGGAGATATGCCACGATGTCACCTTCGATGAAGATGTTGCCCTGAGGAAAGTAAGTAATCTTCCTAGCTCCAAGGAAGACAAAGAAGATGAAGAAGCAGGGAAGCTGGAAGAACCGAAGGATGAACTGATGCCCAATGTTGAAGGACCTATGGATCCTATTGATCCACATCCTTCAAATAAGAGAAGACCCTCATGGCTCAGGGACACTCTCGCAGATGCCGAGAGACATATTGCCCCAAGGGGGACATTCCGTGAAAGCAAGAAGCCGAAGAGATACCAAGGGTATCTAGCAACCATGAGTACGATAGTACAATCTGAGCCTAGATCATTTGAAGAATCCATAAAGCATCAAGTTTGGAAGGATGTTATGCATGAAGAATATGAGTCCATTATGAAGAATGATGTCTGGGAAGTGGTCCCCAGACCGGAGGACAAATCTGTTGTCACCTCGAAATGGCTTTATAAGATCAAGCATGGATCTAATGGAAGTGCTGAAAAGTACAAAGCAAGATTTGTTTCACGAGGCTTCTCTCAAAAGGAAGGCATAGATTATGATGATATATTTGCACCTGTGGCCCGCTATACCACCATCCGATCTCTTATTTCCCTTGTTGCAACACAAGGATGGAGTCTCCATCAGATGGATGTGAAGACCGCTTTTCTACATGGTTCTATAAAGGAAGAGGTGTATGTGAAGCAATCTCTGGGGTTCGAAGTCCGAGATAGAGACACACATGTATGCAGGTTGAAGAAAGCCCTCTATGGGTTGAAGCAAGCCCCCAGGGCTTGGTACGAGAGGATAGATAGCTACTTGATGAAGCTGGGCTTCACTCAAAGTAATGTTGATCCAAACCTTTATTTTAAGGTTGATGGAGAAAGGCCTCTCATTCTGGTTCTCTATGTGGACGATCTCTTCCTGACAAGTGCTGACCCTCTCATTCATCATTGTAAGAGGGAGCTAGCTTCCGAGTTTGAGATGAAAGACCTAGGACTGATACATTACTTCCTAGGCTTGGAAGTCTAGCAGAGGCCAGGCGAGATTTAAATATTTCATGAAGCTACTGGAGAGAATTGGTATGGTGGATTGTAAGTCTGTGTCGACACCGATGGAACTCAACTTTAAAAAGTTGTGTGGAAATTTTGTTGGGCCCATGCTAGCAAATCCTATCGAGTATCGAGAACTCGTGGGGGCCCTGATGTTCTAAGTGAACTCCCGTCCGGACGTATGTTTTGCAATAAACACTTTGAGCCAACATATGGTTTACCCTCATCACGTTCACTCAATTGATGCCAAGAATCTATTGAACTATCTTTGGGGCACAATCAACCATGGGCTAAGATACACTGTCGGGAGTTTGATACTCCATGGATATATTGATGTCAATTGGGCTGGCAGTGTGGTGGATCGCAAGAGAACATTTGGATGTTGCTTCGCCTTGGGTTTTGCTTCGATATCTTGGATGAGCAGGAAGTAGAAGCCGGTGGCTTTGAGCACTGTTGAGGCCGAATACATTGTAGCGAGTATGGCCTGTTGAGAAGCTATTTGGTTGCAAAAGATTTTAAGTGAGTTGTTTGAGCATGTGCTAGATACCACCGTTATCCTTCGTGATAACCAAAGTGGGATTCGTATTTCTGAGAATCTCGTGTTCCACGATCGATCCAAGCATATTGATATCAGGTACCACCTTAGCAGAGATATGGTACAGCGAGGCACCGTAAGGCTCGATCATATAGGAACTGATGAGCAGGTCGCGGATATTCTCAAGAAGCCCTTAGGGAAAGGTGAAGTTCCTAACCTTCGATGAGAAGCTTGGAATCGTGGAAAGACCCTATTTTGAGGGTCCTGCTTGAGTTGGAGTATGAGCTCTTGGAGCTCCAAGGGACTTGGGGATAGCTTCTTGGAGCTATAAGCACATATGGGGCTAGGCTTCTCGAGCCTTGTTGTGCTTCTGCCCCACCGTTATGATATTGAGTTGGTTCACCTCTCTTTGATCGATGCCCCGCACGCATCCTACCCATGGAGTTTCGGACTCATGGGAAGTACCTCTCATTTGGCCAATGAGGTGGGAAATGTGGATAAAGACCAATAGCAAGACCGATGGATGCATCAGAGATTGCCGCACTCTCTATGTCTAAGATGGCACGTGTCCAACACCTTGATCTCGGATCAAGCATGATGAGGCTTTTAACCTCTAAATTGACTTCGGGTCAATAAACTAACTTCGAGTTAGTATGAGACTCTTTTTTTATTCCAAGAGAGGTTTTAACCTCTAAGTTGACATCAGGTGAGCTGAGTGTGATGTCTTTGTGACTCGCCTTTTTTTGTTCTATTTGAGAACAAGAGCCAACAAATCAAGTTACGGCAAGATGACGCATGATGTTTGGTAAAAGTACACGATGGTACAGATGGATGGCACTTGTGGACAGACGGAGTTTTCCCTAGTTGAGAGGGAATGTTAATTTTTGAGCAACTAGGTCCAAACTCCATCTTGCATCGCTCATATGACGATTGTCATATTTTTGTTGGATTTCTCTTTCGGAGAGGTGCAAGATTGATCTAAACATCATCTTGTTTGGATGAGTAGAACATATATTTTGAATTTAAATTTCCACACATCAAGGTCGGCCAGATTTGTAATGTAGGCTCACATGCCTAATATATGTGTCACACACCCTCATTGATGGATATAAATTGGAGAGACTTGGAGGTCATTTGCTCATCAAATCATCACACATTCTCTCACTATGATCTGATTGGTTCGATAGCCTTTGGAGGCCTTTTTCGCCTCACACGTGTGGAGTTGAAGCTGTTGTTTTCTGCAAATCTGTTTAGGGCTTATTTGTTGTAGCGTTGACCATGGTTAACCCTTAGTCGTTTGACCTCAAAACTCTGCTAAAATTCCAATTTTGAGAGGTTGTACTGTTGGGCACTAAAATCGAGGAAATGAGAGTTGTTTGAATGAAGCCCTAATCTGCAACGTTGACTTTCTGTTGTTGTCCTACATTGAATTTTATGCGTTGACTTTTGGTTGATTAGTGTTGACTTGTGATGAGTTGTCTTTGAGGGTTGTGGGTGTGACACTTGGAAGGTTGGCCGATCTAGAAAGGCTTTGTTGGTTGAAGCATCCTGTTGACTATCATAACGCACAATATCTCATATCTTTGCTGGACAAAAGGAATTGTAAATCTGATCTATATTATTGGCTTGTATTCTGTTGACCTATTATTGTGTTCTATCAGCATTTTACTTTCATGTTTATGTGATTGCTATTTTGTATCGGGCCTAAGAAATATTGAAGTAAAATTGCATCAAGCATAAAACACCATGGTTATATAAATTTAACAATATTGCTTCAGCATCGGATCAAGGATGACCTCCAGGTGCAGTAGGAAGCAAAAATCCGTAGGATTGAGCTTAGCAGAGGCGGAATATATGGCAGCAAGCACAGCCAGTGAATTTGTTCAGAAGAAAGATGGAAGTGACCAGTATTTTGATAATCAGAGTTGTATCAAACTCTGAGAATCCGATATTTCATGATCGATCAAAGCATATTGACATCAGCTGTCATTTTATTAGAGACTGTATGCAGGGAGGCGAAGTACAATTGTAGTACCTCCCCACAGGGAATCGGGTGGCAGACATACTCACCAAAGCTCTAGGAACAGCCAAGTTTGTTCACTATAGGGAGCAGATGGCTATGGTAGAGAATTTATTTCAGTAGCAGAAACAGGTGATATCTCGGCCACAGATGCAGCGTTTGAGAGAGAGTTGCAATATGGATGCAATGTTGATCGTGGCAGGATCAGCAGCAGCGCAGTGGTTGATGGGAAGCATGTTGGACATCTCTATTGGGAAAACTTACGTGCATACCATATTAGACATTTTAATATAGTTGCATCTTCACTTAATTTTGTTGGAAAATGTAACTTGGTTCGGTCTTCATTTAATGTACTTGAGTCATCTTGTAATGTACTTGACAAAAGAATAAAGAAAAGAATTATTATTATTATTATTGTGACTTCTTAAAGAATGGTTTTCATGCTTAGGTCACCATGTTTTAGATCCAAGTACCCATTAAGGACTTCTAGGATTTATTTTGAGTTAATAGAGTCATTATACATTTAAAGAGACCCTTCTTTTGCTTTTGAATCATGTAAAAACGTTTAATATTGAGTAAAATATGAATTATGTGACCTCCACGCCAAGTTGGTCAAAGGGGGATCATGTCGGCCTAAGAGACACCTATTCGACCTCACCTAGAGAATATAAAAGGAAGGAAATCGAATGCATTTGGAGCACACTCTCTCACAAGAAGTTCGATATCTTTTGTAGCTTGGAAAAGTTCGAAGTTTATTGTCGGGACGCCGAAAGAAGTGCACGTTTTGGGAAGTCTAAGGAGAAGAAGAAAAACGAAATTTTGGTGCCTCTCTCTCTTTGTTTTGTGCCCTAGATTGGGAGATCGAAGTCTTCCAAGTTTTGTTGTTGCCGGAAACCGTTTGTTGCTGAAAGTTGCTGCCTAGTCGAAGTTGCTGGAAAGGGGTCAAAGATCTGGAAGGTTGACTTGGTGTGGAGGGAAGGAGTGGTATATGTCTAGGGTGAAGAGTCTCAAATAATACTATTGAAAGGAAGAATTATCTTGACTGGGTTTTCCCCTCGAAGGGGGTTTTGCCATGGCATAGTGCCTACATATGGTGTTTATTGATTTATGTGTGGTTGCTTTGGTAATTACTCGAGGAACTAAAAGAAAGAAGATATAAAGAATCATAATAACAAGAAACATCATAAGTAATTATCAAGAATAAGAAAATCTTTCTACCTTTATGTTTTTCTAACATGGTATCAAAGCCTTTGTGAAAGAAGGAAGAAAAAGGTAGTCTTCAACACTTAATCAAGGAACTATTCAAAGGAACATCTCATGGTAGAAATCTACTACATCCTAGGAAGATGTCTAACACAATCAAGGGAGAAAACAAACTTGAAGGAGACCCAAACTAGAGGTCCTAGAAGAAGAGAATTGACCTCATCCTTGAAAAGAATAAGGTATTGGACTTGGTCAAAGGAAAAGTAAAGAAGCCTACAGAGGATTCCAGTGCTGGTGACAAAGTGAAATACAGGGAACTAGAATTGGTGGCCACAACTCTAATGGTAGAAGGAATAAAAGACAACCTTGTCCCATTCATAGACAACATTGTTGAAGAAGGAGACTCAAAGAAAGTCAAGCCCGAAGAATCTGACATTAGGGACTTACACTACTAAGTCCCTTGCTTATAGCCTTAGATATATTATTTCATATTTTTTATGTTTTAAAATTTATAGGTTTCTAACATGTTTTTGGAATAGACATTTTATTGTTTTTATAAGTTTATAGGTATCCCTCGAGCTTTGGAGGGAGCCCTCAACAACTCCCACAGATAAGTATCTCATTTCCTTTCAGTTTTTGGTTTTATGTACTTATTTAAGTTTTGATTATATTAATACTAATCATCTTTCTCCCTCTATTGCCTTGATTAGGAAAACATCTACTATATTCTCAAGGAGTATCGAGGAGGATCTCTCAAGACAAGGTTTTTCAAAGAACAAAGGTATGCTTTAAAACATTTTCTTCTTTATGATAAATGTTCATTCATTTGACAATCTATTACTAACATTGTTGTGTCCAGGTAAAGTGAATCACATTGATTCTTATTTTGGGTGATTCATCACTTGATAAGTCTACCCATCCCACTCATATTCTTAACTGATTTTGTAGAACCCTAGACAGGTTCTGGAAAACCCTAACCGAAGGGTATGCTTATGTGAATGTCTAAATTCCTAAAACTGCTTAGGGATATTGTGAAATGTTATTTGAAGTTTTTGTTGATGATGTCATGTTTGGGATTTCACTATGATCGTGAAAACCTAACTTGTTAGGATTGAATGATGTTTGTACATTGAAACCCTAACTCATTAGTGTTTGGTGGAAAGTGTAAGCAAGACCCTTATAATGTCTTAGAAATGATTTCCTTGGTATGTGTATGTTTGTCTGATCAAGCCCTTGTCTAATCAAATTTGTTGATATGTTGTGAAGTTGGGTTTGACTATGAAATGAAATACCTTTGCTTGATGATGAACCCCTTCGTATATGAAGATATGTCCTTTTTGGTTGAAACCCTAGCTTGGTCTAGGTCAGTGTATGTCTAATGTATTAATGTTGTCGGAACATATGCATGAAATGAATTCCTAGATACATGTGTTGACCTAGTTACAGATGGTCATAAGTCTTAGGATTTAATATAAATCCTTGTCTAAGATTCTAGGATGTTGATATTTGGAAAACTAGGGTTTTGTAGCTAAACCCTAGTTGTAGTTAAATTCTCTAGTATGTGTGATATAACAATCTAAGATCTATTTAATGATTGATGAGGTTGTGAAAATGAAATTCTAGGATTTTGGAGTTAAACATTAGTAGAAGTAAAAATCTCTGATGTATGATAATATGATAATTTGAGATTTGTGTAAGATTGTCGAAATCTGAGTTTTCATTGGATTTGATGGTCGATTGAAAATCTAGGGTTTGCAACTAACCATAGTGGAAGTTGGTCATATTAATGACTAAGCTGTGATTGACTTTGATTGGTTCTCTTGTATGAATTCTAGGATTTGTATAAAATCTCTAGTGAAAAGTCTAACATATGAATTTTGAAAGTTGTTAGATATCTTGTAGATCTATATTTAAAATTGTTTCTAGGGTTTGCTATATGTTGTAGTAGGGTGTGTTACACCTTTGAAAGAAACATTGAAACCCTAGATAGATAGAAAGTTGTTATGATGTAGTCTAGGGTTTATGACAAAATCCCTAGCAATATGTTGAAGAGAATATGTCTCTTGCTTGTAATTAAGTTTGGGTATCTGATATAGTTGAAATGCTTCCGTGATTCTGATATGGCTAACTTCATGCTTCTATAGATTTGGTTGTACTTTCTACCTACCTAAGTTCTGCAGGTACATAATCTTCAATATGGTGAAGATGCTCGTTGATGTGATAAGCATGATGAGGATGATGATAACTCTGATGAAATGGTTGGAAGCCACGAAAGATTCTTCGATGACGAAAAGAAGAAGTTGATCTCCTTGAGGAAGCCTGAATAGAAGAGATTTCCCTAAGATTAAGAGGGAGGGCATAGCTTTGAGAGGGAAGGCATAGCTTGGTTTTGATTGGAGAATAAATCTTGAAGGATATGTTGTTGCATGAGAAGTAGGAGAAGGAAAGAGTATGATGAAAGGAATCTTTTGTCAAAGATTCGGTTGATAGTCCTACTATGAAAAGTTGAGAAGCAACATCAAGTTGTCTGAAAGACCCTTGAGGTTTGTATTTGTTTATGTACATGTGAAAATATATCATTGATTGGGCTTGTGTCTGTACTGGTAAATCTCTCGAAGGTTTTGATAGCATGCTTGTTACTGATCAGTTTGATCAAGAGAGATTTGTTGTCCTTCATCTGCTGGATCAAGGAGAGGCTTTGTGAGTGAAGCATTGCTTGGGAGGACATCTGGTCAACATTTTGTGTTGATGTCTAGGTCCCAAAGTAGGGAGGGTGGCGTGGGTCATAAAGCTCTGACCATGGATATGCACCTAGGTCCCTGGGTTGATGGCTAGCAAGTAAGCTTGATGGTAACTAAAGGGGCTGAAAGCTTGAGTACATCTTAGTCCCACATGGATAGATTGCCCTGGTCAGGAATCTAGTCTGTGGCATTGCGCTACCTAAATTGTTGAGAGACCAATGGATAGATTGCCCTGGTCAAGAACCTAGTGTTGGAAAGTGTAACTAGGTTCGGTCTTCATAATGACTTGTAATTATGAATTTATGTAATGAAGAAGACAAAGATAATAAAATGTATTTTGTAATACTTGCATCATGGGTTTCATGAGCAAGGATTTTTTATTATAGGTCAAAGACTTCTTCTTGATATCTTTAGGATTTGTCATCTTGTCATAAATATAGTCATGAATATGAAGTGATATTACACTTGTAAAGAGACAAAATATTGATGTAATTGTAAGCTCCAAGACCTTGTCAACTAGCATCTTGAAGTCGGCTTGGAATATGCTTGAAGTCTCCTTGATAATGTTGGCTTACACACAAATGGACATGTCGGCCTAGAGATGGGAGACAGTCCCTATTTATAAAAGCATTGCGGCTTCATTCGTGGCAAGTAATTTCGGATCAAGTTCTGTGAATGTAGTGCGAGATATGGACTACAATGGAGTGCGAGGAAAGGAGCAAAGATTGAGATAATGTCAGCAAGGAATAACTCTATGTTGGGATAAGTGAAGGAGTATTATCTTTGTGTTAGGGTCTCGCATGTCTCAGGTAAAGCCGAGGCTACCTCAGCATAGAAGGAATCTGCTATACAGTGCGAAGGTGAGGCAGTGCGTAAGGAAGAATGTGGACAGTTCTTAGGAAGAGGCTACTCAACGAAGAAGAATGATCATCTTTGTTTTGAGTCTGTTCTATACCTCGCTAATCTCAAAAAAGAAGGGTATATACACCATGAAGAAGGTCTACAGCAGCTCTTTGTCTAGGGCATCAAGGGTGCAGGAGGGTAAGTCGAGAAGAAGTCTCTAGAAGGCTAAAGGAAGAGCAGAAAAGGAGATATTTGTATAAGGCTAAGAACCGAGCTTTCCTAGCATTGGTGCAAAGCAATGCAGAAAGGAAAGATCAGCTAGAGAAGCCGAGAAGAGCAGTGACAAGAGTCTTAGAGGCTTATTGGTGTCAAGGGTCTGTGTCCATGGTCATGGTACTCGTCAATCGAAGATCTATAAGAAGAATTATTATCGGGTTTTCCTCTCCAAGAGGGAGAGGTTTTGGCCCTGGCTTGAAGAACCTAAACTTTGTGTCTCTTGTGTTTTGATAATTGACTTGATGAAAGACATAATAAGTTAACAAAGATAAGATATAAGTAAGAGAAGCATAACAAGTTCACAAGTAATTATCAAGAAGAGAAATTGAATTAAACGCCCTAATTTCTCAACATGGTATCAGAGCTATGATGACAGTCTAAGAAGGTCATCTAAGAGGCACCCAAGAAGGAGCTCGGTCAAGACAAGACTCGATCTAGGTTCAAATCTCCTCTGAAATTTCAGTAATGGAGTATTGATGTAGTGAAAACAGTGATGGGTTCAACATCTTTTACAAAGAAGGAACAATGAAGCATACCTCTGTCTCGGCACTATATCACAATGCTACTTCAGATGTAAGACAAATACCAGTGATAAAAATCAAATACAATAGGCTCAGTCACCTTATATCACAAAAATTTCGGTTTCTTGACACACTTGGAAAGAAGGTCTGATAATGTCAACAGCAAAGAGAAAAAGATCTACAAAGCAAAGCAGTCCGAAGAATAGAGAAGCAAGATCACATCATATTGATCCTATAAACATTTATGAACTACATTCATTCTTAGAAGTTGAAGCATCTTGAAGAAAAAAAGGCATTATCATCTCCAAAAGCTATAAGGCGAGCTCCTATCATCACAACAAGGATCTTATTCTCGAAGAAGATCATCCAAGGAAGCATCGATACATCTTCTTCAACCACCATCAAAGTGACAAAGGTGAATATTTCATCTTCACATGTCATGTAAGTATCTTTTATTCTATTATCAAATTAGGAAAAATGACTTCGTATATTGCAAGAAGATCTATAAGTCGGTTAGGTCATCAAGATTTCTTGCATGAAAAAGGGAGTATAGAAATAACCCACATAGAAAGTGAAGTCATATCATTAGAAAGGTCTCCTCTGAATATATGGAAAGGACTCAAAGAATTCTTATGAAATCAGTCAAAGGTTCCCTCATCCCTATGAAGCAGAAGTGGAGACATCAAAAGGATATATGATAAGCTAGAAGATATATTCTCTGAAGATACAATAAAGGTCATATCACTTAGACCTGATATGAGATCTGAGAAAAATGATAAAAGGATAATCATCAATGTGCGAGGTAACAGATGTCCAAAGGGACAAGAAAGTTACCTCATCTAACAACTTGTGGTTTCTATGCTAGATAGAAGAAGACAAGTTGAGGGTAATTAAAGTTAAAGGACTCATTCATTATAGGAAGAAAGCTCATAGCACCAGAAATGGAAGAAATAGATTCAAAGTAGCCTAAGAAAGAAGAAGTGAAAGATCTTTATTATTGAGATCATCTTCCTCTTTAAGAGGTATCTATCAGGTTGTAAAACAGTATGTTAGGAAGCTATGTATATTAGATAGATTTATCTCTTTATAATTGGCATCATGATGGAAGAATTGAAGAAGGAGCACTCGTCATAAGTAGCTCCTGGGAACCTCACGAGAAACAAGATTTATGGAAGGCAGTTATCTAGTGTGAAAATTTCTTAAACTTAAGAAACCCTACTGTTAAATCAAGATTTACTTCTCCTACTTACATAAGTTATTAATCTGAATATTCATAATTAACATCGAAGTAAATACAGTTAACAACCTATACATACAGATCAAATATTGAATAACATGCTCATAGACAAAGTGACACACAAGGATTTTTTGGACAAATGTCCCCGGAAAAACCCAATGCGGGAAAACCGGTGTTGCTAGCTTCTGGAGGATCTTTATTATTATGCAAATTCTAAGTACAACAATCATGGGTACCAAAAATGGTTAACCTGACAGAGAAATATAAATGGCAGCAATACCTTTATCCCGAAGACAGAAAAATATGACTGATTCACACCCTCAAATGGGATTTACAAAACTCAGCCCCTTTCCGGCCTCTGGAAACACCATCGCTGCTCTGAAGCCCTCTGCCTCAGCCTCTGTGCTGCCTAAGAAGGGCCTGCGCCACCCTAGAAGGGGTTACACTGCCCCTGCACTGCCCTAACAGGACCTAGCCTTGCTTGGATTCTGCTGCCTCTATGTTGCCGCTGCTGGGCTCTTGGTTGGACTACGTAGTTGCTGCCTCTGCGCTGCTCTAGAATGCTCCTTCTCTGCCCTTGTTGTACTCTTGACCTAGGATCAGACTATCCCGCTTGCCAATACTGCCCCTCGTTGCAGCTGAAACACTTCTGAAATTCTCAACCACGCCCTAGAATCTCAGCTTAGCTTCAATGCTCTGCCAGTGTGTGTGTTCTCCAACTGACCCCAAGCCCTTCTCTTCTCTGTTTTAAAAAACGGCCGGCTCAACTTCGACCAGGCCTGGTCGACCGAGCCATTAGGCTGGCCGGTCCGACCAGGTAGAAAACCAGCCAGGTTGGCCGGTTTGTTACCGAGCCAGCCGGTTTTTGTACCGGCTCGATAACAAGCCGGCCAACCAGGCCTGGCCCGAGTCAACCAGGGCGAGCCAAAACAGCTGGCCGGTGGGCAAATAGGGTTGATTTTTTTATATAATTGAAGTAAATTAGATTTAAATAACACAAATTATATGTAAATTGTGTATCAAGTTGGTTGATTATTTTCATCATTGTCATTTTTGTTTAAAAATAGTGTCTCCTTAATTAGAAAACATTACCAAACTAGATGGTTGGAATTTCTATTTTCCGTACAGATTCTCAAAAACTATTTTGATGGTTTGTCATTGTAGTATTTCTCTATATTCTAAAAAACTTCGTATTTAATCTCAGTTTTTGCTGTATATTCCAAATTACCATTGTCAAAATAATACCTTATGAATGCAATGCTAATAGTTTATAACTTCGACCACCACAAATCAGCAACAAACCTTCACTAACTTGCTACCAGCATACACAGAGAATAGTAAGAATAGAGGGCCCTGGTGTGTTTCTTTTTATGGCACTGTCCAGCAATACAATAATCAGAGAATAAGCTTCAGGATAGCTGTAGTTGAGCCCTCTTTCACCAAGATATCAGTCCCAAGCAAGCACTGTCTTCATCCACAATACACTAGCAACTATATGGCCCCTTCCTTAATGTACAGCTCCCCAAATGACTGCAAATATGCCTCAGCTCATAAATTAGGAAGCTCATGACAGCCGAACTGATATATCATGGCATACTTGAGGTCAAACTTTATATCTTTTACTTTTAGCAGATAGTATTTGTGCTTGGATATATCTTTTGCGAGAGCATCAAAGTGCTCATTTAGTTCTCGGAAAATGGTTACATTTACAAAGCCCAATGCTTGAGAATTTGGTTATGAAAAACCAAGCTCTATAGGAATAAAATAGTACATTTAAAGTAATGGAAAACATGAAAGGAAAATATAATACAATCTTCAAACAAGTGAAAACTCTGCTGAGACTTTTTATTTCTTGAATGGTTATTGAAATTTTGATATAATGGATATATTCATGAGCCTACTTTGATCATATGTTGTCTTTTGTCTATATTGTAATGCTTTGTGTTTGGAAACATGAATAAAAATCTTTAAATTTATGTTTTTGTACAAAAAAATTAATATTTAATGTATTTTTACAAAAACCGAGTCATTGAAACCGAGTCGACCGAGTCATTACCGATTCCGAGTCATTACCGAGTCATTATAAACTGGTAGGCTGACGGAATTCCGTTTTTAAAACATTCCTCTTATACTTTTCTCATTGGCCAACCAATGGTCGTGATCTAATCTCTAATCAACGACTAAGATTAGATGTTTATTGATCCATGTCACTTATAACATTGTCATCACATGTTTAATTTAATTCACTTTAATCTTTTAATTTTCCTAAGTTAGACTTAGGGTCCTTAATTAAAAAAATAAATTATCTGAATAAAACTTGAACCTAATGGAATTCTTCAAAACGCTTTCTGAGTGTTGGAGATCTCGTGTACTCTAGCTCCTCCACAAATTTTGGGAGTTAGAGCACATCCGATGCTACCCCAATACCCCAAAATCTCAACACTCCCTCTTAGCAAGGAATGCGCTCTAGCAATACACTTCCCCTCGAAGTACTGCTCTAATCTCTGGTATTGGTCTTTGCGTTGATGCTTGGCTTGCTTCCCTTCATCACTATGTTGTTGTTGCTCTTATGCACTGGTGCCCACGACTCTGCCACCATCACTGCTACATCTGTACTGCAGCTCCCTCTCAAATTGTTGCATCGTGCTGCCAACTATTGCACTGCAACTCAGTTGCTGAGAGTAAGCAACTAAAGGACCCTTGCCCAATGTCAGACAAGTCAGACGGGTTGCACCTCATCACTGAAGATCCATAGGCTGCTTCTCTGTGTTGTCCTCTTGAAGCCACTGCATTGTTGCAGCTCTGCATTGCGTAAGCAAGCCTCCTCTACGTTGTTGCCTCTATGTTGTTGTTGCCTCTGCTCTGCGTCGCTCCCTCTCCAACGTATCAGCCTCTGGTCTCTGCTTCATTTGTGATCTTTGCACCCACTACTCTAGTCATTCCTTGCTACTGTCTTAAGCCTCCCGTACCATGGATGTGATCCAAGAGTTGGGCTACTCAAGGATCCCGCCACCACTGTGTAGCTGCTCTACAGATCAATATCGCCCACCTCCGTGGTTCATGAGCACTCATGGATACATCATTGTCTGGAGCCATCGTCTGCTACAGCAGCCTTGGAACTAGAAGCTTCCTTGTCCTTTTTCCTTTGAGGACAATTGTCAGCAAAGTGTCCAAGTTCCCCACATTGGAAACATTTGATCATTGACAGATCACGCTTATTTTTCCCTTGTTGTTTCTTTGATGCCAGGGCTGCATCTTCCTCTTCCTCCTTCACCTTGCAGCTCTGGTACCGAAGTCTACTTCTTGGTCATTAGGCGGATCTCCTCTTGTCGGAGGATAGCCCATAAGTTAGGAAGGTCCTGCGCCCAAAGACTTTGGAAAAATATTTTAATCTGTAGCGCATTAGAGGCGGTCCTCACCATGACATCATCCTTCACCTTGACCCCCATGCAGTCAGCTTGATCACGAGGATACATTGCGGGTGAATAGGAAAGGATCAATTTCCTCTCCCTTGGTCATAATAAATAACCTCAGTTGGTTCTCCAGAAGCATCTTCCTCTGGACAGACTTCCCTTGATACAATGTGGTTAAAGCTTTCCACATCTCGAGTCGTCTTCTTCTCGACTATGTGTGGTACCACATGATCTTTAACCCTATCCATGATGAAGCGCTTGGCATGTGTCGTTGCTTCATTATGCGCTGCCATGAATTTTGCATCGGTTCATGTAGCCAAGACACTCTCTACATGCTCCCTCAAGTTGTATGCCTCCAGGATTACTAGGATTTTGGCCTTCCAGATAGCAAAGTTAGACAGGTCGTCCAACCTATCTTGATCATGCAATCTGTGTGGCGCCATCTGCTCATATCTACTTTGTCGGAACAGCTCTTCCTCTCCTCGCTTCTCAACTGAAGCTCAGAACTAGGGTCCTTGGCGAAAAGGCACCCTCTGCTCCCTCTGACAACTAATTTCCTCCTTGGAAGGAGGAAATCTACCAAACACAACGAATCAGCTCTCTTTGATCACCCTACAATCGATCCTTAAATTTCTTTTGGCAATGAAATCTGCTGAGCAGCTGTTCTCCTCCCACTCTTTATCGACTTAGATTAGGCTTAATTCTGCACCGGCAGAATCTTCACCCCACCAGCAACTCAACTTCTAATTCACGACACTCTGCACAGCAATCAATTGTTGGACTGCATCACCCTGGTTGGCCTCTGCGTGAGCAGACTGACTCAAAGCAGCCTCTGCACAGCGCAGGCTACTCATGTGTCCCTCTGGAAGGCACTACATTGTCTTTGTGTCACCCAGTTGGGACTGTGTCAGCCCTTGCATGGCTCTTGCTACCTCTGCATCCTTCTGGTGCTACGCTGCCCTCTTTGGTTTCTCTGCTATTGTTGCTGCTTTCTGCAACACAAATTTTTTCAGTTGTCTTGCTGGAGGTCCAGCTTGATCTGCAATCGTTGTGATACCATGTGAAAATTTCTTAAACTTAAGAAACCCTACTGTTAAATCTTGATTTACTTCTCCTACATACATGAGTAAATCCTTAATTAAGAAGATTAATTATTTGAATAAAATTTAAACCTAGTGGAATTCTTCAAAACACTCTCTGGATCTTGGAGATCTCATGTACTCCAGCTCCTCCACAAAGTTTGGGAGCTAGAGCACATCCGATGCTACCCCAATACCCCAAAATCTCAACAGATCAAGAGTCATCATTCAACAATCAATATGGAAACATGTGCTGACATTTTCTAATGGAATCCCCCTTCGATTCACTAGTTAGAAAGAAAGCAAAAGGTTTCATCAAAATTCTAACTTGCAGAATTATGGGATAAGGATATGATGACATATTGATGAAGCAGGTCAAGGGAATGAAACTCTTCATTCTAAGGAAATCTGATGACTCAAAAGGAAAAAGAATGAGGTACGTGTATATATATGCTGACACTGGATGCTATGAGGTCATGTCATGTGGTGGCAGGTAGTATACTTCTATCTTTAGAAGTATGATCAAAATAGAAAGCAGAAACTCTTCTGATGCACAGGTTGCCTGAAGGCATGATCTACACTAGATGAAATCAACATAATATGTCCTCATATGGAATATGAGGTGATTATACATTATCAAGGAACTACACAGTGGAAGTTCCTGGGAATGAAATAAAATTGTGGAGAAATCGTGAGAAGTACAACCATGGAAAGAAGCAGTCAACATCCAAGGAAGCCAAGAAAACTTGACCAAAAAATCTCCAAGGAAGATATGCAGACTCTGACAGAAGTCTGGAAAAACATGGAGACCCTTGACAATACATATCTTTAGGAGATGTGTCAATCTGTAAACAAAGCATGTTGATGCCTACAAGAAGATTTCATGGTAAAAGATCACCACTAAGGTAACTTTTGATTTAAAGTTCATATTTATAATCAATATCTGATGAGCTTATGCAAGGCTGCCAAAGGGATGTATATGTCTTCCACATGTTGACAACCATATGGCAGGATGAAAGATCCTTGGGAGAAGTATGGTTCGAAGAAAGCAACATGGCATGAAGCTAGACCAGATGAGAAGATTGATGGATCACTTTCAGACAGAAGACATGACTCTTGGATGAAAGTGATGGATGATTTGTGCCTTATGTAGAGATCCCAAAGATGAAGACTCTTCAACAACAAAGAAATTCATGAAATTGAAGGAAGGAGTTCTTCATGAGCAACTGGGTGTTTTCATTATTGTTGTGGCAGTTCCCTGATTAAGAGGGAGCCTGGTATTAAGTTTCTTACTTGGAAGAAACTTGATAATTCTTGAACCAAGAGGGAGCTTAGGAATATTCCTTGTATAGGAATGAGTACATTCCTTTGTGGAATATATCCTCCCTAGTTGAGAGAGAGAGATAAACATCCGATACTCTTTTGGGATGTATTAGGGCATCCATGGAAAGAGTA
The DNA here is from genome assembly GCA_034641835.2 of Pinus albicaulis. Classification (NCBI taxonomy): domain Eukaryota; kingdom Viridiplantae; phylum Streptophyta; class Pinopsida; order Pinales; family Pinaceae; genus Pinus; species Pinus albicaulis. Next base: position 775,799,703 of record CM076583.1, on the reverse strand, counting down.
GTCGTGGGAGGACGGATATTCTTTGAGGACTGGGAATCCAACAGTAAGAATAGTCCTAGTGGACATATCCTGAGTGAACCCGAGGGGGATATGATCCAAGAGAGACAATGATGAGGGTGACTACTCATCATTGGTCTCACTAGCATTATAGCTCATGGTCTCGTGGAGAGATGGAGTTGTTAGTCAAGGCCTTGCACTATGACAATGTTGGTTAAAATGATGATATAACAGATGGATTACCAATCGAATTCTTCTTATGAGATTCTTCAGATTGAGAGTGACCATGTACCATTATGAATACCTCCCTAATTAAGAGGGAGTGTTGGAAAGTGTAACTAAGTTCGGTCTTCATAATGACTTGTAATTATGAATTTATGTAATGAAGAAGATAAAGATAATAAAATGTATTTTTTAATACTTGCATCATGGGTTTCATGAGCAAGGATTTTTTATTATAGGTCAAAGACTTCGATGTCTTTAGGATTTGTCTTCTTGTCATAAATATAGTCATGAATATGAAGTGATATTACACTTGTAAAGAGATAAAATATTGATGTAATTGTATGCCCCAAGACCTTGTCAACTACCCTCTTGAAGTCGGCTTGGAATATGCTCGAAGTCTCCTTGAAGATGTCGGCCTACACAAAGATGGACATGTCGGCCTAGAGATGGGAGACAGTCCCTATTTATAAAAGGACTGCGGCTTCATTTGTGGCAAGTAATTTCGGATCAAGTTCTGTGAATGTAGTGCGAGATAAGGACTGCAATGGAGTGCGAGGAAAGGAGCAAAGATAGAGATAATCTCAGCAAGGAATAACTCTATGCTTGGGTCAAGTAAAGGAGTATTATCTTTGTGTTAGGGTCTCTCATATCTCAGGTAAAGTCGAGGCTACCTCAGCATAGAAGAAATCTACTATACAGTGCGAAGGTGAGGCAGTGCATAAGGAAGACTGTGGACAGTTCTTAGGAAGAGGCTACTCACCGAAGTAGAATGATCATCTCTATTTTGAGTCTGTTCTATGCCTCGCTAATCTCAGAAAAAGAAGAAGGGTATATACAGCATGAAGAAGGTCTATAGCAGCTCTCGGTCTAGGGCATCAAGGGTGTAGAAGGGTAAGTCGAGAAGAAGTCTCTAGAAGGCTAAACGAAGAGCAGAAAAGGAGATCTTTGTATAAGGCTAAGAATCGAGCTTTCCTAGCATTGGTACAAAGCAGTGCAGAAAGGAGAGATTAGCTAGAGAAGCCAAGAAGAGTAGTGACAAGAGTCTTGGAGGCATACTGGAGCCAAGGGTCTGTGTCGTTGGTCATGGTCCTCGTCAATCGAAGATCTATAAGAAGAATTATTATCGAGTTTTCCTCTCCAAGAGGGAGTGGTTTTAGCCCTGGCTTGAAGAGCCTAAACTTTGTGTCTCCTATGTTTTGATAATTGACTTGATGAAAGACATAATAAGTTAACGAAGATAAGATATAAGTAAGAGAAGCATAACAAGTTCACAGTAATTATCAAGAAGAGAAATTGAATCAAACGCCCTAATTTCTCAACATCTAGTCCATGGCATTGCGGTGAGTAAAGTTCTTCATTGTTCATATAGTATGAGATCTTCCATTGTATTTGTATATGATGAATATCTCCCTAGTCAAGAGGGAGTGTTGGAAAATGTAACTAGGTTTGGTCTTCATTTAATGTACTTGAGTCATCTTGTAATGTACTTGACAAAAGAATAAAGAAAAAAAAATTATTATTATTATTATTGTGACTTATTAAAGCATGGGTTTCATGCTTGGGTCACCATGTTTTAGGTCAAAGTCCCCATTAAGGACTTCTAGGATTTATTATGAGTTAATAGAGTCATTGTACATTTAAATAGACCCTTCTTGGGCTTTTGAATCATGTAAAATGGTTTAATATTTTGTAAAATATGAATTATGTGACCTCCACACCAAGTCGGCCTATAGGGGATCATGTCGGCCTAATAGAAACCTATTCGACCTCACTTGGAGCCTATAAAAGGAAGGAAATCGAATTCATTTGGAGCACACTCTCTCACAGCAAGTTCGATATCTCTTGTAGCTGGGAAAAGTTCGAACCCTGTTGTCGGGAAGCTGAAAGAAGTGCGAGTTTGGGGAAGTCTAAGGAGAAGAAGAAAAACGACCTTTTGGTGCCTCTCTCTCTCTCTCTCTGTTTTGTGCCCTAGATTAGGAGATTGAAGCCTTCCATGTTTTGTTGTTGTTGGAAACCGTCTGTTGTTGGAAGTTGTTGCCTAGTCGAAGTTGCTAGAAAGGGGTCGAAGATCTGGGACGCTGACTTGGTGTGGAGGGAAGGTCTGGTATATGTTTAGGGTGAAGAGTCTCAAAGAATACTATTGAAAGGAAGAATTATCTTGATTGGGTTTTCCCCTCAAGGGGGGTCTTGCCCTGGCATAGTGCCTACATCTAGTGTCTACTGTTTTATGTGTTGCTGCTTTGGTAATTGCTTGGTGAACTAAAAGAAAGAAGATATAAAGAATCGTAATAACAAGAAACATCACAAGTAATTATCAAGAATAAGAAAATATTTCTGCCTTTATGATTTTCTAACAAATTTACCTCCAAGCATAAGCTTGGTTGAAATACATTTCTTAGGGACCCCTTTCTTTCATCAACTTGAGGGACATAGACCCTCTTATGTGGTTAACACGGTGACCTTGCAGTCGTCAGAGCCACAGTCCCTACAGTGCTAGAGGCATCGGGTGTGTTGGGTAATCCAAGGAAGGTATCATTAATATAGCCTTGGCTATCTTTCTCTTGGACCCCTTCCACAACTAACATAAGAGACTTATTTCAAAACAATCGGAAGAAAGGTAACATCTAGACTATGCATTTTAGATTAAAAGTAACCAAGATAATTGCATCAAGTGTTAGTTTAGGTGCATTTCATGCTAACACATTTTACTATTTCACTTGCAAAATATTCATGTAGTTGGCATTGATGAAAATGTTTTGAATTCATTATCTTATTTAGGCAAGTATCATCTTGTTCATTTTTTGCAAGTAGAGCCTTAACTTGTTTACCTTGCAAGTCACTCTATATTGCTTCCATACATGCTTTGAACTTGTGAATGATTATATGAATTTTGAAAGCATTTCTTGAAAGCAAATTTTATATCTTGCATTGCATCTTGCTAACATTTTTTGTTTGATTGACAGGGTTACTTGTGCTTCAATTTGAAACACTTCATTTTATTTTGAGCAAATATTATTCATTCTTAAAGGCAATATTTGAAGGCACTGGTTTTATATATGCTAATAATTATCTCATGTGTTGATGGTTATTAAAGTTCATTTCATGTTATGTTGCTCATTTTATTTGCTCACAATTTCAAGTAATCCAAATTTTACATCTCCTAGAAACCTTCTTAGTTTTCCATTTAGGGATCACTCCCCTTAGCCAAAACCTAGGAGATAGCCTAAACAGAGGGAGTTGGGAATAGGTGACAGCCCCATCTCTTATTTACTGCCACCAACCACACCATGTGGGGCTAAGGGATTTTCTCACTAACTAGTAAGTGTGTGTCAAGCAGCGAGTGTAACAGGATCCTCACCATCCTTCTTTCCTGGATCATCTTCAAGATCAGTTTTGACATATTCATCTTAATTATCCACAAGGGATCCATCATCTTACTCATGGTATTCTTCTTCACCAGAGCTCTGATTCTTTTTATCAATAGAATGATCAGGACCTTGTTCAATAAGATCTACTTGATGATCAAGCGTGATGTCTTTTGCTGGGTTGCAGTGATCTTCTTTAGCTTTTATTTCTTCAGAGATATGAAGATGGTACTCCCTTTAGATGGCTATGGCCAAACATCAACAAAGTCTTCATCACTTAAGAAACTTGGCAACCAATATCGAATAAAGTTTTCAATAAAAACTTCAAATGAAGTGATGCTTCTGGGTTCACAGGAAATTGAAGTTAATCAAGCTAACAAGTCCCAAGAGAAAAAATGAATAACCTCACTCATGGGATTGTCGCACAAATTCTACAAGGGTAATGCATACAATACCATTGCTAAGATTCCACAAAAAAAAAAAACTACCACATGGAAACCCTAGACAATAATCATTCCATGCAATAGCCATAAAATAAATTCCAGTACAAAAAGAACTCACAAGATAAGTGCATGAACCAATCCTTTATGGCTCAAAAATGACATCTCTAGTACCAAAGAATAACTCCATATGAAAAATCCACAATAGATCACATCTCCACAAGATACAAGACAAATTTTAGCTAGGCAGAAATCTCTAAGAGTGTCGAATTGATACACAAGTGACGATCCACATGAAATGAGAGTATCCTCTACTTATATGAGGTTTATCTCAAGTAACTTAATCTAGTGAAACCCCTAAAAAAAATTGATATGAAATGAACATGAGTTACAAGCCAACCCATTAGCTAATGACAAAATAGACCATAATTTTCCCACACGTATTAGCCATATCCTCTCTAAATGCTTACATCATGACCAGTTAGGGCTCCAAATGCCATGTCAAGGTGTGTTGAGGTGCCAAAATTTGTGAAGATGCATGGATGATCCAAAATTTGAGGGATAGTCCTCAAATCCTCCTCTAGGGTCCCAAGTGTTGATGGTGCACTATCAAGTGGCCTCCATGGGTCTCCAAATGTCAAATAAGGCATCCTCCTCTCTAGCATTAGGGCCTCCTCTTGTGCAACAAGCCCTCCCTAGTCTCTTAATGGGAGACCATCCTCATATGGGATTTGAATGAGTTCCTGCCCATCAGGTTGTGTCAAGGTCGGCTTGGGGGCATACTGGGTCGAATGATGTCATTATGAAGAATCCTCAAAGCTAGGTTAAAGTTGACCAATGTCCTGGGTCATGAAGGTACAATGGGACATGTGACATATGCTCATGCTATTAGGAGGTTGCAATCTCCCAATGTTGCAGCATCTTAGGCCATATATCTCTCTGGAAGACTTAGGTACATGTGGAATGGGTGCCCTCAAGGCTTGGTTTGTTGTGGACCACCTGAAAAAAACAACATGAACTCAAGTGAAAGTAACCATCCATTAGAAACTAAGATCAATAATGCAACTAGATGGACTAAATTTGAATATTATGGGCATGTTAATACTTCAACAAGATCACCTTTCGATAACTAACTAAATCAAGTCTCGTAAACTTGTTCCCTACCTTGGAAGAGGTGGCTAATAGCCAACCCTATTAGGTGCTTTCAACCCTCAAGGGGAAGTGGCAGTTCCAAGGTCAACCCCTCAATTAATAGATGTTGGTGAAAATAATGTGATAATGAAGGAGAGAAAGTTTCATGGCCAGGTGTCATGGTCAAAGGGACCAACTGTTGGGGGTGCCAGCATCCTGAGTGTATGAATGTAAAGGAGGGAGCATTCATGGAGGCATGAGTTACCTGCTCGGCCTGATTTTTCCACCCCTCTTGTACACCTTTTACTTTTTCTTAATTATTCCTTGTATTACCACATATAGCTCAAGGGCTAGAGCTTGCTCTTTATGATATATTAGTTTTATTGCCCCTTCAGATGAACCAGTTTATCCCTCATCAAGGTTGGGACATGCAAGGGTTCCTTTCTGATGGAATGGAACATCATGCGCTCAAGAATTGTATGGCCATATGAGGTAGAGTTCATGCTAGGCTTTTTCCCACGTGTTAATCTTTATGTCTCAGCTATCTTTTTCTTTTTTATTTTCTTTCTTTGTTTCATTGTGGCCATGATAAAAAATTTCTTTTATTTTAATGCATCAACCTCCAGGGATACAGTTTCCATCCCTACTCAAGGTATGTGAACATATGAGTGCCAAGTCCCAAAGAACCTATGTCAAGTTGGACCCAAAGAATGGAGGTGAGATATGGGGCTTGTAATGTGTCATGGAAAGTGATAAGTGTGGTATAGGGGGGAATGAACATGTTATCTCAATCATGGTTTTCCAAGTAGTGCCCCTCCTATAACCCTAAGGGGCCTTAAGGGAGGTCCCACTGAACTAGGGCTAAAAAATAGCCCCTTCTAGTAGGATGAGAGAACAAAATTGCAGTCAAGATCAGTCAATCTTCCATATCACCCGTTTATCCATACTAAAAGCCCAAAACAAACAAGTATAAGCACCTAATTGGAAAATGATCAAACTACCCTCTAAATAGCAGCCCACTTTCATCCAAGTCTTAATTCCAAATGGTGAGAGGCACATGGATGATGCAAATGGTGGGAGGTATATGGCATATCATTGTCAAATAGTGGTTGACATGGGTTGTTGGTTGGCTGGTTGTCAAATGGAGGAGAAAAGTTCTCCTATTGGGTTAACCAATTTGGTGGGTAACATTTGGCTCCAACTCGGGGACATGAGCTCATTGTATAGCACATGTTCCCAATGCTCGAACCAGGAGTTCATGAGAACTCCAACAATCCTTGGGCTCGCAAACTTGTAACCTACACATCCATATACGTGGACTGTTTCTGCATTATCACCGAAATCATCTACTCTATTGATCCATCTCACGTCGATAACTCGACCCTTTCCACCTATAGGTGCTCTGAGACAATTTTCTTTCGCAATCGATACCTCAATACCAAATATGGTTTGTAATAGTCTTCCTTCTGGGGTACATAATGATTCTTCTGTTGTTTGCAGCGTTAATTTACCTACCAAAACATCACATGTTTCTACCCAAGATCCTAGCATTACAAGACCATTTTCGTCTAAATGACGAAGAAGTCAACTTGTTTGGGAGCATGTGCAGTGGGTGTAGGGTATCACCCATGTTTTACATGATAAAAATCCGTACAAATAATAAAATCTATCTAAATGCGATCTAATCTACGATGAAACACAATATGAGAATGCAACAACCCTAACCTACGCTAGCATACAATTCATGACCTAAGTATAGTCATATACCCAATCCAGCCAGCACACCATTAGGTCAAAATCACACCTCTTTCCCCTATAGCTAATCATGTGATAAAACCAATAAACATCACAATAATCATAATACTCACATACCGGATCATAAGGGTGGGAGGTGGGAAATTAAACAAACAACGGATCAGTTCTACTACCATGAGAAGAGATAGGGGATGAAAAGGGGGGATCCAAATGTTGCTTACCCCTATTAATTCTTTCTTGGAACCTGAATATGGAGTGATCAATGATCAATTTCAGGAAAGTTCGTTGAATAGTTTTCTCGAGCATACAAGTTACAACTCTCATTGGTGTCCTTAGGTACATGTTGGGAGTGGTATGGTGAAGAAAGTGGTCGGTAGATAAGATATCGACAACCAGACTGCTCATCACAACAATCAAATTCAAAAGGGTCAACCAACGTTGTCTTATCATGTTCAAAATTTAAGCAACCTTACTGCAACTGAGGGGCAATAATAGGAATATCTGAGGATGGCTCAAATACATCAACAATCATATTGATTATATGTAGCGCAATGGAGGGCAAGTTCATTGTTGACATCAAAATCAGTATCATAAATCGGATCCTTGTCTAAATAATTGCTACTCATATCCCACTTGTCTTCTTCGATATGCAGAAAAATCACAAACGTCAATCTCTAGGTAATTCATGGGATCACCCTTTCCAAGGCCTTCAGAAAATGCAACATCAAACTTAACAGTGGGCCATCCCCTTTATCCATCCATTCATTCCTTTGCAATCCAAAAGCTTACCCCTTCACCTCATACACCATGGTCAATTTCATGCTACCTAAAGATCAACCATATAGTTTATTTCACCCATTACATAGGGCATGTCAAAAATATTAAGTGTACTAAATATTATTTAAACGCCTACCCCTCATACATATTAAACCATGTCCACCCACTTATTGCATAAACTCAATTGCTTTCATGGATCATTGTTCTCTTAACTTAACCCATGTAAAGATGTATTTTTAAAATATGGAGGGGAGCCACCCCCCTTATGAACTCAATTTCCTAAATACCATGGGGGTCAATTTAATTAAAGGTTATATGAAGGCATATGTCAAAGAGGTATACATTATAATGTTGGGAATAATCTCATGTTATATAATCTTTCACATATGAAACCGAAAGCTCTCAAGTCGAACTTAGTATAAAATCACCATTTGGTAATGGAACCGCCTCCTCATTTCAGGAATTAAAGAGATGGACATGAATGGGATCCATGCGATGTGGAGTGGGGTCCCTTTCCTTTGGATGCATTGATAAATTATGGAGCCATCACCTTGTTCCTTATAAATTGCATGGAGCCACCATTGTGGAGCAGCTTCCTCATTTCAAAAATTTGCCATCTATTTCGAGCTCACAAACTTACAAGGTCGTGTCATCTAACATGGATCGGACAAGCCATACAGCTTATATTTGTACAGTCGTCTCTTATGCCAAGCCTATATTGTACGAACCAAAAAATTTGGATAGAGTTGCTCTCTCTAAGGTACGGATCAATTTGGTAATAGTGCCAATTAGTGGGAGTTGATTGTATTACATTGGAAGCTAAGGGTGTTCACATTGATGGGGCCTTCTAGAACACATTATTTCATCTTGTAATTTAATACTGCCCATCCCAAACTAAAGCTCTCCGCATCATATTCCTTGGATGCATATTGCCTCTATACAATATTTTATTGCCATTGTCATTGGTCATTATATGAAAGATTTTTTATTAACCCTTCCCCATGCACAATCAATGATGGCCCACCTTAAAAAAAATAAAAAACATGATTAAGGTAGTTGGGAATCAGTTGAACACATTGAGGATACACTTCCAGCGCTTTCTACAATAAAGAAATTATTATTTTATTGTAAGAAGTTGAGCTAGAGAAACATTTAAAGAGCAACTCCCTCACTTCCTTGGGTATGTTTGGATTTGGGATAACTCCCTCCCTTGGAGCTTAATGGCAAACTCTTGGATATGCTTGGGCAACCAGTAGGATGTTTGTATATCTCTTATCGTTATTCCCCTTGTTGCTGAAATAGCTAGACATATATTTCAGGGGTTTGAAGTTGGTGTACTACTCCCATCTTCCATGCTGTGTTATCATTAGGACATTGTTTATGAATAAATTCCCTTCTCTATTCATGGATTGAAGTATTGGATGTTGTCTAAAAGCATAATACTCTTGGCGATATTTCTGTAATACAGGGCAGCAGGGAAGGGTATTATTGACTTGTATGTTTCAGCCATACAACCTCCTCCTCATATTTAGAACAGATTCCCATTTGTGCCTCTGTTGTGAACCCATTCACCCAATAGACCAGGCACTCCCACCATCCACTTTTATTTATGCAACTTTTACATATATTTTGCTCAAATTTACTTTCTGAACCACTTGCACTTCATTCCAATAGAATTCCAGCAACCCCAAATGGGGAAGCTTACTTTGAGCTGAAAGAGAGCCAACCTAAACTGCAGAGGAAAGTTGGCGAGGTGAGAATGGCTGACCTCCTAGTCACCCAAATCTATCATCTGGGTGCTTTGGACTTTTACACTTTCAGGATGACAGATTTAGTGGTAACATGATGCATGATCAATTTCATAATTCGGTCAAATTGAGACTAACCATTAAAGCTCATCCTGATAGCCTCAAGGTTCAGTTCATTCAATCAAACTGAGATAAAAGAAGATCATCCTGATAGCCTCAAGGTTCAGTTCATTCAATCAAACTGAGATAAAGAAGATCATCCTTATGCCTCAAGGATCGGTTCATTTGGGTAACAAATCCTATGAGGTCCTACAGATCTTGGAAGGCCGGTGCAATTCCTCACTCTCTTCTTGTGCTTGAATATGTCACTCCTCTTTTAGTAGTCAAATGATGAACTTTCAGATATTTTAATAATGACTTGCAAATGCATAGACTTGCACTCATTAACCACCACTACTGGATGGTATCAAGTATTCTCCTTCTAGTTTTTATCTTAGTAGTTCTTTACAGAAGGTGAGTTTATTGCAGAAACTGGAAAATCCATGATGCAATGTTAGCAGGATAGAAGATCCTAAATCTATGTTTATTAGTTCTTTTCTTTTCCGCATCTGTTACTCTGGTTGATAGACATGACTGCAGCAGTCCTTTTTGTTTTAAGAAGCATAATACAGAAATGCCACTTTGGGGATAATCATTCTTTAAAAATGTTATGCAACTCCTGGAGTCGATAAAGCATCCTTAACCAAAAAAGAGACCTTGGTTTCGTGCAAAACTTTGAAGACTTCCCATAAATGACTCACAGCACTGTCAGCAAAAAGCTGGGTGAACATCAACTAGGCATTTTACTATTGAGGCAACGTACAAGTCTTTGGTGATTTTGACAGAATACCTTTCTCTCATTACTTGTTTCTCAGCAGAAAAAACTCTTAGAACTAAACCATACCAGCAATCTAAAGTAAGTCTTAACCATTTAATCATTTTATGTCAAAGATCTTAATAATTTTTTGGGGAATTTCTTTAGAAAAGGAGAAAAAATATCTTGACTTTAGAAGGTAATTTAGGCACTTATGTTGATGAATGTACCATTTACCTGAAGCTTTCAAGCACAAGGTAATTAACCATTAAACTATGCCACAAAAACAGGCTACTTATTAATTGAATTGTAAAAGAATATTGTCTTTTAAATAGCACCACTCTACCATACTACAGATTCCATCTTAAACTATATAACAAATGCAACTTTGTCGAGGAGTTTAGCAAGTTGGCAATTATTCAGTTATCAAAGAGCTGATCACATCCAATGCATGCAAGAAAGTCATCTTGAATCATAATGGGTCTTGCTATAAACTTTTCAAAAGATGATAGTATATCGTCCATCCAATACACTGTGTAAAACTATTCTGATAGTTCTTTTACTTGGAACAGGTATCCTGAGTATTTTGATTTATTTTTAGTAATTTGATATTTTATGCTTTCATATTTTCCATATCTCATAATGAAACATATAACTCACCCTCAGGATTTTAATACAATTCTTGGAAATTGAATCACTTTGAATGTAGGCCATCTTGTTACTCCAGTATTCCTCTGGGATGCATTCAGTCTCATATCGATACAAAATTTCAACCACCTGAAAATAGAAGGTGATTTTCAGTCTCTTTCACAAAATGTACGGATAATTCAGAATTGTCACAACACAACAGACTACCGTCATAGGGTTTCAGTAATTCAAACATAGAAGAATGTGTGACAAGGTGACTATAGGGTCAAAAGCATTATACACTGTGAGATGCAAGGAGACAAGAAACTCCAATTGGGATGAAGATTATACCAATCAGCATAAATAATGAGATGACCTGCGCAATTAAAACACAAGAATTTTAGCAAAGGTAATATAGCTGAATCCCTCGTAATATTAATCTTCAACATAGCCATGGTACTTCATGCAAGGTGTCTGGGCTCACCCATGCTGGAGTCAGAAATGGTTTACAAGCAGGAAGATCCTGCTGTGTGAACTTCGAATCTGCAAAATCAGCATTAGGCTTTTCAGCAAATAAATCAAAGCAGAAAAACAGATGTTACTACAAAATGTGAACAGCAAAAGACTATCTGTGTACCGACAACTGCAAATGGTAAAATAAGATTAAAAGAACTAGAAATACCTAGGTTTGGGATCCACCCCACTCCATTCCAAATGCTATTATCTTTGTTTTATACTAACTTAGCAAAAGTCCTACAGAATGCTGACTGATCTAATATGCATGCCCATCCCTCGATATGAAGATGGTGATCATGATGATGATAATCAAAAACAATGTCGATGATAGAAATTTTATGACAACAGTATGAACTCGAGACTGTCTTCTGCTACTAAGTAAAGTGATGGACTATAACTTGTCTCCAATCATCAAATTAAGAATTTTATGGACAGATTTTCCTTGAGTTGTCAACACAAGAAAGAAAAATGGATTGAATTCCATAAAACAGAGATGTATTGACAAAAAGCAGAGTGATGGCAAAGAAACAGACAAGCAGAGATTTGAAAGTGAAGCTCTGGAATGATGTTGTTTAACGATGGGCGTTTTGAATCCTTTTTAAAATGACAGCCTTCCAAAGACAGGATACTTCAATAATCCCTAGAAAATATTCGTGTACCCAAGAAAACATCAGCACGGGGAATCTATGAGAAAGCATCACATTTTCACAAAACATCAGCACAGGGAATTAGCCTCATTCTCTCATCACACGAATTGAGCAAGTCGATTCACTTGGTGAAGAGCGATTTTGGAGAGGAGGGAAGAAGAGAGTAGTGCTTCAACTTGGGTGTTTTCACCATTGAGCAAAGGAGATTTCAGCAGCAAGAGAAAGAGATTTGAGGAGTAGATTTGGAGTGCGAATTTTCCAGCTACGGCATTCTTGGTTTTTGGCTTAGCTGCAGCCATATTTCTCTTGTTTTTTCTGGCATTTTGGGGTAGCTTCAGCTACAGAAAATTATTTTGGGTAAGAAGCATTCAATTTCTTTGTTTTTTCTAATTGTTTTGTCTATTTTTCAAGGGTTTATGCTACCAAAATTTTAAAAAACGTTTTTTTATTTATAGATTTATTTTTTTATTTTTTTTGCAGCAATGGCTTCTTCCATCCAAGGTTCAAGTGCAAACCCCAAGGCCAACCCAAGGGCTGAATATTATCCTCTTTGGAGGCATGTTGAGAAGTTGCAAAGATGTGGAGGTGGTGGCTCATGGGAATGGCGGTGTACTCTTTGCAATAATTGTTACAAGGGCTCTTACCCAAGAGTGAAGGCACATCTTTTGCATGGAGGAGGACAGGGGATTGCAGGTTGCATGAAAACATCTGACCCTTTAACAAGGAGGGACTATCAAAGAGAGCAAGATCAGGCTGATGGAATCAAAAGAAAGCATGATGATTTTAGTCAAGCAGCTAAAAATCCAGCAAACAGTGAGCCAAGGATTGTAATTGAAGCAAGGAAGAGGAGAGGCAGTGGCACTCAACAACCACCATCCAGAGGGGCATCTGGTACTGTTCAAGATAGCAGGATTGCTAAACTGGTGAATGTGCAAGGAAGAGAAGAAGCTCATTCCAGAGTGGCTCGATGCATCTATGCATGTGGTGTCCCATTCAATGTTGTTCGCTCCCCTTACTGACAAGATATGATAAGGGCAGTTAAAAAAGCTCCTCAAGGGTACAAGGGGCCCAACTATGAGAAAGTTAGAACTCAACTTCTAAAAAATGAGAAGGATCTTGTGGAGGATGTGCTATCACAAATTCGTTCTTCTTGGACTAGCTCTGGGGTTACCATAGTCTCAGATGGATGGACAAATACAAGGCGTAGACCATTGATAAACATCATTGCCACTTCACCAAAAGGAGCAATGTTTCTAAAGGCAGAAGACTGCTCGGGAGAGGTAAAAAATGCACAATTCATTGCTAATGTCATTATCAAATCTATTGAACAGGTTGGTCCTAACAGGGTGGTGCAAGTTATCACAGATAATGCACTGGTATGCAAAGTTGCAGGTTTGATTATTGAGGGGAGGTATGACCACATCTTTTGGACACCCTACATTGTCCACAATCTGAATCTGATCTAAGAGGAGATCGACAATAAAGTTCCATGGATAAAGGAACTCACAGGGGAAGCAAGGGAAAGTGTGAAATTCATCACCAACCACCACCAGTCTCGAGCAATATTTGAAGAGTACTCCAAATTGGAGTTGTTAAAGTTGTTGAGACAAGATATGCCTCAAACTTCATAATGTTGTGCCGCCTTGTTGAGGTTAAGCAAGCATTAGTGTCTATGGTGGTGAGTCAGCTTTGGGTCGAGTGGAGACAGACAGATTCAGAGCGGGGAACTGCGGTGCGTAGATTGTGCCTTGATGAGGATTGGTGGAGCAAGGTAGATTTCTTGCTACTGTTCACAACCCCTACATTTGAGCTTCTTCGGCATGCTTACATCGACCAACCTTTCTTAGGAGAGGTATATGATAGCATGGATTCCATGGTTGAGAAAACTACGGAAATTATTTCACAGGAGTCACCACAGCTTTTGTTTGTAGATGGTCAGTTTGCTGAATTAATCAAGAGAATCATTGTTGACAGGTGGAACAATTTCAACACTCCATTGCATACTTTAGCACATGCCTTGAACCCAAAATTTTATGATGAGGAACTTATTGCTCAAAGCAATGGGAAGAGGAAGGCACCCCATAAGGATAGAGAGGTGGCTAATGGGGTGAAAAATCCCTTATGAGAATTTTTCTAGCTCGTCTACATAGGGAGGTGAAGGAAGAATTTGCCAGTTTTGCTGCAGGTATAGATGATTATTCAGATATATCATCTTTGGAGGAGAGAAGCACCATGAATCCAGTTAGGTGGTGGATTTGTCATGGAGCAAATGGTGTACATTTGCAAAACCTTTCCATTCGCGTCCTTTCACAAGTGGCAAGCTCTTCATCAGCAGAAAGGAATTGGAGCACCTATGGTTTTATTCATTCTGTGAAGCGCAACAGGTTGGGCTCACAGAAGGCAGAGGATCTTGTTTATGTGCACTCCAACCTTCGGCTTGCATCTCGTAGGGGTCCAGAATATGGCAATGGTCCTTCTAAAGAGTGGGATGTGGAACCAGAAAATCCTGATTTGGATCTCTCTCTTGCTGCCTTGAATATTGAGGACCAGGATCATAGAAGTGGAATTGGCCAAACATCTTCTTCAGCTACACCATCCACTGCTGAGCATGCTTCTGCTGCTATATTTGATGAGGATTCTGATAATGAGTATTAGACTTTAGTCTTGACTCTTTTGACTTTATTGTACTCGCAGCCTCATATATATAATAAAGGCTGATTTTGACATTTTGATATAAAATAAAGGCTCGTTTTGGAGGTTCCGATATTGCTATTTTCATCATGTGTCTGTTATCAATGATCATTCATGAGTAAATGTGTTGTAACTTGTAAATTTGTAATAGTTTATGCTTTGAATTTATGATTTATCATATATGTTTTAAAGTTTAAACTTGTAAGTTGTATGATTTCACATAACATTTCTTAAATGTCCTAAATTATAATATAAATTTAAATTATATATATATATATATATATATATATATATATATATATATATATATATGTCGCGTTTTCCTGTTTCCAAAATTTGGGGAGGTCGTGTTTCGCTTCGCCTCCCGTTTCGGAAACTCGTTTCCGTTTCCCCGTTTCGTGCAACCTTGCTTGGAACCTTTTAAAGAATGCATCCTTAAATTTTCTCCCACTGATAGTGAGTGTCGTCTTCTTCCACCACATATACCAATTATATTCTTCTCCTTCCATTTTCATGGAAGTGTGTCTAATCTTTTCGTCATCATTGTCAATATCATAAATCTTGAAATACTCTTCAGCCTTATTGAGCCACGCAATGCTGCATTTTTCGTTACCATCGAACTTGGGTAGCTCGATTTTTTCTCTTCGTTGATACGTCACTAATGGTGGAGCGAAAAAAAGGTATTGATTAGTGAATGTATTTCGTGTTACTATTTTCTTGATGGTGCGGGGATGATATTTTTGGCGACTTGATTTTTTCATGATGATCTGCTAAATTTGTTGACTCTGATGAATTGTGTTGTTGATTACTTCCATCATTCTGGAATATTTGTTCGGGTGTAATACTCATCTTGTCACAAATAGAGGTCAGCATCAACATTGTCTTATTGTGATCTCTTTGGGACTCGATATGGTTCTGCTCGAGCTATCTTTCTATCCGATTTGTTGTATCCTTAAGTTTCTTGAAATCCTCGGAATGTCGAGTAACCTTATTCTCGAGATTGACTAATCTTTGGTTAAAATCATCGGAATGACTAGTAATACTATTATCAAGATCAATCATTTTTTTATTGAAATTGACCATCGACATTGATGAAGTCATCGAGCGTGTAAGAGGTGGAGTATACTTATCCCGTTTAACTCTTTTTCTTAAATTGATCCTAATTTTTTTTCTCTCTAAATTAAATTAAATTTTATTCAATTGTAATGTTTGACCAAATGTTCCAACAGCCCATTGACCAGGGTAATGTACCCGTTTGATCTGCGTAGTTATGTATCTAACTGCCCGTCGACCTGACCTGGGAGAGTATATGTTGATCAGCACAAAATATATGTTGATCCGACTGAACTCGGCGTCAACGACCTCGGTGTATACAACGACTCGGTGTATTGATTTGATACTTATACATCGACCCGAATGAAACAACGGCAGCCACTTCACACCCGTTGACTACTGTCCAGGGACATGCCGCTTGACTTTTCGACCAGTCATGACTCTTGACGCTGGAGGCGATGTTGTATTACTGTGTCTGTGTGGAGGCCATCACTGTGTCTGCGTGGATGGAAGATCGAACAGCGGATAGTAGACCAAGCGGCACGCCAATAGATGACGGAGCCAGCACCATTGTGTCACAACATTGCAGGAGGCTGCAGAGTGTTGGTGTTTGAGCAATCGAATCGAATGCAGCGGTAGGCCAATGGAATCGAATGGAGTGGAAGTGAACAAATGAGACAACGGACGAAATGGGACGATTTAACAACGTAAGGGAAATGGAGAACGGGGACAGCAAAAGGGAAATCGGGGTGGGAGCAACGGAAGGAATTGGAACCGGGACAGTGGGATGGCTTGACGGTGGAACACAAAAAAAACGAACAATGTGCAAGGGTGAACGAGAACAGATCACAACCGTGGGACAGGCTTGAGGAACGCTGAACGCGGCTCTGATACCAAATGAAGCATTAAACTTCGAAGATCTGGAATTCTATATTTGAATGTATATATATATTGATAGAAATGATTGAATAATGATTACAAAATGAGAAAGACAATGGGGTGTCTCTTGGTGAATGGGCATGATCTTTGATCTTTGATCATGCCCTTTGCCTAATAAAACCTAATATAATTACAATTTAGTAATAATTAATTTTTATATAACAGAGTACTAGATGCTTTTGATAACAATAAATGAAGACTTGAAATTAGAGCTGTAGTGAATTTGCATGTCTGTTTTTAGCATTGTTCTAGTAGATGCCTTGGCACTCTCACTTTTTACCAACACTGGATATACTTTTTTAGTCACTTTGACATACTTTTGTGGTCTTTTTGGACATTAATAAATTATCTTATTTTAATGCTCCTAGTAGTTTTCAATGCATGTTAGGTTTGCCCACCTCAAAAGGTACGAGAATTAGATCCATTATATAGAGTGCATGCAAAGGAACTGAATGAAATCTAGGTCTGTTAGAGTGGATACACAAGATGCATGACATGGGCGTCATCTTTTAAAAAATAAGATAAAAATAAGATTTGCATAAATGTTCAAAAGTGGACTTGATCAGTTACAAACTTACAAGGAGCAAGTAGAAAAGCAATAAAAGGTTTGGCTTGATCCACTTCATTGGGCACATGCTAAATCACCCTACTGTTAGTTTCTGAGCACGGATGTATGAGAGATGAGAGAGATCTCTGCACTTAATTCGTTTTTTTCTCATGAACCAACGTAAATATTTATGATACAAAACAGTTTCAAAATCAGAGAGCTGTGGACAAGGATTATCCACCAGCCACAGTTAGGCCAAGCCCAATATTGCTTTTCCCCTCCAAACTTATCACACACTCTAACCTTGGCTCTGCCCTATTTTTGGCAGAATTGGTGCTCTCGAGTAAGATGGGCATTACATACTTTAACATCCTCCTTAATAACCATCTTATTTTCTTTTGCACCAAGCATCTTTTAGATTGTTACAACATAGAGGCATAACTTAAATTGGTTGAAGGGTCATGTCACCAAGAACCCTCCTGACACATGTGGTTTTTTCAGCTTGCACACAAAATGCTCTTTCCCCTTTTGCAGAATGTCTTTGGATTACTGCATCTACAGTTCCTCTTCCAAAATTTTAAAATGGCACATTTGGCATTCATCTGATGAAATGGTTCACTTGAACCATGCTGCCATAGCTATCACCAATCAGATCATGTTGATTTTTGCCACTAATGTAAAGGTTATTTCATAGTCAATACCCTCCTTTTGTGCAAAACGATCTGCCACTAACCTTGCTTTCTGCCTTTCAATTGAAAATGCTTTATACTTTGTCCTATAGACCCAACTGCAACTGATTCCGGTTTTCCCTTTAGGCAATTCCACAAATTTCCACGTTTCATTTTTCTGTATGGAATCAAGTTCTACATTGCTATTGTCCCAGCCCTCAATTCCATGTGCATCTTCAGATGAAACAGGTTCATGGGTTCCAAACTGTAGTCTTCACAGCCATGTTTGCCTACTCTCAAGCTAACTGTAACAGTCTTCTTAAGTTTCTGATTCTTTCATTTCATTTAGGTAGCTCATGTAACTTTCAGTCCTTCAATGTCTGCAAATACCATTTTGGAAGCTTCTTGGGCTTTGCAATGTCCTCCAATTGCTAGCTTTTCCTTCATTGCCTTCTTCGTGATCATCTTGCTTAAATTGGACTGCTTTCTTCTAAAATCTCCTTCCCTTAATTTTCAATAGGTTTTGATACTTCAAACTGATCTGTCTCTCCCTGGCTATGATCTTCATGAAATATGACATCTCTACTGACAACTATATCCCTATTTTACAAAATCAAACAGCTTGTATGCTGTAAACTCTTCACTATAACCTATAAAATATACTTCCTACTTGTATCCTCGAGCTATGCCCTTTTTCTTTCAAAATAGGCATTACACCTGTTACCACCTGAAAGGCACCAAATAATTCTGATGACAGGCAGCAGTTATATATGAAGTTGTGGCTTGACAAAGGTTTACCCCAAAACCCTCTAAAGTGATAATTTTTAACAGCATGACAAAATTACTTCAAAAGGGACACCCTGGTGTAATTTCACAATTATGCTTGCTAGACTTTCTTGGACTCAAGAAGCAATGAAAGCCAAGGGGTGATTGTCGTTGAGCTTGATCCTACAGAAATACAAAAATCCACGAATGAAAATAAGGAGGAAATACAAAATTAACAAAAATCCCCAAATTCCATAGAAACTGTTCTCTTGTAAAGGCTCCTTGAAAGAGATATGGAGATCCAAGTAAGTCGTGAAAATAAGAAGTGCAATTTTACTGAAACAAATCACATGGGGAGTATTTTATCACACTTGGAGAGCAAAAATGTTGAATCTCAAAATCATGAGCATTCATCACTTCAAGATCCACATCATTAAGGCTTCA
The DNA here is from genome assembly GCA_034641835.2 of Pinus albicaulis. NCBI lineage: Eukaryota > Viridiplantae > Streptophyta > Pinopsida > Pinales > Pinaceae > Pinus > Pinus albicaulis. Next base: position 775,780,515 of record CM076583.1, on the reverse strand, counting down.
AGTTGGCACCAAGGAACTATGAAGAAATTCTTTAATCTACACCAAGTGTCAACCTTTCAAAAGGTAACTATTGCATCCTTGTATTTAGAAAATGATTAATTTGTATGGTATCAACGGTTTAGTAAACAAGTCCGTGAGGTCTTGGTTAAACGGTGATGAGGCAAGCTGTTATAGCACTCATCACAAGTTCAATTCCCTTCCCCGATCAGGGTGATGTATGTGGACATGTTGATGAAGATAAGAGTGAAAAAAAAAAGAGAAAAATGAAAGGTACTACCAAACTTACAACAAACAAACAAAAAACGGTTTAGTAAACAAAAAAAGGATTATGTTGTCTCTTGGTCCATTTTACGGATGAATTGATAGCATATTATGGAGAAATTAAGAGCAATACATTCTTTAGTCAATTGATAAATCTTTGGCAAATAATTATAATTGCAGAGCAAATTCAACAATTCCAAAAACTAATTCTCAAGGTAAAGAACATTCTAGAGAATAAACTATTGATTTTCCAAGTGCAATAGATACAAGCACAATATTTCTGAAAACTGATAATTACTTCTAATGATGTGGAGTTTCTTTTACTTTTTCCAGTATATTATTAAGCAATTATACTTCGGAAATTTCAACCATATAAAAGCAGTAGAACAGTAGAGATCACAATGCACAAAGAGAGCACAAGATTTACCCTGGGAAAACCGACTAAGGGGAAAAACCAACAACCTTTTCGATAGAGAAATTCTTATGTTCAACAAGAGACACACCTAGACCTCTAGTCAATAACTAGGTCAAACTGATCTTCAAAAATTCTATGGTCAAACCCTCCATGTCAAGCCTTCCAATCTGATCCAACAATTTAGCCCTCTAGCTCTGCCCTAGGCCAAATTTCAGCCTCCCAGAAACTGCCAGAATCCTAAAATTTTGACCCCCTGCAATTGCCCAGAAATTTCAGCCCCTGCAACTGCAACTACCCAAAAATAGTACGAACTAGAGAGATAGAATCCTTCCACCTGTGAGAGCTACCTAGAGAGAGAAAGAGATGAACTTTGTCCTTTTCGTCCTCCTTGTCCTTGTCCTTCGCTTGGATGCCCAGAAGACTCTTGATGAGAGAGATCGAATTGCTGCCTTGTGGAGGAGGTTGAAGGTCTATATATAGTGTTCTTGTTGAAAATTGGCAACTCAGGGAGAAATTCCCTCCTTGGGGAAGCTCTTCTCACCCTAAGGAAACCCCACTGGTCATTGGAAAAATTAAATTTGCATGTGGAAATATATTATTTTTGATGTGGAACCATCACAACACAAATGTACAAGTCTGCCTGGAAGAGGAAATTTGTCCACCTCAACCACATATAAATAGACATCACTTGGCAGCATTTGGAGGCATCATCACACATTCATCTCTTCTTCTCTTGGTTCAATTTGGTCTGAAATTCCAGGGTCTGAGTTCACACGTGCGAACAAGAGGGGACAATTTGATTTGACCAGCGTTGATTTGGAAGAGTTTGACTTCGTTTGACTTGGTTTTGGACCTGTTTGGGAAGGCCAAGTTGACTAGCATCTTGACTGAGTTTTTTTGGGCATGTTGACTATCTTTGACCTTAGATTTGAGCAAGGTTTGACCACAGGTCTACTAGGGTTTGACCACAGACTTCCTCTCTCCTTTGACCGAGAGTTTGATGCTACTTGGACTGGGTTTGATTGAGGGAAGAGGGCCGCACTCTTTGACTGGTTGATCGGACCCTTTTGGAGCAGATTTGACCATTAACCAAGAACTAGTTAGGGTTGCATTGATTGTTGTTGACTATGACAAAAAATTGCAGATTTGACTTTTATGATCATATTGGATTGGATATTGGTTGGATGATTTGGTTGGTCAAGGCTTCGATCTTTGACTAGTCGTTGATGTCAGTGCTCCACAGGGATGTGTCCCCTAAAGGTCAGGTGCACGCACCCCATGTAACGGGGACGAGAGGACTTCTAGGGGTGTGTTTCCCCATGCACCCCTTTTGGGGAGTTGTGGAAGATGCAAGGGGGTGCGTTTCCCCAGTGTGGGGGGCACGACTCCCAAAAAGAGGTGCTTTTGGGCATCCCCTTTTAAGGGGAAACGCATCCCCCCTAGAATTTGTCTAATAGCATTTAATATAAAAAAATGGAAAATTCACATATTAATTTGAAAATTCTTCAATGTCCATTTTTACTTTTGAGTCATGACACTAGATATTGATGGCCTCGGACTAATTATTGAATCCTCACTCTTAACTATTTTTGAGTTTGATACTTTGAGTTATATGAATTTTGAATTTAGTAATTTACTATTTTAGTGTTCAAACTTCAGTATCTAGTATATAGTATATAGTAATATACTAGTTTGTTTTGCTTTTAATTTAGATTCTAGAATGATGAATTTAATTTTTTTTAAATTGTAGATTATTGAATGATGAATGATATGGATCAATGTATTTGAATATTTCATTATTGAATTTTATTATTGAATCTCATGGTATGGATGAATGATGAGTATGTCATATGAATGATGTATGTATAAAAATGAATGATTAGGATGGATCAATGTATGTCATTATTTAATTCAGTTATGAATTTAAATTTTGTGTGGATCAATGTATTTAGTATTTCTGTTAGTCTATTTATGCTTTCATTATTGAACATGAACTTGAATTATATATATATATATATATATATATATATATATATATATATATATATATATATATACCTTGACGTCCCCCCGCACCCCCAAAATTTCCCTAAAATTTGAGGGTAATCCCACACATCCCCCCTGTGCGTCTCCCCGCACCGGAGTCTTGGTGGAACATTGGTTGATGTACTTGGACTATGTATCTCTCTGTTGAACATTTGATGACAATCTAATATAAGAAGAATTTGGAAAGGGTTTTCCCCCTTGTGGGGTTTTTCCCTGGTCTTTGACCAAATCTCTATGTCTCTATTGTTCTTGGTTGTCTTCTATTGTGTATATGGTTTTATGTTCTATCTACAATAGCTTATTGTGACTGGGTGATTGAAAATATATTGGATAATTGATTAATATTGGAAGAAGAATTGTTACAAGTGATTGCTACAACATAGAACCTTGGAAAATTAACATGGTATCAGAGTTGAAGTGAAGACAAGCCCAAGGAGACAAGAGCAATCACCCTTTAAAGTTATCTTATCTACTACTGAAGATCGCTTGACTTGGTCAGGATGTTTACCTCATACTCCAAAATTGAAGAGAAGTAGAATGACTCATCTAACTATGTTGTTTGGAGAGCTAGGGTTGATTTGACTTTGGAGGAAAATGATGTTTTGGAATATGTTGAAGGAAATGTACCTGAGCCTCTAGAGAATGCTTTTGCTGCTATCAAGTCCAAATACAAGAAAGGTGAGGTCAAAGCTAAGAAAATTATTATTGATTCATTGAGAGATCATTTGATCACTTATGTTGCAAAGTCGAAAAATTCTAAGGAAATGTATCATAAGTTGGTTGGGATGTATGAGGTCGACAACTTGAACCATATTCTTTCCTTAAAGAATCAACTCAAGGACATCAAGATGAACAAGGGGGTGATTGTGCAATCATACTTCATGAGGATATCCCAACTCAAGGATCAATTGTTGTTTGCTAGAGAAATTACATCTAATAGAAAGTTGGTACTAATTGCACTTGGAGGTCTTCCTCCAATTTGGGAGACATTTATTACCACTATTTGCAACAATGACAGGTTCCTTTCATTTGATGAGCTATGGGGAAAGTGCACTCAAGAAGAAACTAGGATGATTTCAAGAGGAAGAATTCAAAATCATGAAGAGGGAGAACACTCTACATTTGTTGCTTAAGCCAAGAAGAAGAAAGGAAAAGGAGGACCATCAAAATCAACAAAGCAAGGTCAAGGATTCAAGAACAACAATAGAGGATTCAAGGACACATCTAACATCGAATGCTACAATTGTCATAAGTATGGTCATTATGCCCGAGATTATCTGAAAGAAAGAAGTGCTCCAAGGAACAACTACAATCTTAGAAGGAAGAGAGGAAGACCCCCTGCTTAAGAACAGACTCATCATCCTCCCAAGAGATCAAGGAACTCTAGGTATGACAATAATGCAGTTGCCACTCAATCTGAATATTTTCTTGTTTCTGCTCCTTCTAATTCCTCTCCTCCAAATTCATTTGATAGTTGGTTAGTCAATAGTGGGGCCTCTAGACACTTCATTAGTTATCGTGAAGTCCTCTCAAACCTGGTTGAGAGGGAGACAAATTTGAAGGTCATTCTTGGGGACAACTCTACTTATCCTCTGAAGGGGTTTGGTACTATTTCATTTCATTTGGATTATGGTCAAACTATACATCTACAAGAGGTTCTATATGTGCCAGGATTGAAAAAGAATCTTGTGTCTATATATGCCTTGGAGGACAAAGGAATGAAGTTGTTTTTATAAATGGAAAGGTCCTTACTTGGTCAATGGAATCTCGCTTGAGGGATGCCTTCACTTTGGGATGTAGAATTGAAGGCCTTTATAAAGTCAATGGAAGATCGATCCAAGCATTGGTTCATGATAGTAATCATCAATGTGAATTATGGCACCGAAGATTCGCTCATCTTCATTATGAAGCTTTGCCTAAGGTGAGAAGGATGGTTTCTGGGATGCCCGAGATTAGGATAGATCATGATGGAGTTTGTCTGAGATGTGCAAGTGGAAAGAAGACGAAGGGACCAATCCCTTCAAGCAAGAGTGGGACCAATGGAATACTACAACTCATTCATTCTGATTTATGTGGACCCATGCTAGTGACTTCTCTTGGTGGCTACCTATCCTACATATTATTTGTGGATGACTTCTCCCATAAGACATGGAATTTCTTCTTAAAGCAAAAGGAACAAGCATTTGACATGTTCAAGGGCTTCAAGGCTCTAATAGAAAATCAAACAGGGAAGAGGATCAAAATCTTCAGGCCTAATAATGGAGGATAATACAATTCAAATGAGTCCATTGAATTTTGCAAGAAAGTGAGAATCAAGAAGGAGACCAACATACCTTCTAACCCCGAGCAAAATGGAGTAGCTGAAAGGAAGAACATGAATAGCATGGAAGTTGCCCGAGCTATGTTGCATGATCAAAAGTTGCCAAAGTTTCTATGGGGAGAAGCTGCAAATATTGTTGTCTATGTTCAAAATAGGACTCCTCATCAAGCCTTGGATGACAAGACTCCCGAAGAAGTTTTCACAGGTGTAAAGCCCGATGTTGGACATTGAGGATCTTTGGCTACCCCGTTTACTTTCATGTGCCGAAGGACAAAAGGAACAAGCTGGAAGCCTAAGGGAACAAGCTGGAAGCCTAAGGAATGAAAGGCACGTTTGTTGGCTATTATAAAAATTCTAAAGCTCATAGAATATATGTGTCTAGTCAAAGGAATATAGAGTTTAGAAGGGATGTGACATTTGATGAAGATGTTGCCCTTAGGGAAAGCAAGGGACACTCCTCCCGTATCAATGATAGATGAAGGAATGATGCCATGGATGAACAAGAAGTCCCTCCTATGCCTGAGATAGAGACTAATATTGTCGATGATCCCATGGAACCCATGGAGCCCTTAGAGCCCCCTCTATGTGATCCTCCTGCCCGGAAGAGAGTCGAGACCACTATGGCTTCGTGACACTTTACAAGGTGTTGAGAGACATTCTACTGCAAGAGGAACTTGCAAGGAAAGCAAGAAGTCGTGTTGATATCAGGGATATTTTGTAGCAACGAGCAACATTATATAGACTAAACCTCACACCTTTGAAGAAGCATTGAAAGAACAAGTATGGAAGGATGTTATGGCAGAGGAATATTAATCCAACATGAAGAATGATGTGTGGGAAGTGGTTACAAGACCCAAAGGAAATTTTGTTGTGACTGGTGCGGATAGAAGAATCGAGAAAGACAAAGCGAGATTTACCTAATGAAGCTTGGATATATGAGAAGCAATGTTGATTTGAATCTCTACTTCAAGGTCATCCAAGGTATGCGCTTGATTTTGGTATTATATATTGATGATTTATTCTTGACAGGTGGAGAGGCTCTTATTTTGAAATGAAAGACCTTGGTTTGATGCACTACTTCCTGAGCTTAGAGGTGTGGTAGAGGCCTAGTGAGATTTTCCTTTCTCAAGGGAAATATGTTGTCAAATTACTGGAGAGATTTGGAATAGAGGGATGCAAGTCCATAGCCAAAAAATGGAGATGAATTTCAAGAAGTTATGTGGTGAAATTGTGGGACCTGATTTGGCAAATCCTTTTGAGTACCGAAAGTTGATTAAGGCATTGATTTTCTTAGTGAACACTAGACCGGACATATGTTTTGCTAGAAACACTCTGAGTTAATTTATGACTGGGCCCCTACATGCACACTGGGTTGTTGCTAAACATATGTTGAGATACTTACATGGGACTATCAACCTTGGTTTGAGATATATTATCGAAGATGTGAGACTAAATGGATACACTGGTGTTGACTGTCATTGGATATAGGGTTGGAGGATCTTTACCTAGAGGTAAATTGATCTCCTTTGTGATGATTCTTCTTTAGATTGGGAGAGTTCAACGAATGAGCAAAGATGATATATGATATGCTACTGCGATGATGATGACAAGACATCCGAGATGAGACTTATGATGCAGCCAGAAATTCCCTCCTAGCTGAGAGGGAATGTTGAAAATTAGCATCTTAGGGAAAAATTCCCTCCTTGGGGAAGCTCTTCTCACCCTAAGGAGACCGCACTAGTCCTTGGAAAAATTAAATTTGCATGTCAAAAAATATTATTTTTGATGTGGAACCATGACAACATAAGAAGTACAAGTCAGCTTGGAAGAGGAAATGCGTCCACCTCAACAACATAAATAGACATCACTTGGCATCACTTGGAGGCATCATCACACATTCATCTCTTCTTCTCTTGGTTAGATTTCGTCTAAAATTGCAGGGTCCAAGTTCACACGTGTGAAGGAGAGAGAGGGCAATCTAATTTGACCAACGTTGACTTCTATTTTGGGATTGTTTGACCAACATTGACTTGGAAGAGTTTGACTTTGTTTGACTTGGTTTTGGACTTGTTTTGGAAGGTCGAGTTGACTGACATCTTCACCAAATTTTTCTGGGCATGTTGACAACCTTTGACCACAGATTTGAGCAAGGCTTGCCCACAGGTCTACTAGGGTTTGACCACAGACTTTCTCTCTCCTTTGACCAAGAGTTTGATGCTACTTTGACTAGGTTTGATTGCGGGAAGAAGGCCATACTCTTTGACTGGTTGACCAAACCCTTTTGGAGCAAATTTGATCATTGACCAAGGACTAGTTAGGGTTGCATTGCATGTTGTTGACTTTGACAAAAAATTGCAGATTTGACTTTTGACCAAATTTGACTTTTATGATCATATTGGATTGGATATTGGTTGGATGATTTGGGTGGTAAAGGCTTTGACCTTTGACTAGTTGTTGATGTACTTGGACTATGTATGTCTTTGTTGAACATTTGATGACAATCTAATAGAGGAAGAATTTGGAAAGGGGGATTTTCCCCATTGTAGGGTTTTTCCCTAGACTTTGACCAAATCTTTATCTCTCTATTGTTCTTGGTTGTCTTCTATTGTGTATATGGTTTTATGTTCTATCTACAATTGCTTATTGTGATTGGGTGATTGAAAATATATTGAATGGTTGATTGCTATTGGAAGAAGAATTGTTATAAGTGATCGCTACAGCATAGAACGTTGGAAAATTAACAGTTTTGTTGGGCCGAATGGGTGTATCCTCTGCCTAGGCTTATTTGACTTACTTTGGAGCCAAAATTCAAATTTTCTTCTTTTAAAAAGTCAAAATGGACATGACTCAAAAATATATTTTTTCTTCCGACTCTAGCATGAAGAACACGCTTTATAATAATCAATATAAATACATCAAGGGCCAAAATATACACCATGAAGACCGACCATAGTTACAAAATTCAACATAAACTATTAGATCTCTTTTTGGGAACTTTTAAGGAAAGCATCCCACTTGAAGTGAGTCTCTTTGAACATAAATTACTAGAGCATGATTTCAACCAAGCAAGGAAAGATGAAAATAAAAATACGGCTACTAGAAGGGGGGTCATTAACAACTATAGAGAGCGTCATTCTCCCTCTCCTAACCTCATTCAACCGACAAGGTTGACACCTCAATAAATGGATGAAAGAAGAGCGAAGGAAATGTTTCAATTGTGATAGCAACTACAGTAAGGGGCTTAAAGAAGGTGGCAAGAAATTATTCTATAAAGACTGGGAAGAGGAAGAAGATCAAGAATTGGAACCATCACAAGATCTAAAGCTAGAATAGACTACTACAACAATATCTTGTCATTCATTTGACCACATCAATACTCCAAAAACCCTCAAGATATAAGGATATATCAAAAAGAAAAAGGTAACAGTTTTGGTTGATTTGAGTAGTACCCATAACTTAATTAACTACAAATTTGTCAATTGGGTTTATCTCAAGTGATTGGGAGGAATGATTGTTATCTTCCTTGCCCAAGTTCAATTCCGCAAGTCACATAATGAGCTTGTTGAACGACCTTCAACCTTGAAGAATATCTTGCCTTTTCCTACTGGTTGAAGAGTGAGGTGCTTTGTTACATGGAAAAGAAACTTCATTAACTACAAATCAGCAAAACTTCTCAATTGCTTTGTATTTCCAGCACCAAAGTTCCATGCAATGATCGTATATGAAGGTCCTATAAAATGATTAGGGAAGTACCATAGTATTAAGCTCAATATGGGGAGTATTTATTGTATAGTCCCATGACTGCAGTCCAAATGAGTGGCGTTAATGTTGTATTAGGGGTCCAATGGTTATAATCATTGGAACAATGGCCTTTAATTTTCAAGATCTTTTCATGAGATTTTTCTCGAAATGCAAGGAAATTGAGCTTAAATGTGTCCATCGAAAACCCTCTAAAGTGATAAGCTTTAACAGCATGACAAAATTACTTTAAAAGGGACACCCTAGCGTAATTTCACAATTGTGCTCACCAGACGTACAAAGTTCAAACATCTACATGCTCTACTCCAATAAATCTCCAAAAAGTTATCAACAATCATTCCATGGTATTGGAGAGATGCCTAAGGGTCTTCCATCTACTTGAGATCATGACCATACTATTCATATACACCCTAAAAGTGTACCGCCTAACATTAGGCCTTATAGGCATCCATATGCACAGAAGAGTGAAACTGAGTGCAAGATATGTTAGAGACCAATATCATTCAACTTAAGCAAAGTTCTTTCTCTTCACCAATGGTGATGGTTGTAAAAAAAGGATGTTCCATGCCATGTGTCCAAATTATAGACAGCTCAACAAAATGACCATCAAAGATAAGTTTTATATTCCTATAAATGTTGAATTATTAGATGAATAGCATAAAGCAATTTTCTTAACTAAGTTGGACCTTCGCACGAGATATCATCAAATCATAATGATGCAATAAAACATTCCCAAAACAACCTTTAAAACACATGAAGGTGATTAGGAGTTTTTGGTTATGCCATTAGGGCTTACTAATGCACCTTCAACATTGCAAAGCTTGATGAGTTCTATTTTCAAACCCTTCCATAGAAAATTTGTGTTAATATTTTTTGATGGCATACTAATCTATAGCAAATCTTGGGAAGAGCATGTACAACATGTTCACAAAGTCTTAAAACTATTAGAAGATAAACAACTATGTGCAAAGCCTTCCAAATGTGTCTTTGGGGTTTAAGAAGTGGAGTATTTGGGTCATATTGTATCTCATGGATGTGTCAAAGCAAATCCTAACAAAATTAAATCTATAATGGAATGCCCAATCCCCATAACCTTGAAGAAACTTAGAGGATTCTTAGGATTGGCAAGCTACTACTACAAGTTTGTCAAGAATTCTGTCAAATAGCAACACCTCTAATGGCATTGTTAAAGAGGGAAGCATTTTCTTGGACTCAAGAAGCAATCAAAGCCTTTGAAAAAATTGAGGACATGTGTACAATTTATGTCCTGGCCGCATATTGATAAGGTCTTAAAACTATTGGAAGAACGACAACTGTATGCAAAGCCTTCCAACTTTGCCTTTGGGGTTCAAGAAGTGGAGTATTTGGGTCATATTGTATCTCATGAATGTGTCAAAGTGAACCCTAACAAAATTAAAGCTATAATGGAATGGACAATCTCCAGAAACTTGAAGAAACTTAAAGGATTGTTAGGATTGATAAGCTATTACTGCAAGTTTGTCAAGAATTATGGTCAAATAGTAACACCTTTAATGGCATTGTCAAAGAGGGAAGCATTTTCTTCGACTCAAGAAGCAATCAAAGCCTTTGAAAAACTTAAGGAGGATATATGTACAACGTATGTCCTAGCCACATGTTGACAAGGTCTTAAGACTATTGGAAGAGCAACAATTGTATGCAAAGCCTTTCAAGTGTGCATTTGGGGTTTAAGAAGTGGAGTATTTGGGTCAAATGTATCTCATGAATGTGTCAAAGTGAACCCTAACAAAATTAAAGATATAATGGAATTGCCAATCCCCATAACCTTGAAGAAAATTAGAGGATTCTTCAGATTGACAAGCTATTACAGCAAGTTTGTCAAGAAATATGGTCAAATAGCAGCACCTCTAATAGCATTGTTAAAGAGGGAAGCATTTTCTTAGACTCAAAAATCAATCAAAGCCTTTGAAAAACTTGAGGATATATGTACAAATTATGTCCTGGTAGCGTCAAGTCCCACTAGCACAACCGGTTGAGGATGGGCCTCGTTAGCAAGGCGTCCCAGGATCAAACCTCACGGAGGATGTTGCACTCGTGCTAGGGGGAGGAGACATGTTAAAAATCCAATCAGCTTAGGGCTAGTGTGGCCTAGGTCGGGTGCGATCCCTTGGTGATTTTGACGGCTTATATGCCCCTGGGTCGCAGTTTCTCAAGCCATAGGTCAAGCATGGATAAACACAGATCACTTGACAAACAAACAAAAAACTTATGTCCTGGCAGCACCTAAATTCACAAAAACATTTATCGTGGAGTGTGATGCCTTGGGCCATGGCATTAGTGTAGTTTTAATGCAAGAAGGAAGGCCCCTTGCCTTCGAAAACAACCAACTTAAAGGAAATAAAGTATTCAAATCCATTTATGAAAAATAAATCTTGGTCATACTACATGCAATTAATAAATAGGGCCCTTAACGAATACAAAAACACTTCAAAGTTAAAAAAAAAGAGCGTGATAATTAAAAATACTTCTTAAAGCAATAATTATCTTCGAAAGAAAAACAAAAAAGAATTACAAAGATGCTAGGTTATGACATTGAAATTATCTACAAAAAAAGGAAAACATAATATGGTGGTAGATGCACTTTCAAGGAAAGAAGAAGAAAGAGGCTTTACTATGTGATATTTCTATTCTGCAATTTGATTGGGTGGAAGAAACAAGGACAAAATGGAAGCAAGATCAAAAGGTATGCAAGATCATTCTACCACTACAAGAGGACTCAAGTCCATTAGATAAATTTGTGTGGAAATATGATCCATTATGGTATCAAGATCGCCCATTTTGCACGAATTCCCAACTCAAACAAAAGGTCATTTTGGAATTGCACACTTCTCCTAAAGAAGAATATTCAAGGTTCTTGGAAACTTACAACATGATAAAGAAGGGATTTTTTCTGGGAAGATCTTAAAAATGATGTTCAAAAGTTTGGGGTTGAATGTGTGGTCTGCCAACAAAATAAGGGAGAGAAAATCAAGACCTCAAGTCTCCTACAACCATTAGCTATACCAAGTCAACGTTTGGAAGAAGTTTTATTACATGTTTACCCAAATCTAAAGAAAAGAATGTCATCATGGTAGTAGTAGATCAACTAACAAAGTATGCCCATTTTTGCTCTCTTTACATGCAGAATGCCCTCAAACTTCGTTCCCACACTCTCCAGCCTCCTCCTAGGTTGTAAACTTGGATCTTATTCCGCATATTACCTCCCTTGCAGTGCCTCCCATCAACTAGGAGCACTAAGATATAGGCTAAGGATAGAATTGCTTCTAGCTCTAGATCAGTGTAGACCAAAGGGGCCGTTCCCCCTCCCTAGAGATCTCAAAGACGTTGTTGGACTAGATCCCTTACCAATAAGCATATCAGATCACCTAGAGATTAGCAGCAAGTTATAGCGGTTGGGCAGCAACGTAGGAAAGGGTCCAGACCTTCCTCTAGCTCTTTTACATGGTATCATCCTATCTTGATTTTTCTTCATTCAGCCTCCAATGTTGGGAGAGGCAAACCTAGTGGATCATGACCCAATCCCTAGATCCTTTCGCTTTGCACATCTCCCTTCTGTTGCAGTTAGCCACACTTGAATCCAAGGGTTTTCTCATGTTTTCGCATATAGACTTCATGTTTCTATTTTATTTATTGTTCTTTATATAGGAAACTTCTTAGCACTCCTGCTTTGTATTGACATATTGTACTTAGTAGTCCAAATGACCTATTTTTGTGGTCATTTGTTGGACATTAATATAATTATCTTGCCCCTTCCTCATCCTTTTAAAGCAAGTACAGCAGTAGCAGCATTCATAGAAATAGTTCAAAACATACATGGAATCCCAAAGATTATTGTAAGTGACAGAGATCCAATTTTCACTTGAAATTTTTGGACTTAATTGTTTTCTTGTTTGGGTACTAAATTGGCTCACTACTCCTGTTACCATCCTCAATCCAATGGGTAAAATAAGATTGCCAATAAATGTTTAAAAGGATATCTTCGTTGCTTTACATCTGATAAACAAACACGATGGGTCAAGTGATTGCCCTTGGCAAAATGGTGGTACAACAAATCCTTCCATACTTCAACAAAAATGTCTCCATTTATGGTACTTTATGGATATCATCCTCCACCCATCACATCACCCTTGAAAGGGACTGCAAAGGTTCAAGCAATGGAGGACCACATAGGGCTCCAATAAGAAGTTCTCAAACTATTGAAGGACAACTTGTTATAGCATAAAATAGGATGAAATAATAAGCAAATCAGCATTGCAATGAAAGGGAGTTTGAAGTGGAGAATTGAGTATTTTTTAGACAACGACTTTTAAACAAATGTCCCTTAAGCAACAAAAGGACAATAAATTAGCACCTAAATATTATGGCCCCTATAAGGTGTTGGATAGGATTGAAAGTATGGCTTACAAATTGGTGTTTCCTCCATCTTCACGTGTACATCTAGCATTCCCTACTTCTTGCTTAAAGAAGGAAATCAATGACAAAACCCCAGTCCAAACTATCTTTCAAAAATTAATGAAGAACGGAATATCATACTACAACCAAAAACAATCCCTGAAACAAGAACGAAGCAATTGCGAAATTGAACAAATACCAAGTACCTCATCAAATGTAAGAACCTACCAATGGAAGAGGCGACATGAGAAGATGAGTTATTCATGCAGAAACACCTGTAGTTAGTCAAATGTTGAGGACAACACTTGTTTGCAGGGGAGGGGCATGTTAAGCCCTAGACAAAGTCACAAGTTAAGCATAAAACCCTAGATAGTGAGATATATTTCTATTGTTATATTAGTATGGTTGGCTAGGCCCTTTAATTGTAATTGCACCCTTTCTTTCCTCTTTATATAATAAGGAGACCTAGTTTTAGGATCATCTCATCTTGTCTTGGGTATTGATTCATTGTAAAAGGACATTTCCCCCTCGAAGTGGATTGTTATTCATTGACATTTTATAATTTCCAAGGCATTTGCTTCATGACAATCAGCAACCTTATTGCTGGTCTCATAATGTCAATGACATTCATATGTTTAAATAACTCACTCAGTTTCCAAATTCATGAAGTTTGGCTTCGACTCTTGAGGATCCAACTGTCTAGGCACTCCAACCTATTAACACCCATTCATTCTATAAGGATCTCTGAGTTTCCTTCCACTTCTAAATGTAAGTAACTTTGCATTACAATTTTACAACTAACTTTCATTCTTGTCAGTAGGCATTCAGTCTCTACCAGGTTATTATATTCCTGTCCCAGATTCGCAAGATAAATAAAAGACACATTACACTCTGGTTCCTATGAAAGTTTGAAACAGTTATGTATTTCCAACCTCGCTTCAAGTTTAAACGCCTCTCCCGCGGGAGCTGTTGATTGTTGAATGGCTCCAACGCTCGACGTGATGCCAGAGCGGCTGAATTCTCAGCGGAACGCTTCCTCGCTTTTTCGAGCCAGAGGGGCCGGGAGCGACGCTTCAGCGCTCGACGCGTAAAAACGCTGAGCGCTGCGGAATACGCAGTTACCGGAGCTGCCGCCTGACACGCTCCCCTGTGAAAAAACGTTTCCCGCCGCGGAATTTTTTTTGAGAAAAATCGAATTGTTTAAAACGGCGGGGGGGTTTCATTTTGCATTTTATTGTTTGTTGAGTTGAGAGAGAGAGCAATAAGGAGAGCAAGGAGAGCGCAAGGCTGACAGGAGAGCAAGGAGCAAAGCTGACAGGAGAGCAAGGAGCAAGGTTGACAGGAGGATTGCAAGAAAGAGGTAGGCCTTCTAATCCAATTTTGTATTTTCTAGGATGAATTTGTAGATTGTTAAATTGTTTAAAAATGAAAACTTGAATTTTTCTTGAATGTTGCATTTTATTGGATTTAAAACTTTAAAAATGAATTGTTTTTTTTTCTATGTTGCATTTCCTATTCCCATTTGGCATTTTTCCATTTGTTTTGCAGGCTAGATTCTAGAAACTTGAAACTTGTTTCCATCATGGCTATATGGCTAGGAATTTTCCTCATGTTGGTTCCTTTCTTTGTGATAATGGTGTTGGAGAGTGCTAGAAGAAAGAGGCAAATCAGAGAAGAGGAGGATGAAGAGGAGGGTTATGGTGGATCTAAAGAAAATCCTGAAGAGGAGGAGGATTATGTTGAGGAGGAAGTGGGGAGTGGAGAACCTGAGAACATAGATTCCCCAACTAAACAAGACCAAACTCCTTTGTGGAAATATGTTCAGAAAATGGAAGGAGGGAAAGGTGGTGGAACCAATAAATTTATTTGCCCCCATTGCAATAAACAATACCATGGTTCATACACCCGTCTGAGAAGGCACCTTTGTGGGATAATGCCAGGAGATGGAACTAAAAATCTTGGAATCAAAGTTTGTACTTATGTGCCAGCACCACAGAGAGAGATATCTAGGAAGGAAGAGGGGGTTGCCCTACAGAGATCATTTAAAAGATCTAGGGGTTTCGTTGATTCAGGCCCAACACATCATGGACAAACAAGTTCAACTTCCACCCATGCCAGTGGTTTTGGAGGCAGTGGCATTGGATTAAGGCATAGAACCATATCCGATTTCCTAGACGAAGGGTGTAGGAATGATGTGGATTCAAAAGTTTACCGGTTTCTATATGCATGTGGGGTGCCATTCAATGTTCTTCGCTCACCTTATTGGCATGAAATGGTTTCTGCCATTAATGATGCCTCCAAAGGATACAAAAGCCCTGGGTATGACAAGGCCAGAACCGTGGGTCTTGATCATGAAAAAGCTAAAATAAACAATTCTTTGGCTAGAATGACAAGTTCGTGGAATGAGCATGGGTTGTCCATTGTCTCTGATGGATGGACCAATGTAAAAGGAAAACTATTGATAAGTGTTTTGGCTGTGTCAGTTAGTGGTGCAATCTTCCTGGCAGCATATGATTATTCAGACAAATTCAAAACCGGCATTAACATTGCAGAACCATTACTTGATATAATTGAAAAGACTGGGCCATACAATGTCATACAGGTCATCATTGATAATGCTGCTAACTGTAAGGCATCAGGAGCAATTATTGAGGATAAATACCCCAACATTTTTTGGTCTGGGTGTTTGGTTCACATAATGAACCTTTTGATGCATGATATCATCAAAAACAAACAACCTCAATTCAAATGGCTTGGTGATTTGTACAAGAGAGGTAAAAAAATGATAAAATTTATTACAAATCATAGCAATACCCATGGGCTTTTTCGTACTCACTCCAAATTGGAGTTGTTGAAAATAGCAAAAACTAGATTTGCTAGCTATTACCTCACCTTCAGGCGCCTTTTGAAGGTAAGAGAGTCATTGGCCGCAATGGTATCAAGCCCACACTGGCAGCTATTAAAGGACAGGGCAAAAACAATAGTTGACAGGCAAGGTTTCGAACATGTGGAGGAGACCGCCCTTGACCATTTGTTTTGGGCACGTATGAGGGAAATTGTGAGTTTTACCAAGCCCATTTATAACATGATTCGCTTTGCAGATACTGATAAACCAGTGATTGGAGAGGTTTATGAGCAGATGGATAGTATGTTGGGGCAAATAAAAGATATTGTTAAGGATAATGATCCCAACTTGTATGCTATGATTCATGACTGTGTGTGTGCACGGTGGAATAAACTCAATGTTCCACTACATGCTTTGGCATATATCCTTACGCCAAAATATTACTCTCCATCTTGGTTGGACCAACCTTGTAAATTTTTGTAGATGTTCTATGCTTGAAGCAATTTTACTTTTATAACAGCAATCACATAAATAGTTAAGTAAAATGCCAATAGAACATACCAGTGGATCCATAGAAGACAAACCAGAAACATGAGAATGTGTTGGTGCGCTACGGCGATCAGCAGGATGCTTCAACCAGCAAAGTCTCCTTAATCAGCCAACCCAGAATGTGTCACAACAATCCTCAAATCAGTCACCCAGTCAACTCAAGTCAACTCCAGAAAAGTCAACGCAGTATGAAGAATATCAAAGTCAACGTTACTCCAACTTCACAACCTTTGACTCCTAGTTTTAAAGCAATGTGTACGACCTCCCAAAATCGAAGTCCCCAATAAATTTCAGCCTCTTTGGACCATGCATTGACCAAAGTCAACGCTGGTCAAACCTTCGTGGAAACCCTAGCTGCAGCAATTTCGTCCTTCTTCTTGGCTGTAGTAACTCATCCTTCTTCTCACGTGTGAGCTGAAATCGTCCTCCAAGGAGCTCGTACTAAATCAGAGAAGAGAAAAAGACGTGTGTTGAGTGAGTGTGAAATGCTCTCCAACATTGACTGTATTTATATCCATCATTGAGGTGTGTGACACATCTGTTGGGGTGTAAAACCTTAAGGCCAACCTGCACATATAATTTATTATAAATAATAAATTCAAAATAAATGTTCTGCTCATCGGATCAAGATGATCTTTAGATCAATCACCTCTCTGAAGGAGGAATTCAATAAAAATATTGGCATCTTCATCTGAGCATCACAACATGGAGTTTGGACCTAGTTGTCCAAAATTAACACTCCCTCTCAACTAGGGAGAACTCCATCCACCTGTGCAATCCAAACATCGTGCGTCATCCCGCTGTAACTTGCTTTGTTGGCTTCTTTATTTCAGAACAGAAGTGGGTCAGTCACAAAGACATCATTCTCGATTGACAGATTCAGCCCAAAGGTCCGAAACCTCTATTGGACTCACAAAGAGTCTCATACCAACCCGAAGTTGGTTTACCTGACCTGAAGTCAGTTGGAGGTCCGAAACCTCACTATACTTGATCCCAGATCAAGTGGTTGGACACAAGTGGTTGGACCGGTGCCATCCTAGACATAGATAGAGAGTACGGCAATCTCTGATGCGTCCATCAGTCTTTGCTACTGGTCTCTAGCTTTTCCCATCTCATTGGCCAAATGAGAGGTACTTCCCATGAGCCCCGAACTCAATGGGTAGGATGCATACGGGGCACAGATAATGAGAGGTGAACCAACTCAACAATCACAACGGTGGGGTCCAAGCACACCAACAAGGTTTGGCAAGCCTAGCCTTGTGGTTGCTCATAGCTCCGAGAAGCTGTCCCCAAAGCCCCCCAGAGCTCCCAGAGCTCATCGTCCAACGGGACCCACATCATAGGGTCGTTCCACGATACCAAGATTCTCACGGAAGGTTAGGAACTTGACCTTCCCCAGGGGCTTAGTGAGAATATCCGCGACCTGCTCATCAGTTCCTATATGATCGAGCCTTACGATGCCTCGCTGTACCATATCCCGGATAAAGTGGTACCTGATATCAATATGCTTGGATCGGTCGTGGAACACAGGATTCTCAGTCATACGAATCCCACTCTGATTATCACAGAGTATCACAGTGGTATCTAGCACATGTCCAAACAGCTCACTAAAGAGCTTTCGCAACCAAATTGCTTCACAACAGGCCATACTAGCAGCAATGTATTCGGCCTCCGCGGTGCTCAAAGCCACCGACTTCTGCTTCCTGCTCATCCATGAGATCGAAGCAGAACCAAGATTGAAGCAGCATCCCGATGTGCTCTTACGATCCATCACACTGCCAGCCCAATCGGCATCAGTATATCCAAGGAGTGTCACGCCCCCGGCAGTGTATCTCAGCCCATGGTTTATTGTGCCCCGAAGGTATCTCAAAAGATTCCTGGCACCAACCTAGTGAAAGTGATGAGGCTCAACCATCTGTTGACTCAAAGTGTTCACTGCAAAACATATATCTGGACGGGTGTTCACTAAGAACATCAAAGCTCCTACGAGTTGATGATACTCAGTAGGATTGGCCAATACGGGCCCAACAGCGCTGCCACTCAACTTCTTGAAATTGAGTTCCATTGGTGTTGTCACAGACTTGCAATCCACCATACCAAATCTTTCCAGAAGTTTCACAATATATTTTCCTTGAGAAAGGAAAATCTCTCCAGGTCTCTGCTAGACCTCCAGGCCTAGGAAGTAGTGCATCAGTCCTAGGTCCTTCATCTCGAACTCAGCAGCGAGCTCCCTCTTGCATTGATGAATGAGAGGGTTAGCGCCTGTCAGGAAGAGGTCGTCCACATATAGCACCAGAATGAGAGGCTTCCCCTGTACAACCTTGAAGTAGAGGTTCGGATCAGCATTACTTCGAGTGAAGCCCAGCTTCATCAAGTAGCTATCCATCCTCTCGTACCAAGCTCTAGGTGCTTGCTTCAACCCATAGAGGGCTTTCTTCAACCTGCAGACATGAGTGTCTCGATCCTGAACTTCAAATCCTAGAGGTTGTTCTACATACACCTCTTCTTTTATTGTACCATGCAGAAAGGCGGTCTTGACATCCATCCGATGAAGACTCCAACCTTGCGTAGCAGCAAGGGCTATGATTGATCGAATGGTGGTATATTGTGCCACAGGTGCAAATATGTCATCATAATCTACTCCTTCCTTTTGAGAGAAGCCACGGGCAACAAATCTTGCCTTGAACTTTTCAGCACTTCCATCAGAACCATGCTTGATCTTGTAGAGCCATTTCGCTGTGACAACTGATTTGTCCTTCTGTCTTGGAACCACATCCCAGACATCATTCTTCATTATGGACTCATATTCTTCGTGCATAGCATCCTTCCAGACTTGATGCTTTATGGCTTCCTCAAAAGATCCAGGTTCAGATTGTACAATGGTACTCATGGCAGCCAGATACCCTTGGTATCTACACGGCTTCTTGCTTTCTCGGAATGTCCCCCTTGGGGCAGCATGTCCCTCAGCATCTTCGAGGGTGTCCCTGAGCCATGATGGTCTCTTTCCCAGTGAAGGAGATGGATCAATAGGGTCCATTGGTCCTTCAATATCAGGCATTGTCTCATCCCGTGGTTCTTCTTGATTTCCAGGCCTTTCTTCATGATTTTCTTCAGATATTGGAAGATCTACTACTTTCTTCAGGGAAGCATCTTCGTCAAAAGTGACATCATGGCATATCTCTACTTCCCTTTGACCAGGTACATAGACTCTATAGGCCTTAGAAGTTTGGTTGTAGCCCACAAACATTCTTTTCTTCCCAGAAGCATCCGGAATTACTCTCTTTTCTTTTGGCACATGAAATAAACAGACATCCAAAAACTCTAAAATGTGAGACTAATTCTTACTGATGAAACCTCTACGGGAGTTTTGGGAGTCCAGTGGCTAATGAGGGCACTCTGCTTTGAATGACATGCAGTATTCAAGGCTTTCCTCCTTACGTAAACTCTTTGAAAACCTTGGCCGACATAGCATGGCACGGGCAGCTTCTACAATAGTCCTGTTCTTTCGTTTAGCAACACCATTCTGCTCAAGAGTATAAGCAGTAGTAGTCTCCCTCTTAATGCCAGCTTCTCTGCAAAAGTCCTTGAACTCATTTGACTCATATTCAATGCCATTGTCGGTCCTCAAAATCTTGATCTTCTTCCCTGTCATATTTTCCACCAAGGCTTTGAAGGTACGGAACCACATGAAAGCCTCATCCTTCTTTTTCAAGAAGTATATCCAGGTTTTGCGGGAGAATTCATCAGTGAATGTCATATAGTAAGAACATCCTCCCAGGGATGTCACGGGTAGCATACCAGATAGATCAAAATGGACCAGTTGCAAAATATCAGATGTCTTTGTGACACTTGAGGGGAAAGGTCCCCTTGTATGCTTTCCTTCGGCACAACCCTTACATACACCTTCATGATTATTTCCAAAGTCGGGCATCCCTGTCACCACCTTCCTTGCTTCGGGAAGGGCCTCGTAATGAAGGTGTCCAAACCTTCGATGCCATAGTTCAGTTTGTCGCATAGTATCACATGTCATAGCTCCTAGTGGACTTCCTTCAACCTGGTAGAGTGTTCCAACTCTAAAACCAATTACGATAGCTTCCTTGAGGTTCTTCTTCCACATGCGCACCTTTCCATCAATGAATGCCACATTGAAGCCTTTGTCTTCAATCGCTGATATAGACACAAGGTTCTTCTTCAATTTTGGTACATAGAGTACATCCTGCAAATGTAGGACTTGTCCTTGAGACAAGTGGAGGGTCACAGTCCCTGTCCCTTTCACGGGATATGTGGCATTTTCTCCAAGGATAATTTCCAGATTAGTTTCCTTCTCAACCATGTCAAAGAGTGCTTCCTTGAACCCAATGATGTGTCTTGAGGCACCACTATCTATCAGCCAGACATCCATAGTGTCGGGCGGGGATGCAGCAGAGAGGGCAGATACAAGAATGTATTCATTTCTTTTATCAACAACATTTGACTCCTCATACCTGGAGTTTCTAGACCTTTGAAAGGTTGATTGTTTCCGCCAGAGGGAGCCTTCCTCTTTCCTTTGGACCTGTCGTTTCTTTGATTTCCATTCCTCCGGTTGTTGTTGTTGTCATCACTATCAGGAGAATCCTTCTTGAAGGGACATTCTCTAGCATAGTGACCAGGCCTATGACAAGTGAAACACTTGCCCTTCTTTCCTTGGGCCCTTGTTCTTCCTTTGTTCTTAGAGCCACCAGAGTTGTTCTTTCTAGAATGAGAAGCATAGGCAGCATTTCTGTCATTTTCATATTCCTTCATTCTTGTCTCTTCTTACATGCATCTGGACAGTAGCTCGTCAAAGTTAGGAATTGTACTATTATTGAGAATGGTAGTGTTGAATACTTGCCATTCATATGGGAGTCCTCCAAGTGCGGTGAGTACCATCTCACGATCGGCTATTGTCTCCCCAATAGCTAGCAGATTGTTCCTAATCTCGGTCAATTTCAGAAAGTATGTTTGGACAGACTCATCCCTACCTTTCTTTAGATTCTTCAATTGATTCTTGAAGAATAGCACTTGGTTCACATTGTTAACTTTGAACATTAGGATCAATTTATCATACATCTCTTTGGATGTGCCCAACTCAGAGATGTAGGCTACCAGACTTTTATGAATGGATTCTCTGATCATCAGCTTTGCTTTGATCTCTCCCTTCTTATACTTGGCTTTGGCAACAGCAGAAGCAGTGTATGGAGGTTCTTGTATCTTACCCAGTACATGGTCCATGAGATCATGGTCTTCCAATTTGAGATCTAATATCATCTTCCAAGCATGGAAGTCATCCCTTCCAGTCAGCTTGTCATTCTCCTTGAATTCATAACTTGTGGAACCCATTTTCTTAGATGGTGATTGCTAAAGTTAGGGCTTGTCTTCACCTCAGCTCCGCTATCATGTAAATTTTTGTAGATGTTCTATGCTTGAAGCAATTTTACTTTTATAACAGCAATCACATAAATAGTTAAGTAAAATGCCGATAGAACATACCAGTGGATCTATAGAAGACAAACCAGAAACATGAGAATGTGTTGGTGCGCTACGGCGATCAGCAGGATGCTTCAACCAGCAAAGTCTCCTTGATTAGCCAACCCAGAATGTGTCACAACAATCCTCAAATCAGTCACCCAGTCAACTCAAGTCAACTCCAGAAAAGTCAACGTTGTCCAGAAAAGTCAACGCAGCGCAGCAACATCAAAGTCAACGCAGCTCCAACTTCGGTCAACCTTTTGACCTCGATTCTTGTGCCAATGTGTACGGCCTCCCAAAATCGAAGTCTCCAATAAATTTCAGCCTCTTTGGACCATGCATTGACCAAAGTCAACGCTGGTCAAACCTTCGTGGAAACCCTAGCTGCAGCAATTTCGTCCTTCTTCTTGGCTGTAGTAACTCGTCCTTCTTCTCACGTGTGAGCTGAAATCGTCCTCCAAGGAGCTCGTACTAAATCAGAGAAGAGAAAAAGATGTGTGTTGAGTGACTGTGAAATGCTCTCCAACATTGACTGTATTTATATCCATCATTGAGGTGTGTGACACATCTGTTGGGGTGTAAAACCTTAAGGCCAACCTGCACATATAATTTATTATAAATAATAAATTCAAAATAAATGTTCTGCTCATCAGATTAAGATAAATTTTATATGGATTCATACTCCTCTCCGAAAGAGAATCCAACAAAATACTTCGTATCTTCATCCTACATCACAATACGGGAGTTTGGACTCAGTTGTCCAATTTTAACAAACTCCGTCCGCGGAGGTGGGGTTAGGTGAAACCTCACACAGATTCATGAGTACAAGAAGGGAAGCATTATATGCATTGGACAAATTGAAAATTCTCTTCAGACAGTGAAGATTGTGTTAGATTTGCTGAATTAGGTAAATACTAACATAATTAACTTTGGTTATTCTTTCCAAGTAATGGAAGATGTGATGTATTTGATGCTCTCACATGGTGGAAGCATATATGCATGATTTTTGCGAAAGTTGGCTAAAAAAGTTCTCTCACAAGTTGTGATACTTTTTCCGCAGAGAGGTGCTGGAGCACCTACAGCTTTATACACAATGTCAGAAGAAACAGGCTGAATGAAAACCGAGCCGAAAGCTTGGTTTATGTCCATTATAACTTGAGGTTGTTGAGCCATTACTGTGATCGGGCAAATGAGGATCAATCATACAGAGTCTGGGACAACAACCCAGAGGATGATAATTTGGAGGACGGCACGTTACATCCGGAAGAATTGGAAGCAAAACTTTATAGGGATGATGATGAAGCATCAGCAGCACCGCCACACACAGGGCCAGTCCCACCATCTACTGGTAGCAGTGCGGGTGCCAGTGCCAGTGCCACTCCTCGATATCACACTGTTGTTCCTTTGCAGATCCAGCCTCCACCTTCTAGTCGTGGTCGTGGTACTCTTGAGAGTACTAGAAGACCAACATTTCCTCGTGGCTCACAAAAATTAGACATTTCTCGTGGGAATGGCAAGGGGCCAGCCAGATAAAATATATTTGTTGTTTACTATTTTCTATTTGTTGTTGACAGTTGAACAGTTGAAACTTGACTCTTTCTGATTTCATATATTTAATGACAATTTAAGTTTGAAGTTTGAATTTGAAAGGTGAAACTTTGAAGTTGGCGTTTATAAGTTCACTGTTTACAAGTCATTATGAATTATGAATATGATGCTTCATGAAAGTTATATGGTGATCAATGAATCAATGATGATAAATGTTATATAATATCAATGATGATAAATGTTATATATTGAATTTTGAAATCAATGAATCACTGATGATAAATGTTATATATCAATGATGATAAATGTATATTGAATTTTGAAATCAATGAATCAATGATGATAAATGTTAGATATTGAAATTTGAAATCAATGATGATAAATGTTATATATCAAATTATCAATGATGATAAATGTTATATATTGAATTTTGAAAGCTTGAAACCTTCAGATTGATGATTTGCAAGACTCAAGAGTCAATATGTTGTATGCTTCCAACTCGTGGGCGTGGTTGATAAAGATTATAACTTCTAGATGATTGATGTTATATGATTCAATCTATGTTTTTATGTTTTTTATGTCTAATTCATCATTCTACATGTTTTTGTTGACATATATGCATCAAAATATAAAAAATATTAAAAATATTAAAAAATGTATATATATATATATATATAAAAACGCTCCCGACCCGGAAAATTTTAAAAATGGCGCTCCGCGCTTTACTCCCGCTCCCGCTCCCACTTCCAAGTAACCTTGGTTTGAAACCCTCCGCACACTGCCCCCCAGATTGTTTTCAAAGGTCCAACAAAAGCTTAGGTTTCAATGTTCATATCCCTCTCCCTTGGGCGCTTCCTATCACTGACATATTTTCTGACTCAAATCCTTGTCTTACCCATAGTGGCAACCTTTCTAGCAGGTCACTACCATGGCATGAAATCAAATAAAATTATTTTAACCTGTTTTTCAGACAAATTGGTATTCAGATATATAAGAATTAGTTTACACAAAAGTATTCAGTGCACTAAAAATTTTCTTGTGAGGACTAAATCTCTTCAATGTCCCAGTTTTCCAAGTGGATATATATCAGAACAATATCTGAACAGCAAGACATTCTCCTAATGGCCACTAGAACTGGCAGATTGATTAAGTTAGCAATGACTCTGTAAATGTGTTGCTTGCCACACTGTGAACTCTTAAGGTAAAGTTAAAAGAAGTTTGAAGGCTTCTTTCCCACTGCTTAATATCATCAGACAACTGCAACCATAAGTGGAAATTTAGGTGCAGAACTGGGCTTAAAGTAGGTGTTATCTAGTTTTAGTATGGAAAAATGAAATTTAATTTAGTCAACGTTCAAACTTATCAGAATTTCAATTTCTTAAAACAGCAACATGAAACCAGGAAGTTATGGATGGGATGACTATTTATTTTACCCTGATGAAGGTACAAGTGCGAGATGGCCTTACGTTGAATTGAGTTTTGTCCAATTGTGAGATAGTTTACAAACTACTTTCGTCAAATTCCTGGAATTTAATTTAACTAATGGGCATATTGATGCTAGTTGTTTTCTTAATCATTCCTGTAGGCTTTACAGAGAACCTTCGACATCTTTTCAAGGGCTATCATGAAGCATAGTGGACTTCAGACCTGCACCATTCAAAGGCTTCTCGAGGACGATGTGACTCACCTCTCCCATCTTCTGGATCTGCATGTGACTCTCGGATGGTGCCTGCACCAGCGGTGACATTTTGGTTACAAGAATTTAGACTGAATGCATGGAAACATGTCACAGAGGCGCAGATCACCCGTAGGCTCTGGGGTTTGGTGTCAGATCTTCACAGTCGTAAGATTTGTTTGCTGTGGTTGGTGTTATTTGGAAACAGTTTACCTGTTTCGTTATGCCTCCTAAAACGCTGCTTCAATCTGCTATTTTGTAACCCCTTTTATTATGATGACTAAATTTTATTTTCACGGGAATTTTATGTCGACAATAAAAACCTAATTTAAGTTATCAGGGAAAATCAACCAGTTTAAGACAGCCCTAGAGCTTATATTTCTTATTTCCATCACATTTCTGTGTTCAGATCGAGGGGTCAAAGTTTTTATTCTTTTATTTTTACAAGCTGCTTCATAAGTACTGTGGTGAGCGTCCCCTTCCCCATTCCGGGAGGAGTATTATAATAGAATGTAACCAAGAATCCCTTGGGCTGAGATGCGGTCGGAGAACGTATCCCTGGGGGATTTGAACCTTGGTATGGGTACGAAACACCTCGGCTTTACTATCGAAGGGAACCAAACTTTCCAGAATCCTCCTTAAAAGTTTTTCCTAAATGCATGAGAGGGCAACTTCGTTGGTATTCGATCATTGGTGATATTGGCCTCCGAAAATGAATTCTGAGTTCTGTTACACGATTTTTCAGCTCTGCTTCATTTATCCCATCACGTCATAACAGGAATAAATGGAATTGAGACATGGTTTTCATAAATCCTGATGTTTCGGCTTGTGGGCATTGTTGCAAATCATTGCAACAGATCTTGGTTTCAATTCTCATTACGCCTTTTTCACAGTGATCGTCTCATCGAAGAATGATTTATCCCGCCTGGTTATGTTAAACTAAATCGTCTAATACAACAAGAACCCAATTGTTATGTGAAACAATTAAACCGAAAATACAGAGGATTGGGAAGCAGAACATACACTTGGGTTTCCGGGATGCTGTTTTGGGTGCAGCCGCAGCAGCAATAGAAGTGCTGGGGCCGCTACCGTCCATCGAAACAACAGCGATAATTTGTAAGAAGAACCAGACCCGAAATTTTCAGTCTTTTCATGGAGCACAGAAAATGCATGTAAGCGACGAGTCAAGGGGATGACCTGTGAACGCTATTTATGTTAAAGCTCACTTACGTACCTTCATAACGCTTTCGTTGTTATTGGGAATAAAAGATAATTCATGGGGACAATCTCCCTGGTCATTGGACGACCGTCTTGGTATGAAGCAACTGCTTCTGCGGATCTTCCAAGCATGTGAACAAGGTGTCACTGGCAACCAAAAATTTCACAATATTCTATTATTTCCGCTTCTTTTCAAACAAAACAATATATGGATTTGAAAGAGTAAGAATAATTCACAGTTAGTATTTTGCTTCAGAGCAAGGTAAAGCCTGGATTCCTACCCTTAAGTTTGATTCGAGCTGGGGCTGTAGTTATCTGTCGCTATTTCCACTTGGCATTTCTCTTGGAGTGGTTAAGGTATCGATTTTATTTTTTCAAAGTTGGTTCGATCGTTGAGTGAGAAATTGGTGGGAGTTTATTTTAATCAGCATAATCACATTAACTAATGAATATGTTAATATATATTAATACGAATTATTTTTCTTAATTTAAAATTAATGTTTTTAATTTATAGGATATCATTTGTATTAGGTAAATTATTTAAAATATATTTATAAATTTAAAAAGTAAAGTAGTTAATATATAAAATTATAGTTTTTTTTAAGGTAAAGAAGAGATAAAAATAAGAATGTGAAAGTTTGGATTAAAAGAAAAATTAATCTTTTAATTTTCAATGGAAGGGTTTTTATGGGCATAATTAACTTAAATTTTTTATTCATAATATTTTTTAAGGAATTATATTTTATAATTAATTATTAGTTCAGGTTAAGTGGTCTAAAGCCAAAAGTGAAGTTCTTTGATAGTTTAGGTGGTTTGGAGCCTTGGGGGAGGCCACATTGGTGACTGTTTACCATCCATGAAATGTGGAGAATACTTAGAAGTTTATCAAATTGGTGTATGAGACCCCCTTGTTTGTGGGACAAGAGAGGTGACCCACCATCAAATTGGTGTATGAGACCCCCTTGTTTGTGGGAGAAGAGAGGTGACCCACCTCCAAATTGGTGTATGAGACCCCGTAGTTTGTGGGAGAAGAGAGGTGACCCACCTCCAAATTGGTGTATGAGACCCCCTAGTTTGTGAGACAAGAGAGGTGACCCACCTCCGCACAATGATTTGACTGCCAAGTCTACGAAGGCATACATACTCTACCCCCTCTGGTTTTGAACCTGTGACCTCTCAGGAGGAAACACGAGCTCTTAACCATTAGGCCCACTTAATTTGTAATGTGTCAACTCAGTCGAGAATAATAACTAATAACAATGACTTTTACTATTAATTTAACAACTAAACTATAATAGATTTTTCTATCATTTAAAATTATTTTTATTTAGATAAAAATATTCTTATTGGAGTAATTAACATAAATGTTTAATTTATAAAAAAAATTACGAAATTATGTTTTATTATTATTATTATTATTATTATTATTATTATATATCAACATTAAGAAGTATTTGACACATGAGTGAAATCACGTCACTTTACTAATTACAATTCATGGCAATTTTTTTAAAGCACCTCGTGTAGTCTATAGAAATTATATGCACTGAGCATGCATATGTCCTTGATTCACCTGATCTCACACTATTTAACTTTATGCAAAATACTGAATCAATTCCACTTGTTAATCTTTTGCGGAAAAATTAATTGCACACACATGCGAAGCATAAAAAATAATCAATCGCACATAACATAGTTTTTAACCAGGAAAGCCTGAAGCTGAAAACCCCAGCTATATATTATGTATCATGGAATCATATGACAATCCTCATACAAATCTTATCAAGCTCTCAGTATAGTACAATCGTCATACACTAATCAGGACCAATCTTGCAAATCCATGCATCGATCTTTGCCTCCTGCTAGCCTCCCTCCACTGCGCAATCGCTACTGAAGAATAGCTCTGAATGAATTCGAATTACTCTTGCCTTGACTGCGCAATCCTCATTGGCAACTCCAATGTGTGTGTGATGCAATCAATGCATCACTATAGTCACAACAAATAGTCCATCTTGCCCTTTCACCTATCTCTCCACTGGGTCTCCACTGGAACTGTCATGCACTGTAGTTAACTGTTGTATTGTTTAGTTGATTAATGAGTTATTATATGTGAATTAATTAACTAATTAATTCACCCCACTCTCACTAGTGTATCATTTAGTTAGACTCGATACAACTAGATCAATTAAGTCTACTAAGTCTAACCTAGTTAAACTAAATAACTCCATAACTACTTCTTCCAATCTGCCTAAATTTCACTTGAGTTCTAAATCGAGTCCTCCATGCATTAGCTCAAGAACTCGGAATTATGTAATCTCTCACCATTGATGTGCCACAATTTACAGAACGAACATAAGCACCAAAATAGATAAATTATGTTTATGTCCCATTATTATTAAGAGCTAATAATAATTGACATGCATCTATTTTTAGATCAACGATCTATAAATAGACTTCGCCCAATATTCTAAAAACCGAATTTCATCTATTTTTCCAACTTGACCAACCATCCACAAATAGCATCCTGCAACTTGTGAAATATGATCATCATGTCTAAAAATAAACTTGTGCCAAAAATAGCCTGTGGGCCCACTTAGTGAAGGCAACTTCTTTCCACTAAGCTCATCATCTTGTTGCATTCTCAACACTCTCTCTCAACAAGATATGGATTATCCTTCACCCAGATCCTGCCTCTATGGTATTCGAATTTGCTCCTAGTGAGCGCCTTCGTCAGAATATCTACATCCTGATATTCCATAGGGATGTACTGAAGCAACATGATATTCCGCTACACACAATCTCTGATATTATGATACCAGATATCAATATGTTTATATCTATCATGGAACACCAGATTAATTCAAAGTTTAATGCAACTATGATTATCACAATGTATCACTGTAGGATCTAAATGTGAACCGAATAAACCAACCAAGATCTTCCTCATCCAGATAGCTTCACATGCAGCTTGACTTGCTGCCATGTATTATGCTTCACAACTGAATCGAGTGCCACGGATCTTTGTTTCTACTCGTATCAAGCATAAGAAATCACGATATCCAATATTGGAAAATCCTCTCGATAAGTCATCTCATAATGCCAACTGCATCTAGTTTACAAACAACTTCACCATCCGCTCATACTATATAAACCATCATCGAGCAAGCCTTATATTCAGATACATGCCTTCCAGAAAAGCTTGGTAGGCTTAACCATCGATGTGAAAGCTGGTTCACTGCATAGCATATGTCCAGTCTTGTATTAACTAAATACATGAGTGAAACCACCAACTGTCGATAAACAATGGCATCCACTACCTCTATCGATGTAGCATCCGCTTTCCTCCAATTTCCTGGAAGAGAAGTGTCGATAGGCTTGCAGCCTTGCATGTGAAACTTCTCCAATATCTCCCAGGCATACTTGCCTTGAGACACAAATAGTTCACCTTCCCACTACCATATTTCCAATCCAAGGAAATAATGAAGGAGGCCCAAATCCTTCATCTCAAACTCCTTTGCAAGATCTTCCTTGAATGAATGTATCAACTGCTCATCACCTGTTAGTATTAAATCATCAACATAAAGTACAATGATTAAAAGCTTACCCTCCACCGCAATCTGGTACAGGTTTGCATCTGCCTCACTCTTAGGGAAGCCAAGTCCAGTGAAATAGTTGTCGATCCGAGTGTACCAAGCACGGGGTGCTTGTTTCAGCCCATACAGCGCTCTTTTGAGCCTGCACACATGCGACTCACTACTGAAGATCTCAAATCCTTCAGGCTGCTCAATGTACACCTCTTCCTCAATGATCCCATTAAGGAACGTTGTCTTCACATCCATTTGATGACTGTGCCAACCCATCTGCGCTGAGAGAGCAAGGATGGTCCGTATGGAAGAATACTGTGCAACAAGTGCAAAGGTTTCTTCATAGTCAATCCTCTCAATCTATGAGAAGCCCTGGGCAACAAATCTTGCCTTATACTTCTCGACACTCCCATCAGCAGCTTGCTTTACCTTCTAGATCCATCTTGATCCTACAACTGATTTTCCCACCAGCCTTGGAACAATCTTCCAAGCACTGTTTCTAACAATGGAGTCATACTCCTCCACCATGGCATCTACCCATGTGGGTTCCTGCACTGCTTCTTCAAAATAAGATGGCTCTGTCATGACACACTTGCTCATAAGAGCCATGTATCCAGTAAATCAGTCACGTGTTTGTCTCTGTCTGCGCTGTGATGTAGGGACTCCTACATTTTGTGCCGCATCAAGCTTCTATGGTACGCTTTCTGCCTTGTCTGATGTTTGGTTCTGCATGAGTGGACTCCTCCATTCCATGAATCTCCTCCTGTGGCTAATCCACATCTAGAGGCTCATCTTTGGGAACAATAAGTTCCTCCTCCGCATGCAAGTGTATCTCCCTCTCAAGCGACAACTTCATGGCTTTCACCTCATTGAATTTTATATCCCGTCGCACAAGAGTCATCCGACTGTCTAGCAAATACACACGATAATTATGGGGTGCTTCTGTGCACCCCACAAATATCCCAACTTCTACAGTCGGCTCCAGCTTCTTCCTGGCGTCCTTTTTCACATGAATGTAAACAGGTGAGCCAAAAATCTTTAAACGAGAAATATCAGGCTTCTTACCAGTGAAAGCTTCTTCAGGTGTACTCATGCCAAGTGCTCTATGAGGACAATGGT
Organism: Pinus albicaulis; assembly: GCA_034641835.2. Lineage (NCBI taxonomy): Eukaryota > Viridiplantae > Streptophyta > Pinopsida > Pinales > Pinaceae > Pinus > Pinus albicaulis. The sequence goes on along the minus strand of CM076583.1, from coordinate 775,749,258 downwards.
TTTGCACATAAACCACAGTGTTGCATGCTTCCGCCCACAAGTGCATTGGTAGGCCCTAGTCATGCAGGATCGCTTGTGCAGCACCCACGATCATTCTGTTCTTCCTCTTCGCGACCCCATTCTGTTGTGGGTTATGAGGCGCTATGAGTTCTCTTCGAATTCCTTCTTTGCTACAGAAGTCTTTGAATTCGCCCGAGATGTATTCACCACCATTATCGCTCCGTAGAGCTTTCACTTTCTTCCCCGACTCCTTCTCCACCAATGCCTTGAACTCACAGAACTTTGAGAACATTTCACTCTTCTTCTGCATGAAGAAGATCCAGCATCTACGAGAATAGTCATCAAAAAATATAACATAATACCTGTGTTTTTCTATTGAAGCAACCGAGAAAGGTCCACACACATCTGTGTGAATTCTCTCCAGGATCACCGAAGCACGGTTCTCCTTCTCATGAAATGTGGTCTTACCCATAGTACATCCCTTGTATTGATCTGACTGTGCAAGAGTACCCTTGGGAAGTCCAGTAGAAATTTTCTGCAAAATCTTCAAAGCGCCATGGTGAAGATGGCCCAATCTCCTGTGCCATAATTCGCCCTCATCCCGACTCACCACTTCTTCTGCTTTTCCACTACTGGCACAGAGCACCATCTGATACCTCTCTAGCTTTGTAGATTTTGTAGAGACTCTTAATTAGAACTCTATCTTCTCGGTTTGACCTATTGTCCATGTCAAAGGAAGGCTTTTCCCTCACTGAAAACAACATCATAACCCCTGTCTTCCAGCATTGTGACTGAGACCAAGTTCTTCTTCAGACCTGGAACATGCATGACATTCTTCAACAAGAACGGATTACCGGACTCCCTCTCAAAGGTAATGGTCCCAATGTCAGTCGCACTGTATCGACCATCGTCGCCCATCTCTATATGCATCTGGAGGTCCTTCTCCTCCAAGTCACTAAACAACTCTTTGTCTCCCGTCATATGGAAAGACGCACCACTATCAAGATACCACACCGATCCCATATAGCTTGAAACCAAGCAAGCGATCAAGGAGAAATCAAGTTCAAATTGCGAGGCTAAGGCCTCTCGAGCCGCAGATCCAGCAACCTTCTTGTTCTTCTTCTTTTGTGGACAGTTAGTGGCGAAATGTCCATGTTCGTGACAGTGAAAACACTTCACTTTGGACAAATCATGCTTCTTGCCTTTAGCATCAGATTTTGAAGGATGTTTCTTCCCCTTCCCTTTCCATGATTTGGTAGCCAAAGCGCAATTCTCTTCATCTTCATTCTTCGATGAAGATCCATCCCTGGTACCCCGCCTTATCTCCTCCTACACAAGATCCGACAAAAGTCGCTCCCATCCCGGAAGTTTCTCCCATCCATTGACAGAGTCTTCGTAGCTATGCCAACTCTTCGGAAGCCCAACGAGAGCCAAGTTCACCAAGTCTTCTTCATCAACAGTAACCCCCACACTTCCGAGTTCATCCTTGCAGTGGACAAACTTCGTGAGGTATTTTGGAATACTATCGCCCTTCTCCATTTTTATTTTTTTGAGCTTGTCTCTAAGCACCAACTTCCTATGGTCACTTTTGCTTTGGAACAATTCTATCAAAGCCTTCCACATTAAGAATGGATTAGCTTTCCCGTGAAGGCTGGACACAATATGGTCCTTCACACCTTCCAACAGAATCCTTCTCGTCTTTGTTGTCTTCTTTTTCCATGCGTTAAGTAATGCAGCATCGCTAGATCCCATCTTAGGAACATCGCTATCGATGAACTCCTTCAGCCCATTATCCTCCAGCACTGCCTCCATCCTTCCTTCTAAGCTATGTAATTCGAGCTCCCATTAAGGGCATACTCCAATCGCAACCCATTGAAAGACATTTCAATGTATACTCAACTTCTGCACCAAGAATCTTTTGTAGCAGATTCGAATTGTCCACCAGCACAAACTCACTTCACAATTGCAATCTTCAATCAACAAAGCTCTGATACCATGTAGAAATTATATGCACTAAGCATGCATATGTCCTTGATTCACGTGATCTCACACTATTTAACTTTATGCAAAATACTGAATCAATTCCACTTGGTAATCTTTTACGGAAAAATTAATTGCACACACATGTGAAGCATAAAAAATAATCAATCGCACATAACACAGTTTTTAACCGAGAAAGCATGAAGCTGAAAACCCCAACTATATATTATGTATCATGGAATCATATGACAATCCTCATACAAATCTTATCAAGCTATTAGTACAGTGCAATCGTCATACACTAATCAGGACCAATCTTGCAAATCCATGCACCGATCTTTGCCTCCTGCTAGCCTGCCTCCACTGCGCAATCCCTGCTGAAGAATAGCTCTGAATGAATTTGAATTACTCTTGCCTTGATTGAGCAATCCTCATTGGAAACTCCAATGTGTGTGTGATGCAATCAATGCATCACTATAGTCACAACAGATAGTTTATCTTGCCCTTTCACCTACCTCTCCACTAGGTCTCCACTGAAACTGCCATGCACTGTAGTTAACTGCTATATTGTTCAGTTGATTAATGAGTTATTATTTTTGAATTAATTAACTAATTAATTCTCTCCACTCTTACTAGTGTATCATTCAGTTAGACTAGATACAACTAGCTCAACTGAGTCTAACTGAGTTAAACTAAATACAACTCCATAACTACTTCTTCCAACTGTGTCATAACTCTGCCACTTGAGTTCTAATTGAGTCCTCCATACATTAGCTCCAGTAAACACTTGGGAATTGCGTAATTCCCTCAGTCCACTGATGTGCCGCATCTTTGCACTAAACTGAAGTGCTCCAAGGGAATAAGTTGATGTTTAGTGTCTGATTATTATTAAGAGCTTATAATATTCGACATGCATCTATTTTTAGATCAGTGATCTATAAATAGACTTCGCCCAATATTCTAAAAATAGAATTTCATCTATTTTTCCAACTTGACCAACCATCCACAAATAACATCCTGCAACTTCTGAAATATGATCATCATGTCTAAAAATAGACATAGTCTAAAATAGACTTGTGCCAAAAATAACCTGCGGGCCCACTTAGTGAAGGTGACTCTTTTCACTAAGCTCATCATCTTGTTGAATCTCAACATAGTCGTTGCAATAACCAAAATTTTCACCCTTTTCAAAATGTTGGGACCTTGCACCCAGTTTGTACCTCTTGTTGATCTCTCTGTCTAACCCCGACATTCTGGTTGTAAGCCAAGTCTCTTTGATCCCCCCCAAAAATCCAATTCTGCAGGGCTTAAGGTTCATATTTTGCTTATGTCACATGACGCATAAAATCAACTCTCATTCAGTTTAAATTGCGACCTACGACCTCCTTTTCCAAAGACCAAATGAAGTCGCTAGGGTGCACCCTAGTTGATTGACTAGCCTAAAATGTTGCGATCTTCATTATCTTGCAACTTGGCGACCCCCCAAACCAAGTTCGCTAGGTCGCAAGGCAGTGATATATTCAATCCAAAAATTGTGACCCTTATTATCTTGCAACCTTGTGACCATAACCTTAGAGGTCACAAAGTCGCACAAGACGTCAAGACACCTTTCGTGACCTTGCGACCCAGCGACCTATAACGTCCCCACACGTGCGACCTTTTTTTCTATTTAAACCACTCGTCGGCCTATTTCATTTTCATTTGCACTGGAGCGCTCGAGTGACAGAGAAGGCTAGGCAACTAGGAAGGGCGCGAGACTTCCTCCAGGTTGGTGACCCTTCCTCTCGTTGTAATCATTTTTTCATGCCATCTATATTCCTCTGCTTGTGTGATCCTACGCCTTCCTTGATGGGGAGGGTTTTATTTGGCTTCATTTACTTCTTTAAACTCATTCTTCCCTTGAAACCCTCCAGCCTGACTTTCTCCCATCTAGTTGCCCCTTTACTCCATAAATCTAGCCAACCTCTATCCCATTCACCTTTGTCCCTCAGTCATCTAGGTTTCAGGATCCATGTAGGGCCAATGTCCACATCACAAGCTTCATTTCCCATCGTACAAACCAAATAACAAGTCGCATGACCCAAAAACCATGATAGGCTTAAAATCGCAACCTATGACCTGTGCAACCTGCGACCTCGCGACCTTCGACCCTACAACCTCTCCCTTCTTGTGACCTCCACAACCTTGTGACCTTATGACTTAGTCAGCTCAAGTCGATGATCTCACTCCCCTGTTTCTTTTAGCCTCATGAATTGTGCGACCCAACGACCTCCCTTTGAGAAAGACTCCAGGGAAAGACTTTGCCCAGTATTTTAAAGCCTTGTTTGTGATTTTATTTTTGTTTTACATCATTCATGTTGTCTCTCTCATCGTGGGATTGCTTGTTTGATATTTCAGGCGACGACAAACTCGACTACATCTCAATTTCCCCTTTATTTGGAGATATGGCACCTCCTGTATTCAAGTATTCTCGTAAGAGAATTGAAGGCAATGCCCAGAAAAGCTATCAAGGGCCATTGCATCCTATACAGAGACATTGCATGCAACGTCAAAAAAGCCACCAAAATTTCATGTTTCAACCTATATTCCAAGTTTTCAAAGAATAACATCTCGTAAGATCAAGAGGACTCAAAGTATAACTCAACATTAAGAGGTCCTCGCTCCACAAAGTTGTTGCGTATTTTCTTGTGTTCCTGTATGCAGAGACCATCGACTGCATCCTACAGAATACTGACACATAACGATGGGTAATAAAGAGCCACATAGAGGAAACCTTCATAACTATCTCTTCTACAAATACCGCTGCTTACTACAGGTTTCCCGAGAAATAAGAGACCTTTAACACCAAGTGGATGTCTGGTTTTCCAGTAGCGACCAAGGACATTCTAAGGTCATGGTGGCAAGACCCTTTTAAGTTCTCAGTAAAAGCTGACCAGGTATAAAAAACAGAAGGTCTTAGGAAGGTGTACCAACTCTTGGATGCTATGATGAATCGGTTATACGGGAGACCAAATATTGACATCTTCCTCAAAACGTGGGTCCCCCTCATGTACATTGTTGCCACCAGGGGCATCATCTTTAACTGGGCAAGCATCCTTGCTTCAACATTGAATACCAACATATGTGCAAGAAAAAACCCTAAGGTAACTCAACCATTAGAATTTTGCATAGTGTCATACCTATTAGATGTAGTATGTGTCCAATGTAATTTTTATGGTTGGAGTTATAACTAGACAACAAATGCGTCAAAACCTATGCATCTACACTATAATATCTTCTGGGAACAAGGATACAAAAGTGTGCATGATCCAACCTCTGAATCATTCATCGCCCCATTGTATCAGTTTCTCTTCAGAAAGGATCCCCCGTGCATGTCCAAGAGAGACATGGTAATGATCACCAAAGTGGCAGACTAGTTCCCCATCCATGAGGGTACCTTCATTAGGGTCTTAGACTCATACAAACCTCCTCATGCACTCCCCAGGTTCACCACAGATAAATTATTTTTGTAGGAGGCATGTTATCAGATGACCATAGGATTCTCAAAAACACTAAATAAGGGTAATAAAAATCCTTGGACCGCCTTCCCTCTAACTATAGGGGCTTATATTATTGATATATTTAAGGAGGTAGAAGCAGAATCCAAGGAGATGAAGGGATTTTACTTTGTGACCCTAAGTCACTGAAGATATGACCCAAAGGGGATGGTGGCAACACACTGTAAGAAAGCGAACTTTAACTGGCCATACCCTCATAATAAGTAGTGTCATGAAGATAAGGTCAAAAATTGGTACAATGTAGCCAGAGAACTAGGCCCCAGTGAACAACAAGAAAAGGAGGATGAGCGGGCCTAGCAATCATAAGAGAACATAATCCTATAAGATAGTTCATCCTCACTCAAAAGAAAGAAATAGAAACAAAATACAAGAGGGAAACTAAAGAAGAACAAAGGTGAAGAATCAGAAGACCCTCCAAGCGAGCAAGAGGAAGATGAGGATAATGAAACTCTAGAAGAAAGGAATGCAACCTTGGCCAGGCAAAAGTAGGAATTCAAGAGGAAAAGAGAAGAAAGACTAAGGCAGTTGCAGAAATCAGGGGACCAACAGCCCGAGGACCTTCCATAACAGCAGCAACAGGAAGAAGAAAGAAGGAAGAAGAGGTAGAACAAATGAAAAGGGAGGAAGAGGAATGAAGAGCCTAGGAGGAAGAAGAAAAAAATATGTGAGAGTAGGAAGAGATGGAGAAGGAAAGAAAATGCGAGGAATAACACAAGAAAATGCAGGAACAAGAAGAGAAGGAAAAGAAGAGGAGTTAAAGAAACAACATGAAGAGATTAATAAGAAACTCGAGCACGATAGTGAACAACAACAACAGCACCAAGATTTTAGCGTGTAGGTTGGGCTTCCTCCATTAGATGTTCCTCCATCCATTCCCATCACCAGAGGACACCCGCCCCTTAAGGAATTGGGCATTCTCGATGAGGTTGAGGAAGAGGTATTGGACCTCATGAAACTTACTTTTGACCAATTCAATCGTAAAATTATGCAAGAAAGAAGGAAATATTATGCTAGGAACGCTACAGAACCTTTGTTCGCAACCACAGAGAAAGAGATTGTCCTAGACACCACAATAAATCCCGAGATGATTGCTTTGGTCAAGACAAAATTTGTAACCGCAATTGAGTTGAATGTGGGGAGAATGAGCAAATAGATTGTGGAACTCTAGGGCAAGCTTTATGCATCTAAACAAAGAGCTTCCAGAGTAGAGGAAGACAAGAAGAGGCTTGAAAATCGAAGCAATTGGCGGGTACCCGCAAGAATTGAGTGGAGGGGTAACCGCCCAGGATCCTTCCATACTTGGACTACAACACCAAATTGCGAGTCTGACAGAGAAACTAAAGGATATGCAACACACACGACCAATACGACCCAATGTATGGTGCACACATTGTTTGCTAGAAAGGACATTTAGTATCCGAGTGCCCTAAGTTGTGCAGAACCACTGTTGGAACATCATCAGTAGGACCGCAAGGGACGCTGCCAGCGAGAGGAGGCGCACAAGTAAATACATAAGGAATCTACCATGGGCAAACACATATCTATGGCTTCCCAAACCAACAGACCCCAACTTCAAACGAATATTGCGAGATCTGCAAAGGAGTTGGCCACCCCCCGTGATTGTATCCCATATTACAAAAGTACTCAAATGTCCCGAATAATGTCTACTGTGAGTTATGTGCCTCGAAGACCCATCACATATACCAATGCAGAGCTTTGGATGCACTGGTTGATATATTGGACATAACCTCCTACAGGGTAAATGAGGCCCTACGAGGACGAGGAGGGCCTGGAATGAGAGGGTGTAAGACGAGTGAAAGTGGGCCCTTGAGATGCTATAACTGTGATTAAGAGGGCCATGTCTCAAGGGAATGCCCATTACCAAGAAGGACATAGTGCTCTCAATGCAGAGTAAACACACATGCCGCAGAAGACTGTCCCAAATTAATAAAAATATGGGAAGAAAGAAACAGACAACAAGGTGCTAATTTGGTCAACGCAGAACCGAGATTAGCCAAAGCACAAACTTTATGAAGTGTGGCCATAATAACCAGAGGGGGAAATAATATGAGAGAAGATGCAAGAGAAATGGATCCATTAAAGCTGATAAAACCAGCGTCGCCAAAGAAATCCTATGACTTTGAACAATATAAACAATACTTTAGAGAAGCGGTGGAGACGTTTTCAAAATTAAGTACCCACAGAGACCTGCAGTAGATAAAACTAGTGAAAGAGGGAGGAAAGGCTGCAATGACATGTACGCTAATAGAAGAGTGGTTTAGACAATTCCTAAGCATTGTAAATGATGTAAAAATGTTGGAACAACTAAAACAAAATTTGAAGACAATTGTGGGAGGAGGAGTGGAGCATGCAAGCCCAATCAATGCTAATCTTCCAGAAAGGCATGTGAGAAGGGTGAAAAGAAACAAGAGACGAACCAGAAATGAATTCTAAATAAATTCACAAGTTGCGGGATTCCAAATAAAGGACATGAAGCTGGAATTAGGTTAAGATGTAAATATACTACCAAGAAAAACCTAGGAAGTGCTAGGTAAGCCTAAGTTGGTATTCTCTCCCATACAGTTGCATATGGAAAATCAATATTGTATTGTGCTATTGGGAAGATTATAAGACGTTGAAGTGGATGTGGAAGGTGTAAAGACTTATAATGATTTCAAAGTAATTGATATTATGGGTGATAAATACCCATACCCAGCCTTGTTGAGTATTTACTGGGCATTTGAGAACTACACATTCATTGACTTAAAGAATGAGCTAATGATATTTGAAGATGGATAATTCAGAGTGGTTCCACCATTAGATCCATATCAAGGGCCTCAGTAGACAGAGATCGTCGACACCAGAGAAGATGCATGAATGTTAAACCAACTATACCATATGATAGCAGGAAAAAGAGAAGACTATATTAACCTAACGACAGAGGGGACAATAAGCTAGCAGAGCATTCAGAGCTCCAACGTGGGGTCCGAAGTCGCGTGGGATGACTGGCAGCAAGGAGGGTACAAAGTCAACACTAGAAGGTGCACTTCCATTCATGGAGTAAACTAGATCGGGGCAGAGGTAAGAGGTTACCCCACTCCTACTAGCATGGAAACTATTAATACTTTCATCAATAAAGTATAAGGTATTGTCCCGAAGGAGCACACAGTTCCTCTAATGAATGTGGCATTGCAATCAACTTTGGCGAGGTAGTGGGGAAACCACCGCAACTACCTTCACAGTTGGGAACATGTGGCGAAGGCCTCGAGAACGAGATTCCAAGCATCAGTGGACCACAACAAGAGGGAAAGTGTAGGGGAACTTCAGATCCCTAAGCCCATATAAAATACTGTGAAGACCGATGGGAACCAGAGGACTATCCCAAATCCTTGTGGGTGCATAACTTTGTGCACTCGCTAGACACCATCCCGCAAGCGTGGTATCTTACAGAAGAGAGAAAGAGACAAACCATTGATTGGGAATTATTGGAAGATAGACTTGTAAAGATTTTGTCCTTCGAGGAATAAATTCAAAAATTAATAAATGCCTTCCAGGCCATGAAAGGGATTATATTCTCCCCAAGACCCACAAAGACTACAAAACAACCTTCTTTAAGGCAGATATCTGAATCAAGCTACCGAGAGGTAGTGGCTTGCGGTAAAGTAGACCAGGACATGGATGATGACGATATGGAAAAATTGAGACATCTATCGTTCAAAGAAAATGAAGGGGAGCAGAAAATACAGGATGAGCCTACTACAGAGGGACTGCACTTACTGTTGCTAAATATAAAAAAACATAGTATCGGGAGTGTAGAGAAACCCAAATTAACTTCCATTGGAGACTACTGGGATGAAGAAGTGACAAAATAAGTTTTTGATCTACTAACGGAATACGAAGATATGTTTCCCTCTTCTGTAACAGAACTGAAGGGCATCAAAGGAGACTTGGGGGTGATGAACATAATGTTGAAACCAGATGCCAGACCGGTGAAGCACATGTCATATCGGTTGAACCCCAGAGTAAAATAAAAAGTGAAGAAGGAGATAGACAAAATGTTGGATGCAGGGTTGATATTCCCGGTGGAGGAACCAGAATGGGTCAGTCCCATAGTCATACAGAACAAAAAGGAAAATTCAGAGATAAGAGTGTGTGTAGACTATCGGAGTTTGAACAATGCATGTGTGCATGATCCTTTTCCGACACTATTTAGTGATGAAGTGCTGGATAATGTAGCAGGGAATGAGGCCTATTATTTCACATATGGGTTCTCTGGGTATCATCAAGTCAGTATAGCAGAGGAGGACAAAAGGAAAACCACATTTACCACTGAATGGGGCTCCTGTTCTTATCATGTGATGCCTTTTAGATTGAAGAACGCACCGACGGTTTTCTCAAGAATAGTCATAGTAGAATTCAGGGAATACACACAAATTTCTAGAGGTTTACATGGATGATTGGACCATATACAATTTATTGAAGAAACATGCAAGTCTGCTCCATATAGTGTTTGATCAGTGCAGGCAGCTCCAGATCTCATTAAACATAAAGAACTTCATATTCGTAGTTCCCTTTGGAACATTGTTGGGTCACGTGGCGTGTAAAGAAGGAGTGTTTGTGGATCTCGCCAAGGTTGCGGTAATTGTTAATATGTACCCACTGGAGAATGTTAAGCAACTGAGGTATTTTCTAGGGCATATAGACTACTATAGAATATTTATCCGCAACTATGCATGCATCACGACCCCATTGGAAAAGCTGCTAAGGAAAACATAACAGTTCACATGGACTGAGGATTGTAATAAAGTGTTGGATGCACTAAAAGAAAAGCTAGCTAGTGCACCTATCGTGACATACCCCAATTGGGATAAGTAGTTCCATGTGCATATTGATGCTCCAGACATTGCATTGGGGGCCATGCTAGTGCAACCAGGGGAAAAAAATGTAGACCTCCAGTATATTTTGCAAGCTGGAAGCTGTCAACCGTAGAGAAGAACTACAATACCACGGAAAGGGAAGCTCTTGCAATGGTTTACTCCCTCCAGAAGTTTCGCCACTACTTTCTCGGGGGTTCCTTCAAATTCTTTACATACCACTCATCATTAAAGTATTTGGTAACAAACCGGTCCTGGATGGAAAAATCTGCAAATGGCTGTTACTGTTCCAAGAGTTAACATTTGAAGTTATAGTGAAGCCGGTGAAATTAAATGTGGGACCCGATCATCTATCAAGATTGGAATCAGGAGAGAATGGTGGGCCAATCGATGATCAGCTACAAGATGTGGATTTGTTTTGCGTGGAGGCTATCCCATATTATTTGGAGCAAATAGCAACATTTTTGGCTTCAAGAAAATGTCCGAAATAATAAACGACAGTGCAAAGGAAACACTTGGTCGTTAGAGCGAACAATTACCAGCTTATTTCCTGCCAATTATACAAGATGAGATTGGACCAGGTACTGTGAAGGTGCGTGTTAGACCATGAAATATTGGACATTCTGTGGGAGTGCCACAACGGAGTTGCGGGAGGACACGTTGGAGAAAATTCTACCGCAAGAAAAACATTACAAGAAGGATTATGGTGGCCTACAGTGCACAAGGATGCTAAGGAGCACGTAAAGAAATGCGACCTATGTCAGAGAATGGGAAAACCTTCACACATGGACGAAATACCATTACAACCCGTCAGAGAGGTACATGCATTTGAAAAATGGGCAGTTGAATTTATAAGACCGATATCTCCAGTTGCACGCCATTCACAGGTAAGGTATATTATAAGTGCAACCGAATATATGACCAGGTGGGCTGAGGCAACACCAGTAAAGGACTTTACAATAGATACAACATCTAGGTTTATTTTTGAGAACATCATTACAATATTTGGTTGTTCGAGAAGTCTGACAAGCAATCAAGGCACACATTTCATCAATGCCACAGTCAATTCGCTGCTGCAAAAATTTATGATACAACATCATGAAAGCAGTCTGTATCACCCGCGGGCAAATGGAACTGTAGAGGCATTTACAAAATTGCTAGAAAAGGGCCTAACAATTTTTTTTAATGAAAACAGAGATGACTAGAATGAGAGAATTCCAGCCACACTGTGGGCATACAGGACCACGGTGAAGATACTGCACAATCAGACACCATTCCAGCTGGTGTATGGAAAGGAAGCGGTCGTACGAGTCGAGTTTATTGTTTCCAGTCTATTTATTGCTACAACGACTCAAATGTCTGAGGAAGAGTCTATCACAAGGCATATCCAAGAACTACAAGAGTTGGAAGAATCAAGTTTCCCCACAGACTTCCACCAATCAGTTCAGAAGCAGCGTCAGAAAGCTTGGCATGATCGACATATTAAGAAAAAGACATTCAAAATTGGTGGCCGAGTACTAATCTACGACAAAAATTTCCAGAAGTTTCTAGGGAAACTTCAAATGCATTAGATGGGGCCATTTTATGTCATAGAAATATGGGATTTAGGAGCTATAAATCTCACACAGTTGGATGGAGTAATACTGTGTGGTTGGGTGAATGGCGCATGCTTGAAACCCTTCCAAAAATGATGAATTTTTTTTTTTTTTAAAAATAAAATCTCACACCCGAGAGGAGTCTATAAGTTAGGTAGTCAATAAATCTCTCACAACCGAGAGACATCTATAGGCTAGATGAGTCAGTGTTTGCACGTCTATTAAAATGTCAGCCACCGGATAATCTTTGTGTCGTGAGTATTCCACCGCTACCCAGTTGCGGCATGGGGACCACACCACAACCAATTGTGGTCGGGGGAGTGTCGTACGACCAAACAATGTCAACTATCATTCTGTCATAATTATCCATCATTTAGGTGCCATTTCGTAGTGCTAGCCAAAATTTTGAAATTATTTTTCGTAATTAGAAACATCACTCCATAATAAAGTTTCCACATCGGGCCATAATAATTAGTCATCACATGCACCCAATTTTCGAGACCACCATCAGCAAAGTCAGAGTCCACCTCATCCAAAGTAACCACCCACATGATCGTAGCCATGGAGGGAACCTAAAAAAATTAATTAGTTATCTAGTTGCATAAAATCCCATCGTGCCAAAGCTCCTACTTCATCTACATGGAGGAAGGAAAAACCAGAGTGTCAGAAAACATGAATTGGGAGAGAACGAAACTGTTGTAACGGTCAACCATAGCATTCCAGCAGAGCTCCGAAGGTGTAGACCACCAACAACAACGGTATAATATAGAATAAACAACATGATGAAGACGGCAATTTCAGTAGTCAAGTCATAGCTTGATCACATAATTCAGAAGTTGGAGCCATTGATAGGAAAGTATGACAATGTGACACTAATAGATGTAGACTTCATGGATTCATTTAAGCTTCCAGTGCTGAAAAGGCAGGTTTATATCGATAATTACGTTAAGGAGAGTGGCAATGAAGCAGCTCAGGTCCACCCAGGTTTCAAAGGAATTTAGAGGTCGACAATCCTTCATCTGAGGAGCCTACCAGTATTCAAAAACCAAGGAGCAGCCATGCAATGCATGAAGCTACTGATCAGTAGGATTCACAACAATTATCTATGGATCGGAAAGGAGATAAAAGTTCACGCAAAGGACATCCACAAGCTCACTGGGCTATCAGCAATAGGGAGCGATGTAGCCATGATCTTCCAAACTACCTCCAAAAGAGCGAAGAAGGTGGGCGAGCAAGATTTTTACAAAAAGTATGACACTAATAGAGGAGGAAAAGGGGCGAAGATAGACTTGATCAATGTGCCCAATGTGAAATTTTCATGCTATTTGGTGGCAGGAAAGACCACAGGGCACTATACCAAAGGGTAGTGCACACGTGATACGAATTTAGTTGCGGAGCATTGCATGTAAGGAGCACAACTCAATTGGTGGGCCTACCTGCTACAAGAACTCTTCGAGGTCTGCAAAGAAAAATTCAAAAGGGCCACGTGATTTATTTATGGGTATCTCATAATGGTGTTATCCATGTGGAAGTGGTGTCTTCTAGGGAAAGACCACTTGCAAAGATAAGTGAAGACCAACCATTGGCCCTTAGGTATACGCCGTGGAGAGTCTTGGGGGATCCCAACAGCAAAGAAATAATTGAAGAAGCATTTACGGAATGGTACAGGTTGCTACTAGATGTTATACGAGCCCAACAAAGAATTCCCAAGATGCTTATGGATGAGTACTCCGAGCAGATATGGTTTGGAGTCTTGCATGGTAATACGTGGATCAGACCCCACTGCGTTGTGGAAGACACATTTCAAAAGAGACCGTTGAGGTTCCAGTTAATAGAGCAGGATTTTCATACGAAGGCCATGTCTTGGTTGGGGGTAGTAGGGGAGATTCGGGACAAGAAGCATAGATATTCCTTTGAGGAAATGGTTCCCTAGCCGCTGCCAGGAGAGACACCAACAGACACAGCTTAGAGGATCTCTCAGATACAACTCCATCCACTACTGCAACAACTGGTCACAAGAGTGCAAGCATTCAACAAGGTAATGGCAGGAATCGGAGCTGTGACTACTCCATTTCCATTGTTTAATTAATTTCAAGATTTCAATACTGTGTCTTCATTGATTACAACCTCAGTCCTCACCGCTCTCCCCTCCACAACCCTCCATTCAAAATCTCAACCGACAATCATCCCACTTCACAAAAAAAAGGCAACCAAGCCACACATCTCAGGGCCCAAAGGAAAAAGGACCAAGATCGTAAAACCTGACCAAGTGGTGGAATTAACAGAGGAGGACCCTGTACAACAAATAAGTACATGAATTCCTATTATGAAAGAGCCAAAGAAGGGTACTCAGACTCCATCATCTATGCCACAACACAACCCTTCATCATCTCAGGGCACTTCAGCCTCGTCCTCCCTAAACACCCCAAATTCATCACCACATACCTCCCATACCTCCAAGGACTTGTCAGCCCACACCGCCTCCACGTCCGCGACCATATCTGATGCAATTCCAATAGCAACGGTGATGGCGATCGACACCGAGGTGGAAGTTAACTCAAGTACTACCCAAATAACTATGGTTAACTCAGCCTCAATAGAGACGAGAAATTTACTCAATTTACTTATTCAAGCAGACTTACCATTGGTTGAAACTACACCAAGAGAAACCTCTTTTTTCTGGATTTCAGCAATCCCTCCTAGAATTTCCACCATTCATATCCATTCCTCCATCCACCCTTAGTTTAAACCGAACTCAAACCCCTATCATACCGCTGAATCAACCAAACTCCCCACAAGAACAATCTGACCGTTCCATTGCCAGCGGCCAGCCGCTCAGGGAGAGGAATCCAATTCCCGAGACGATGAGCAGTGGGGACCTCTAGGGTTGGACACCAGGTCAACTTTTCAGTTTCATACAAGCAACGACACGGAAGGCAGAATCCCTGTACAACGAACTGGTTTAAAAACATGAGCAACAATAGCAAAAGTTACTAGCGCTTATTGAAGAGCGTAACCAGTTGCAGCAAGAACGGGACACCCTGTAACAGCATATTGATTAGATCAATGAATATTTCCAAGGGATATGGTCAACCATCACAGATGTAGTCGAGGCTGCCCTTGCAGATATGTGGTCGTGCAACATTGTAGAACATTCCTTCCATGTGAGAGCAACATGTACGAACTTGAGCAATACAAATCATGAACTTCAACATGCCCTATCACCTAGATCGGCACTGCAAGACCCAACCACAGTCTACGCAGAGAAGATAACCCAGAAGAAGGAACAGATGAATCAACTCAAGGAGACAGTAAGAAGTACTGCCACCGAGGCGTACACATTGCTCGAGCAGATAAATGAATGCTCAAATTTACTAGCCATGAAAGTTCAATCGATATCTAAGCAGTTGCACAAAATTTTCACAGAGATCAAGGGGACCATTAACCCAGCCGCTCGTAGACAACTATATGATCAAGCTGATGCTTTACAAATGCAAATTCAAGAAATCAAGGAGAACTCTGCCAAGACCAAACAACTCCTTCACGACCTCAGATCTCGAGTCAAACAGAAAGGAGAGATGATTTAGAAACTGGTCTCCAATTCAGAACCTCAATACAATGTGACATTCATAGACCTGCCACAACCAATCGATGCCACCCATGTAGACAAGGTGGTTCATGCTACAAACTCACTAATGAATACTTTGTAGGAGGCAATCACCGAATTCATTGAGCTCAAGACAGAAGCCATGAATAAAGTCCCGGAGTAGGGGACTTTGTTTAAGGAATGAGAGCCAAAGTAGGTGTAGTAAGAGAAGGGAGGAACAGATCCAGACCAGCAGGTGAGCACGATAGAAGGCCACATGGTGACCACGCCACCGAGATAAAATTGACTCAGGGCTAGTCAATAGCTTGTGGTTGAGGCCTTTGTTTTTGGATAAAGGATAAAACTAGTTTTGAGTTGCGGACTGTTAGTTGTGGATGAGGCAAGTCGCAGAGATCCATTGCGGGAGACAACGAGCCGTTCTAGATTGCGAATGGTTGTTGGGAAGGTGGTAGAGTGTGGAAAGGCAGCGACACAAGTGGCAAGAACAACTGACAACAAACAGAAATAAAGACTCCAAGAAACAAAGCGAAGCGTGGAAAAGAATGAGGAACAATGGAGCGCAACAAGTCAGCCGAGCAGAAATAAGAAAAGACTTCCAGTGCTTAGGGAAGCAATATATAAGAAAGGAAGAGAATGAAGGAGGATTTAGTTCTGTTTTTGGGTTTTGGTTGTAAATCAAGCTTTGCAGAGACTCTAAATGTAATATGCTACAATGGAAGATTAATATACAAAGATGTTTTCTGTGGTCTTGATCTGTGTATTGAACGCATGTCTATTAATGTATGGTGTTTTATGGGATTACTTAAAATTTTTCTGATATCTCTGTTTGATGTATTCAGTATGATAGTTCCATTATTCGAATGTTATGTAGTAAGATTTGTTTCATGCATACTCATAGTATTTTGATGTTAGACAATAAAAGGCTAGCTTCACTGTGATGTTGTGGTTCTTGTTCTCCTATCTCGGTAAGGTCAAGGCACACCTCGGGTGAGAATCCTTGCTCTCGTTTGAGCAAGGTGAAAATTATGACGTTTTCCTAGACTATAGTGGGATATTGTTGGCCTTTGAGCCCGAACCTGGGTCTTGCCTAGAAGTCATCCTTTCGCCAACACTAGTATCATAGGGACCTAACAGGTCCCTCTCCTTCAAAAAAGTGTTGTCCTCAATGCTTGATTAGTTCTGGATGCTTTTGTATAAAATTGTCATCCTCCCATGTAGAATCTTCAGTGGGTAAGTTCTTCCACTTAATGAGATACTCTGGAATTGATTGATTCTGTAGTTGTCGAGTTTTTGTTTCTATGATTGCTTCAAGATACAATATGATTTTTCCTTCTTCTCCAAGTTTTAGAAATACTATTTGAACTTGGAGCTTGTCACCAATAACCTTCTTTAAGCATGAAACATGGAAAAATGGCTGTACTCGAGAAGATGCACAAAACTCCAATTTGTATGCCATAGTACCAATATTTTGCATCACTTTTTAAGGACCATAATATTTGGGTGATAATTTATTATCTTCTTAGCTTGCATGAGGAACATTTGTTTTTATGGTTTTAGCCTTAAAAATACCCATTCGCCTACATCAAAACTTCTTTCACTGCGATGCTGATCTGCCTGTTGTTTCATTTGATGTTGTGCCAGACTAAGGTTATCCTTTAAGATTTGGATAAATTGTTGTTGATGCTCGATGTGATCTTCCATTGCTTGAACCTTATAATTTTCTCTTAAAGGTGATGTGATGGATGGTGGATGATATCCATAGAGTGCCATACATGGGGTCATTTTTTCTGTAGTATGGAAGGAAGTGTTATACCACCATTCAGCCAGAGGTAACCACTTGACCCATTGTGTTTTTTATCAGATAAAAAGAAATAAATATATCATTCCAAACATTTTTTCACTATCTTAGTTTTCCCAAGATATTGAGGACGATAACATGAGCTATGAGATAATTGAGTACCAATACAATAAAAGATTTCGTCCAAAAATTTCTAGTGAAAATGGGATCTTTGTCACTTACAATAATATTTGGGTTTCCATGTAGATTTTGAATTGTTTCCACAAAAGCAGTAGAAATTGTATTGGCTTTAAAAGGATGAGATAATTCACACAAGTGTGCATACTTGGTGTGTCTATCAATCACCACCACGATTAAATTATTTTCTTCAGACTTGGGTAAACTTATGATAAAATCTATTGAGATCTCCTCCCAACGCTGACTTAGAATGACTAAAGGTTGTAACAGACCCGACGTCTTAATTGTCTCAACTTTATTTTTTTGGAAAACCAAACATTCTTCCACAATGTTTTGGAGTCCAATAAATTTCATCTTTCTTTAATAATGTTGTTAGAGGCGCTGCTATTGTCCCATAATTCTTAAAAAATTTGCGATAATACCCTGTCAACCCGAGAAATCCTTGAATACGCTTTAGGGTTATGGGGATTTTCCATTCCTAAAGGGATATAATTTTGTTAGGGTCTACCTTAAAACCCTCATGTGATACAATATGACCTAAATATTCCACCTCTTGTACTTCAAAGAAACATTTAGAGGTTTTTGCATATAATTGTTTCTCCTTCAATAGTTTGAGCATCCTGTCAACATGTTGAACACTATCCTTCCAAGACTTGCTGCAAATTAGTATATCATCAAAAAATACTAACACAAATTTTCAAAGGAAGGGTTTGAAATGGAATTCATCAAAACTTGAAATGTGGAAGGTGCATTAGTAAGGTCAAAAGACACGACCAAAAATCTATAATGACCTTCATGAGTTTTGAATGTTGTTTTTATAATGTCTTCTATCTTCATTCTAATTTGATGATATCTTGAATGGAGATCCAACTTGGTGAAGTAAATTGCTTCATTTAATTCATCCAACAATTCATTAATGACAAGAATGGGAAATTTATCTTTTATAGTGAGCTTGTTGAGGTCCCTATAATTTGGTCACATATGACATGATCCATCCCTCTTGTGCACCAATATTAATGGAGTAGAGAAATAACTTTGAATAGGTCGAATTATACCGACCTCTAACATTTCTGCAACCATACATTAAATTTCACTCTTTTGGGGCATATGATATCTATAAGACCTGATGTTCAGAGGAACACTTCCTAGAATCAAGTGAATGGAATGATCATAATAACGAATAGGTGGGAGGCCTTTGGGAGTCTTAAATAACTTAGAGTGATTGTCCAAGACTTTTTGGAGAAATGGAGAAATAGATGATTTCGATGTTTTAATCTATAGTGAGCATAATTGTGCAATTACGCCTCGGTTTACTTTCTTCAAAAGATTTTTCATCCCATTAGAGTTGATTATATTCCTTGGTTTTCCTCTGATATCCCTTAATTAAATTTACTTTCCTTATGAAAAGAAATTTCAAGAAGAGTTCTTGAAAATTAAAAGCTATCATCCCCAAAGATTGTAACCATTGGACTCCTAGTACAACATCAACACCACCCATCGGAATTAAAATCATTGGACTATTCAATACATATTCTTCCATGGTTAGCTTGATATTATGGCAATTTCCAGAGAAATTTATATTTCCTCCATTTGCAACCATTACTTGA
The DNA here is from genome assembly GCA_034641835.2 of Pinus albicaulis. Classification (NCBI taxonomy): domain Eukaryota; kingdom Viridiplantae; phylum Streptophyta; class Pinopsida; order Pinales; family Pinaceae; genus Pinus; species Pinus albicaulis. The sequence goes on along the minus strand of CM076583.1, from coordinate 775,730,063 downwards.
CACTTTGGTGCTGGATATAGAAATCAATTAAATTCCTTGGCTATATTACAATGAATAAAATTATGGGTACTACTCGAATCAATCAACAATATTAACTTTTTCTTCATGATATATCCTTCTATCTTGAGAGTTTGAGGAGTGGTAATTCCCACCAATGCATTACAAGATATTGCCAGATTCATTTCTTCTTTCTCTAGGGTTGGTTCCTGGTGTGTAGCCTCTTATTTTGATGTTTCTTGTTCCTTTTCTCCCCCCTATTCACAATCTATGTAAAATAATTTCTTCTCAACGCACTTATGACCTTCAATTTATTTGCTATAAAAAATATAACAAATCCCATTTGCTCTTTTTTCCTCCAATTGTTTAATGTCAAACTAGTAGGTTGTGGAAGGTTAGGAGCAACAACACTTCCATACTTATAGTTTTGTGTGGTAGACTAGCTTGTTGCCATAATTTTGCTTTCAACTTTTCTTGCCACCCTGAATGCCTTCTCCAATGAATCAAGTTCCAAAAGGCAAACCTCATGTTGGATGTTATCCTTCAAATTCCATATGAAGACGTCAATCCTATGCACCTCTAGAATATCAATTACCCTGATTTTCAATTTTTGGAAGTCCTCAATGTGCTCCACCATTGAACGTCCCTTTTTTTGAGATTTATCAATTTTCTAAAGAAGGTGTTTCTCTCTGTATCCTCATAGTGTGCTATCATTTCCTCCATAAAAATTGACCAAGTGATAAGTGGTTTACGAGAAAAAATCCATCGATACTATACAAATTGATTGGGTTCTAAATATAAAGATGAAATGCGTACCTTTTGTGTGTGTTTCACATCATGTAGATCAAAATATTGCTCCATCCGTAGTATCCATGTTATTGGATCCTTTCTATAAAAATTCCTCATATCGATCTTTGGAATGTGGCTGGTCTTCAATCCAAATTTATAGTCTCTAAAATAATGAATGATATTCCTTTTTTTCTCATCATGAGTTTCATGCAATAACATTTTTCCATTAGGAAGCATTTATTTTAGAAATTTTGTCAAAACTTTCTTCAAACCTTCCATGTTTGCTTTCAATCCATCCATCTTAGCTTCCATGTCTACTTTTAAACCATACAATCCCCTTTTAAACCATCCACATCCACTTTTAATCCATTCATGTCCGCTATAGTTCATCTTTGTTTGCTCCTTATGAGAGCGAAATTTGTTGTACTTGGTCCAGTAATTTTGATATATCATGTTGCAATTATTCCTCTTCATGCGTCATAGTAGAGATTTATGAGGGCTTAATGGGTGTAGAATTAATTTTTTGGGAGGAATTTTAGAACCCAGTACTGATATATATGCTTCAATATTCCCTTGGAATCACTTCAAACTCATTTTACAAACAAAATTTATGCAATTTTTAAAAAAATTCACACTTTTTTGTTACTTTTAGGAGCTTGATCTTGAAACGGTTGTAACTCTATAATTTCTTCTCTCCAAGGTATGAAATTTCATCTTGTGGTAGCCCTCTGTGTCTTCTTTCCAACAACATAATTCAAACCACTGGAATCGTCAAGATATATTTATGCCAAATCTCCCACAATGACCTGACTTGGTTATGGACTGGTTCAATAGAGAAAACTTGTACAGAATTCCATGTGTCATTATTTCAACCTTAAACCTTGTTTGAGACTAAATTCTGGAGCATTCCAAAACCCTAACTTATTCAGGTCATATCTAATAAAATATAGCAAACCAATATCTGAAATTTCTACACGAAGTTCACCAAGATTTTGGCTCCATGTGATCGAATTTTCAACTTCTGAAGCTTTGTAGAAAAAAAGTTATAGCAAAAATTATAAGATGGCTTGTTTGAAGCAACAAAACTATAGAATCCAAAGCTCTGATACCAAATTTTATGCAACTAACTCACAAAACAGAAAAAATATATATCAACAACATGAAAATTATCCTCTTCGAGGAGGAAACCTCCTTTACATCACATAAATGAAAAATTATTGGATGATGAAAGTGACAATACCTCCTTGGTATATATAAGAGTCTAAGGGGTCACAATATAATAAGAGCCTACATAAAAATAATAATGTAATGGCACAACAATAACAATAGTGGGCTTCTATGGGGCACAACAATAACAATATGGGGGCTACATGTGCACAACAATAACAATGGGGGGATGCACTAATAATAACAATGAGGGGACTACACTTATTATAGGGACCTAACAGTTTATCTAACCTATCCCTGGTAAAATTTTCATCTACGCGAATAACTTGATGACTTTTCTCAATTTAAGTTTTATAGCGAGGGTGATACATTCATTACCGAGCATGCATATCTTTTTCTTAAGTTCTTTGAACACTATTAAATTGAATGTGAATATGTGGCTTGTATTATTTTATGCCTCACACTTGAAGGTCGATTTAATCGATGGTGTCATACCCTACCACTTGCTTTCATTCATTCTTTAGAACACCTCATCAAGTATCTTCATTTAGAATTTGATAGGTATGATTATTAGGATGTTTTTAAAAGAATCAATCAACTAAGTATGAAGCCTAATGAAATAATTGAAGATTTATCTAATCGATTCATTCACCTATGTTATGAATTTACTGTAGAAGATATGAATAGGGATTTATTTAAATGAAAATTTAAGCATTTGGTTCATGTCTCTTTTCATGGTGAATTTGAAACCCCTCATATTTCTGCTTCCCAATTTTTTTAAAATCATGAGACACCTATAATTCCGGAGGAGGAACCTACTATTCCTTTTGTTACTTGTCCTCGTCCTTTTCTATTTCCGATGTGGGTGCCTCGCGATGATGTTAAAGTTGGGAAATCTAAAAATTGAATGGATGATCCATCTCTTCAACCTTTATTCATTTCTCATGAACCATATCCGATGGAGGAAAACTTGGAATGGTTCATGGAGCACAGGGTGAAGGCTAATGCTTCCACTCCTTAAGATGACAAGATAATTCTTAAGCTCAATCTCAAATATTGTCCCATTGAAAGTATTACTTCTTTAAGGGACATCTATCATCCTCTATCATCTACATGCCATGACTCTTTGTATCATGATCCGCTTGATCAATCTGCTCCACCAACTAGTTCTTCACACTCTCTTGATTTTCAAGTTATTGGTTCAAATTTTGATCAGGTATGAGGAAGTAACATTACATAGGTAGAGGAGAAAGAAAGTGAAGAGAATCTTGATCTCTCTTCCCTCTTTCAAAACCCTCTATGTCAATATATTGTTCCTTAATTCTTGGATGATTTCAATCTACAAATCTCGTTAGTTAATTGAATGAAGTTAATTTTCTTAATCAATCTATAGCTTTGGGAAATAATAATTATGATGACGATGACTCTCTTGATGTATGCGATGATGAATTCCCAAGTGAGTCCGCCGATCTTTCAGTTCCCTGAGAAGGTTTTAATTTCAAATATTTAGATCTAGAATCTGTTTCGATCAAAGAATATATTCTTATGAAAATTTCCTCTTCATCTCACCATCCCTTGTGTTCTACCATTTGTAATGCATCAAACTGCAATTAAGATACTCCATGCTCTTCAAGTTCTTCATTTGATGAGTTAAATTCTCAATTGACACAAGGTTGTGAGGTCACCCATGATGAAAAAGGAAACAATAAAATCATTGAGTATCCTTTCCACCCCCCATCATCTCTTGTTTTTCATGAGGAAATTTTTTTAAATCAACTCACGCATGAAATTTCTCCGATTCATACATCTCTATCTTTGTGATCAGAAAATATTTCTACTTGAGTAATCTGGTTATGGAAGTTGTAAAATGTAATCAAATCAATGAGAAAGATAACTGCCATCTGTTTAACAGTGGTCTTATTCAAATCAATGGAAATGGTGTTCCTTATACCATGTATGTTCTGGTTTAATCTAAAAATGTGATTCTACAATCCTTTAAAATTTCGAGGTATTTTCTAAGCTCGTTGACAGCGAAGCAATGCTTGTGTTCCTGTAATGACTCCGCTGAGGTACTGTCTAGGCCTATTGGTAACAGAGCAACACCAGAGATGAAAAATCATACTGTGAATAATTAAACTAGCGAATTACATTATCCTCCTCCTGAATCAAAACATTGTGATATGATTGGCCTTATTAATGTGTTCAACCAAGAAAGAGATGAAGGGTACTATTTTTATAAACGAGTTAGGTGGGGAAGCCAAAGTAATCTAGATGATGAATTAATACTTCCTGAGAAATTAGAACCTGCATGAAATATTCGGCCAACACAAAGAAGTTGGAGTTCTACCAGTGTGTCACCAAGTGTTTTCGTTGCGACAAACACCCTCTAAAATTTGGTCTACACTTGAATTTTGGATTCTACTGTGGATCTTGCGATTATTCATTCCATAGTCACTTTATGGTTGATCTATGCTTTGTTATGTATTCTAGTCTTCTTCTCAGTTTGTAAATGTCAAAGTCACCAACTCACACATGCTCAATCTGTAACAGGTTCATGATCGTACTATTTTATGTAAGATTGAACAAGCATAGAACAAGGCAATGTCTATGCGATGTTAAATCTATCTCGAAAATTAGCGTGCACTTTCATTGACAATCTCTCACTTTTGTGCACCTTTGCTTTCACAACTGTCACTTTCATGTTTAGGACTATCACTTTTTTTTTTCACTTTAATAAGTGTCATTTTCATGCTATCTTCATTCTCGCATGTGTCATTTTTAATGTCCTTTTCATTTTGTAAGTGTCATTTGCACTTTCCTCTTACTATCGCGAGTGTCGTCTTTTGGGCATGGGAAGTGTCGCACATCATATAAGTGGAGTTACGATTTGTTTCTAGGGGTAAATTTGTTCTTAATGAGTTATATTGATCATATAGACATGTATTACACCCATTTTCAAATTTTCAAGAACTGTTGCACAAGTGTCGTAACGGTTGTCACAAAGTGTACCTTTAGTGTCACATTTGGGGAAAATTATCACATTGTTATCGCATTGGAAGTATTATGTTGTTCATGTTTTATGAGTGATCAATTTTGTGTTTTCAACTATTTAGAGCATGTGATCATGCTTAATTTTTTTCCTTTTTGACTTTGGTCTTACTCATCCCACACTTAGCCAAATTCGGAAAAGTTCCTTCTCGAGCAACTTGAACTCACTCAACCTTCCTTAACTGCACACTATGCAGTCTTAGCCCTCAAGATCATAAATTTCCTCTTGGAATAGGACAATGCATAGATCCTTCCTCCCAGAATTGCGCACTACGCAGTCTCAGTGCTCAACCCTGAACCTTGAGATCTAGAACTACACAACAGTTCCTCCTAGTCACCTTCATTTATGCACTACACAGTCTCAAGCATCAAGCTTCTAGCTTGACGTATTAAAATGCACAACTGCGAAATAACAAGGCTTATGTCCCTCTAGAACTACTAATTAAGAAACCTCAAGCCTTAGGCTTGCCCCATTGAGCCCCTAAAATACACATATTTCCTTGCCCTGGCCTGTCTGATCTGTTCACTGCGTAGTCTCAGGACTCATTCATGGACCTTCGCCTCCTGAGTTGCAGAACCACACAATCCTTGATTCAGTATCTCAACCTAACTATCGGTTCCAACACAGTAAATGGTTGTCATGAAGTGTGTTAGACTAGGGGTTTATCAGACTGATGTCGTGTTTTCATGTGCAGGTATTATATCATGTTATGATAGGATGATGATTAAGGATATGAAGAAGGAGACCCTGATAGAAGGCACCTTTATAGCTACAAAGACAAATTTATCAATCAAGAAAAGACAAATAGATGCTAGCTTACGGCAATAGTTGGAGATCAAGATCATATTGAAGACTCCCTACCTTCATGCCTTATGGAGGAGGAATGAGAAGAACATGTACCATCTTTCAAGAAGAAACAAAGATAGCATCAACAATAATGGATTGACATTGCCATATCATCACGTGGTCTATGTCATCAATGTCATGTCATGTCTTGTCAAGGTGCCATGTCAAGATTTATATGAGTAATCATTTGCCACATCATTTGTGGGTTATGCAATTTTCAATATGGGTAAAAATGCGAAGATGGGTAACACTTTTTTGAGAACTCGGGGCGAAATTTTTTTTCCTCAATAGTTCGGTCGAACATTTGTCAAAGTTTGGCCGAACTATTCAAAAGTTCGGCCGAGCTCGTTCTGTTGTTTACATTGACGGAATACTGACGGCAATGACAAACAAATTTTTGGCCAGACCGGCAAACAAAGTTTGGCCAGACTTTTAAAATAGTTCAGCCGAACTATTATTTATAAATATATCGCCCACAAACTATTTGAGGTTTCTTGTTCACATCTGTCTCGCGTGATTTTAGTTGATTTGGTGTTCACATCTGTCTCGCATGATTTTAGTTTATTTGGTGTTGCGCCACGACGATGAGGGGAGTTCTGTTGATTTGCGCCTCGACGCTGAGGTAAGTTTTGTTATTATTTTTTGTTGGTTTTTTTATTTAATTTGATTTTTTTTGTCCGCAAGGTCTTCCACGACGTCATTAGCGTCTTCAAGAATCGCCCGGGTTCGAATTAACAACCAATTTCTGCTGCGACTTTCCAGGTACTTATGTTCCTTTCCAAAACTTGTCTAATTAACGATCATGTTTGTAAATAAGGATTTTCTCACAATTTTGATTGAAGTGCCAAATATTAGCTTGGTAGTTTGATTGAATTTTGGTAGTTTCCGATCAGAGTTACTGTCTGTAGTCGGACGTGCAAAGTTATGCTTTTGGAATCACCAAATCACAAAATAACCTGTTTTTCAAGTAGAAAAACACTTGATATATAATGTCAAGTTCAATAGAAGCATATATGTCTTACAAAAGCCATTGCAAATCTTCACAAAAAACTTAGCATCTTAAAAGTGAAAACAGGGACTACCTAACAGTCTGCCTGTAAAAACAAAAAACAACAGTGTCTTTTTTTATTAAAAAATTTCGATCCATCCAGAGGAAATATTTTTAGCAGTGACAAAAATTAGTCGCTCGTCACTCTCAATTATTTACTCTGTCCGCCATATAAAATAAATCCACCAGTATAGTAGACAGCGAAAGTGGTCATAAACGAACCCTGTGTGGACATATCCTCCTAGGGAAACAAGCCTACCCCTCTAAAATGCACAACATAGAATAGAAATAAACCGCTCATCTACCAAAACCTGTAGGGTGCCAAGGCTATGGCAAAAATACATGTAACCTGCCAGGTAAACATGTGGATAGGATAAGTGAAATAAAAACATTAATAGAACTCGATTGCAGCTTTAGCATCTTCTCCATCTGAATCAAAAAGTTCATAGGAAATCTGACCAAAAGGACCCTCCAAACCCATTTAATATATATATCTTTCTCTAAAGGCTACCCACTATGGATGGGACTAATTAATATATTTCTTTGTTTTGAAATCTAGCCTACTTCCTTCAAAAAAGATAATATTTCTTATCATATCAGAATTTCATGTGTTGATCATCCCTAGAAAAGATAGAGTGGCTGTCATGATCTCTAACTGTTTTGCATAGAATAAATATTCCACCTTTTCATGATCTTTTCATGAATTTAAGCATCTGCAAAAAAAGATAATATTTCTTATCGTATCAAAAATTCCTTCAAAAAAGATAATATTTCTTAAATCATATCAGAATTTAAGCCCATGCAAAAATGATTTAATATTTGTTGAACTTCCTTCATGATATCTAAGGTTGCTCAGGTTTAGTATTTTCAGCAGTTGCTTTAGTAGGAACAGCTTTTGGATCAACTGATTTTGGATCAGCAGTAGTGGTTTTGGAGTCTAAAATTGTTGTTTTAGAAGAATTAGTTGTCTTGACAATAGCTGATTTTTGAGAATATGTTGTTGTTTGGACAACTTCATCTGTTATTTCAACAATCTTGGGATATTTCTTATCATATCAGAATTTCATGAGTTGATCATCCCTAGAAAAGACAGAGTGGCTGTCATGATCTCCGACTGTTTTGCACAGAATAAATATTCCACCTTTTCATGATCTTTTCTTGAATTTAAGCATCTGCAAAAAAAGATAATATTTCTTATCATATCAGAACTAACTTCAAAAAAGACAATATTTCTTAAATCATATCAGAATTTAAGCCTCTGCAATTTTTTTTAAATATTTCTCATCATAATATTTCTTGAACTTCCTTCATGATATCTATGGTTGCCCACCTTCGTTCAATATTGGGTAAAAGTTCATGGTCTTACCTTAATTTCTATTCGAATTCCCTTTCCTAACTTTGATTTTCATTTAATATTTCTTATCATAATATTTCTTGAACTTCCTTCATGATATCTATGGTTGCTCACCTTCATTCAATATTGGGTAAAAGGTCATGGTCTTACCTTAATTTCTATTCTAATTCCCCTTCCTAACTTCCTAACTTTGATTTTCATTTAATATTTCTTATCATAATATTTCTTGAACTTCCTTCATGATATCTATGGTTGCTCACCTTCGTTCAATATTGGGTAAAAGGTCATGGTCTTACCTTAATTTCTATTCTAATTCCCTTTCCTAACTTTGATTTTCCTTTTGACCTTGGAGATAAACCCAATCATTAAATATGATAGTCATCCCTTCTAGGGAACTTAGTATGGGTTGCTTAGTGGTTTCCAACCCTTATGATGATGTGAGGCGGTGTTTCAAACATGGGAGTAACTTGTGTTTGCATGTGATGCTCATGGGCCATGGTTTCTTTTGTGGGTTATAGACAGTTTAGTTCTACCTCCTAAGATAAAATTTCTAAAAAACTTCCCTTTTGTTGTCGCTCCTAGAGACAGCCTAGAGTTGTGATAGACCGGTGCCTAAGACATCTTAGCATAACAAGGAGCGTATAATATAATGTATGAAGTTGTCAACTTCAGCTCACATGATATCTCCTGTAAACAGGGAAAATTAATCTGAATGGGACTAGGACCTTCAGAAACTGACACAGAGGAAGGACTACTGCAGAGGCAATATGCAAAACTCCAATATAAAAGCAACAGACAATTCAGAGACAACTTACTGCAAAGCAGGCCGATTCAGAAATACTTCATAGAAATAAGTTATCAGAAGGTGTATGTAGTGAATGAAATGTAGAGGAGATATTAGTTAACGTTGAGCTGATACCCAGATACACAATATCACCATGCATGGGCTTACCAATCTAAGAATCCATACATAACAGTAGCGTTTTAAAAGCACCCTCCCAAAGAAACTAATATAGCATAAATACAGTTAAAATGAATAATGGAACATAATATCATGCATGAGCCATATTTAAAGTGCTTGACTGATCCGAGCATGGGCATCAACTAGGATGAATCCATACCAAAAATCAGTGAGCCACTCGCATTCCAAAACATGATACAGGAAACATGGATGAAATGAAATGATCTATTAAAATAACACATAAGAGAAAGTTACAGACTGTGAAGTACCAAAGACCAGAATCCTCTTTAACAGATGGAACTCCTCCTCACTGAGACAATATGGGCTCTGAGCCTTCATACAAAAGTTTTACAAAGTGTATACAAAAAGCCTTTCACTGCATAATTTTCTGATAAAATCTGGAACCCCTTACAATGCGTTTCTTCATGGCTTTTATAGCTGAAAGAGGAGTGGAGGTGGTAGGTGGAAAACTAAATGCATAATTAAAACTCAGAAGAAAAAGAGGGCCGAAGCCCATTCTGTTTAGACTCTCTGCATTTATCTCTGGTACTTTCTGGAGGAAAGAATGGTTTGCATCAAGCTTCCATTTACTCCAGGTATGGTCTTGATGTACTTTGATTGCAGTACTGCGCAGTGCTCTGGTGAATAAACAAAATGTTGAAGTGAATGACTGAATAGTCTGCCATACCGCATTAACAACTTCTCTGGTAGCTTGGGACTGTGGTCAAGGCGGAAATCTTCAGGAACACGGTAAATAATAAAACTAATATGGGCGCTTTGTCCTTTAGAATCATCTGCTGATGTGAAACCTTGCTGACTTAGTTTTCTACGCATTGAACTCTCTGCTACTTCATTTACAACTTTGTCTGTGAAATCTGTGCTTAAGTGGCCCTGGGAAGATTTACAGAGTTTTCAACTCTGTTCTTTTAATGCAAGTCCAGTCAAGGTTTTTTCCCAGGTTCTCTTCATGATTTAGGCCTCTGAAAAATGGTCCTTTCTGCGTTTCTGGCCGCTGAGACGAAGACTGTGTAATCATGGCAGCCTTCACCATTGGACAACCCTGCAAAACACGTAACTCGGTGATGAAATCCATGCATAGGGAAGACTGGTTCTGCGGGTGAGGGAAATGATAGTGCGGCGGAGATGGGACAGTGTTTTATGTGGAAAAACGGTGGAAAATGCAATAATATGGTGTAAATGGTGAACAACAGGGTTTGATGGAGAAATGCATCGTGGACCGTTCGATCATGATGTGGAGGCGTAGACCAACGGTGGAGATCAATCCGTGGAATGACATATGAGAAATGGGCGGAATGAATATCAAACATTAGATTTAATGCAAAACGCAAAACTTTAGACTATGGAGGAAATAAAAGGGAATTGAATGAAATGCAATGGGAATGTGTATGAGGTGGGACCCGTATGGAATCGCAATCGCAATCGCAATCCGAAAACGGAGCGGGAGTAATCACAATTGCAAGCGAGTGGATGTGCGATGCGATCAATCAGAGGAGCGGGCGCGATCGGAGGACTTGCGATGCGGTCGGGGGACTTGCAATGCGATGGGCGGATTTGTGATCAATCGATCGCATCGCAAATATTTGCGATGGATGATTGGAGCATTTCACATAAACATGCGATTTTGCGATTATGCGATCGGCCCCCAAGGGATTAAGCGCTTGGTTTTGGGTAAGGGTTACGTGGGGAAGTGGTTGGAGCTTGCGGGAAAAGGGGCTTAGGCCTTAATATAAAGTTGGAAAGTGGGTTTTAACCCCATTTTAATGCATTTTAAGGCGAAGGAAGAGTAACGATAGAGGGAAAAAGGGTGAATTAGATCGAACAAGGGATAGGGGTAGAACTTAAGGGGATTTTTGGGAGGATTTATAGGGTTAGAAGGGAAAATATAAGAGGAAAAAGGAGGACTTTGACAAGGGGGGGAAAAGGGGTAAAAAGGGACATTCTGTAGGGATGCAAAGGACGAATAAAGGCCTTTGGAGCACATATTTTTAGTAATCAGTGAGGCTTATTGACTCCAGAACAGCAGAGGGAAAGGGATTAAAGAGCAGGGAATCATGAAAGGCTTCAAGGATGATGTCTTTTCAGGAGGAATCCATTCTTTGAAAAGTTAAAGACAACTTGACCCCTTGTTTTCTTGTTAGAAATTAATAAGGGGCTAACATGATCAACACCTTTATTCCTTAAAGTCAAAATAGATCTATACTAAGGATTACTCTTTATACGTATTTCTACTATATAAATTCTAATGATAATTAATCACACATGTGTTCAAGTAGAATATGAAATAAGCCCTTTTTACACTTGGCTTGGCTCTTAGGTACATAGATGGGTGGGTTTGGGAATGTGGTTCACATGAAAAGTAATAGGGATGGATTTAGTGGAAACCTTTTATAAGATCAGGACTCAAACAATTGTGATATTTTCCCTTCTTTCCAACTTAATCCATCCTTCTAGAAAAACCCCTTTTAATGAAGCAGATATATCCATAGTGATCCACTGATATTTGTTCACCAACAACTATTCCATTTTAGACTTTTATATCTCAAAACTATGCTCATTGAATTTTTGCATCTATATCTTTAAACTACTTGAAACTATTTTATTACACCATAGGAATCATTTCGAGAAAAACATATTAGCCATAAAAGTTTCCCATTGAAACCAAAAGTGTTTTGATACAAAACATAGGTTTTAACCTTATATAGTTAATTGTTTCAAATATATTTTTAATAAAATGAAAAATATTCAATGTAAAACACATGCACATTAACATATAATTGTGATAGTTTCCCTTCTTTCCAACTTAGTGGACATCCTTCTAGAAAAATCCCTTTTAATGAAGCAGATATATCCATAGTGATCCACTGATATTTGTTCACAAACAACTCTTCCATTTTGGACTTTTATATCTCTAAACTATAATCATTGAATTTATGCATCTATATTTTTAAACTACTTGAAACTATTTTATTATACCATAGGAATCATTTCGATATATCTCCCATTTTAATGGGGTGTATCACATTTCGAGAAAAAACACATTAGCCATAAAAGTTTCCCATTGAATCCAAAAGTGATTTGATACAAAACATAGGTTTTAACCTTATATAGTTTAATTGTTTCAAATAGATTTTTAATAAAATGAAAAATATTTAATGTAAAACACATAGTATTTAGAAACAAAAAGTAATTTGATACAAAACATAGGTTTTAACCTTATACTATGTTAATTGTTTTGAAAATAGATTCTTAATAAAATGAAAAATATTCCATGTAAAACACATGCACATTAACATATAACTGTGATATCTTCCCTGCTTTCCAACTTAGTCCATCCTTCTGGAAATATCCCTTTTAATGAAGCAAATATATCCATAGTGATCCACTGATATTTGTTCACCAACAACTATTCCATTTTGGACTTATATATCTCAAAACTATGCTCATTGAATTCATGCAGATCTATATCTTTAAACTACTTGAAACTATTTTATTTCACCATAGGAATCATTTCGACTATTCCATTTTGGACTTATATATCTCAAAACTATGCTCATTGAATTTATGCATTCATATCTTTAAACTACTTGAAACTATTTTATTTCACCGTAGGAATCATTTCGATATGTCTCCCATTTTAATGGGGTGTATCACATTTCAAGAAAAAAATACATTAGCCATGAAAGTTTCCCATTGAAACCAAAAGTGATTTGATAAAAAACATAGGTTTTAACCTTATATAGGTAATTGTTTCAAATAGATTCTTAATTTAAAATGAAAAATATTCAATGTAAAACACATGTATTCTTATACACCCTTATGTCTACAAAAAGTAGTTTGAGTGATTCCACGGGTCCTCTACACCCTTCATAGGGTATAGTTGGGACAGGTAGTGTTAACTTCTACAAGTTCTATAAGCAGAGTCTGTAAAGGGCCAGGTAGCCTCTGGATCTCATCTTTTATAAAAGGTGACATATCTAGTAAATGCCCCTATAGTCAATCTCTGGAATAGATCTAAATAGAAGTTTTTCATTTTCATATCCATGGTCTCAAACAATGATAGAGAGAAAAAACCTTTTATATTCAATGTAAAACACATGCATTAACATATACTTGTGATATTTTCCCTTCTTTCCAACTTAGTCCATCCTTCTAGAAAAATCCCTTTTAATGAAGCAGATATATCCATAGTGATCCACTGATATTTGTTCACCAACAACTATTCCATTTTGGACTTATATATCTCAAAACTATGCTCATTGAATTTATGCATCTATATCTTTAAATTACTTGAAACTATTTTATTTCACAATAGGAATCATTTCGAGAAAAACACATTAGCCATAAAAGTTTCCCATTGAAACCAAAAGTGATTTGATACAAAACATAGGTTTTAACCTTATATAGTTAATTGTTTCAAATAGATTTTTAATAAAATAAAAAATATTCAATGTAAAACACATGCACATTAACATATAATTGTGATATTTTCCTTCTTTCCAACTTAGTGGACATCCTCTAGAAAAATACCTTTAATGAAGCAGATATATCCATAGTGATCCAGTGATATTTGTTCACAAACAACTATTCCATTTTGGACTTTTATATCTCAAAACTATGCTCATTGAATTTATGCATCTATATTTTTAAACTACTTGAAACTATTTTATTATACCATAGGAATCATTTCAATATATCTCCCATTTTAATGGGGTGTATCACATTTCGAGAAAAACACAAATTAACCATAAAAGTTTCCCGTTGAAACCAAAAATGATTTGATACAAAACATAGTTTTTAACCTTATATAGTTTAATTGTTTCAAATAGATTTTTAATAAAATGAAAAATATTCAATGTAAAACACATAGTATTTAGAAACAAAAAGTAATTTGATACAAAACATAGGTTTTAACCTTATATAGTATTTGAAAATAGATTCTTAATAAAATGAAAAATATTCAATGTAAAACACATGCACATTAGCATATAATTGTGATATTTTCCCTTCTTTCCAACTTAGTCCATCTTTCTAGAAAAATCCCTTTTAATGAAGCAAATATATCCATAGTGATCCACTGATATTTGTTCACCAACAACTATTCCATTTTGGACTTATATATCTCAAAACTATGTTTTTTGAATTTATGCAGATCTATATCTTTAAACTGCTTGAAACTATATCTTTAAACTACTTGAATTTAAAATAATTTTGCAAAGCATGTAAATGTCATTTCTCTCAAGCTTTAAGGCATAAAAATTCAACCTAAAGTGGCTGAACTCTCATAGAATTTTGAACTTCCATAGGATTTTAGTCTGTCTGTTGAGTGTTAACTTCTACAAGTTCTAAAGGCAGAGTCTGTAAAGGGCCAGGTAGCCTCTAGATCTCATCTTTTCTCAAAGGTGACATATCCAGTAAATGCCCCTACAGTCAATCTCTGTAGCAGATCTAAATACAGTCAATGCTAATGCAAGATTCATCTCTCAAAGATAAATTAGTTTTGAGACGCTCTTCTTCAAAAATTCAAGTTTCATCTCTCAAAGATGAATTAGTTTTGAGAAGCTCTTCTTCAAAAATTCAAGATTCATCTCTCAAATATGAATTAGTGTTGAGACGCTTTCCTTCAAGATTTATTGATGGACATTGTAACATATCTTGGATATGTGTGTGTTGAGTACTTATAAATGCGTCTTTTTTAATGAACATGTGCTTTTTTCAATTATATACCACGTGTGCTCCCACCACACCATGTAAAGGACAACTTGGTGAACTTCACATTTGCAACAAGTGGTGAACTTCATTTTTATAAAATTAAAATGTGGGGAATTCAACAAATTTTTGTTTAAATGGAGTTTCACTTCTTTTTTAATGACAATGTGTTTTTTTCAATTTATACCAAGTGTGCTCCCACCATGTAAAGCAAAATTTGGTGAACTTATCAGTTTTATAATTTTTTTTGCTTAAATTGAGTTTCACACATCAATTAGAGCTTTGAAAGTTGTGTTTTACATAATTTGTGTACACTAAATTACATTCATTTTCTGAAATTTATTTTGAATCAGTCATTTAAAAAAATAATTGTAAATGTCCATCGTGGATATATATATCATGGAGGATGAACGACGAAGATCAACAAAATCCCATATCTCTACGAGAGAGGGGATCAAGGATCGAGGGATGTTCATGGTATTTAAATATAATCTTAAATCTCTATACATGTGTGTACATATGGAATTGATTTTTTATCAACTTTTTGAGTTAAATTACTTGTTAATAAGTTTCATTTTTTTTTAGGAGCTAAGAGGAGAAGGGTCTCTACTCCACCTATGGAGCATGCCCATGGTTCACCCAATTGTGGTATGGTTCACACAATTTAATCAATGAATATGTACATGTATTTATATGTATGAATGTATTTTTCAATTGATTATAAATTCGTATTTGTTTATGAAGCTTCTCTCTTGTCTCGAGAGGTTGGTGGTGGTTCAAATCCCCTTAGAGGGCCATCAATAAGTGCTAGCAGGTTGCGTGAAGGTGGTGATATTTATTCCCCTGAAGGCCAATAGACAACTTGTGGTGCTAGTTCTCAGCAGGGTCGTTCTGGTTCTCAATAGTTTCAGGGTGGGGAAGATGCTAGCCAACCACGTCGAGGTTGCCATCAATTTGAATAGTTTTTTCATTTAATTTGTACAAATTTGTTTACATGTGTTTTTTCTAATGTACAAAATTTTATATATTGATGCAGAGGATGAAAATGTTCCAAATTTTGGTAAAAAGAGACGCAGGTCAGAACGCTTCATTCAAGAATAAGGTTGTCCACCCACCACGACTTATCCGGCTGACATTTCTGATATACCTTGGGAAATAAACATGGAGCAATGCACCTTAGAAAGGTGTCAATAACTTCATGCAAAATTGCAGAGAGATCTCGTGGCTTTGACTCTACCTGCTGAGAGTTGACAAAGCTTGGAAATAGTTACACACTCTTTAGGCGAACTAGTAGATGTGTACCGAAAGCTTGGGCCAATAATTGATACATTTGTAGAAGTCATGAGAAAAATAAAGGAAACAATAATGGGTCCCGATAAATGGGAGGATGTAAAACAAAGAGTTACAAAATAAATGGCGAAGTTAATGTTTAATTTCAAAGAAGGGACGAAAAGAAAAATGCTGAAGGTGAAATATTTCAAGCACCTCGATATAGATCACTATTTGTATGATAGACACCTTACGGCCTATGGAAGACTCCCATGAAACGACGAGGTTCTTCTTTATTTTACATTTTTTTTTTTTTTTTTTTTTTTTTTTAATGCAGAATTATTTTTGGAAATGAAACCCAATTACAATGACCTTCCATATGAATTTTTTGGTCCTGGGAAAGGTCGATTATGTGACCGTAAGGGTGCCAGGTGTGATGTTGAGTTGCCTCGCCCTGAGCCACCATTGGTTAGTCGACCTTGTCGGGTCAAAACTTTGCGGTCAGAGATGGAAGCCACTTCTCAAATTAGTTGAGAAGCAATGGATGCCATCATCGACAATGTTCACAGTGGATTGGGTGGAGTCGATGTTTGTTTGAATCGACAAAGAGCACGTGAGAATGCACACGCCAATTTTGTGTATTGTATAGATGAAGAGATTGACAACATGAGTGTTGAAGATCTCAAAATATATGCAAAGAATTGTTGCAATGGTTGGAAAGACCTAATTCTTCATGAGGAAGAGGGCAGGGGAACGGTATTTGTTAATGGTTAGGGTTCAATTATTTTAACACATACATACAATTTGTAATAAAAACAAATGTATACGTATAAATTTATTTGTATGTACATTAATCTAACAAAAATGTATCATTATATGTTAAAACACCATTTGCAGTTGTCACGCTTGATGAATGACGAAAATGTTAATATCACGTTGGGAGCCTCTGGTTCAAACAATCAAGATGGGTCTCACCATCAAGATATGTTGACAAATGTTAGTGTTTTTTAAGTGATATTTTTAATATAAATAATTGTGTACACATGTACATATACACATATAATAATAAAATGTTTTAATAGATTGTGATTCTGTCTGATGTTTTTGGGATGGCGGTACCTTCTTCTTCCTTGGGAGATGTACCTTTTACTTCATTGGGAGATGTACCTTCTACTTCCTTAGGAGATGTGCCAGATCCACAACAAGTATGGACAAATTTTCACTTTTAAAATTTATGTTTTTAACTTATATATTCCACCTCAAAAAGTTCCATTAAAAAATGAGATATATCTATATCTTGAGTTATTTTAAATTTTTTGAATTTTAAGTTTTTGGAGATTTTCTTTTGGAGCCTCTCTTAGGAGATGTCCCAAATCCCCCTGCAGAAGTATTCAATTTTTCACTTTTAAATATATATGCTTTTTTAAGTTATAATTTATAAATTGAAGTTTAAAAGTTTTATTATAAATTGAGATCTCGATCTTAAGTTATTTTATACTTTTAAATTTTTTGAATTTTAGGTTTCTATAGAAGATTTTTTTAATCCACGGAGCTTAGCGATGGAGATAGGAACATCCACACCATTTCAACCATTTGAACAAGTTGTTTAACTTCTTTTTTTAATATTATTGAAAATAAGTTTTTATATACATGTATTTTAATTTGAAATTTTTTAATATATATATATATATATATATATATATATATATATATATATATATATATACAATTTATTGTTGGAGATGTTCCCATGGGGGAAGTTGTAGCAGGTGAGCAACAAATGGAGAGGGAACCTCATGAGGTATAGCATGATTTTTTTATTTTTTATTTTTTATTTTTTTTTTAATTTTAATTTTATTTTTTTTATTTTTTTTACACGAAGTTCTATATATTCTCACTCAATTTTAAAACATCAAATTTTAATGTTTGTACGTGCATTGTGTACAGGTTCCCCATGCTTCGCAGGATAGCTCTCGGATTGTGACTTTGCTCGGAAAGACACTACCTCCATCTGTATTTGATGGATGATTTCTAGATTTGATTGAGATTTCTAGTCTTAAATTTATTTTTTTATATATTATCTAGATGCAGTCATATATAACTTGATACTTGTGAGATTTACAAATTTTGGACATATAAATTATGTGAACTACATTTGGTACATGTGTGAATGTGATATATAATGTTTTTAAAACTAAATTAAGTTTTGGATGGTTGAACTACATTTGGCATGTGAAGTAATGTTGTGTTATAATTTCTTTGGTTTTAAAAACTTAAGTTTTGGATGGTTGAACTACATTTGGCATGTGAAGTAATGTTGTGATCTATATTAATGTTTTGCTTTTGAACTAAATTTGGCATGTGAAGTAATGTTGTGTTAATGTTTTGTTTTTGAACTACATTTGGCATGTGAAGTAATGTTGTGTTATAATTTGTTTTGTTTTTAAAGCTTAAGTTTTGGATGGTTGAAGTAGATTTGGCATGTGAAGTAATGTTGCACGAGATATATAATTTTTTGTTTTAAATTAAAACTTAAGTTTTTGATGGTTGATCTACATTTGGCACATGTGATATAACGTTAAATGTTTTTATTGGATTGTTGAACTACAATTGGCATGGCATGTGAAAATGTTGTGATATATAATCAAAAAGTTTTTAAAACTCAAGTTTTGGATGGTTGAAGTACATTTGGCATGTGATTAGGATATTATGTTTTGTTTTTAAAATTCAAGTTGTTGTTTTCCAAACAAAAAAATTTCGCATGAATATACATACATACATGTAGAAATGATTTTACACATGTTTGAATATATATGTTAAAACTATTGAAGTACTATATATATATATATATCTAAAAACAATCACATGTTTGAATATATATGTTAAAACTATTGAAGTACAATACACACACACACACACACACACACACACACATATAAACAATCATAAGATTCTGGGTCTTGTTAGAATATCTAAAAACAATCATAAGATTCTAGGTCTTGTTAGATGTGTTGAAAACAATCATAAAATTTAAAAAATGCAATATATAATGTATATATATCATCAATGCACATGTATAGAAAAGCTACTTTCAGTTAACTCCATTCTAGAACATATATATCCAGTACGTACAACATTTTTCATCAATGCACATAGAAAAGCTATTTGAATAGATAATTGCTTTCTAGAACATATATATCTAGTACGTGCAACATTTTTCATCAATGCACATAGAAAAGCTATTTGAATAGTTAATTGCTTTCTAGAACATATATATCCAGTACTTCAACATTTTTCATCAATGTCAATAGAATTAAGCTACTTTTCATTAATGCCTCTAGATAGAATTTAGCTACTTTCAGTTAATTGCATTCTAGAACATATATAATTAGTACGTGAAACATTTTTCATCAATGCACATGGGAAAACTACTTGAACAATTAATTGTATTCTATAACATATATTTATCCAATACGTGCACAACATTTTTCATCAATCCATGTATAGAAAAGCTAAGTTTTTAGTTAATTGCCTAGAACATATCCGACCATTGGATAGTCAAATTTTGTACTGGATTTTATATCAGGAATAGAGATGTGGGTCAAATCCCACCAAAAGTTGGAGAAGTGCTCCGAGTCTCTTATCTGAAAGGAATCTTCGTACAAAACTATACTGTGGATGATTTATTTACACTATGGATACTTTTTACCAGAAAATCCCATGAGAAAAACTGGTCACATTCAGTTCGTGTGTATATCCAGTACATGCAACATTTTTCATCAATGCACATAGAAAAACTACTTTCAGTTAATTGCATTCTAGAAAATATATATTTAGTACGTGAAACATTTTTCATCAATTCACATAGTAAAACTACTTGAACAGTTAATTGCATTCTATAACACACACACACACACACACATATATATCCAATACATGCAACATTTTTCATCAATGCATGTATAGAAAAGCTACTTTCAGTTGATACTAGTGTGGATGTACCAAAACAATTTGTACATTTGCAAACACTTGCACATATCACATAACAAGACAACTCAATTTTTAGTTGAGTTCTGGAAGTTCTAAAACATAATATAAAGAGAAGAAATTGTTGGGCATTTCAATAAAAAAAATTCCAATGGAATTCCATCTTCAATGATTCGTTCATGATTGGATTTTGACATTTTCCATTTCTTAATTTTCGTTTTTTTCCTTTGATTGAACCTCTATCAAATTTATGCGTGCTGCACACACCAAGTGACTATATTGACAACTTATGAAATGAGGTTCATAGTCTTCAAAGTAAACAAAATCCCCACTTTTATTAGTTTGTCTAAAAAAATAACTTTTCAGTATAATCGATCCTCTTTCATATGGAAATCCGTGATCATTATAGTTTTCTAATAATTTCATTTTTCATTCAATGCAACGCATCAAATAATACTTCACATTTTCATCGTTGTAGGTGAAATTACAACAAAAACATCTCTTGCACAATAAAACAAAATTAACAAATTTATGTGTTTAAATTTATTTCTAGATCTTTATCATTTGAAAGCAATTCAAATGTTACCTTCTTTAACAAGATCAGAAACTCGATCACCATCAGATGATATTGTAGTCTCCTCTAATTGCATTTATTCAAACATTGCAATGGAATTTTTTCCCTTTGTATTTAGCTCTGTATGTTTCCAATCTTTTACATACATTTTGTTTTCAAAAACATCATTGGATTCTGCGTTGTCTATGCAAACATGAAAAAAACAAGAATATTTTATTTTATCCAATGCAAACACATTTCTGGACAACTTTGTTTTAATTGAATGCAATTTTCGAGTCCCTTTTATTGTTTCAATGTCATTTCCAATTGATCTATCTACGTCTTCGATCCTAATATGCCAAAAAAACCTTTATATGGAAAATTCAAAGAAGAATGTAAATTGATATCAAAATTCAATCAAAGATAATCATTGTGATAAATGTACACTGTTTAAAATTAAATATCCAATAAAAATTAAATTGAATGTACCTTCGCACTTCCCTTGATCGGTTAGTCTCATGGCTTAGAACAACGATGCACCATTGAACAATTTCTTTAGCATCCACAAGTCTGCTTGTAGAGAGGTTCATTTGAAATTTTCAAAGTGCTCGTTTTATGCATGCCCCTGCACCGTCATGTTCTCCTTTTCCATGGCCAGTCTCAAAGAAATTCCAACAATGTTTAATGTAGGTTTTCTTACGAAGACAACACAACCAAAAGAATGATCGTGCAGATTTGAATTGACCTGTGCATCCATCTGACCATATCCAATGTTCATTGAATATTATTCCACCATTTTTCAAGGAATCATAATTTTTTCCAAAACAATGTCGTACAAAATATGTATCATGTGTACGATCGTCATTGACATAAAAGTGATATTCTTTAATAATATGTCGATTTTCATTGGTGCTTTCTATATGATCGACGTTTTGTTCAGGATGTATATATAGAATATGGACGAGCATGGAGACTTGGTTAGAATGACAGTATTCACTCTGAATTTCTTTTTGTGGAACAAATGTGTAGTTTTCTGCAAAATCAATTACTGAAAAAATTGTCCCCGGTGGAAAAAATTCACGAGATTTTTTGAATTGCAAGTCTTTCCATCGAGCTCTATGGGAATGCTTGGTGTATTTATAAATTTCTGCCTCAAACTTTCTCAAAAAGTCTATCACAAAAATTTCTTCTTCTCGTAATTCAATTCTTTTAACACTATTTGCACCTTGAATCGATGTATGGATATATTCATATCTCTTCCATCTCACTTTCATGTTGGAAAATGATTGATCATTTATATCAATACGATATTTGTTTTGAAATTTAGTCAAATTTCCACAATCATCGCATTTTTTACCACCAACACATTTCTTTTCGTAAAATAGTTCATCGCTTTGTCTTTCACATAGAATTTGAGATATGAAATCACGAATAGTGGAAGGAGGAGGTGAATCCTTCTTAAATGTTCTACCAAAATTAATGAATGTGTCATAATATGACTCAAATTCCACATGATAATGACAACAACAAGTGTCGCGCACGGTGATAGGTTTTACATACCATGGTTTTTGTTGAAAAAAAGCACTGATCGACACATGAATTTCATGATTTTCTTCTTTGAACTTGTTGAACAACTCTATCTGAGTGGTTTCCAAGAAATGATTTTCATGTTGTTCGTACTAATTTCGTCCTATTCTTCTTCGCATCACATGCTTTGCAGTTGGCGAAACACGCGAATTGTTCTTCCAATATTCATATATTATTTTTTTAACATTTTCTTCGAGTCTATCTTTGTATGGTTGCCTACAAATAGCTCTCCAACAAGTGAGTTCATCATTTACATCTATTTGCAACCGAAATTTCCGATGTTTGTGCAAAGTTTTCATAAGGTTCCTAATGCTCGTGCCATAGATTTTACCTAGTGATTCTCTTTAGTACTTGATGAAACCACTGCCATATGTATTACTCTACGTACAACTGAAACATTTTTCTGTCTAGATCTTGTAATTGAATTTATAGCACTATTTATATTTTGTATCACATTTTCCTTCATTTTTTTTTTTTTAAATTTTTTTTAAAATATATATATATATATTTTTTAATCTTATCTCTGGTTGATTTTCAAATACCCAATAAAGTCGTAGCTTCTTTTAATTTCCTTAATGATAGGAGACCTTTCAACATTTGGGCTTGAACTGTCACATTTTCATTTATGAAGTACGTATTAAAAATGCAGTTAACACGATATCGTATATAATGGTCAACTTTTTTATCTCCACATGTGTGAGTGTCAACATTTTCCAACATCTCATCATTGACATGGATTTCATCTGTACATATTCAAATGAATAATACATAATAAGTTTACATATTCAATATATATATATACACCTTGTGATTCAATTTTCACTTGAATTTCTTTCAACATTTTCACCATCTCGGGTTCATATCTCCTTCACTTTCTCTTTCAAAATTTTGTATCTCATCATCAATGTTTTGAGGAATATCTCTATCTGTTTACATTGCAAAATATTTTTCAAATTAGTTCATCAAATAAAAATTAAGCTTCTCATTTTACACTAGGAAAATTTTAAATATATCAAACTCCTCGTCTCTTCTCTACGTTCCTCAGGGTCTCTTTTTCGATCATGTTTTCTTGTACAATTCCTTCGATTTCCCATGATAATAGAGTATGAAGTTAAAAAAATTTCCTTCAAATTTTAGACAAAAACTCAATTAAAAAAAAAATATCACAAAATATTTAATTTAAAAAAAACTCATTTTAAAAATTTTGTAAAAAATACATACTCCAGTCCAAAACACTTACATTAAAAAATTTGAGAAAAAAATGTCTTATAAAAATGAAACAAAGCTCAAAATACTTCCTTCCAAGTCCTATAAAAAAATTTCATTTAAAAAGTTAGACAAAAACTCATTTTAAAAACTAATTATAAAAGATTTACTTCAACCCAAAACACGTACTCTAAAAAAGTGTCACTTCAAAAAATGCCTCCAAGAAGTGTCCATTGAAAATTAATTCCAACTTTTAAAAAATGCCACTTTAAAAAATACTTCCAAAAAATATCACTTTAAAAAATATTTCCAAAAAACGTCCAAAAAATGTCCTTTCAAAATTAAGCCCAAATCCATACCTTCAAAAAAAATGAAAATTAAGCCCAAATCCATACTTTAAAAAAAAATGAAGCCCAAAAAAATCCAAAAAATGTATCACATACCTCCAAGAAATGTCCTGTGAATGTACCTCAAAGAAAAGTCCTTAAACCCAAAACACTCTTTGGCAAAAATGTGTCCTTAAACCCAAAACAATCTTTTGCAAAAATGTTCTTTGAATGTACCTCCAAGAAAAGTCCTTAAACCCAAAACAATCTTTGGCAAAAATGTGTCCTTAAACCCAAAACAATCTTTTGCAAAAATGTTCTTTGAATGTACCTCTAAGAAAAGTCCTTAAACCCAAAACAATTATTTGCAAAATCAGACCAAGACCTTTGTAAAATTAGACCAAATGTGCGAAAATATGCGAAAATAATGAATGAATGTTTTTTGGAGGGGTTCTGTGGTATTTTCCGGTTGACGGAAAATTGGGTGAAAGTTCGGCTAAACTTTTGTATAAAAGTTCGGCCGAACTTTTATGTCGTTAGAATTGACGGGTTGTTGGCGCAACACACAGTTCAACCAAACTTTTTTTAATGGTTCGGCCGAACTAACGCTTTAGAAATTACGCAGACCCAAGCTCTAAATACGTATATGCAACTTTGGACTGATTAAACTCCATGAAACATTATGAATTAACTGTCTGAACCAAGACAAGCATTTTTAGAATTGAATCTACTTTTAGGAAATATAAATTTAATGGAATTTCAAAAATATTTACTAATATTAATTAATTTTGTAATAAAATGGGTACAAACAATTTCTGAAGGTCGTTATGATTCAGTGAATTCATAATTTTGTATCTTCCAAAATACATTGTAAAAAAATTGAAAAAATTATGGTGTATTACATTGGTCCGTTGTCTCTAATGGGTAGTTTTTAGATTTTTAGTTTATAACTTATATGTTAAGAAATTTCTTGTGTTGTGAAACATATTCAAAATATGCAGTTTTTTCATATTGGACCAGTTCAAAAAATTCTAGTAATTATGATATGCATTCATTTGCTTTGTAAATATGACAAAACCGAAGTAGACTCTGTCTAGATTGTTGTAACACATTTTATTTCACAAAAACCCAAATTTTCAAAGAATACAACATTGCGTATTAACATGACTTCTTATGAATCCTTTGATTGCTAAAGAATACACACTCAAAGAAATGCTAAGTTGACATATCAAATGTGTATAAAAAAATTCCAAAAAATAAGTAATAAAATTTCTGACAACTTTTACTTTTATCGCAAAATGAAATTTTAAACAAAAAATTTGTTTTAGCTTTCAAAAAGTTGAAGAACAGAAAAAATGAAAGAGTAATGTAGTGTAAAGTGGAAGTCCAAAAGTCATCTATAGAATGTCAAAAGTCATGAAAGAGTCAAAATGTCATAGTGATGTCAAACAATCATTAGGGTAGTCCAAGAGTCACAAGGGTGGTGAATGGTCACCCCATTTGTAATATATACACCCTTATTGCTCATGCAAAGGAATTTTCACCTCGGCTCCTCCTACCAGGAATGAGAGAGGAAGATAGTTCTTTTGCAGGAGCAAGTGGTTTCTCTAACACTCCACTATTGGAGTTAGTGGTGTTCATTGTACTAATGTATCTTGGAACTTTTTCTTAATACTTGAAGTTCGTTGAGCCAACACACTTTCATGCATATGTAGTAAATATTGTAGGACTATACTCTTTGCATGTTTACGATGTATGCTTTTTTCATCTGTACTAAGGGAATTGAACTATTTCGATGGCTTTGGTACTTATCTTGTTGAAGGCGTGTTGTATCTATTTTAACAATACTTGCTTCTGTGTGAACTAGTTCACTAGTTTATTAATGATCCATTCATATGTATATGCTCGTGTGTCTTTACTATATTAGTACTATTAATCTTCCTTTAAAGGATCAATCTTATTTCCTGTCTAGTAGAAGAACCTTGATACATTTTGCAAATGAACATTCCACAAGGAATACTCACTTGTTCATCTGAAAGCACATGTACATTACTCTCTTGTGATGACCATTGTAGCCAAAAAAAATATCCAAGAAGTTCTCTTGGTGTAGAGAAAAAATGGGCATTGCAAGGCTGGACCAATGACTAAGCTCTCTTGTGCCCCCTTGTGGAAAGAAAAAAATAAGTGGAAGAATGCTGGGTGTGTGTTTTATTATTTCCACGACTATATTAGGTGGGCGAACATGCCTATGGTTTTGTGCATGGGTTTGCACATGGTTTTTTTCCCATGGTATTTTGTAGATCCGATCAAGGGAATTAAGATTATGTTCTAATCCAGGGTTAATGGATTGGGGTTTATGAATTCTTCAGCATGTATATATATGTGTTGTAACATTTAAAGGAATATAATGAAAAATCAAGCTAGTAGTCTCTGTTTTGGGATCCAGGGGAAAATCTCTGTCTATATATGTTTTATGTTTTGTGCTCTCACTATTGTTTATTTTCTATTTTTAAGAGTTCATTTGCATATAATTTCTGTATAGGGTTAAAACCTAGATCCAGAAGGGCTCCCACACCAAAAAGTGTGAAGTTTGATTAGGAATTTTCATCAGGGAGACTCCTTGGTTGATGAATTTCCAGCACCGTCAACAGGGGATAATGGAAGAGATTGATTTGTACTGAAATGTGGGTGAAATTGGAGTTGTGGAGGTTGTAGTTGTGGATAATAGTATTCAGTATAGAATTGATTAAATATTGAGGGAAATATTGAGGATATTATGGATTTCTACCATATGATCCACAACAAACTTGTGGCGAAGATGGGTTTTGAGGTTGTTGTGCATAAGATTGAAATTGTGAATTAGGATCTTGCATCATACCTTGTTAGTGAGGTTGCCAAGGTATTTTAGGAGTAACAAAGAAAAGTTTTTTTAGTGCTGGAATCACTCCACTATCATCTTTGTAAACAACTTTCAACCTAGGTAGTGATGGACAATATTTCATGGCATGTGATTATGCATAGATAATACAGATTTCAATATTATCAAATGGACATTCCCTTAATGCATGTTTGTTTCTACATCTAGGGTAGAATATATAAAAATAAACATTCTCAATTTTTTTCTTGTTTTTCATTCTTAGCAGATCAATTTGTTCACTAATATTGTGAAGAACATATTTTTTTAAATTTTCAGGAAAAATTCCAAGTTCAGCTCGACTTACCAATCTTGATGCAAATTTACTTATTCTTGTAATGGTTGGGTTTTAAGGACTTCTACCCTACTTTGTTTTTCCTCTTGATATTTGCTTTCACAACTCACAAATTTCTTCAAATTATAATTGAGACACATCTCCTTTAACCATTAGGTTAAGGAGGTCAATCCACTCATCCATAATAGCTTTAAGGAAGACGATTTTTAATGTATCAAATCTTAGATCATGCAAATTTTCCCTATGAACATTATATACAATATTTTATACCAAATCCTCAAGGTTCTCATCTTCTTTTTGAGTAATTTTACACATTTCCTATTTAAGATCACGATGTATACAATAGTCTTTATGTTTTTCAAAAAAAAATATTCTCATAGCATCCCATGATCTTATAGAGTTAGTACTTAGACCCATAAACAATTTAAGAGCTCATCTTTTAGTGTGGTTGGAAATAATTTCAACTTTTGATCATCAAGTAAGTAATCATAAGATCTACATAATACTTCATATTCAAACAGAAAAAGTTTTAGGTATTCTGTTCTCATACCATGGAAGTTAGGAAGTACCGAGGGAGAGATGTTCTTCATATGAACATTATTTTTAGTATATTGAATGGGAAATACATAAGGATCTTCTTCATCTTCAACACCTCCATCAATGACTCTTCCTCTACCACCTCTTCCACCACCAGGAGGAGGTCTTCTTCCTCCTCTGCAGCCTCCAAGTGGTGGCCATTCTTATCCTCTTCATCCTCCTCATATTACTATTTCATGTCCATTTGGAGGATGAAATATTTCCCCTTCATCTTTTGTTATTGTACATGTTGATTGTGGTAATACAATTCTTCAATTGGATTTTTCTCTTCAGGTTCTTCTATTAATGGTTCTCTAGGTAAAGTTACTTCTTATTATTTGGCAGGTTCTACTAATTATTGTATAATGAGTTTTTCCCCTGCTGAAGAAAGAAAGACAATTTCCGGATGGAGATACTGGTTCCTCTACTACTGCTTTAGTGGAAGAAGTTGGCTCTTCTCTGGTTGTAATATGAGTTATTTGTACCTTAGAAAGTATAATTATACCTGCAAAATTTGGAATTCGTGAGATGGGTGGTGATGTGGATTTACTTCACCACGTGGTATAATGGGGGTGGTTGGTGATGGCGTAATTTAAGTTCATCCTTTAACAAATATACCCCTAGAGTCTCTTCCCCTATACATGGATTCTAAAATGAATTCTAATTGTTATGAATCTAAGAATGAGTGCAACTAAAAATGAGATGCAATTCAAGAACTCTAATTAGGAATAACCTCACAATCGTGATGCACGGGTTCTTACCTCTCGTCTTACTGCTCTTCCTAATTATAGTTGTGTAAATAAAAATTCATTCTAAACTGAAAGCTAATGCTTGTGTATACTTCCCCGACAATGACACCAAAAATGTTGGGTAATTTAATTATTATTTAGATTAATTACATTAAAATTTCAATCCAGATTCGCACACTTATGAAGTATACTACACTATATGTGTGAGGAGATTGACTTTTCAATTTCAATGCTAAAGAATAATTCTATTCTATTGAAAGAAACAAATAAATGATCAAATGATGCAAAACTTATTCTAGTAAGTGAGATGAAATTCTACTTATGAGATGAATTCTAAATAGAGCACACACATGTTTAGTGAAAGTAAAGGCAAAAAATATTAACTACTTCAACTTTATGAAATTAAAAAAAATCTATTTTAAGAAAGTAATAAGTTTGTAATCTAAAGAAGCAATAAATCTAATCTACCTTACTTAAACGAGAAAGTGATCAAATTCTAAGCTATGAAGGATAAAGGATATTTACTCTATCAAACCTGATATATGAAAAGTAAAGGCACTTTATGCTATGAAAAGCTTTCAAATTATGATCTATGGAAAATATAACAATGTATTCTATAAAAGCTTTGGAAATTCTAATCTAAAGAAAGGAAATACTAGTGTATTCTACGGAAAATAAAAACAATGTATTTTATGAAAGCAATTAATTTCTATTCTATGAAAGGTGAAGATAAACCATAAATGACAACTATCTACAAAAGTAGAGTATCCGAACAATTAACTATCAAAGCAACTGAAATTGATAATTTAGAATTTAAAAACAGATGTGTATGCAAAACTTAGAGTTCATTCATTTGTTAATATGCCTATAATGTTGTGCAATAAATTCTATCATATCTATGAATATGCGACTAAAAATTAATGTAGAACTAAATAAATGATGGTAAAGATGACCGGTAAATGCTTTGGTGGTTTTGGACTTTTATTCAAGCACTTGAGGTCTAAAAAAAACCAAAGAAAATCAGAAAAAATGTACATAATGAAATGACACAAAATAGAGTATAAAAAAAATAATATAAACTAAAAGAAATAAATAAATTACACTTCCCGTATGCAACAGGGGCTCTCCTGCTAGATCATGGGATCTAAAACTACTTAGAAAACTTGATTATCAGGTGTGTACTCTTCTCATTGAGGCATAATAGTAATAGTAGGAAAATTTTTATTAAATCAGAATAGTGCGTACATGATCACAAAAATGGCAACATTAACCAAAGAAAGGATGATGCTAATGGATGTCCCTTAACTTCTCAACAAATCATATATATAATGCCTTTTAAAATAACAACTTGAGAAAATGATTGTTATAAACCTAAGTGGTGAATGACAACTAAGTCTTCTATTTATATTGAACTTCTAATTTCTATGATTCACTCTCAAGGAAGAAAATAATAGAAATATTTAGTATTATACACATCACCATTCAGTTGTTGATTTCTCATTCGTTGAAGATTTATCAGGCTTGCCTAAGATTTTAATCGACTTCCAAGTAGTCTGGATGTTTGGTTCATGTTCCATTTGACAATTGACCAAATGTTTGACTATGCTATTGTAGTTATCGGTGAACTTTGCTTGTGCCCAGTAGGTGGATTACCATGTAGGAGTGATTTGGAATCTTTCCATATGGTCGAGCTGATTTGTCCTCCACAGAGTCTACCTGAACCTTGGATTCAACTAAAAAACGTTTTCAAGACTGCAAAATATGTTAATTTCCATAAGCTTTGCAAATTGAGCCAAATTTATAAAGTAAAACACTTAGAAATTTTACCTTATTGTATCTAATGTAGCTCCGATGGATGACTATTCATGCAGGAACAATAGTAAGATAATGCAAGGATGTGTGAGTTATAAGGGTTTTTGTGGTAGATGAGTGAAAAACTAAGTAAGAAGTTGTAAAAAAGAATTTTGATTCTTTGACCTAACATGGGTATAAATTTTGGGAGACATATCTACTTTTCTATTTCAACCTCATTTGGAAATGCCACAACCATTATGCTTCAATTGGCATTTCTATGGCTGTAATTTATGGAATTTGTCAAAATATCTCTACCATGCAATTCTCACGGCCATCATTGAAAAACCCTTAAAAAGTTGATTTAAAATTAACAATATCTCCACTTCCACAACTTTAATTTGATTTGATTTGATTTTTATTTATTTATTTATTTTTTTGAAATTTGTTATTTTTTTAGATGAACTCAAATTTACATCTAGTTACTTGACATTTTGCACATAAATATTCAAAATGGGATATGAATGTTGCAAAACTATTTTTCCCTTCAATATTTATTAAAAAATAAAAATAAAAACAATAAAATCCCACTCTTTGTCTAAGAAAAAGCTTGCATACCACTTATTATGATTCTTAGCTCTTAAAATTGAATTACAAACAAGATATTTATAAACCAAAAATTTATTAATTATTTAAAACACTTGATTTAGGGAAACATCGTCCTATGGAAGGGCAAACTCATATTCACTTACACCCTTAGGAAGTATCCCACCTTATTTCTTCAATGAGTGGAAGATTTTGACTCTATCTAATTTATGTATTGTGCAGTACTAGGACCATTAGATTTTTTCTATAAAATAAATCTTATTTAGAAAAAAAACCTACACCCAAAAGTAGGAAGTTGAATAGATAACTTTATTTTTAGTTGAGCTCCATCACGTGGCTATGAATTCTGAGGTGGTAAATTGAAATGATCATAATTGTCTCAATTTGTCTCATAAATGTATAATATAATATGTCAAATTGACGCTATTTAAGTTTTCTCTCCCCTAGATTTGGCCTAGCTTCAATTTGGAAAACCTATCAAAATTTATA
Organism: Pinus albicaulis; assembly: GCA_034641835.2. Lineage (NCBI taxonomy): Eukaryota > Viridiplantae > Streptophyta > Pinopsida > Pinales > Pinaceae > Pinus > Pinus albicaulis. The sequence continues at coordinate 775,698,777 of CM076583.1, read as the reverse complement.
TACTCTATAATACATAGAATAAAGTTGTGACCATAACATAAAACCTTGAAATCGATGATTTTAAATAAGTGATATCTTCACTTATCAAACTACCTATTAAATGGTTTTTATTTGATTAGTAAATTAGGTTTTTTTTTTAGGAGGAATTTAAATATTCATGTTATTTTATTAGACTCTACATAAGAAGTTACAAAAATGTATATGAGTGTTGCGAACTTCTTTTTTCCCTAAAAAATATGAAAAAATAAAAAAAATATTGTACTTTCTTACCTAAGAAAGACATTTGATATCATTCACACCTCGCCCCTATTTCTTCCCTTCAAACATGACCTAGATGATTATCACTGAGTGGAAACATAGACATACATAATTATGAAAAATAAAGAGCGTAGAGTCGAAGTCTATTGAAATACTTTCATATACATTATTTAACATTCATTAAAACCCTAATATTAGGAGAAGCAATGGTAGAATGAGGCATCTACTCATAAAATTTAAATTTCTAGTGTTTACAAACATCTTGCTTGTATACATGGGTTGATATTTCCCCAAGACAGATTTAGAACCTTCCAAGTAGTTGTGATACTCCTCCTATGATTATTATTCAAATATCAAGTGAGAGTTTTGATTAACTCTGTGCTAGTCCACATGTTACCTCCCAAATGCATAATTTATTAGGTCATATCACTATCCACAACCATGTGGTTGCTATGAATAGTAGTATGGTAAAGTAATTTTACCTCCCAAGAATCCCATTGAGTGGGTTATCCTTGAGATAATTATCCTACATGGTTTACCAACCCTTATTCATGTTTAAGTGTTTACAACCAATCCCCTCATTTTCTAGTTTTTTAGCTAGGTTTGTCATCATGCTCTTTGCATGGGAGCTTTGGATTGCTTGAAGGCTTGCATTCTAAGAAGGAATCATTTCTATGTTTGTAGCAAGACACTAGTTTGTGATTATTTTATTATGGATTTTGGAGTCTCTCTCCATAATTTGGATTGTATTTATGCATGTTGTCCCTTTTCCAAACCTTGTATTTCAACTAAATTGTTAGTATCTATGCTCTTACGCCTAACATATATTTTGATGATGTTTCCCTTAACATATTTGAATACTCCATTGATGCCCATGGAACTAGTGTTATCTTTCAAGGCCCCAACAAACAGTAATTTGATTGAGTTCAAGGGTTGGGATGGGGGTTATGGATACCAATGCTCAAGGTTCTTACACTTCATGGTTATGGGGTCAAGTTTGTTTTCACAGAGGTGGATTTTGATTCCCAAGTGTCAAGAATTCTATGCTCATTGGTTGAGTATTTTTCATTAGTACTTTTTTCCCATGGTCATTTGAATAATTTCTCTAATATTATTCTCTATGAATTTCTAGAGCATGTTTTGATATTTTGAGTAATCTTTGAAAGTTGAGTGGTTGCAATCTATCCATGTTTTGCATAGTAGGAATATTGGGAAAATCATCTATATTGTATTGAGGGTATGACAAATAAAGGGATACTACTTTAGAGTTTATAATATTTTTGTTTATTTATATTTGATTATTTAAAGATGATGGCCCCCTTTTCCCATAAATTATTAGCTATTACGAATTTGTTGAAGAGTTCTTCACTGTATTCCTTTACTCGATGGCACATAGAAAGCAAATGAAGCATATTTAGGGTACTTGAAACCCTCTATGTCATCATTTATCACATATGATAACTTTTTGTCTTAGTATTTTCCATAGAAGGGTTTCTACCTTTGGCCAAAGATTTGGCTACAATATTTTTTCCCGAAGCATTTTATGGCCTATATCTATCTCATTTAGTGCCAATAAATATGATTTCTTCATTATGTAAGAGCATTTTCATTTCAATCAATATAATATAATTCCATTTAATCTTCTAAAGCATAATTTTTTGTCTTAAAGGATGTCCCATAATCTACATCTCCTTGATTCCCTTAATTTGATAGTCTAGGTTGTAACTTGGCTCCAAGCCAAGGCACATCACAATAAAACTTGTATCCAATACTACTTATAATGTACTCAAATCACATGATACATCAAGAATTCACATTCTTGAACAAATTTATGAGCTATGATACGATTTACCTAATTCAAGAAACATGCAACAAAAAATAAACTCATGCGAACCATCAAGGACATATAAATTAAAAAAGAAATACATTATTTGTCACATAATGCATAACATTAATAGTTATACACAACATTAAAATCAATATGAAATATGATAAGAACAACGTGAATCAATTTACAAAGAACACTTATCATTCTTAAAGGTTTACATTAAATAGTTGAAAATATCAAACATTCCATTCGACCATAGACTTTGTTGCTCCACATCTCTCAGCAACAAATCACCCTCGAGTTGATGCTATGAATACACAAGGATGGGTGCCTAGGCCAACTTTACTCTCACATAAATAGTCAAAACTCTTATGTTGTCACAATACAATAAACCAATCACACAACAATATAAACTTACCAACATTATTTCCTTTTCAACCCACACAACCCAATGAAAGGAATCCCTTTCTCTGTAATGGAGTCTATTAGGATATTCCAATTTCCTCTAAGGCTCCAATGCTATTGAGTGAAAATATCATTGATGGAAGCTATAGAGACTCAGAATTGTGGACAATGTCAGTACCATAATTTAGTCTTCTCATACAACCGACTAGTCGATCCAAATTGGATAGTTATATTGTTTTAATCCATTTTAAAACTTTGAAAGTGGGTAAAGTGGAGGAATAAAATCACATGGACATTTTTGCCAGCAGTAACTAGTTTAGAAAATTGGGGTGTAAAACCTTCTTAGAGTAGATTAAGGCATCAAAATATTTTTTTGGGGGTAAATATTCGTCACCTAAGCATTTTTACTTTTGGTACTATTTTACAAAAAAATATCTTTCCAAATGGTGCAATAATTGCCTCAATTAGAGTCCTTATGCAAAAGTTACACATACTTTGATCAAAAGTAAGCAAAAGTATGCATAAGGGGCTAGCCACATGATCATGATGAAGAAGACTCTAGAAGAGTCCATATTGTAACTCTAGTTAAGATTTTAAGTAGTAAACTTAACTACTGGTAGGCTATCGTGTTATGTTATAAATAGACCACTACCAAGAAAAGGGTTTCCATTCTATTTGAGTGCAGTTTGTTCCATAAATGAGAAGAGTAAAGAAGGGTGGATAGGGAGAGATAAAAATGAGAAGGTTTTTACACTATAGTATCCCATAAACCATAGGCCTCACTTATTTGTACTTGCATCCATTTTCCATTTAGATAAAGAGAGGAGAGAAACCTCACCTTCCAGCCGGGTTTTCTCCCTAAAGAGTTTTCGAGGTTATATCTTGTGTTAATTTATCGTTTGGGAGTTTTATTTCGTTGTTCTCTATTTATTACATAATTAATATTTTCATGCATATGTAGTAAAAAATAATTAACAAATCCAGAAATATAAGGAGAAATAAGCCCTCATAGTGTAGACTTAAGCTTTTATAATATATTTGTAGAAATTATGACGTAGATTTGAAACATATCATGAATTTTTACTGAAAATAACAAGACACAAACCCACTCTACTGCCATGAGGACATTAATTCACAATTTAGAACAAGAATTTTAGACATGCAATAAGAAATAAAAAACATGCAAATAACATTTTTTTTTTTTTTTTTGGGAAAGAAATATGCTGAAAACCCCAATGTATGCTTGCATTAATCTGACATACAGAGATGTATTACAATTACTTTTCTCAACTAATCACAATCGGCAAGTGCATAACCTATCTCTCTACTCACTGAGAAGCTTTAACCCTGACATAGTCAATTTTTTCCTCTGCTTGAGTTCCTATTTCCTTGCACAATTCCTTGAGAAATTAGGTTCCTATTATTTAGGAATTTCTCCAAATTTATGGATTGCACAATTCCTTAGGCTGATCATCTAACTGCATGCAACACCTGTACACTCAAGACTAGTCTACAATTGATGTTACACTTCCTTGGAATATCCACCAAGCCTAGAGAACTTGAATTCTCTGCATGTACTAGCTATTTTGGGCTGATTATTAGTTAACTAGATGATCACTTGAGTTTTACTGAATTCCCATTGCACAGCTGACCCTCCATTAGTTCCTTCAACAGTTAGAACTAGTTTGCATGAAAAAAACCTTAGATAACTAACCTTTATTGCTACAAATTAGAAATCACACATGCTTAACTAAACTCTAACTCCTCCAACTCGAATTTATTGAGTAAAATGGGTGGCACAAGCCATGTCACATAAGTTAAATACATCCAATTTGTCTACTGATACGGAAATTTGAATTTTCTCAATTTAATCACAACATAAATAAATTGAAAATTTATTGCTGCATTTTTCAACACTCCCTTCCTTCTCAGCAAGAAAGGGATTATCATCCACCCCCATCCTGCACACGTGGAACTCAAAATTCCCTCTTGAAAATGCATTTGTCAAGATGTCAGCATCTTGTTCCTCTATCGGAATGTACTGCAACAACATTATCTGCCTCTACACATAGTCCCGTAAATGGTGATACAAAATATCTATAGGCTTGGATCGATCGTGAAAAACATGATTCTTAGAGAGCTTAATGCAAATTTAATTATCAAAGTAGATCAAAGTTGGATCCATATTCTGATCATACAATCTAACAAGTATCTTTCTCATCCATATTGTCTCACATTCTGCTTGACTTGCAACCATGTATTCTGCTTCTGCTGATCTGAGCGCCACAAATATTTTCTTCTTGCTATAACAAGAAATAATTATGGACACAAAAATGAAAATTCCACCTAATGTACTCTTCCATTCTGGTGGAATCCCTGCCCAATTTTCATCTGTGAAGCCACGAAAATTCACTCCCTCTATCCGTTTGTACCATAGTCTAAACGGGATAGTGCGTCTGAGGTACTGTAAAATATGATTAGGTTCCTTCTAATATAAGTTGGTCTCCCTAACCATAGCTTGGCTCAAATGGTTGATTGAATATCGCATATATAGTCGTGTATTCACAAGATACATCAATGAACCCACTAATTTCTCATAAATGGTAGAATCCAATTCCTCACCTGAAGTGGCATCGTCCTTCCTCCAGTTGGTTTCTAGAGGTGTCTCCATGGGTTTGCAACTCTCCATACATAATCTATGCAGTATCTCATTTGCATACTTGCCTTGATATCCAAACAATTCCCCATCGCCTTTCCATACTTCCAAGCCTGGGAAGTAGTCCATGAGACCCATGTCCTTCATTTCAAATGATCTTGCAAGGTCCTACTTGCAATATCCAATTAGTTGTTCATCACCATTTAAAATCAAGTCATCAACATATAATACAATAATAAAAAAATTTACCTTCTAGCAAGATATGATAGAGGTTTGCATCCACTTCACTTTTGGTGAAGTCCATACCGATGAGATAGCTATCGATCATGGTGTATCAAGCACAAGGTGCTTGTTTGAGACCATACAATGCTCACTTGAGTCTACATACATGATAATCTCGATCAAAAGTCCAAAGTCCTTCTGGTTGCTTGATGTACGCCCCCTCCTTAATAAATCCATTGAGGAATGTTGTTTTTACATCCATCTGGTGGATCTTCCACCCCATCTGCGCAACCAAAGAGAGAATTGATCTAATGGATGAGTACCTTGCTACATGAGCAAAGATATCCTCATAGTTAATTCCTTCAACTTAAGAGTACCCCTTGGCCACAAATTTGGCCTTGTACTTCTATGATGCTTCCATCTGTTACCTGCTTTACCTTGAATATCCATCGTGAACCCACAATTGATTTATCTGTTGGTCTTGGGACCACTTCCCAAACATTGTTCTTTACAATGGATTCATATTCCTCCACCATTACATCAACCCATACATGTTTCTATACTGCTTCCTCGAAAGAGGATTTCTTATTCTATACAAGCTAAGTCATTAGAGCCATGTAGCTAGTGTACCGATCTAGTAACCTTCTCTGCCTCCAAAAATTTGAAGGAGCACCCACATTCTCCCTCACATCCCTCACAAGCCTCTTAACTTCCCTGGTTATTTTCTTTGCTTCTCTGGATGGTTTTTCTTAAGTGGCCATCTCCACTCTCTGCTCCTCAATTTGTGGTTACTCCACAACTTCCTGAGGTTCCTCCTTTGGAGCTAAAATATCCTCTTATGGTGGGATCTGAAGCCCCCCCCTAAGAGAGCACCACATCGCTTTCTCCTCATAAAATTTTACATCCCTTCGTAGAACTGTCATTCTGAGGGACGGGAAGTAAACATGGTAGTTATGGGGAGTTTCTTTGTAAAACACAAATACCCCCAATTTTGTTTCAGCTCGAGCTTCTTCCTTGATTATTTAGAGACATGGCAGTAAATAGAGGCTACAAAATTCCTGAAGTGTGGCACATCTGATTTCCTCCCCGAGAAAGCCTCCTCTAGTGTAATCATGCCCAGAATCTTATGAGGACTTAGGTTCTATAAATAAATTTCTATGTTGCATGTCTCAACCCACAAATGCATAGGTAGGCCTTGGTCATGCAACATCTCCCTCGCTGCTCCCACATTGCTACAATTCTTTCTCTTAGCCACCCCATTCTGCTGTGGGTTGGGGGGTGTTTTCAACCATCGTCGAATGCCTTCTTTCACACATAAATTTTTAAATTCATTCGACATGTACTCACCTCTATTATCAATCCTGAGAGCCTTCACCTTCTTTAATAATTTCTTTCTCCACTAGTGGCTTGAATTCTATGAACTCGGAGAACGTCTCATCTTTCTTCCGCATGAAGAAGATCCAACACTTCCATGAGAAGCCATTAATAAAAATGACAAAATATTTGTTTTTGGCAGTGGAGGTTGTCAAGAAAGGTCCACAGACATCAAAGTGGATCCTTTCTAGGACTGCATGCACTTTTTTGTCCAGATCATGGAATGTGGATTTTGTGTACTTCCCCAAATTGCATCCTTCGCATACATCTTGTTGTTCAAGTGCTCCTTTGGGGAGGCTTATGGTTATTTTATGCATAATCTTCAAGGAACTGTTATGAAAATGGCCAAGTCTTCTATGCCAAAGTTCACCAACATCACGACTTTGTACCTTTTCCGTGTTAGTACTGAATGCGTCACAATCATCCACATCTATCTTATACAGGTTATTCAAACGAACCCCGATCTGCTTCACCTTTCCCCTGGCTATGTGTCTCTGGAATTCATTTCCTTTGATGAATATCACATCATAATCAAAGTCTTCCAAAAATGCAACAAAGATTATATTTTTCTTTAGGCCTAGAACGAACATGACATCCTTGAGCCTGAGGGGGGAGCTCGACTCCCTCTGCAAGGTGATTGCACCAAACCCGGTCACGCTATGCCTTCCATCGGCCCCCCATCTTGATTTGCATATGAAAATATTTTTATTTCAAGTCACTAAAAAAGTCTCTACACCTTGTCATGTGGAACGATGCTCCTGAGTCCAAGTACCACACACTCCTAATCACTATGCCATCCATGCATGCAATGAGAGTAAAGTCAAGATCGAACTGTGAAGCCAAGGCTTCACCTACTGCTCCTCCTAGGGTCTTCTTGCTTTCCTTTTTGTGTGGAAGCTTCGTGGCATATTCCCAAATTCATGAAAATGGAAGCATTTAATTTTGGAAAAATATTTCTTCTTTCCCCCTTGATTGGATTCTGGTTTGGATTGATATTTCTTCCCTTTTTCCTTCTTTTCCTTTCCAGCCAATGAAAAATTTTCTTCATCCTCACCCTTGGATGAATTCCCATCTCTATTATTCCACCTTATTTCCTCCCGTACCAAATCAGACCATAAGCGCTCCCAATTCGGTAGTTTCTCCCTCCCGTTCACTGAATCTTGATAGCTATTCTAGCTCTTGGGAAGGCCCAAAAATACTAGGCTTACCAAGTATTTTTCAGGAACATTTACACCAACTCCCCCAAGTTCATCACAACATTGTGTGAACTTGTTCAAATACTGTGGAATAGTTTCAATCTTCTACAACTTGATACTTCAAAGTTTATCATTGAGTGAAAACATCATGTCATCACTATTATTATTGAACAATTCTGTTAGTGATTTCCACATTGCGAACCAAGTTTCTCTTCCTTGGATATTTAAGTCAATGTGATCCCTTACTCCCTTCAATATTATTTTCCTCACATTGGCTACATCTTTCTCCCACTGAGCAAATTTATGGTCATCAAATTACTGTGGTTTTCCAACATCTGTCTTGATGTATTCTAGTAATCCATTGTCATCCAATACCACCTCCATACGATCCTTCCATGAAACAAAATTAGAGGTGCCTTCCAAGGCATAATCTCGTCTCAATCCATTGAAGGCCATATTCTCAACTCTGAAGAGATCCCATTGCACTGAACTCCAAATCCAAAACTCCTGAGAAACAACGTTGAAATTCCTGCTCTAATGTGAATCCTGCCTTGATACCATGTAGAAATTATGATGTAGATTTTACACTACTCATCAAGTTTTAATAAAAATCACAAGACACAAACCTACTCTGCTACTCTGCAGACATTATATCACAATTTAGAACAAAACAATTATAAATGCAATAAGAAATCACACATGAAAATAATATTTTTTCTAGGGAAATAAATATGTTAAAAATCCCAATGCCTACTTGCATTAATATGATGAATAGAGATGTATTACAATTTATTTGCTCAACTAAGCACAACCTGCAAGTGCATAACCTATCTCCATATTCACTTGGAATATTTGACCCAGACTTAGTCAATTTATGCCTCTGCTTGAGGAGCTCTTATTTTCTTTTGAACCCACACATAGTATAGAGTTGTTAGATTAATATTAGTAGCAAAAACCTTGTTGGAATCCATCTCAACACATATTTGAACATAAGTGGATTTATAAAAATTAATAGATTTTGGGTTGCAACAATAAAACTTATCTAATTAACTACGAATGGAAGATAACGTTGGGAGGTAATAAAGATGCAAGGTAAGGTTTAGGATCCTTACCCAAACAAGATCCGTAGAGATTGATGTTGTAACCGAATCAAAGGTGGGAGACCAAGAATACATGAAAATTATAGAATTTCCCCAAAACCAAGGCTGAAATTCACAAATGTTTTGGTTTCCTCAATATTATCAAAAACCACAACAAAATAACCCAGTGCTAAAGGGTAAATATTTATATCATTAGTCAAGAGTAGTTTCTAAGTATTATATATCCACATGTGGAGTTCATTCAATCATGGCCAAAACCAATTAAATCTGTAGACCAAACCCTGTTCTGATTTTTTTTTTTTTTTTTAGCACTGGAGGCATCCTCTTTAAAAGGAACATTAAGGGGCAAAGCTTCTTAGACAACTTGAAGAACATATTTGGATTTCAATATGACACTATATTAACTTGAGGCTTCAACTATTATTCCTTCAACATATTTATTCTCTGAATCACTAGAATTCACCATTGATCGGGGAGCTACAAAAACCTTAGCCGTTGCTCCACATCCTGGTTAAGTAGTAGCAATAGTTTAGAAGCAACAACAAAATATTGAAGATGGGTAATTCATTCATTATTTTCCTCTATTTTCTCTCATTTCCATTACACTCTCAATGTTTCCCCATGTTATTCTAATCTTATTTATGCCTCAAGCAATGCTTTCCATCATGGGAAAATTTTTATGGCCACTATTGATTTCTTCCCCTATGTTTTTTTTCATTCCAAACCACAATGATATCCCGTTGATCTATTTTCCACTCAAGGAAAATAGTCAAAGTCATAGAGACTTGTCTAGTACGTGACCTATACATTTTTATAGAGCTGGTACTCGTCTTTTTATTCAGTCAAATCTTCAAATTAACTCAAAGCAAAAAAAATAACATTCAACAAATTCACCTATGAGGGTAGCAAGTGAGTTAAAAGAAAGAAAAAAAACAACATAAATAAGAATTATCTCACCGATGATTCAATCCATGGTAGATATACATTCACATATTGTGAGGAAGACATATTTGAGGTAAATTCATAGACAAAAAAATAAGAAATGGCCCATATTTTTAGAAAAATATGGAATGATTTCATTCATTAAAACAACATAAAGGATATAATAATATTATATAAATTCGAGATTGACGTAGGCGCGGGCGCAACCTCCCGCCCTCGCTCCTCTGCCTCTGCTGCTCGTCCGCAGCCGCATGGCCTCTCCAAAGACAATCCCGGAGGAGGCTCCCCCTCCTGATCACACCTTGGAATTGTTAGCATTGATCAACTCTCTGAATCCGCCCTGAACAAGGCTTGCAATATCTAAGTTTGTGAATAAAATGGATGGGATTTAGGAAGTATCTCTTCCTCCTACAATACCTCGAATGGATGCCCTCTTTCTTGTCGAGAAAGGTATTATTGGGAAATTTACTGGTCTCTAGCCCTCGTTGAAGACTGTCCAGAAATGGGTAGAGCGCAACTCGACGGACAAGATTAATGGGAAAAGTTTAATCAAATTATGTGGCAGGGGATATTATATGTTCCATTTCGAGACCAAAGAGGATAAAGATCTCATATTCAGGAATGACCCAAACTTAATGGACACCAGAGGGCTTTATCTAAACAAATGGACTCCTGATTTCGATCTGGAACTCAATGTTCCCAATGCTGTTCTTGTTTAATTCTGTCTCCCTCACCTTCCTCTTCACTGCTGGGGAGATGATTTAGTAAGAGCGATTGGTAATGCCATAGGAAATTTTATTGAGAGAAGCGAGCCGAAGGACAACATGCAATCCTGTGCAAGGATATGTGTTGAGGTAGATCTGGGAAAGGGACTTCCGGAGGCGATCAAGCTAAAAGTGGACAACTAGACGCATATATAGCAACTTGAATACGAAAAAATCCCCATCAAGTGTAAGGTATGCCATGAATACAATCATTTCACTAATATATGTGCAAAATTTATTGAAGTTGAAAATACAGTTCTTGAAACTCAATGGGAAGTCATTAAAAAGAAAAAACAACACTAAACTCTAAGATCTCCAATGCCTCAGCCATCCACTAGCCCTCTCAATCTATCAATCCCCCCATTCGCCCACACCTGGAACCTTCCTTAACTTCTCTTCATATCCTTGACCCTCCTCTTAATCCTTCCTCAGCTCCCGATCCTTCTTTTACCTCCCCCAATTATTTATCCTCCCTTGCCTCCTCTGAAGAGGATCCTCAGCCATCCACCCCCTCCCCTCATCCTGAATCCCTTCTTCATCCATCCCCTTCCAAGTCATGTCCCCCATCCTCTTCATCTGAGCCCTCATCAGCTCAGATTCTCACCCAGAATGCAACAAAAGAGTAGGGGGCTACTTTGGAATCCTCAAAAGAACAGGCCCAGGAAGAAAACCTTCCAAACACCATTGTGATGAAGCAACACAAAATGAAATTGCTCAAGGTACTCAAAACTCAATAGATTCGTACATCGGAGGACCTATAATCAAAGAAACCAATCAACATGAATCAAGGGGGAAGACATGGTCACAACCTGCATTCCTGAAATAATGAAAGTTATCACTTGGAACTGTAGGGGACTAGGGCACCCCTCCAAAAATTTTCCCTAAAAGACCTTCTCAATCAAGAAAATCCAGACATAATCCTTGTTCAAGAAACAAAACAAGGAGAGACTGAAATGAGAAATATCATAAATAAAATTAGGAACTACACGGGCACTTTGGTAAAATCTAGAGGTGCCTTAGGAGGCATAGAAACAATATGGAATCAGAACATTTGGAAGCAGACTACAATTTTTAAGACTCATGGTTGGATCAAAGTCGTACTTTAGAACCAACAAGAGAATATCAATATTACTGTCTACAACATTTATGGGCCAAACCACTACAGGGACAAAGAACTTTGTTGGAATGTTATGAAATCTGATATAGACAGCGAGGAAAATCCTAATGTCATCATTAGAGGGCATTTAAATCTGATCTTGCATGCCAATGAAAAAACAAGAGGCAGTTTCAATCCAGACCTTGCACGAGAGCAGTTGGAATCCATTATGCTTGATCGTGATCTAGTGGATATCATCCCCAAAAATAAAAAATTTACTTGGAATAATCGTAGACTTGGGGCTGGAAATATTATGGAGAGGCTTGACTGCTTTCTTGTTGATGTTTCCCTCATCTCTCATTTTTTTTTTCCTCCTCTTTCATCCTGAATTGTTCTACCTCTGATCATTATCCTGTCTCCCTTACATTAGGAGATCAGTCTTCCTTAGGACCCCTCCCCTTTCGATATAGTCCACTCTGGTGTGAATTTCTTGAAGCTCGACATATCATGAACATATCCTAGTTACAACATGTTGAGGGTTCCCCTATTCATATTTGGGAATCTAAATTGAAGCTAGTGCTTATAACGCTCAAAGAATGGGTCAAAATCCATTACAGTGAACCAGACAAAGTTAAAAATGACATCAAGAGAATGCTTGAAATAGTCCAAACTGACATTGACATCCATGGAATAAACAAATAAAAGCAGGACCATGAAAAAGAGCTCTACTGGAATTGGTAAAAGCTATCAGGAATGAAGAGGAAAAATGGAGGCTTAAATCTAGAAATCTCTGGTTGCAGGGTGAGAACAAAAATACTTTTTTTTTTTCCATAAACAAGCCACATTTATAATGTCAAGGAATAACATCACAGAAATCACATATGATGAAGGATAGAAGCACACAAATCAGGAAGGTATTAAAACAGAAACATACAACCACTACAAAAATCTTTTAACTAAGAATGCAGAGCTGGAGGATTACAATGATTTTTTGACTTATACCCCTAAGTTGATTACGGAGGAAATCAATGCATCTCTCACTAAGGAAATTGAGGAGGCTGAAATTCTTAACGCAATTTGGAACCTCCACCCCGAAAAATCTCCGGGCCTGGATGGGTTCTCCATAAGTTTCTACCAGACATTTTGGGATGTCATCAAAAAATACCTCATCAAAATGATCCTTTGGGTTTAAAGAAAAAATAAGGTCGGGGGATTCACTAAATCAAATTTCCTTGCCCTCATCCCTAAAGAAAACCACCCCTCTTCCTTTTCCAGATTTAGGCCTATCTCCCTATGCAATTCTTCATACAAAATCATAACCAAAATCTTGGCTACCCGCCTCAAAACCCACCTCCCGAATATAATCTCTGAAAACCAAGGAGGATTCATCTCCCAAAGACAAATAACCAAATCCATTGTTTTGGTCCAAGAAGCCATCCACTCTAGCATGTGAGATCTGATAAAGGTTTTATCCTGAAACTGGACCTGGCCAATGCCTTTGATAGAGTAAGACACTCCTTCCTTCTCTTTGTCCTTTAGAAAATGGGATTTGAAGCAGACTTTATATCTCTCATCCAAAGTTGCATATCCAGTCCTTGGATATCCCCCTTAATCAATGGAATACCTGGGAATTACTTCGAACCTTCCCGAGGCCTTAGGCAAGGTTGTCCCCTCTCTCCCTCCCTCTTCATTCTTATGGCAGAATCTTTCAGCAGGGCTTTGGATCACAAACATAGAGAAGGGCTAATCACTGGCATAAAATTTAACAATGGAGTCAAGAATATGAATCACTCTTTGTCTTTTGATGATACCCTCTTGATGGGTGCGGCCTCTAAAATCATTTCCCAGAGGTTCAAATTAATTTTAGAAAAATTCATACATTACTCTGGAGGATAGATAAACAATCAAAAAAGCTGAACGTATGGGTGGAATGCAACTATCAACACTATCCACAACATAGCTTAATTTTTTTGGGTCCCCTACCAATGGAACTGGACCCATTTCAACTATCTTTGCATGCCTGTCAGTGCTGGACAGTTGAAGATTGAGATCTGGAATCTCAACATTGACAAAATGAAAAGGAAATTTTAGCAATGAGGATCCTCTTGGATCAACTTGGCTGGGCGCATCATCCTCTTAAAATCTGTTCTATCTTCCTTGCCTTTGTACCACTTTTCCCTTCTTTAGGCTCCCATTAGCATTCAACACAAAATAGAAGTTATCTTAAGACACTTCTTATGGAAAGGAGGTAAAAGTGAGAAGAAGAATTTCAATTTGGTTAAATGGAGCCAGGTAACAGAAAATCATGCAAATGGAGGATTGGAAATTCGCATTCCTACATTGATGAACATTGCCTTTGGGGGGGAAATTGTTTGGCGCCTTATAAAGGGACAACAAACTTGGTGGAAGCAAGTGCTGGAGTCAAAATATCTCTCCACATAAATGCAAAAGCTCTTAGAACATACCATTCCTCACAGAACTTGCACTAAAATATGGGTTCTCTGCAAAAAAGTTATTCCTTTCATCATCAATAATATCTCCAAAGTCCCTCATGGAGGACACAGTGTAAATATTTGGGAAGATAAAATTATGGGTTAGTCACCTCTCTCAAACAACCCCAATACTCTTCGCATTAAAAATTATCTCAGAAGTCAGGGGATCAATACATTGGACCAAATATCCAGCTGGGAAGGGAATACCAGCTTATGGAAAGGCTGGACCTTCCCACCCATGTCTCCTCTCCTTGAGAATGACCAAAACATTATGAAAGAAATGGTCCATGGTGCTACCCCTATGAACAAAGGTTGTCAAGACAACTTCAAATGGGACCTGTCTGGTTCCTCTTACACAATCAAAGCTAGGTATGAGTCCCTTCTCAAAGATCATTACCCCACTCTACCCTAGGCCATTTGGAAACAAATATGGAAATCTGAAGCGCTCCCCAAAGTCAAAATATTCACTTGGATCTTGCTCAAAGGGAAGATCCTTAGCTCTGAAAATTAAAAAAAAAGAGGTATCAGCTGCGCTTCTAGATGTCCCCTTTGCCTTAAGGCTAAAGATACTACCTTCCATATCCTTGTTGGATGCCCCTTTTCCTCACAGTGTTGGCTTTCTCTAATTTAATTCTCCTGGATTGAGCTTGGTGTTATCAACTCAATCTCAGATTTGATCAAAAAATGGAAAAGAAGCTACCCTTGGGGAAAAAAATTAAGTCGGTTACCAAAAGAGTTTGGGATACTCTTCCCTATGGTTTGATATGAAACATCTAGCTAGTAAGGAACAAGGCTATATTTCAAGAGCAGAGACCCTGCACAAGAAAACTCTAGAGCAAGACCTGGAGTCTCACAATTGAGACAATCCTCTCCAAAAAAACAACCATCTAAAGTTTAGCAATCTGCAAGTTGAAGAAAGAAACTTTCTTGGTAAAGCTCTTGATAGCCCTTTGAGGTTTAGAAAAAATCCAGGCAATCGAATTCCACATAATGACAAGTGGAAGATTAGACTAAAAGAGAAAGAGTTCGTTGAGTGGCTTGACGCGATAAAAAGGCCAACACTATTCTTTGATGGCACTTCAAAATCAAACCCAGGTATTGCTGGGGCAGGAGGATATATAATGGATGAACAAGGTTGCATCATTGCTACATATGAATGGGGGCTTGGTTTCCTATCTAATAACAGAGTTGAAGCCTATGCACTGTTGAAAGGTCTCGAGATTATTAAGACACTCAAAAAGGGAAAAATCATGATATTTGGGGACTCATAAATCATCATAAGCATGATGGTGAATTCTACGAAGACCCCCAATATAACTCTCAGTAGGCTAATTGATAGATGCCACACCCTGTGCAAGGAAACATAAGACATCACATTCTTCTATATCCACAGAAAAACAAGAAGACATCTATCATTTTGGCAAATAATGCTTGCAAGAGACCTTCCGGTCAACTCTTTCTTCAAGGAGCCACATCCTTTTCTCCTATGCCATGATTTTCCCTCCTTACATTATCTTTCCCTGCACGATCCTCTCCCTTTTCTCTACTCTACCAGGGCAGGTCTCCTATTACCTAACTCATGAACTTATTCTCTCGTGACCCTCGCCCTGTATCACCTTCACTCGTCGATTGTGACTTTACAACTGTGCCTCGCTATTTGTCCCACCATCTCTTTATCGACTGCTTCTCATTTCACTCATCACTTCTCTTTCCCTTTTCCTTAAGACTCTTCGCCCCTCTCTGCCGATTTTTTTTTTGCGATCACGCTGTGCCTCTGGTCCCACCTCCTCGCTTCCCATCGTAAATCGCACTTCACTCCATTTTCTTCTCTCTTTTCAGACCTGCAACTCCTATTGGTGATTGCGATTTTGTGATTTCGCATATCGTAGACTACTTTCTTTTCCTCTTTCGCTTTTCGCGCTTCTTTCCCTTTAGCTCATCTTTTGCTACTTTCTCTTTTTCGCTCTTCTCCTATCGCAAACCTCACTTCAATCCATTTTCCACTTTCCTTTCAGACCTGTAGATCCTTTCGTCGATTGCGATTCTGCGCCTTCGCATATCGCATATCGCATTCTTTTCCTTTTTCTAGCTTCGGTCTTTGCGCTTCTTTTCCTTTAGCTCACTGCATTTCTCTTCTTTCCCCTTTTCGCTCTTCGCTCTTCCTTCCTCTTTTCATTCTTTCTCTAAGTTGCATCTATCACGATTCTCCTTCTACGCTGGCCCTTCAACACTTCATTTTCATCACCCGTGTTTCTGCGTCCACTATCTTCAACAATTCCTTTTCCGTAGTAGTGTTTTCACCTCTCTGCTTCAATCAAGAAGTCTTGAGAAATCAAAAACACCTTCAATGTGCCGACCTCCAATCATAGATTGAACAGATCAGAGGACAGTTGAAGCTTATGGAACAAAATCATCAAGTGGACATTGCTTTCCTCTGGTACCAAGCACAATATTCTTAGGAGCAGTTGAGCAACTCCTCTAACAACTGTGACAACATGAAAGAGTCAAGGAAGATTCTGAAATATATGCCTGACAAGAGATCATCGTCAAACACTATATCAAACAATGTTTCCATGGTCTATTCGGGAGAAAATCAAGACAACACTGACTATTCTGCATTCCTCCATGTTTCTCATTAGATTATGTATTTAAAATTTTATTTTATGCTCTCTCACTTTGTTAGAATATATCAGGATTCTTTCATGTAGTATAGTAATAATAGTAGTCAGAAAGGAGGCTTGGTAGTTTTCCACTTAACCCCTCCATGGTACTCTTCTCAAAAACTCGAATGTAACAGGGAATTCTTTCCCATTTTTTTTTAATACTAAATAGCAACCGATCCTGTTAAAAAAAAAAACACCATAAAGAGTCATTAGAGAATATTCAAAATATATCAATGTTGAATTAAAAGTAAATGAAATCACAAATTCCATGCATTCCTGAAAATAACTCTTTGCTTGAAACAAAACTACTATTATAGACTTTAAGTTCAAATAAAGCAAGTTCCTAAAGCACTTTAAAAATTTCTTGATACTTAATTGTAATTTGAATGCATCCATTCCTAATGGACTGGGGTTGGGATCCCATGGAATAATAATTAATACATAGTAATGTAGAAGAAAATAAAAGGAATGTAATCAAAGATCTACTTCACAAATGTAAGATACAATTCATAAAGCTGGATGATCTAAGAATGGGGAGAAAGAAAAGGGATAGTATATTTGGCTTCGTATACATATTAATATTCTCACAACATCCTCTTTCTCTTGCAACATCAAATTGTTGGAGAATATATTGGGCTTTGTATATCTATTAATATAAGTGTTGGGAAGTTATTAAATTTGACAAATTCATTTAAATATATCCTAAGACATTCTTCAATATACTCCTTCATTGGCGTGACGATTACATTAAACCCTATATAAACCCCATGTTCACCTTAAATCCCATTATTAAACCCTAGATATTGAGTGATTACATTTCTATTGTTATATGTTATGTAGGATATAACCTTTCATGGACCCATATATATATATATATATATATATATATACAAGAAGGAGGCTTAGCCTTAGGATCACCAATCTTGTCTTGTGCATTGTATTCATTGTAAAAGGAGGCTTACCCTTCAAAGAGCACTGCAGTTATTGTTTCTTATCATTTTTAAGGTGCAAGGTTCATAAAATTTTGTATTAGAGCTTATGATCCCATGATTTTTCTGCTTCAAACAAGTCATCTTGGCATTTTTGCTTAACATTTTTTATGGATGATTTAGGTGGTGAAATTTGGAGAATACGGAGGAGAGATCTCGAGGAACATCTAGTTAAAATTTCATATCTTGGTTCACTATACCTTTGGAGATATGCTTTGAGGAGGTTATGATTCCTGATGCTCCTAAAATTAGTTTCAAACAATTTAGTTTGGTATTTTCACTATTATTTTTATTTTGGATATTTCAAACATTGGAATTTTGAGGGATAAAGGTGTGATCACTAGGTATCTATGATAAAATTTAAAATTTTATTTTGGTATTCTTTTAGAGACATTCTCTAAGGAAGTTAGGATTCCTAAATGCTCCTGAAATCATTTTCAAATAGTTCAATTTGGAATTTTCACTAAAAATTATTTTCAGGTATGTCTTAGATAGTGAAATTTTTAGGAGACGAAGGAGAGATCTCTAGGTAGATATGGTAGAAATTTTAGATTTTGATTCAATATATTTTTGCATATATGCACTATGAAAGTGAGCATTTTTGAATGGCCCCGCCATCAATTTCAAACATGCCAACTAGGTATTTTGCTATAACTTTTTTCAAGAATTTTTCAGACTACGGAAGTTTCAGAGATCTTAGGAGACATATAAAACTAACTTAGGTAAAAATTTAAGATTTTTTTTGAATAATTAGGCACATGGAACAATATACACATTGTTTCTTGGGAATAGGCAAATAATCAATAATTTTTGGGAAAGTTACCAGATCTTTTACTTAGAACATCAAATTCTAGTTAGACTTATGGATATGCAAAGAAGACGTATCAAAGTATTACAAATCAAAGTTTTATATTTTGAAAATCTCAAATCTCAGAGAATATCAAGAAAAAGGTCAATAATTCAAATATTATCTAAATTACGGGTTTAAATGCACACAAACTACAAATAACATAACTTTTTATTAGAAGAGCCATTTTTTTGGGTGACTAGAAATTGTGATAAATAGAAGTACTATTATTATTTTCTCACATGGCTCCAAAGAAACATAGAAAAGATAGTTCATCATTTAAAATTCATGAAGGATAATCTAGGACTTATAACGAAAGTGAAGACTTAGAATTTAGGTTCCCCTAATTAGAGGAAAAATTTATTGAAATGTATGGCTGTCTATTGGAAAAGATGGATTTATCAAGTTTGTAAAAAAACATTAAAAGGGAAATGATGGATGAAATGGAAAAGAATTTGAATGAAAATAAGGAACACATGATGGATTAAATGGAAATGAAAATGAATGAAAATAAGGAAGACATGATGGATGAAATGGAAAAGAAGATGAATGAAAATAGGGAAAAAATCCAAATCCATAAAAGAATTACAGATTATTTAATTAAAGGATTTACCAAGAAAGGATAGGGAGATCCAAGGAAATAATGAATGTAAGGAGAAGCATCGTGTTGAGACTCAATAAAATATGGATATTATTTGATCACAATCGGAGAGTAGAAATTTTGAATTGCAGAACCATAATCATGAATTTTCAATCCAAGATCCATATCATTCAAGCTTGAATTCAACACCAAATAAAATCGATATGAGGAAGTTTGATGGTAACAATCATATAACATGGATATTCCAGATGTAGCAATACTTTGATCTACACGAAGTGGCATACTTACAAAAGGTAAATATTACATCCATGATTTTAGAACAAGACAAATGTGTATGGTATCAATGGCTTTGTAAAAGGAATTTTTTTTTGTTATATCTTGGTTCATTTTTACATAGGAATTGATAGCACATTATGGGGATATTAAGAGTAAGATATTCTACTAAGCACATTTAAGAATTCAAAAAATTTCCTGAGGGTAAAGAATATTTCATAGAATAATTTATTATACCTATTTATAGATTTTCTAAAGGAAAGCATCCAACATGAGGTGCATCTCTTTGATCCGAAATCCCTAGAGCATGCTTTCAATATAGCAAGGAAAATTGAAAGAAAAATATGGCTACTATAAAATTTATTTCCAACAACTATAGATAAGATAATGCTTCATATCCTAACCTTACTCAACCAAGGGATGAAAGAAGAGAAAATTACTATGTTTCAGTTGTGACATCAAGAACAATTAGGAGCATAAATGTGGTGAGAAGATATCATTCTACATAGACTCTATAGAGGAAGAAGAACAAGAAATGGAACTGTGGAAATATTTAGAGCTAGAAGAGATTACTCCAAAAATATATTGTCGTGCATTGGCTGAAACCAATGCTCCACAAACCATCAATATAGAAGGATATATCAAAAATAAAAAGGTAACAATGTTGATTATTTTTGGCAGTATGAATAACTCCACCAATTACATATTATAAAAAATTATTAGTTGTTTTGTATGTTGGCATTGATGTGTATTGTAATATTACAGGTGTGTTGTTGGGTGGCATTGATGTCAACCTGGTAGCTTTGGTTGCAGGTGAGATGGTCAACACTTGTGTGTTTGGTTACATGTGGCTCGTATATGGATGATGTGTTGCATTGTTTTTGGCATGCTTACTAGCATGGAGATACATGCCTACTAGCATGGAGATATGAGGATGGAGTAGTGATTTGTAGGTGTGGCATAAATAGTGTGATTAGAGGATGCCATGTTCCTTTTTGTTGTTGATTTGTATGGTGGTGTTTTGCACTGGTTTGGAGGCCTTTCCATGATTATTAGTTGTGTAGAGGAGGAGTTGTATTGGGGACGTGTTGATCTTCTTGATCATGTTGGTTCATACAAGTATTGGTGGTTGCTTCAGGAGTTAGAAATGAGGAGCCTCGCTGATAAGGTCTCCATGTCCCAGATTAGGTCTCTCATGTTGATGATGTTATACATAGTGCTTGGAGATAATTTTCAAGTGTCAGAGGATGTTTCAGTTGGTTGTACAGGTGTTGGAGGATGTTTGGCATGTTCTGGAAATGTGTATTAATGATAGAGTTGTTGTGGAGTAAGTTGACGGCCTAAGTGTTAATATATTGCTGGTTGGTATCCAAGTTAACCTAGTTTGACTTATGATGATGTTGGTGATATGGTGGTGGCTTGGTGAAGTATTTCAAAGGTGATAATGGCTTCATGAGGTATATCTGATGTTGATCAAGCTCTGGAAGAATTTTGGTATGATCATGAGTTGATTTGATTGATTTTATACCATCCTATGCCCTAATTACTCCCATGCAGGCTTGTGCATGTGAATGAGAGGCTCTATTCACTGGGAGACATGCTTGTGCATGCAACCAGTCGAGATTAGCTAGTTCTGTGCATGCTGTTAGGTCCCTGTAATTTGTCAGATTGGCAAGGAAAAATGTACAAGGGTGACATAAAACTAGTCTTTGGAGTCATAGGACCTAGCCTTCCTGGACTCAGAGAGGGCTCTCTCTATACTAGTGCAAAGATGTAACTTGATAGCTTTAGGGTTATGATTTTAGGCTAGTTATTAGGTTTAGGGTTTGTTTGTTTGTTTGTTTGGTTGGGTAGGTTGTCAAGCAGAAACAGATAGGGTAGGAGAGGTTTAGACCATTGGGCTATGGAGTTTGCAAAAGGTCTCAAAAGGTACAACAATAGGTCAAGGATGCTTTAGAGGGCAATTTTACAGGGCTGAATTGATCTTCAAGGCTTAGGTGGGTGGAGTGAACATTAAATTATGAAAAGAGTAGGTGCAAAGGGAAATTAAGAATCCTTTGTCAAATACTACAACAAGAAAGGATTTTAAGAAAACTATGCATGAAGATAAAACCAAAGACAAGGCATACCATACTTCTTTGACCAAACCCTAGCAAGCAAACATCAAGGCAACAATCCAGTAAACCCTAGAGAGTAGGGAAATCTAACTTCTCTAGCTATCTACCTTCAGTCAAAGAAAACATCTAAGATAAACATATAGCAGAGATCAAAGAAGAGGGAACTCCTAACTTCATTAATCAAGCTATAAATACCTCCAAATCAACTATTTAATATGAGCAAAGGGGCATGGTGAATCATAGACCTCTTCAGCTAAACCTAATCAGTAATACTTCGAAGTAAAGACCTCAAAAACAATGTTTAAAGTGATTTCAAAGGGCATGGCTAACCATAAGCCTCTTTGACACTGACTCCATTGAATCATTCATGATATAAACAAGTAGGATGGGTTTAGAGAGCAACTAAGAATTCTCTAAACTGACCTAGCAGAGGAAAACATGTAAGAAAAAGTAGCAGATAGACTTAATGAGCTTAGACAACAAACCTTAAGCTAAAATTTATACTCTGTTGCAAGAGAAAATTGAAACAAGATGTAAAAAATAAGAAAATTAAAAAAAAACAAGAAACAACATCACCATTTTCCATGTTCATGAATCCTGCAAAGTGCTTAGCTCCATTTTCATTCAGTCCAAAAAGATTACTAGGCTCCAAGGCCAAAAACTCTTTATAACTCAGAGCCTATGCTCAGTTCAACAAGTGACCAACATCTAAAATGAGGCCTCCATGCTATATTTAACTTGCAAGGAAGACCAAAACCCTAACTAGGGCTGGAAAATATCAACAACTACTCATAAGTATCGTTTATGTCTAAGAGACCATGCAAGGCCCAAGGCATGAAATATCTAATGAAATAAATGGAAAAAA
Source organism: Pinus albicaulis (assembly GCA_034641835.2). Classification (NCBI taxonomy): domain Eukaryota; kingdom Viridiplantae; phylum Streptophyta; class Pinopsida; order Pinales; family Pinaceae; genus Pinus; species Pinus albicaulis. The sequence goes on along the minus strand of CM076583.1, from coordinate 775,676,089 downwards.
CAATTTATAACACCTAAATTTGGAGTGATTTGCCCAAAAAAAAACATTAAAATATATTTTTTCCATAAATGAGTGTCTTTTGTTGACTTTTGAAGATAAGGGCGCAGCACCATCCCTGAAAACTAGGCAGAAAGGTGAAAATTTGGGTGTTTTTGACCCTTTTGGGGGACCAACCTTGCTCCAAATGAGCTGAAACTTGGTGAGTGTGATGTCCTTAGCCCAAGGAACCCAAAAATTCCAAGTTTTCCTCCAACGGATGCGTGAGGAAAAAGCGCAGCGCCAAGGGCACTGCGCCCTTGACCTTCAAAATCTATGAAAATTTCACAAGTGCAGAAATGTGCCCAAAGTTGGATTTTGTTCAGCTGATTATGTTTGGGATGTTTGCAGGGGGTGAATCAGCTAGGTTACCAGGATTTTATTTTTCTTTAGGCTCCTTGGTTACACCATATCCCTCTTTTTCATTTACCTTTGCCTCAGTGATGTTTGCCTTACTGTCATTATGGCTGTTTTCTTTGCTGCTTTCTCTTTTACTAACATTAGCGTCATTCTCCTTGCTGATTTTTTCATCATTAGTTTCTGCATATTTGTTTCCTTCTTCATTGCCTTCTTACTTCAATTCCCTCTGGCATACCGACATCTACCTCCTCATTGCTTAACTTGTCATTTCTTCCTTTCTCATTTTACATTTGATTGTGCATGCCTTTAAAACAAAACATTAGGTCCTTACTAGCGTTTGAAGACCCTTGAAGGAAGCCTGAAGGATTCTTTGAGGTGATTTGGGTGTTTGCAAGGCTTAGAAGCCTTCCTGGTCAAACGTGCAGCGCCTTCCCGAGGTGTCGGGTCGGCCAAGCACGCAACACTGACTGGGCTGAACATGATGTCGGTCGGCAAAGGTGCAGTGTCGAACGCGCAGCGGTGGGCTGAATGTGCAGGCAAGGGCGCAACGCCTGCCAGGCGCATGCACAATGAGTCGGGTTGGGTAGAGGCAGTCGGGCCTTGTGTTTAGCACCTGTCAGGTGATTTGGCAAGCACACAGTGCCTTGTCAGGTGCACAACACCATTATTAAGGAACACAACGCCTTAACAATTTGTATGAGGAAAAAGTGCTAAACGTGCAGCGCCTGTTTCTAGGGGCATAACGCCATCCTGAGGCCGCAACACCACCACACTTAGCCAAAATTTGGCTTGAAAAATCCTGAATTCCTCACTTATGAAAACTCTGATAGTATTGTAATGCAATAATGATCTGTTTGAAGTGTTTAGGTGTGTTTGGTAGGCTCATAATTTTGGATTTCACTTTACAACCTACTTCCTAAGGTTTTTGTAATATTCCAAAAATTTAGCCTTCAACTAAATGGAAAATTATAGTTTGCTTTATCACTAGGTAGGTGAATAAGTTGGTAGGGAGGCCCATAAATCTCCTTAGAAGGAAAAATAACACTCCTAATGTGAAAGGAGGAAGAATAAGAAACTGGATTAAGCACCTTTGGGTGTGAATTGGAGGGGATACATGTTGAATAGGTCAAATTTGACCAAATCAACAATGCTGTCATGGAGGAGTGGCAATTTATAATGAGACAGCGTAGTTTTAGTGGAGGACAACTCGCATGAGCTTAGTGACAAGTATGGATGGGACCCAATGTGAGAAGGCTCACATACTATATATGGAGGGGATGGCAGCCATTGTTATTCATGTTTTAGATTATCATTTTGATATTGGTCTATTTAGACTTTGCATGCTTTAGCTGTTTAGCGGGGTTTTGCTATGTTGTTTAGCACAAGGGTGTTCATGATTGGGAATCCATACCTCATCCTCAAGGAAGGAGAGGTTCTTTGGGCTGAATTTCCTCATTACAGAATTCTGGCCAAGCTACCTCCTTTAGCTACAGCGCAGTTTCTGTTTAGAGCTGGGTTGTGTTACAGGGTGCAGCAAAGGAGGATCACATAGAGACAATTATGGGCTTGTTTTTTAGTGGATAGGTAGCCTATACATTGGAGGACCAGCAAGGAGAGCTCTTGGGTTTATTTCTATATTTTTGGCATCATGCCAACCATCTACTAGCCCTCACAGTGTAGTTTTAGACCAGATATTCGTTATTTTTAAAGGCAGTTGCTGGGAGGGTTCATTGAGGTCATCAGGGGGGTCTATTTCTGAATGGAGGGATCATACTTCTATTGGGAAATACCATTGGAGGAGGAAATTAAAATTTAAGATATGTCATAGCCTCATTCTATTCAATTCCAGGTTGCAGTGGCATATCAACCCCAGGGTTATTTGTCACATTGTATATTTTCTTTGGTATTTCTAGCAATCTTTCCGGGTTGGCTAGAAATCATGTATTAGAGCCCATATATTCTTTCTTGGGCATTTATTTTGTATCTACCAGCCATATTACATTTATGTATGTTTGCAGCAACAACTACACTGATATAGACAATGCTGTCACTGCTTTCCAACATTCTATACAGTATCAACAACTCATGTGTTTATTGATATGATCATTGGAGGCTTGTCCTTATTGTTTGAGTGACTTGACCCTTAGGAAATTTTTTGTATATTGTTACTGATATATTAATAAAACGATGGCTATATATTGATCCCTCTTATGACATGTTCAGAATTGCTATGTTTTACATTATTATGTCTTGTATTGCTGCTATTTCTATTTTGGAATATTACAGTGGTATCAGAGCATAATCTTGGCTGAGCCTGTGCATTCAAGACATTATTCCATTAGGAGGATAAGATTCTCACAAGAAGGGGAAGTTGTACAGAATAAACAAAGGCATGAATCCATTATTTGGATAAATGAAGGAAGAGAGGATCTCCCAGCTTCTTTTCCAAACTGTGAAAAATATCAAGGAATATATCAAGGAGATGAAAGGGGAGAGGTGTAGAAAATTTCCAAGAGGGTTTGAAAGTGAGAAAGTCCTAGATATTCACATGATGGGTGTGGATATTCAGCCACACATACAGATCCACATCGCAGTTTATTGCCCACATTCACTGCAAGAAAAATGGAGGAAGAAGATGCACCCAAGGAGGAGACCTTGAGTGACTATCTTCAGGAGTATGAGTCTCATTCTTGGAGATTCAAAGAGAACTTGGATTTCCAAGGGTTTTTCCAACTCAAGGAATACAGAAGATCCAACAACCATAATAGAAGCAAGAGAGGTAGAATCCTTCTATCTAACTTTGATGGATCAACAAAGTGCACAGCCAAGGCTTGGGTGAAGGAGCTAGATTCCTATTTTCAGCTACACCAAGTCTCAGAAAAGGAGGCCATTAGAGTAGCAGCGCTGCACCTTAAAGGTATGGCCCATGATTGGTGATTTTACAGTTATTCTTCATTTCATCATGAAAGTGTAAATACTTATGCTGGTTTCACTAAGAAGATAATGAAAATATTTGATATTAAATATTGTAAAACATCTTCTGTTGAAACCAAAAAATAAAAACCTTGCATGAGTTGGAGGGATCTATTTTACCAACTCCACTCCATATTTCTGTTGAAGGGGATAAAAACATTCATAATACCTTGCCAAGGGAAAGATCCCCACTTCTTGAAGAGCCCTCTTCTATAGATGAAGATATGAAGATTCCTTCTTCAAGGGAAGATCAAGATCTAGGGTCTCTCATGGATGATGAGGCATTCTCAAATATTGATGAAGAGGATGAGAAAAGAAGAGCTAACAACATTGTACCATTAGGAGAAGAGCCATCACCACATGGAGGTGGAAAGGGAGCCATTGCTTCCAATAGAGGAGCCCTTGTGTCTTTTCAAGGAGTTCCATATGATCTAACATGTGGGAACCAAAGCACAATTCCGGAGCAACATGTATCAGTTTTTGTGGATTGTGAGACTTGGAAGATGGAAGGAGAAGAAGAAAAGAAGGATCAGCATCAAGGGATGATGAGCATTCACCCTTATCTATTTCAAGAGGTTTCTGCACAGAGGAAGGAGACTGTATTGCACAATTAAAGGAGGGAAAAATCAGTCCACCCATATATACAGTCTGCTTTAGATCTTGATGTCTCACTACATGGAGGTATTCCACCTGGGAGGCCACAGATCTAGAGTTGGTGAGAGACATTTTACCCTTTGGTTCACCACTCTTAGATTCCAGAGGGGTGAATATTTTGGAGGGATCTAGTACAACGCAGAGAGTCTGGGGTAGACTCAAGGAAGAGGGATACACTCTCCCATTTTCAACATTACCCACTCTCACTACATATTCTACGCTGACAGGATTTGCTGCAGTGATGGAGGATGGCACCACCATGGTGCTAGGGAGATGCTCCATGGATTTGGAGAAATAGAGGGTACTTCATTTTAGGAAGAAATCCTCCATTTATTGGAGTAGATGGGGGCCACTCATGCTTACATTGGCCAAGATCAGGAGGTTCTTTTTGGATGGTAGCTTCTCATGGGAGGCCAACTTCCAAAGGCCACCACTTCTACTTGAGCATGAGCAGCTGCATGATGGGCATGGAAGCAATTTTGAGGATGAATTTGGCATGAGGGATGTCAAAGGAAAAGATAGAAGCATGTGGGGAACTTCACATTTCAGATCTTCAATGTTGTCTCTTAGGAGTATTGATCCATATTGGAGGTCTCACGTTTTGGTAGAGTACTCCAAGGATCTTGGTGCTTGCATGATTATTGATGACTAGGAGGGAGATGATAGATACGTGGTGGATGATGAGGTCATCTATTCTTATGGCAGAGTCTTCTTGATTAAAGCTTCTGAGCTCAAGGAGAAGCTGTTACATGCAGCACATATGGAATTTCTTTCCATGCACTTTGATGCATTATTTTCCTTGATGGAGGAGTTCACTTGGGAGGGCATCCAGTAGGATTTATATCAACATATGGAGAGATGCATAGCCCAAATGATGATGGAGAGTTTGTCACAACCACTTCCCTACTCATTGAGAGTGAGGGAGAACTTTCAGTTGAGCCATTTCAAATCAATGACCAAGGTATCTAGTAGAGGATGTACAGTTATGCATTATGATTTGCATTTCTTTACTTTTTGTGAGCAACATACTGTACCAAGGAGGATATTTTGTTCTTGTATATTGTATTGTGATGTAATTGAGGCCATTTGCAGCATTGATGTTGGCCATTATATTGGTGGATTGTGGGAGGTGCCACATGACCTTGCTGTGCACCATTGGCACCACATTTTACTTTTATGATCCTATCTTGTAGGATGATTGTGGAAGCAAACAAGTGGTTGAAAGGAAACTTGTTATACTTTTTTTTGAGGTAGGAAGGGGATGCACTGCACTAGTTCCACATGTGGAACTATAATCCACCTCCCGGTTGTCATATGGAAACTTGTTTCTATTTACTTTTGCTTCCATATATTGATGATGCTCTTATTTTTATGAGAAGCTTTGTTGGGAGGATGGCACAAGAGTTGGAGGTGCCCATGGGGAGTATGATTCTCCCTAATTCATATGTTGCATGTTTAAGGAGAAACAATGGGCAAACCATGATTGCCACACTACATCTCTTGTCTCCATGTGGGAGGAGCCATTTGGAGAACTTGAGTTCTTGGGAGAGGCACTTCATGGATGTTTTTATTGGTGGGGTAACTTGGGACATAGGCTTGGAGACCATAATATTTCAGCCCAAGATCAACAGAAGCCCCATACATATCATAAATGGAGAGAGAAACAACAAGGGTGGAAAAATATAATCTCTCCATATAGCCCCAATACATTGCATGAACTAGGGGTTGAGGATTTATTTGATGAGCTACTTAGGATGGCTCATTTCATTTGGATGATAGCATGGGTATGGGAGTCTCTTATTGGGATGGAGATCCCCAATTTTCATAATCTCAATTAGCTTGAGGAGGCCATTAGACAACAAGAAGGTTTCCACTTAAACCTTCCACTTTCTCATAATGTGAGCCATTTGGTTTTACATACTTGGGAGGAGCCATTGGAGGGCAGATTTATTGCAGGTTATTTGGAGCAGTGGTGGGGACTATTTGATTAGGAGGCTACAAGAGGAAGGAGGGATAATTTTCCCATATCCTTGTAGTTGCTTGAGGACAAGAAAAATTTTGGAGGGGAGGACTGTAATATTCCAAAAATTTAGCCTTAAGCTAAATGGAATATTATAGTTTGTTTTATCACTAGGTAGGTGAATAAGTGGGGAGGGATATGCAAAGAAGACGTATCAAATTCTGCAGATAGGGTAGGAGAGGTTTAGACCATTGGGCTATGGAGTCTGCAAAAGGTCTCAAAAGGTACAACAATAGGTCAAGCATGCTTCAGAAGGCAAGTTAACAGGGCTGAATTGATCTTCAAGGCTTAGGTGGGTGGAGTGAACACTAAATTGTGAAAAGAGTAGGTGCAAAGGGTAGTTAGGAATCCTTTGTCAAATACTACAACAAGAAAGGCTTTTAAGAAAACTATGCATGAAGACAAAACCAAAGAAAAGGCATACCATACTTCTTTGACCAAACCCTAGCAAGCAAACATCAAGGCAATAATCCAGTAAACCCTAGAGAGTAGGGAACTCCTAACTTCTCTAGCTAAGCCTAATCAGTAATACTTCGAAGTAAAGACCTAAAAAACAATGTTTAAAGTGATTTCAAAGGGCATGTCTAACCATAAACCTCTTTGACACTGAATCCATTGAATCATTCATGATATAAACAAGTAGGATGGGTTTAGAAAGCAACTAAGAATTCTCTAAACTGACCTAGCAGAGGAAAACATGAAAGCAAAAGAAGCAGACAGACTTAATGAGCTTAGACAACAAACCTTAAGCTAAAATTTCTACTCTGTTGCAAGAGAAAGATGAAACAAGATGTAAAACATAAGAAAATGAAAAAAAAAACAAGAAAGAAAATCACCATTTGTCATGTTCATGAATCCAGCAAAGTGCTTAGCTCCATTGTCATTCAGTCCAAAAATATTACAAGGCTCCAAGGCCAAAAACTCTTTACAAATCAGAGCCTATGCTCAGTTCAACAAGTGACCGAAATTTACAATGAGGCCTCCATTCTTTGTTTAAATTGCAAGGAAGACCAAAAACCTAACTAGGGTTGGAAAATATCAACAACTACTCATAAATATCATTTGTGTCCAAGAGACCATGCAAGGCCCAAGGCATAAAATATCTAATGAAATAAATGAAAAAATAACTTCTAACACCTAATTTTGGAGTGATTTGCCCAAAAAAAAAAACATTAAAATATAATTTTTCCATAAATGAGTGTCTTTTGTTGAATTTTGCAGATAAGGGTGCAACAGTGAGGTCCAAGGGCGCAACATCGGTACTGAAAAACTGGGTCACCTTGCAACCAAGTTTTGAAGGCCTTCCTGATGTCGAAATGAGCTCCGTGATAGCTCATTGGAAAGCCTGCTGAGTCTAATTTATAAAAATTCCCTTGGTTTTTTGAAATGGCCTCATTTTCCCATTAAAAAATAAAAACTCCCAAGGCTGCTAAGTGCGCAGCGCCAACCCTAAAAACTAGGCAGAAAGGTGAAAATTTGGGTGTTTTTGACCCTTTTGGGGGACTAATATTTCTCCAAATGAGCTGAAAATTGGTTAGTGTGATGTCCTTAGCCCAAGGAACCCAAAAATGCCAAGTTTGTATGCCTGAGGAAAAAGCGCAGTGCCAAGGGTGCTGCACCCTTGGCCTTCAAAATCAGTCAAAATTTCACAAGTGTAGAAATGTGCCCAAAGTTGGATTTTGTTCAGCGGATTATGTTTGGGATGTTTGCAGGGGGTGAATCAGCTAGGTTACCAATATTTCCTTTGTCTTTAGGCTCCTTGGTTACACCATATTCCTATTTTTCATTTACCTTTGCCTCAGTGATGTTTGCCTTACTGTCATTATTGCTCTTTTCTTTGCTGCTTTCTCTTTTACCGACATTAGCCTCATTCTCCTTGTTGCTTTCTTCATCATTATTTTTTGTATATTTTATTCCTTATTCAATGCCTTCTTGCTTCAATGCCCTCTGGCATACCGACATCTACCTCCTCATTGCTTAACTTGTCATTTCTTCCTTTCTCATTTTACTTTTGATTTCTCATGACTTTAAAACAAAACATTAGGTCCTCACCAGTATTTGAAGACCCTTGGAGGAAGCCTGAAGGAGTCTTTGAGGTGATTTTGGAAATTGTAAGGCTTAGAAGCCTTCCTGGTCAAATGCGCAGTGCCTGCCTGAGGTGTCGGGTCGGCCAAGCACGCAACGCTGACCGGGCTGAACGTGCTGTCGGTCGGCAAAGGCACAATGCCGAACACGCAGCGGTGGGCTGAATGTGCAGGCAAGGGCACAACGTCTGCTAGGCGTGCAGTGCATGCACGATGAACCAGGTTGGGCAGAGGCAGTCGAGCCTTGTCCCGAGCGCCCGTCGAGTGATTTGGCAAGCGCGCAGTGCCATGCTTTAGGAGTGCAATTCCTTAACAATTTGTGTGAGGAAAAAGCACTAAATGCGCATCACTTGTTTCCAGGGGCGCAGCGCCATCCTGAGGGTGCAACGCCACCACACTTAGCCGAAATTTGGCTTGAAAAATCCTGAATTTCTCTCTTCTGAAAACTATGATAGTCTTGTAATGCAATAATGATCTGTTTGAAGTGTTTAGGTGTGTTTGGTAGGCTCATAATTTTCATTTTAATTTTGCAACCTACTTTCTAAGGTTTTCAAGCCTTTTTCTCTTTCACTGATATCTCTTTTGCCTTGTTTTCTCTGCAGGTGACAGGAAACATTGATTTGGCTCTGCTTTTAATCCTTGAGGCTTGATAGATTTTTTTTGACACTTTTGGGACTTAAAATAGAAGATATCATCTTCAAGAACTTTTTGTGGCTTCCATTACAATATTAAAACTTGTCCTCTTTACCTTGGTCGACATCTTTACACTGTTTGTATGCAGGGCTGAAAACACTTGAGGTGGCTCTCCTTTGGTTCTTTGATTGCATGATGGCTTCAATTTTTACAACCTTAGGATGTTTACATATAGCAACAAGCTTCAAAAAACTTTTATAATTTACACCATGAAACTTAGCTTAACTTTTGTACCTTTTTGCTTACAGTTTGCTGGGGTTATGAAACCTGCTTTTCTTTTGATCCCGAAGATTTGTCATGTTTAATTTGACACAACAGCAGCTCAAGAGTCCTCTTTTGTTCCTGTCATGGAGTCCAATGCATCTCTTTTGCTTATCTAGTCATGAAATATCATTAAAACACCTCTGTGAGGATTTGTCATAGTAGCAGCTTCAACACCTTCTTCATACCATTTATGCATTTGATCATTGTGTTGGCACTCTGCTGGGCTGCCAATTGTAGAACCCTAATTTTCCTGTCTTCATTGCTGCAAGATGTCATCTTTTAGGTACAAACCACTTACCTCATAAATTTATTCTGTTGATTGACCTCTTGACACTTCTGCAAAAGTGTTAAGCTTGTCCATTACTTCATGTGTAGAATTTGAAAATGAGTGGTAGTCTTCTTTGGAAATGATAACCTTAGAACACATGAAAACCTGACTGACCTAGTTGGGGTCCATTGACCTCTCTTTTACTGACAATTGGCTTTGGAGGCTTCAAGTATAAAAACATAGTATTGACGAAGTGATGCATTTGAAGATCCAAAATCCAATGTACTTGATTTATCTAAAGAACCTACAGAGATAGTTTTGAGACCATCAATGCTCAATGAACCTAGGGAACATGGGAAAGGGTAGGATTATAGGAAACCCTAGATGGCAAGTGTGATTATGGGCAAGGGAAAATAGAGTAAAGAAGTCATAGGAAGGAAAATTATGGAGGTGAGTGACACAAGCCCATAAGGAGTCTTTAGGAGTGGCAGGGTGACCCTGAAATGGAAAAATGGTAGAATAGGAAAAAGCTTTCTATAGGGATAATGAAGGCAGTGAGATTTCTAAGAATCACAATGTTCAAAGAATTTTGTTTTTTAGAAATATAGAAACAATATTTATTCATCTTCAGATAGTAAAAATTATTGATGACTAACACATGCAACCGAGACTTAAAGCTAAAATTTCTCCAAATTGCTCGTGCATCTCAACTAATTTTGGCATTGCAGTGATGTTGTTGATCGAATTTTTTTCAACATATGGTAAGAAAATGTAATGGAACTTCTAGAATTTAATTAAAGTTGAAAATATCAAAAGGTTAGTGGAGAGAGTAGTTTGGTCTAGTCAAGGAGTTGGATCTAAGAAAATTCAGATGCGTGAAAAGAATTGTCGAGTGCTCCATAACGTGTAGCATTTACTTAGTTAATCATCTCAAAAAATGATAAATATAGGAAGGTTGTGAGTATATTTGGTTGGTTATATTGAGAGTGTGTGAGAATTATATTGTGATGGAATTGAGAGTGAGTTGAGTTTGCAACAAATACTCACATAGTTTTTTAGAAATATATAAGAGAATTGTATGCAAAAATCATAGATAGAGATAAGAAGAAGATTCATAATTTATGTGTAGTTTGTGGTAGATAATTGGTAGCTTGTGATGTGTTTGAGAGAAGAGTTTGGTGTGAGAAGAAGAGAATAATTTCCCTCCTAGGTCATAGTTTGATTCATATTTTGTGTGCAGAAAGATGGTGTTGTTGGGTTACTTATGTTGGGAATATTGACAACCTAACATGAAACATTTATGAAATGTGGTTCACGTGGAGGAAGTGAGGGCATGGAGGCTTAAAATTAGACAATGGTTCAGTCGATTCAATATAAGTAACATATTTCTCCATCCAATAGGAGTTGGATAGTACAATGGTAGTTGGTCGTGGGAGCTTCCAGCTGATAGATATTTCATACATCCATGAGAGAAACAAATTTCCTGTTTGATAAGGCCAACATACTGTGAAGGAAGTTGAGTCTTATGACTTATGAGTGTAAGGTAATCCATGTAATTTTTTTCAACAAATTAATAGAATAATTGAGCAGCGCAACAACAACAGGGTGGTTTTCTCCTGAAAGGGTTTTCACTAGAAATACTTGTGTTCTTATGTGTGAAAGCTTGTGATGATGTTTCTAATGTTTATTATATTATGAGTTACTACTTATTTCATGTTTTAATGAGATAATATTTTGGATGTGTGTTGAAAATTGATAATATGAAAAAATATTTAAATTTGGTATAAAGGCCATCACTACTGATTCACCCCCCCTCCCCCCCTCTTAGTAGTGATTTAGTTTCCAACAATTGGAATCAAAGCCAGTTCTCTTTAGTGAAGCTTGATCACTTGGAGAGTAGATCGTGGATCATGGCCAAAAGAAAGAAGAGGATGTGTCAAAAGACAAAGGGTTTGAAGAAGGAAAAATTCCAGTCCTTTGAAAATGAAGCAACAAATTCTGAAATCTCAGCCAAAATAATTATGTCACAAGGTAATATTTAGAAAGAATTTTTTAATTATGATTTTGATATTCCATTGAGATGCATAGTGGATATGAGATGGTCATTTCTCTTGTTAAGGTTAAGTATTCATAAACAATGGTTGTAATAAAATAATTAGTTGTTGAAGTAGAAAAACTAACCACTACATGTAAAGATCAGAAAAATATTTTTCAAATTTCCAACGAGAAGGAAAATGGTCTAAGAGAAGAGATCAATGGATTGAAAATTCAGTTTGAGGAGGTAAAGAAGATTGAGGAAGAAATGAGAAAGTAGTATAGAGAAAAGGAAGAGAAATGCGAGGGATTGGAAGTGGAAGTGGTTTCACTAAGGAGTGATTTAGAGGAGAAAATCACTTCCTCATCTATCAAGGAAAATTTCAGCATGAAAAAAGGAGAAACTAGTTTAATTGCAACTACAAGTATAACCAATGATAGCACAGGAAAATCAACAAGAGGAACCATATGAAAAAATCAGCCAAAGAAGGAACTCAAGGAGGAAAAACCAAAGGCGATTCCAATAAATCACCAAGAAGATCATTCTCATCTTTGGGTGATGTGAGATGCTACAATTTCCATAAGTTAGGAAACATTGCAATAAATTGTAGATCCATCCAACAAGAGAAGTAGTGGCATAGAAGATCCTATCCAACAAACAAGCAAGCAAGACAACCCACTTCTAGGAGTTAATCCAAAATCAACTATAATAGTTATTTTTATGGTTATTTCTACTCATGCAATTATTTTGGACATAAGGCTATTGAATGTAGGTTACATGTAATGAAGAGTAAAAGGAATATCAATATATTCAAATATTTTACTCCTTTTATTATTCATATCAGGTGCTACATATGTGATAATCTTGGTCATATGGCCAAGGATTGTAAGATTCCAAGACAATTAAGGCCACTAAATCAAATAATGATGAATATGAAAAGTAGGCCAAATAAGAGGAGAGTTGGACATCCACATGCAAGAGAGAAGCCACTCAAATTTTGGAGGAAGAAGGAACAATAAGGACTAATAAGAAGAAATTGATGTTTACATGGCCTTAAGGGGAGATATGGTGCATATTGTTTTGCACGTAGAATCATTTTTGGTGTCGCCATAGCTAGTGAAGTATATGTGAATATATCTTTTTGTTGAGAAGTTTTTTTGATGTATGCAACTAGGGTTTAGATGATGTTTATCTTTTGATGGCGGATTTTTGCTACTAATGATATATATATGTAGAAGTTGTTGTGATGAGTGAAGATGAAATATGTTCAAGGGGAGAACTTCATATGCTTCCAGTATTTCAGTGGTTTTGATGGCACCATGTTTCCTTGGAGGAGTTGGTTATGCATTCCATGCTATGTGCTTATTTTACATGAGGTTGTTGCAGGAGCTTCCATTTTGGTTGTGCATGGTTTATATGCTACCTAAATTAGTTGACATGCAGAGGGATAGTATTATGCATTTTTATTTGATGATATTATGCATGTGATGGTGACATGGATATTAGTATGATGACTGTGTATGTTTATATCTACTCACATAATTCATGTGTCAGATATTTGTAGTTTATATAGAGAGAATCTAGAAGCTATTCATGATGGATGTTTTTCATGTTGTTGTTGCTACTACATATGGTGTTGTTGATGATTTTTCATGATGGTATATGATGTTTCTAAGTGTGGTTGCTGATGTGATATTGGTGCTATCATTACATCATTACATTCTCATTGTTGTTTCTAGTTCAATTTACATTATAGAGATTCATGCTACATATGATGATTATTGTTGCTGCTATGTTTTTATATAAAGAGCTGATATATTGGGCTAATTGGTGTGCGATATTTTGTTGGTTCATGATACTATTGGCACATGCGATTGTTGGGAATTATACATTTCTTTGTGTTGGTAATTACTACTGCTGGTATATGATTCCATGGTTGATGATTTGGAGAGGCTAATACATGTATCTTATGTGATTTATGTTGACATTGTCTTGCTGCCATAAAGAGGACATGTGGCTGATCATATGATCTATTTACTATCATTATGCTATTGTATTAGACATGCATTGATGAGAGGATTATTATGATTTCCATTTATGAGAGAGTCTCATTCTTGTATGTTTCATGCATAACATAGAGAGCCATGTTTGGCATATATTGAATAATCAGTCATGAGAGTTAGTCCAAACATGTATGGTATTTTAGTAGTGTTGTTAAAACCATGTATTTCATGTATTATTCTTGTGCACTCTCATACTTAATGGCGATACATTATAGAGTCATGTATGCATTAAGAGAGAGCCATGTGAGTCATAGTTCAACCATATATGGGATGATTGATGTAAATATGAAACCATGTATTATTATTTTGGTAGCCATGTAGGCCTATGAAGCCCTGTAATTTGTTTCATATCATTGGGTCATAGTCTTTGGTCACTGTGGTGTAGCCTCTTGTATATGTCAAGGAGGAATTGACATGATATATATTAGTACACATTCAACCATGGATATGCTTGTATTCAGTGGAATATGGATGGTCATGTTGTTGTGACCTTATCTGTATCTATTGTCACTATGTTTTTACTCAGAGGATTTTACTGCTACTTATTGAGATAGGAGTGAGAGATGATGGTTCCAGATAGTCATTTTTGCTGCTAATATATGAGTTTTATGCTACTGGATATTCATTGTGGAGAAGTTTTATTTGTTTTTGTTGCTTTAGAGACTGTTTGGATAAATACTATTAATGCTATAGAGTTAATACAAGTTGTTTCTACTAGTTGTTCATATTATGTTGCTACTACTATGTGTTGGTGATTTGATCTGCTTCTATTATGACATGGATTATGATGTCTCTTCTTCAGAAGAGAGAGCATGTACTTCAATTATTACCGCTACTGGTTATTGTCATGCTGATAGGAGATGTATACTACTCCTCTAGTGTGTCATTGATCAAGAATAAATTGTGTCTAGGGGCAGTATTACCTATTTATATATGGTTATTTTTTATGAGATAAAGTCTTTTTCATTGATGTCAAAGGGAGAGAGAGTGAGGAGTTTTATTTTCAGAGGACAATTTCAGATGGTTGTTTCAGCTAGGGTTTCCATCAATGCCAAAGGGGTGGATTGTTGGAATTGATGTGTGTTGGAGTATTGAAGGTGTGTTTTTGGTTGGCAATGATGTCAACTTGGTAGCATTGATGTGTGCAAAATGATGGTGTTGTTAGGTTTATCATATTGGGAAGATTGAGAACCCACTATGAAAAATTTATGAAATATGGTTCGCATGGAGGAAGTGAAGGCATGGAGGCTTCAGAGTAGACAATGATTTGAAAAATAAAGTAATGGGAAAAAATTTCTCTAGCCAATAGGAGTTGGATAGTCCAATGGTAGTTGGGCGAGGATCGTTGGTCATGGGAGCTCAAAGGATAAATATTTCGTAGATCCGCGAGAGAAACATATTTCCTATGTGATAAGGCCAACATACTATGAAGGAAGTTGAGTCTTCCGGCTTATGGGTGTAAGTTAATGCATGTAAATTTTTTCAGCAAATTAATAGAAGAATTGAGCAATGCAACAACAATAGGGTAGTTTTCTCCTTGTGTTCTTATGTGTGCATGCTTGTGTCGATGTTTCTCATGTTTATTATATTATGAGTTACTAATAATTGAATGTTTTAATAAGCTAATATTGTGGATGTGTGTTGAAAATTGATAATACGACAAAAATATTTAAATTTGGTATAAAGCCCATCACTACTGATTCACATGCCCCCCCCCCCCCCCCCACCTTCTCAGTAGTGATCTAGTTTCCAACATTGTATATATAACACGAGAGTTTCAAGTAAATATTGTAGATAGAGGTACCATAGAATTTTCAGGGAAGTGCCATAGTATTAAGCTCAATATTGGGGGGGGGGGGGTATTTATTGGAGAATACCATGATTTCAATACAAATGGGCAGTGCTAATGTTGTATTAGCAGTCCAATGGTTACAATAATTTGGAACAATGACCTTTAATTTTCAAGATATCTTCATAATATTTGTAGAAATTATATGCACTAAGCATGCATATGTCCAAGATCCACCTGATCTCACACTATTTAACTTTATGCAAGATACTGAATCTATTCCAATTGTTAATGTTTTGCGGAAAAAATTAATTGCACACACATGTGAAGCATAAAAAAAAATATTCAGTCACACATAACACAGTTTTTAACCGGGAAAGCCTAAAGCTGAAAACCCCAACTATATATTTATGTAACATGGAGATCATATGACAATCTCATACAAACATACAAAGCTTATCACAAGCTCTCAGTACAGTACAATCGTCATACACTATACATGCCTAATATTGCAAATCCATGCACCGATCTATGCCACCTGCTAGCCTGCCTCCACTGCACAATCTCTGCTGAAGAATAGCTTTAAATGAATTCAAATTACTATTGGATTGACTGCGCAATCCTCATTGACATCTCCACTATGTGTTGGATGCAATCAATGCATCACTAATAGTCACAATAGATAGTCTATCTTGCCATTTCACCTATCTCTCCATTGGTCCCCACTAAAACTGCCATGCACTGTAGTTAAATGATGTATTGTTCAGTTGATTAATGAGTTATTATTTGTGAACTAATTAAATAATTAATTCACTCCACTCTCACTACTGTATCAATCAGTTAGACTAGATACAACTAGCTCAACTGAGTCTAACTGAGTTAAACTGAATGCAACTCCATAACTACTTCTTCCAACTATGTCATAACTCTGCCACTTGAGTTCTAACTGAGTCCTCCATGCATTAGCTCCAGCAAACCCTCAGGAATAGCGTAATTCCTTCTATCAGCTTCTGTGCCACATCTGTGCACTGAATTGAAGTGCTCCAAGAGAATAAGTTGTTGTTTAGAGTTTGATTATTATTAAGAGCTAATAATAATCGACATGCATCTATTTTTAGATTGACGATCTATAAATAGACTTCGACCAATATTCTAAAAATACAATTTCATCTATTTTTCCAACTTGATCAACCATCCACAAATAGCATCCTGCAACTTCTGAAATATGATCGACATGTCTAAAAATAGACTTGCGCCAAAAATACCCTGTGGGCCCACTTAGTGAAGGTGACTCATTTCACTAAGCTCATCATCTTGTTGAATCTAAACAATCCCTCTCAACAAGATAGGGATTATCCTTCACCCTAATCCCGCCTCTATGGTATTCGAATTTTCTCTTGGTGAGTGCCTTCGTCAGAATATCTGCATCCTGATCCTCCGTAGGAATGTACTGAAGCAACATGATCTTCTGCTACACACAATCTCTGATATGATGATACCGGATATATATATGCTTAGATCTATCATGAAACACAGGATTAACCGAGAGTTTAATGTAACTCTGATTATCACAATGTATCACTGTGGGATCTAAATGTGAACCGAACAAACCAACCAGAATCTTCCTTATCCAGATAGCCTCACATGTAGCTAAAATAGCTGCCATGTATTCCGCTTCCGCTGAACTGAGTGCCACAAATATTTGTTTCTTGCTGTACCAAGAAACTGCCGTAGATCCGATACTAAAAATCCCTCCTGATGTGCTCTTTCTGTCTGTTGGGCTTCCTGCACAATCTGCATCTGTGAAGCCATGCAACTTCACCTCATCTGTCTTTCTGTACCATAAACCATACTCATATGTGTCCCTGAGATATCTCAGGACATGCTTGCCTACCTTCCAAAAGAGCTTGGTAGGCTTAACCATCGCTTGTGAAAGTTGGTTCACCGCATAGCATATGTCCGGTCTTGTATTGAATAAATACATGAGCGAACCCACCAACTGTCGATAAACAATGGCATCCACTACCTCTGCTGATGTAGCACCCTCTTTCTTCCAATTTCCTGGAAGAGGAGTGTCGATAGGCTTGCAGCCTTGCATGTGAAATTTCTCTAGTATCTCCTGGGCATACTTGCCTTGAGACACAAACAGTTCACCTTCCCACTGCCATATTTCCAATCCAAGGAAATAATGAAGGAGGCCTAAATCCTTCATCTCAAACCCCTTTGCAAGATTAGCCTTGCATGAGTGTATCGACTGCTCATCACCTGTTAGTATCAAATCATCAACATAAAGTACAATGATCAAAAGCTTACCCTCAACCACAATATGGTACAGGTTTGCATCCGCCTCACTCTTGGTGAAGCCAAGTCCAGTGAAATAGCTGTCGATCTAAGTGTACCAAGCACGGGGTACTTGTTTAAGCCCATATAGTGCTCTTTTGAGCCTGCACACATGTGACTCACTGTTGAAGATCTCAAATCCTTCAGGCTGCTCAATGTACACCTCTTCCTCAATGATCCCATTAAGGAATTCAATTTTCACATCCATCTGATGAATGTGCCAACCCATCTGCGCTGAGAGAGCAAGGATGGTCCGCATGGAAGAATATTGCATGACAGGTGCAAAGGTTTCTTCATAGTCAATCCCCTCAATCTGTGAGAAGCCCCGGGCAACAAATCTTGCCTTATACTTCTCGATGCTCCCATCAGTAGCTTGCTTTACCTTGTAGATCCATCTTGATCCTACAACTGATTTTCCCACCAGCCTTGGAACAATATCCCAAGCACTAATTCTGAAAATGGAGTCATACTCCTCCACCATGGAATCTACCCATGTGGGCTCTTGCGCTGCTTCTTCAAAATAATATGGCTCTGTCACAATACACTTGCTCATAAGAGCCATGTATCCAGTATATCGGTCAGGTGACTGTCTTTGTCTGTGCTGTGATGTAGGAAATCCTACATTCTGTGTCGCATCCACCTTTAGTCTCTCAGCTTCTATGGTACGCTTCCTGCCTTGTCTGATGTTTGGTTTTGCATGAGTGGACTCTTCAACTCCATGAATCTCCTTGTGTGGCCTATCCACATCTAGAGGCTCATCTTTGGGAACAAGAAGTTCCTCCTCCGCATGTAAGTGTAGCTCCCTCTCAAGCGACAACTTCATGGCTTTCACCTCATTTAATTTTATATCCCATCGCATAATAGTCATCCTACTATTTGGAAAATACACACGATAGTTATGGGGTGTTTCTGTGTAGCCCACAAATATCCCAACTTCTGCAGTCTGCTCTAATTTCTTCCTGGCATCCTTCATCACATGAATGTAAACAAGTGAGCCAAAAATCTTCAAATGAGAAATATCAGGCTTCTTACCAGTAAAAGCTTCCTTGGGTGTACTCATGCCAAGTACTCTATGAGGACAACGGTTTTGCACATAAACCGCAATGTTGCATGCTTCCGCCCACAAGTGCATTGGTAGGCCCTAGTCATGCACCATCGCTCGTGCAACACCCATAATCATTCTGTTCTTTCTCTCCACGACCCCATTCTGCTGTGGGTTATGAGGCGCTGTGATTTCTCTTCAAATTCCTTCTTTGCTACAGAAGTATTTGAATTCGCCAGAGATGTATTCACCACCATTATCGCTCCGTAGAGCTTTCACTTTCTTCCCCGACTCCTTCTCCACCAATGCCTTGAACTCACAGAACTTTGAGAACGTTTCACTCTTCTTCTGCATGAAGAAGGTCCAACATCTACGAGAAAAGTCATAAAAAAAATCACATAATACCTGTGTTTCGCCGTTGAAGCAACCGAGAATGGTCCACACACGTCTGTGTGAATTCTCTCCAGGATCACCGAAGCACGATTCTCCTTCTCATGAAAGGTGGTCTTCACAAACTTACCCATTGTACATCCTTTGCACTGATCTGATTGCACAGGATTACCCTTGGGAATTCCAGTAGAAATGTGCTGCAAAATATTCAAAGTTCCATGGTGAAGATGACCCAATCTCCTGTGCCATAATTCGCCCTCATCACGGCTCACCACTTCTTCTGCTTTGCCCACCATTGCAGCGCAACCATCTACCTCCAGCTTGTAGAGATTCCTAATTCGAACCCCTATATTCTTGGTTTGACCCATTGTTTTATGTCGAAGGAAGGCTTTTCCCTCACTAAAAACAACATCATAACCCCTGTCTTCCAGCATTGCGACTGAGACCAAGTTATTATTCAGACCTGGAACATGCCTAACATTCTTCAACAAGAATGGATTACTAGACTCCCTCTCAAAGGTAATGGTCCCAATGCCAGTCACACTGTATCGACCATCATCACCCATCTCTATATGCATCTGGAGGCCCTTCTCCTCCAAGTCACTAAACAACTCTTTGTCTCTCGTCATATGGAAAGACGCACCACTGTCAAGATACCACACCGATCCCATGCAGCTTGAAACCAAGCATGCGATCAAGGAAAATCCCAGCTCAAATTGCAAGGCTAAGGCCTCTCCAGCTGTAGATCCAGCAGCCTGCTTATTCTTCTTCTTCTATGGACATTTAGTGGCGAAATGTCCATGCTCGTGATAGTGAAAACACTTCACTTTGGACAAGTCCTGCTTCTTGCCTTTCACACCGGATTTAGAAGGATTTTCCTTCCCCTTCCCTTTCCTGTCTTTGGAAAACAAAGAAAAATTCTCTTCATCTTCATTCTTTGATGAAGATCCATCCCTGGTACCCCACCTTATCTCCTCCTGGACAAGATCCGACCAAAGTCGCTCCCATCCTGGCAGTTTCTCCCGTCCATTGACAGAGTCTTTGTAGCTATGCAACTATTCGAAAGCCCAAGGAGAGAAAAGCTCACCAAGTATTCTTCATCAACAGTAACCCCCACACTTTCCAGCTCATCCTTGTAGTGGAAAAACTTCGTGAGGTATTTTGGAATACTGTCGCCTTTCTCCATTTTTATTTTTCTGAGCTTGTCTTTAAGCGCCAACTTCCTCTGGTCACTTCTGCTTTGGAACAAGTCTGTCAAAACCTTCCACATTAAGAATGGAGTGGCTTTCCCATGAAGGTTGGACACAATGTGGTCCTTCACACCTTCCAACAGAATCCTCCTCGTCTTTGCAGTCTTCTTTTGCCATGCATCAAGTAATGCAGCATCGCTAGATCCCGGCTTAGAAACATCGCTATCGATGAAATCCTTCAGCCCATTATCCTATAGCATCACCTCCATCCTGTCCTTTGAGGCTATGTAATTCAAGCTCCCATCAAGGGCATACTCCAATCTCAGCTTGTTGAAAGACATTTCAATGTATACTCGATTTTTTCACCAAGAATCTTCTGTAGCAAATTCGAATTGTCCACCATCACAAACTCACTTCACAATTGCAATCTTCCATCAACAATGCTCTGGTAACATGTAGAAATTATATGCACTAAGCATGCATATGTTCAAGATCCACCTGATCTCACACTATTTAAATTTATGCAAGATACTGAATCTATTCCACTTGTTAATCTTTTGCGGAAAAAATTAATTGCACACACATGTGAAGCATAAACAAAAAATATTCAATCGCACATAACACAGTTTTTAACCGGGAAAGCCTGAAGCTAAAAACCCCAACTATATATTATGTAACATGGAGATCATATGACAATCTCATACAAACATACAAATCTTATCACAAGCTCTCAGTATAGTACAATCGTCATACACTAATCAGGCCCAATCTTGCAA
The DNA here is from genome assembly GCA_034641835.2 of Pinus albicaulis. Taxonomy (NCBI): domain Eukaryota; kingdom Viridiplantae; phylum Streptophyta; class Pinopsida; order Pinales; family Pinaceae; genus Pinus; species Pinus albicaulis. The sequence goes on along the minus strand of CM076583.1, from coordinate 775,655,112 downwards.
ATCCATGCACCGATCTATGCCACCTGCTAGCCTGCCTCCACTGCGCAATCTCTGCTGAAGAATAGCTCTGAATGAATTCGAATTACTCCATCCTTGACTGCGCAATCCTCATTGGCATCTCCACTATGTGTTGGATGCAATCAATGCATCACTAATAGTCACAACAGATAGTCTATCTTGCCCTTTCACCTATCTCTCCACTGGTCTCCACTGAAACTGCCATGCACTGTAGTTAACTGATGTATTGTTCAGTTGATTAATGAGTTATTATTTGTGAATTAATTAACTAATTAATTCACTGCACTCTCACTAGTGTATCAATCAGTTAGACTAGATACAACTAGCTCAACTCAGTCTAACTGAGTTAAACTGAATATAGCTCCATAACCGCTTCTTCCAACTGTGTCATAACTCTACCACTTGAGTTCTAACTAATTCCTCCACGTATTAGATCCAGTAAACCCTCAGGAATAGCGTAATTCCTTTTGTCAGCTGTTGTGCCACATCTGTGCACTGAAATGAAGTGCTCCAAGAGAATAAGTTGCTGTTTAGAGTCCGATTATTATTAAGAGCTAATAATAATCAACATGCATCTATTTTTAGATTGACGATCTATAAAGAGACTTCGCCCAATATTCTAAAAATAGAATTTCATCTATTTTTCCAATTTTATCAACCATCCACAAATAGCATCCTGCAAATTTTGAAATATGATCGACATGTCTAAAAATAGACATAGTCTAAAAATAGACTTGCGCAAAAAATAGCCTGCGGGCCCACTTAGTGAAGGCCAATATTTTCACTAAGCTCATCATCTTGTTAAATCTCAATAATATTTACCTTAGAATACAACGAATTTAAGCTTATAAGTATCCAAGGGAAACCCTCTAAGGTGATAACTTCTAATGGAATAACAAAAGTACTAAAAAATGGGCACAAAGGCGTAATTTCATAATTATTTTCACTAAATGTTCAAAGATAAATATCACCTATGTCATGGGATATCCATAAATTTATCAACAATAATTCCAAGGTATTTGGAGTAATGTTGAAGGATCTTCCACTTACTTGATATGGTGACTATTATATTCATTTGTAACCTGGAAATGTAGTAGAGATAAATGAAGAAAGGAAATTCATACTAGAAGTAGAAATATTCCTTGAAACTAAGATTAAGCACTTGAATAATCCAACAATTGTGGAGTACCTAATTAAACATAAGAACCTACTAGTGGAAGGAGTGACATGGGAAGATGATTTTTTCATGTAGAATCACTAGAAGTTAGTTAAGTGTTGTGGATAACACTTGTTTGAAGGGGAGGGGTATTTTAATCCCTATATAAGCCCAATGTAAACCATAAAACCATTTACTAAGCCCTAATATTGAGTGATTATATTTATATTCTTATGTTGTTATGACAAATAGGACCTTTTATGGTCCTATTTTATTATAATTGTACCCTAAATCTCCTATATATAATAAGGAGACCTAGACTTAGGATAATCAAATCTTGTCTTATACATTGTAGAAATTTTAAAAGGATTTCCCCCCTCGAATAAGACTATAATTATTGGTTTTTAATCATTTTTAAGGCACAAGGTTCATAACAAGTCATATTTTTCTTCACCTTAAGTGTTAAGTTCAAATATCACCAATAGGATAAAGAACAATGGAAGTTATTATATTGTTGTGTGAGTGAATTAGTTGTATCCCCACAAAAATACTCCTTCTTCCTCTTACTTGCCATGTTACTTTATTCTTCCAATGCACTTTGATATAGGTGATAGGTCAATTTAGGTGTTACACAACTCTTAGCTATTTAAAGCTTAGTTTATTGGTAGAATTTAGTAATAGATCCCTTCATCATGTAATGTCTTAATTGAGACATGTGAAACTAATAATAGGATTTTAATAACCCGTGACATGTATTTAAATGGTATACAGGAATATTTGATTCACGCAACATGATATTGCCACATTTCCACACCAAAGATCAAACTTTCTTAAATGAGCTTTGAATTATTCTAAAAAGGAGCAAATAAATATCTTTATGTTTTTCACTACGAATGGATTATAAGTGAACAATTCAATTTTATAGAGCATATGGTATGGATTGTGTATAAGTTTTATGTGTGTAGAAAAATAGAAGTGCGAAGGAAAGTGTTGTGCAGAGGAACAAATTGTGTAGAAAGTTGGATGTGAGAAGAGTTAGGTGGATAAGGTGTTCCACGCACTTGTGAAATGGATGATTATAGGAGTAATTCATGATGATACATATGAATACTGGAAGGTGTGTGGAGTGCGAGACTATTACTTGAGGTGAATATTTCCACATAGAACGTTTGGAGATATGACTAAGTATGGTATTTAATAAGAGAAAAGGAAAATGTAAGGGATAGATTATGGTGATAGTGATACACAAAAATGTGTCAAAATATCCATCACCCTATCATCCCTATGCATGCACATGTCTCATAGCCTTATAAAATCACACACATGGTTCCATTGGTAGAGCCATGTCACCTAGTGGGTCCACTTTCCAGTTAGATTAGGTAAGTAGGTTTCCAATTTTGCTCATCCAATTCCATGGATTTTTGTTTCAACCTTTCAATATTTATTTTTATTTAATGTAATTATCCCTTGAAGAGCTTATGTTGTCCTAAAATGTAGATTTTGGTAAGAACATAAATTTTGACCCTATATCCCAATGGATTGAGAAAAACGTCTACTCATTTAAGGGGTATAGTTATTTGTATATCATTGTGAAGATCCATTGCATGGAAGGAGTCTAAGTTTCCATGTTGATGAGCCCTCAACAATTGTTATGGAAAATTGCATTCAGATTGAAGCCTTATCTTTAAATTTTTCAACACTCAAGTGTTTTTAGAGTTAGAAATTATCTATTTGATTGAGCCTTTGTAAATGTTTAAAAGCTTTATTTTGTTGAATAACCCATTTTATTATGAATTTTAACCCCCATGGATTCTAAAATTAGACATATTTTTAATTGGTTTTCTAATTATGGGGCTAATCTTCAAATTAGTCCCAATTTCTTAATCATGCCTCTTTTTCTCATTCAAACTATATTTCTTCCTGGTCTTCAAATCAGGATCGATTTATCGATCAACTATTTGCAACTGGGCCCGCTTTCAAGAATTTTGAAATATTTTATTTTTTTCTTTCTAGTCTTTGAACTAGGCCCGATCTCTTGTTCAAGCTTCCTTTTTTTATTGTTTCTTGAACTTTCCTTCCCAATTTTTGCATCAATCCTTATTTTCTCATAATGGATGTATTTCCCCCCTTGATTGGATTATTTATAAATTGGACCTAATTTTTTAATTGAGGACTATTTCAAGCACTTTGAGTTGTGGTTATGATGCGGCCTTGAACAAACCCAATTTTTGAATCAATCCCTTTATCTTCAAATGAGAAAGCAAAAAAATAAGTTTACATTAAAGAAAATAGAAAGAAGAGGCAATAAGAAAACAAGAGACTAATACAAAATCCAAATTGGATGTAAAGGTTAAAAATTTGAGAAAAGAGGAAGAACCTTAAAAAGAGCCAAGGCTAAAACATAAGAACATAAGAAGAAATGGGATGCATATTCTGAGGTTAGATTGGAACTGCTATCAAAGTAAAAGTAGAGGAGATAACAAGAGGTCGAGTGTTAAAAATAATTAGTAGATATTGTGGATAAGAAGCCATATTCTTTTTACCATTCAATAACAATGATCACTAAGATAAAATCCCTTGTCATGGTCATGTTTTGTAAATTTTTCCACCAAAATCCCAAAAGTAAAAACATAGGGAATTTAGTTTTCCACTAGATTGAAGTGATTCAATATGGTCAGAATATGTGGGGTAGAGGTTCGTTATAAATTCCATTAGATAAATTCCTATATTGACACCAATAATATCATTGCCGTGCATGGTGTCATTAATTTTGGATGCTAAAGCCATGAGATACTTATACTTCATGTCTAGGTTGAAGAGCTTCATTAGAAATTGAATTAGCTCCAATTATAAATATGAGTCATACAAATATGTAAACTTATTCAAGGCTCTCTAGGAATATTTGATATGATAACTCACCTCTTCACTTAGAGAGGTAGCAATCAAGGCACATGCTTTCTTGTATTTGTTATTCCACATAGAAATCTATTTATTTATTTTAGGTTTGGTAGGCTTAATATTTCAGGCATAAATTTCATATTAAATACCATTTAAGATTATGGTATGATAAATATTCATTGAAAATTTTGGATAATTCTCTTTTCCATTGAGCACCAGGCCAACAATTGAAACAAGAGAATGTTATTTTGCAACTAGCTTCTCCTCGCAATTCAAATTCCTTTCCTAGGATATTTAAGTGTTGGATATATTTTATGCATTGATATTAAATCAATATCTTTGAATGATATTATAAAACATGTGATTTGATACCATTTTATTTATATTTATATAAATATTTAGAGAACCCAAACCATTAAACCAAAACTCCAAACGAGGTCCAGTTGATCTCATGAGATGTTAAAATAATAAAAAGTAGTTTATATCCTTATATACACACATTATAGTCATATATATATATAGGGAGAGTCATTCAATTACATTATTTTAAAGTAGTTGAAAGCTCGACCTATTCAAATTTGTTACCAAATTGAGAAAATAATTTCTAGCCTTTGAATTGTGTAGGACGATGACAAGATTCATTCCTTTTATTTTGTAGCAAGTAGGTTGCTCACGAAGGGTTGATTGTCAAGGATGATAAATAAGTTGAAGATAAATGAATTAAACCTTGTTTTATCATCAATTCGATGTTGTTTTACAAAGATATCACAATTAAATAGTCCACAAAAGGATCACTGGCATTTCCCCACATTTTATAGAGCTACATAAATTCAAATTTTTCATATAAAACAAATTCCCCTACTTTCCTTAGTTTAAGCAAACCTGCGTAGGCCTTGCAACAAATTTCCCCATCACATGCAAGAAGTAGATGAGAGATCGGTCCAACAACATATTATTTTTTAAAAGTAGGTATTTGGTATTAAATCAAATTGGTTTGAAGGCCAGATACATGTACAACAATGCCCAATTATCTTCTTTGGCTTCACAGAATATAGAAAAATCACCATTGCACCTTAAAAACAGCTCACTTTTACATGCCAAATCAAACTAGACTTATAACTCCACTAAAATATTCCTAACAAATAGACTTATCGACACTTCATTATTTAGTCTAATAGACAAAGTATTATCGGATGCATTGTAAGCCGAATGTTTCCTCATTGTAATACAATTCACCTTCGAAAAATTGCACACCATGGTTTGCAATGTTGCCGGCATAAAGGTTGAAACGTATTTTTACATGGTATAGTTCAATTTTTTCAAATTTTGCTAGTAGTAGACCTATCCTTTGGAAAATTAGAGGATTTTCTAGCTTTTAATTCTCCCCATACTTATGAATATGGTTTATCAACGACAATGAGTCTCTAAGCACCATTAGGTTGTGTGTATTTTTTTTAGGGTAAAATCTAAACCTTTCCATAAGGCCAAGAATTCAACTTTATTTTTGGTAATTCTTCTCAATACCCACATGAGTTTAAATTCCAAATGTTCTTCTGGGCTATATAGGACCCCTCTAACTCCCTCCTCCCCTATATTTCCTTTTAAAGCACCATAAAAATATAGAGAATGCTTGGACCGTTGCTTTTTTCATTACTGAAACTCCTCACTATCCAATATGATGATACCAACATTTTGATGCAATATTTTACATTGAAGTTGTTATCACAAAAATCGTACCTGATTGGCTTCTGATCAGACAACTTCAATGTAACTATTTCAAACCACTTTTAACTGAAGCTTAGCCTCTTCAGTATGAGAGGTCTCTCTCAAGGGGGTTTTAAGATTTAGATAATGATAAAGATAGATGGCTAACTCTACGAATTATGTCTTGATTCTGTATGTTTGTAGGTTGAAAAGATGAAGGCTTGCTACCATTGGGCTACGAAGTCAGTGACAGGGATAAATATGACAAAGGCTTTCCTTGTGGAAGTTGAAGCTTGTATATATTTCAATGAAATAGTAACACATTCAGGAAGGTTTCAATAACTTGAGATTCAAAGGAAGTCAAAGCATGTGACACACGAATTATGAGTAATGAGAAATCAAGGTATTGAAAGCAAAATACTCAATTCACCATAGCTTAATACTTAAAGGAAGTCAGAGCATGAACAATCATGAATTCTGAGAAATAAGCAGTAAGACATTGAAGAAAACCTTTCAAAGATAGGACCTAAAACTCATTTAACCATAGCTTAATACTTAAAGGAAGTCAGAGCATGAACAATCATGAATTCTAAGTAATAAGCATTAAGAATTTGGAAGAAAAACATTTCAAAATATAGGACATAAACTCATTGAAATATCATAAGAATCTCAGGTGAAGAAAAGTGGTATTATTACTGTATATATCAGAAACTCCAAAATATTTACAATAAAATAGTCTGCGGAGATAACATTTTCCAACCTTCTATACATCAAAGTACTCACTAATTATAGGCATCTAGCCTTTACATTCAATCTGCCAAGTGGCTAGATCATTAAACTCTATTACTGACAACAAATCTAACTACTAAATAGATATTTAAAACTAGAACTGACACCTTTCGAATTAGGAATTAGAGTCCTACTATGACTCAAACACCTACTTATTACATTTTAATCTAAAGATGATCCAAATCTTCCTCGAAAGGAATCATGTCTTTCAACCATACTGGCCATAAAAAAAAACATTAATACTCTCACTGTCTTCAAGCAACTGCTCTGCCTACTATTAAGGAGCCGTCAGTTTGATGATATGGAAATATAGTGAGCTAGTATCTTCGAACTGTATCTATAAAAAAATATCTCCACTTAGCAATATTGTGATATGATACTCTTTATCATTTCGCTGATAATCTTTGTCATTCCTCACGGAGAAAAGATTTGAATTAGTCATTTACCTTTCACCTTCTTCCAAAAATTGACCTTGCTGTAAAAACAGAGTTTTGAGCGACTTTTGTAGCGAATTTCGCAGCAAAAATAAAAAAAGGTCATCTATGATAATATTCTACTATTCTTGACCATTGGAGGGTGTTAAATGATAAAAAAATTAAACAAAACCCTCACAGCTCTTTAATCGTGTCATTTTAAGTGGTTTAAAACCAAAAGAATTCTTCAGAAATTTCGCAGCAAAAACTGAGCTTCAAGCTTGGCATACGCTGCGGAATTGCCTAATTTCTCAGAGACTTGAAAAAACTTAATATCTGGGCTCTGAAAAGATCCATGAATATGCCTGCATGTAAAGTATGATAATATAAGATAAAAAATTTCTATAATCCATTGTTACCTTCTTATTTACCAGCAATTTCTTCATGAGCAACTTTAATATTTTTTTCCATAGATCCTCTTTCCAAATATTTCTTCTCTAATTCTGTCTTCATCATCTCCATATTTTCTTTCAACTCTTTGATTTGTCTCTGAAGACTTTTCCTCTCTGCCTGTAACCATAAATCCCTCTGCCTTGTGTGTGTCATCATGATGCGTAAAGGCTGTGATTTCTTCAACAAGTTTTTGGCCTTTCCAATAGATTTTTCAAAATGAGTAACTTGAACATTCACTTTCTTTTCCACCTCATCTATCATTTGTCTATCTTTCTTGTCTCTTTATAGCTCTCTCTTTGTTTCATACAACTTTTCCCTAGCTACTTTTAACTGTTCTTCAAGAAACTCTTTTTTAGTTTGCTCTATGAATTTTTCCTTTCCCTTTCTCTGTTTGACTGTTTCTTCCTTATCTTTAAGTTGTCCCTTTGGAAAATATGCCTCAGATTTCTTTTGAATCTTTCTTTTAGATTGACCTTTCTTTTCTTTAGTAACCTCTGTCGCAATAGGAGATATGACTATGACTTCTTGTACTGCTGCCCTTTTTTCTTTATCTCCATTCCGTTGCTTATTTCCAATGGTGATAGTCTCAGAAATATGTGATCTAGTGAAAGGCTTTCTAGGTTTAAAAAGAAAACCTAAATACTCTAATGAAAAATATAATTTCTTGGCCATAAGCCCCTTCCTTTTAATCTTAGATCCTTCTACCTCAGTTGCTTTCACTACAGGGGTTTCTGCAATGTCTATAGCCTGTAAGATGTCTTCAAGCCTGCATTTACCTCCAATATTTTCCTTTGTGCTTCTTTTAGACCTTTTTGTTGCAGGTTTAGTCTTGCTAATTTTGTCATGCTTTTTGCATCTTTACTAGTTGCTAGATGTGGTGTTGCCTCTTGGATGAAATTAGCTTCTACCTCTATGTCTTTGGCTGTAGCTTTTAAACCTTCTTGTTGATTCTATTCTAATTCTGCAGTAGTATTCAGCTCTTGCCTAGAAGAAGGAGTTTTGAGTTTAGAGGTTTTCATTGGAGATAAAACATCCATTTCATACCCATTGATAAACAAGAAAGATGACCAGTCTCTTTCTAGTTTATTTAATTCTTCCAATACTAGTAATTTCATCAATCCATGGTGAAAGATGGAAGTTTCGCTTCTTTCAGGTCTACCTTGCACTTTGTCTGCCATTTTTCCAAGGCTTCTAAAAAGTTAAAAAGGAATATCTATCAGGTTTTTCCCTGTAAAATGAAGCAACAACTTGAAGTGATACATGTAGATTGTATGGAATCTGCCTTCACATGTAAATTATTTCTGTTGACTGTCAATAATTTAGAGTAGTTATCTCTAAGGCAAGTTCTGGGAATCCCTACAGTCATATTTATCCCTACATGTTTAGGCTTTAGATAATCATCACAACTCTTTAAATCAAACTTTGTAGCTTTAAACCATTCTTCTCTGGTCCTAGGAATCCCTGTTGCTTGAGAAATACTATCAGGGGAAATTGGCATATGAAGAAAACCAAATTTTTTAGATGTTCCTTTGAAATTGAGTACAAAGTCTTGGGATATCTGTTTGTGATGGCCTTGCAACATTTGATAGAACTAAATGCATCCTTCTCTTGTAAAAATTTCCATGAAATATGGATCTTCCATGATTAATATTGGACTTGTAGGTTCGTACTTGAATGGTAGGCCCCCTTTATTAACTTTCTTTGGTGTAGCCATTTTCTTCTTGTTTTGCAACGGTGGCCTTCTTTGGATATTTACACCTGTTTAGTAAAATCCTTTGATGATAGTGAGCTGTTATGGTAAAAGAGGGCTGACATGACAGAGGATTTCTATGGGAGATGTAAATGACAGCAAGCTGCTTCGGGAGCCGCTTACGAGAGCGGAAAATAAAGCGTGAGGAATGAGGAATGGATTTGAAAAAATGAGATGAGACTTATTAAGAAAATGGTGGTTGAGGCCAAAACGTGCCTAAGACTTTCAAGGATGACCCTATTCTGACAGCATGAACTTGAAACCCTCAAAGTTTAACAACTCATCATTATGCAGAAAACCATTATAGTATGACACACTTTCGTATCACATTTAGCTTTACAAGTGTCAGTTTCACTACGAAATTACTAGGTGTTTCCGCAGCAAAAACTGTTTATTTAGTACTAAAATCACTGTGGACACAGAAAAATTCTGACAGGTGGCCAGATTTGAGATTTTAGGTCGATTTAAAATATCTATTCAAGATTTGTTCCTATCATATGACTTGAGATCATCCCTAGCAACTTAAACAATCTTTGAAGCTTATACTAATCATAAAATTTATCATTTCATGATGCTATGCATTCTAACCAATCTAAATACAAACTTGACACATTTCAAGTTATGATTTTGAAAATTTAGGGTGTGATAACAATGGCTCCACTTGGGATGGTATGCCCCTGTGGTATACCAATGAACCTATATTTCCAGTGCCATCCATCCTTTAGAATAAAAACTCTGAAATTTTTCCAAGTCTTCTTCAAACTCTTATGGCCTTCACCTCGGGCTCAAGCTTGATGATCATTGCAGAAGAAACAAATTTGTACCTTCTGAAAAGATACTTAGTCAACTTTGAGCTTATTCACACACTCCTACCTACCCTATCAGTTGCAATCTCCATTTTAAACTCAAGCAACATGAAATTTCCAATGAAGCCAATCATTGATCTGATCTGACACTTGAAACTGTTGACTGCACTTGAACCAACAGTAAGCATGATACTGAAATGACCAAAGCAACATAAAATGGATCTGATCCTCATAATGAAAACATAATTGAAAATCTGGATTGTAGAACTCTTCCATGTAGCCACCTATAGGATCAAAGAAGACATGATCTGTTTGATGCTTCTCATGACATTCTGCATCTTCGGACAACTCATACGTGCTTTGATCAACCACACAAGACTTTAGTTGTGGGCTATCAAACTGATTTTCAAGAACAAGGTTTTTTTCTTCAATCTCAAAAGAGAAAGGTAACATCACTCTCTATTTATATTCGAGCATAAAAAGCTTTTGAAAAGACTGATCTTGATCATGAAGATTATAATATTGAATTTGACCTTCTAAAAATTCAATGTCTTTCCTAATGTTCTTAGCAAATTCATCCACAAATTGAATCTTAACTTCTGACTTGCACTCAAATGATTTCAGATTAGAAGACAAGGATAAAGAAAAATTTTCACCCACTTCTTAATTAGTGTGATCATTATTTGATGTAGACTAATGCAATAAATAACATGAAGAATCAACTTCTTCCTTTTCCTGAATATTGTAGCAATCATCCTTCAATATTTCCTCTTGTTGTTTGAAATAATTCTCATACTCCTGATGATCAAAATACTGACAAGTTTGCTGCAACTTTTCATCAAACTCAGAGGATGTAATATGATTTTCATAAATAAACTCCTGTTGGGTTTCATTTTCATCCAAGAGAGAGGATATCCTTTATTCTTGGTGATGAAAGGGATTTTCATGAAGGGCCTCTAAAATTTCCTCATCCATGAACTCAACATCTTCATAACAATTCTCCAAGTATTCAATAAAACTCACACAGTGTTTACAACAGTCTTTGATCAACAATAAGGAGGGATGACACTTTTCATACATCTCATAAAATGCAACATGGAAATCAGAAAGAGAATATAATGAACCATTTGGAAAGCTTTCATACCAAGACCATGCTTTTCCTTCTTAAGTGGCCATAAACATATTCACGAGACAATCCAAATGAACCTTAAGTCCATGTACATGCATATGGAATCTAGCCAATTGAAGAGCAGCATTGTCTTTCTTTTCATCTTTAAATATAGGAAGATCAGTTAACCATTCGACCTTTGCCATAGGATTTGGAAAACCAGGGATATGAGACCGATTCATAGGGGCATACCTGGCATTTCTTCTTGCAATGGAACTCATCTTAAAACTTCATCAAGCTCCTGATATTCAAGTAGTGGAGTCACCTTCCAATTGATTATTTGATGTGTGGAGTTTCCAGAGCAGAAATAGAGCCAATATGTGTCTAAGTGTGTGCTGCTCTCAGACCTTAGAACTGAAACTTTGTTGTTCTTCCCAAGGAAAATTTAAACCTTCGGTACCCAGCAATGACGCCAAAATTTTATCACCAAAATCGTACCTGATTGGCTGTTGATCATACAACTTTAGTGTAACTATTTCAAACCACTTTTAACTGAAGCTTAACCTCTTTAGTCTAAGAGGGCAAAGGGGTTTTTATGATTTAGATAATGACAAAGATAGATGGCTAACTCTATGAATTGTGTCTTGATTTTGTTTGCAGGTTGAAAATATGAAGGCTTGCTACCATTGGGCTATGGCGTCAGTGATAGGGGTAAAGATGACAAAGCCTTTCCTTGTGGAAGCCGAGGCTTGTATATATTTCAATGAAATAGTAACACATTCAGGAAGGTTTCAATAGCTTGAGGTTCAAATGAAGTCAGAGCATGTGACACTCGAATTATGAGTAATGAGACATCATGGTATTGAAAGAAAAATACTCAATTCACCATAGCTTAATAACTAAAGGAAGTCAGAGCATTAACAATCATGAATTCTGAGTAATAAGCATTAAGAAATTGAAGAAAACCTTTCAAAGATAGGACCTAAAACTCATTTGACCATAGCTTAATACTTAGAGGAGGTCAGAGCATGAACAATCATGAATTCTGAGTAATAAGAATTAAGACTTTGGAAGAAAAACATTTCAAAAGATAGGACATAAACTCATTGAAATATCATAAGAATCTCAGGTGAAGAAAAGTGGTATTGTTACTGTATATATCAGAAATTCCAAAAGCTTTACAATAAAATATTTTGCTGAGATAACATTTTCCAACTCTCTATACATCGAAGTACTCACTACTTATAGTCATCTAGTCTTTACTTTCAATCTGCCAAGTATCTAGATCATTAAACTCTATTACTCACACCAAATCTAACTACTAACTAGATATTTAAAACTAGAACTGACACCTTTCGAATTAGGAATTATAGTCCTACTATGACTCAAACACCTACTTATTACATTTTAATCTAAAGATGATCCAAATCTTCCTCGAAAGGAATCATGTCTTTCAACCATACTGGCCATAAACACAACATTAATATTATGACTTTCTTCATGCAATTGCGCTGCCTACTATTAAGGAGTTGTCTTTTTGATGATATGGAAACATAGTGAGTTGGTATCTTTGAATTGTATCCATAACAAAATATCTCCACTTAGAAATATTCCGTTTTGATACTCTTTATCATTTCCCTGTTACTATTTTTCATTCCTCATGGAGAAAATATTTGAAATATTCATTTACCTTTCACCTTCTTCCAAAAATTGACCTTGCTATCAAAACAGAGTTTTGAGCTACTTTCGTAGCGAATTTCGTGGCAAAAATAAAAAAAGGTCATTTGTGATAATCTTCTACTATTCTTGACCATTGGAGGGTGTTATGTGATAAAAAGAAATTAAATACAATCCTCACTCTCTTTAACAATGTCATTTTAAGTGGTTTAAAACCAAAATAATTCTTCAGAAATTTCACAACAAAAACTGGGCTTCAAGCCTAGCATACACTGCAAAATTGCCTAATTTCTTAGAGACTTGACAAAACTTAGGATTTGGGTTCTGAAAAGATCCATGAATATACCTGCATTTAAAGTATGATAATATAAGACAAAAAATGTCTATAATCCATTGTTACCTTCTTATTTACCAGCAGTTTCTTCATGAGCAACTTTAATAGTTTTTTCCATAGCTCCTCTTTCCAAATATTTCTTCTCTAATTTTGTCTTCATCATCTCTATATTTTATTTCAACTCTTTGATTTGTCTTTGAAGAATTTTCCTCTCTTCCTGTAACCATAAATTCCTTTGCCTTGTGTGTGTCATCATGATGCGTAAAGGCTGTGATTTCTTCAACAAGTTTTTGGCCTTTCCAATAGATTTTTGAAAATGAGTAACCTGATCATTCATTTTATTTTCCACCTCATCTATCATTTGTCTATATTTCTTGTATCTTTATAGCTCTCTCTTTGTTTCATACAACTCTTCCCTATCTGCTTTTAACTGTTCTTCAAGAAACTCTTTTTCAGTTTTCTCTATGACTTTTTCCCCCTTTCTCTATTTGACTATTTCTTCCTTATTTTTAAGCCGTCCCTTTGGAAAATATGCCTCATATTTCTTCTGAATATTTCTTTTAGATTGACCTTTCTTTTCTTTAGTAACCTCTATCTCAATAGGAGATATGACTATGAATTCTTGTACTGCTGCCCTTTTTTCTTTATCTCCCTTTGGCTGCTTATTTCCAATGGTGATAGTCTCAGAAATATGTGATCTAGTGAAAGGATTTCTAGGTTTAAAAAGAAAACCGGAATCCTCTGATGAAAAATCTAATTTCTTGGCCATAAGCCCCTTCCTTTTAATCTTATATCCTTCTACCTCAGTTGCTTTCACTACAGGGGTTTCTGCAATGTCTATAGCCTGTAAGATGTCTTCAAGCCTGCCTTTACCTCCAATAATTTCCTTTGTGCTTCTTTTAGACCTTTTTGCTGCAGGTTTAGTCTTGCTAATTATGTCATGATTTTTAGCATGCTTACTAGTTGCTGGATGTGGTGTTGCGTCTTGGATGAAATTAGTTTCTACCTCTACGTCTTTGGCTGTAGCTTTTAAACCTTCTTGTTGATTCTCTTCTACTTCTGCAGTAGTATTCAACTCTTGCCTATAATAAGGAGTTTTGAGTTTAGAGGCTTTCCTTGGAGATAAAACATCCATTTCATACCCATCCATAAACAAGAAAGATGCCCAGTATCTATCTATTTTATTTAATTCTTCCAGTATTAGTAATTTCATCAATCCATGGTGAAAGATGGAAGTTTTGCTTCTTTCAGGTCTACCTTGCACTTTGTCTGCCATCTTTCCAAGGCTTCTAAAAATTAAAAAAAGAATATCTATCAACTTTTTCCCTGTAAAATGAAGCAAAAACTTGAAGTGATACATGTAGATTGTATGGAATCCGCCTTCACATGTAAAGTATTTTTGTATGACTGTCAATAATTTAGAGTAGTTATCTCTATGACAAGTTCTGGGAATCCCTACAGTCATATTTATCCCTACATGTTCAGGCTTTAGATAATCATCACAACTCTTCAAATCAAACTTTGTAGCTTTAAACCATTCTTTTCTGGTCCTAGGAATCCCCGTTGCTTGAGAAATACTATCAGGGGAAATTGGCATATGAAGAAAACCAAATTTTGTAGATGTTCCTTTGAAATTGAGTACAAAGTCTTGGGATACCTGTTTGTGATGACCTTGCAAACTTTGACAGAACTAAATGCATCCTGCTCTTGTAAAAATTTCCACGAAATATGGATCTTCCATGATTAATCTTGGACTTTTAGGTTCGTACCTGAATGGTAGGCCTCCTTTATTAACTTTCTTTGGTGTAGCCATTTTCTTCTTGTTTTGCAGCGGTGGCCTTCTTTGGATATTTACACCTGTTCAGTAAAAGCCTTTGATGACATCGAGCTGTTATGGTAAAAGAGGGCTGACATGACATAGGATTTCTACAGGAGATGCAAATGAAAACAAGCTTCTTTGGTAGCAGCTTACGAGAGCATAAAATAAAGTGTGAGGAATGAGGAATGGATTTGAAAAAATGAGATGAGACTTATTAAGAAAATGGTGGTTGATGCAACAACGTGCCTAAGACTTTCAATGATGACCCTATTTTGACAGCATGACCTTGAAACCCTCAAAGTTTAACAACTCATCATTATGCATAAAACCGTTATAGGATGACACGCTTTCGTAGCGCATTTAGCGTTACAAGTGTCAGTTTCGCTATGAAATTACAAGGTGTTTCCGTAGCAAAAACTATTTATTTAGTACTAAAATTGCTACGGACTCAGAAAAATTCTGATAGGTGGCCAGATTTGAGATTTTAGGTCGATTTAAAGTATCTGTTCAAGATTTTTTCCTATGATATGACTTGAGATCATCCCTAGCAACTTAAACAATCTTTGAAGCTTATACTAATCATAAAATTTATCATTTCATGATGGTATGCATTCTAACGAATCTAAATACAAACTTGACACATTTCACGTTCTGATTTTGAAAATTTAGGGTGTGATAACATAAGTTGTCAACATTATTCAATGTCAGACCAACCCAAATCCATTCCCTTTCTAAAATTTTCAAATATGGCAACTCGTTCATATTTTATCCTTAGGTTGAATGGTGCCGAATAAAAGTTGAGTGGCTTTGATGGCCACAAAAATCACATCTAGAAATTTGTCACAAAAGGTGGTCTGATTTCAAGCTGGCTAGATGGACCAACATATAACTTTAGGGAATTCCATCCAACATCTCATTGTTAATTATCCAAATTCTCTCTGCCAAGGTATATTATCTTTCCAATAGAAAAACATATCCTGCTAGCTGCTAGGGATTTGCAACGATGCATGAGTTGATGATAACACTAACTTCTAGACTTTGAGAGAAAAGGATAAATGTTAAAAAATATGTGAGACACTCTCCTCTATGGATTTTCGTAATATGTAGCATTTTGAAGAATGTAACTAGTGTCGATATTCATATTGTATTTTAGTCATGCTGTAATTTATTTATCAAAAGTAAGGAAAATAGATTTTATTATTAAAGAGATTAACTTATTAAAGCACAAGTTTCATGATTGGGTCAATTATTTATAGGTCAAAGACTCCACTGCAGGCCTCTAGGGTTTATGTCAAATGTCCTTATCCATGTCGTAATGTAAAGAACCCTTCTTGGGATTTATTTGTAGAGATTTATGAAGATTTTCCACGATCACCTCTTTGAGATGAAATTCAGGAGCCTGAAAAAGCCCTAACTTCCACAGACCATATCTCTGAAAATGTTGCGAACCAAGCTCTGAAATTTTGCGATGATGTTTCTAAAGATTTTGGCTTCATGCTATAAATATTTTAGCTTCTGATCCTTTGTAGAAAAATGGTTATAGTGAAAATGCCAGATGACCTATTTTGGTTAAATTCAGGAGCCTGTAAAAATCCCTAACTTCCACAAATCCTATCTCTGAAAATGTTGCGAACCAAGCTCTAAAATTTTTCAAATATTTTCCTCAGCATTTCAGATTCGCTCTCTAAAAATTTCAGCTTCTGAAACTTCTTAGAAAAAAATTTATAGCGAAAATGCCACAATGACCTGTTTGGAGCAGCGAAACCCTAGAATCCAAAGCTCTGATACCAAATGTTGTGAAACTAGCTCCAAAAATAGAAGAAAAGATATATCAATGCCTTAGAAATAAGCCACTTCGAGGGGGAAACCTCCAATACATTACATGAATGAACAATTCTTGGATGATACAAATGACAAAACCTCCTCTCTATATATAGGAGTCCATGGGGCCACAATGTAATCCTAGTAGGGCCACAATGTATTCCTAGCTGACCTAACAATAATAATGTAAGGGAACAATAATAACAATATGGGGGTTGCAGGGTTACAAAATAAACAATAAGGGACTACACTAGTAATATAGGGACCTAACAGTGTGATAGCAGAAGTTGTCAACATTATTTAATGTTAGACCAACCAAAATCCATTCCCTTTCTAAAATTTTCAAATATGGCAACTTGTTCATATTTTATCCTTAGGTTAAAGGGTGCCGAATAAAAGTTGAGTGGCTTTTATGGCCACAAGAATCACATCTAGAAATTTGTCACAAAAGGTGGTCTGATTTCAAGCTGGCCAGATGGACCAACATATAATTTTAGGGAATTCCATCCAACATCTCATTGTTAATTATCCAACTTCTCTTTGCCAAGGTATTTTATCTTTCCAATTGAGAAATATATCCTACTAGCCGCTAGGGATTTGCGACGATGCACCAATTGATGGTAACACTAACTTCTAGACTTTGAGAGAAAAGGATAAATGTTAAAAAATATGTGAGACACTCTCCTCTATGGATTTTCATAATATGCAGTATTTTGAAGAATGTAACTAGTGTTGATCTTCATAATTTTATTTTATTCATGTTGTAATTTATTTATCAAAAGCAAGGAAAATAGATTTTATTATTAAAGAAATTAACTTATTAAAGCACAAGTTTCATGATTGGGTCAATTATTTATAGGTCAAAGACTCCACTGCAAGCCTCTAGGGTTTATGTCAAGTGTCCTTATCCATGTCGTAATGTAAATAACCCTTCCTGGGATTTATTTGTCAAGAAATAAATTTATTTTCATGTAAATTAGGTCTTCTAGGCCTCCTCATATTAGGCTGACTTGGTCCAATTTGTTACCCGGATAAATCCCTCTTGTGGACAATAAGGATCTCCCTAGGATCCTAAAGGAAAACTAGAAACAAACAAACAAAACAATATCTATTTCCTTAGCCTATAACTGAAACATGAAACATGTATTATGTGAAGGATCACTTACTTATTAACAAAATTCTTGTAAATTAATTTCAACGCTTTCCATAGCTAGCTTTTTCGCAATGCTTTAAAATCTTTCCAAATGCTTTCCAGTGTCCACAACTTCTCCATGATGCTCCAAAAGGGATCTTCATAGACAAAAACATTCAAAGAGATCAAAGCATCTCGCATATAAAAGTGGAGGTAAATGAAATCCTTAATCTAGCATACAACATATAATTGAATAAAAAATCAGTTATAAACCATGTGAGTGATCAAGGAATCCCACAAATAACATCAAAATAGACACAATTAGGAAAGAACAATTGACTTTGTATTAAATTCAAAGGTAAAAAAGGCTCACAACCTTGTTTCCTCGATGTCACAAGCCTCTTCCAATGGTCTCATTTCCTTCCCTTGATGACAAGCTCTTCAGAACTAAAACCAACATCATAATTTTACAAATCCAAGTCTCAATAGTATCCCATTCCTTTAGTCCTATGCTCAATTTATAGGAAGGATGAGGATGTTTCTAGTTCCTCTTCTCAAGGGATATGATGCTTAAGAAAGGGAGGTTAGTTCCATGTACCAAGGGATGAGGTGAAGGTATGTAGTGGTTCGAGGTTTCTAATTTGGATAAGGTTCCTCAAACAAAGCTTTTAGAACTTAATTTTTTATTTTTAACTACATGAACAGACCTACGCGGTTTATAGTGAAATAAATTGTGCAAATCTGTGCAATTTACAGTGGAATAAACTGTGCATGTGCGGGTTTTGTTCAGGAAAACTGCGCAGATAGTCAAAAAGGGGTTTTAAGCAGTTAAAACCAAAATTCCTTTTTCCCCTGGTATTTTTTACTTCAAGCTTCTTAGGGGATTCACTTGAGACACTCCATTGGATGGAAAGATATTTGAATTGATAGTCATGGTGACAAATTTTAGTGTAAGATATTCCCCCCAAAGTGTAAAGCCAGAAAATATGTTTGATGACTGAAGTGATTTATCATATCAAAGGTTCAGATCAGAGACTAATTGGTTAAGGAACTAAAACAAAAAATCAAGGATTACCATATCATGCTCTCATATAAACATCACCGAGGTAGGCATTCACATACTCAAAGTAAACATAATTTGATGAACCAGTAGGGAAATACACAAAGATCCATGTCAACAATAGACATAGTATGGACGCAACCATCAATGGATCTGTATTTATAATCATGAATATTTAATAATTCCATGCAATCTGAATGGATGAAATTTGATCCAGGGTCTTGATCTCCATCTCTCGATCCATAGTACAATTCTAACCATGCGAGTTAATGTCTCGAAGTAAAAAATGGTAGAAACCACTTGATTACTGGTCAATGATGTGTACTGTTAACAAGTTCTAGAGAAACCACCAATAATGAAAATAGCTCTCAGGGTACTCCAGTAAAATATATGAAGTGTGATTAAATGTTTTTAAGTCGAAAACTCATAGAATCATTCGATCGAAGGCTAATGATGAGAACCTATCATCGAAAGTGAGAAACTTGCCATTAGGGTATGCATGCCTCAAGGTATTGAAAAGGGTTTCTAAATCAAATTCCTAGATAATGAGTTGAAGTCTATAGGAAGCGATCCATTGTAGGAGGGCCTACAACACGAAACTTCACATCAAGTTTTGAAGAACAATATTTGAAGTGATTCAGGACTGACTCAGGGATGATTGACGTGATTGAAGGTTTATGATTTGCAAGGTAATTTTGATTGAGGTTGGACTTCTCTTGAACATATTGGTGACACGAAAATTAGACTTGGAAACATTTTGACTCAATGATAATACCCAAAACCAACATAATACTTTCAATGAGGTTTGATTAACTGTGATACAAACGGATTTCCCACCCCAGACACAAATGTGACAGAGTGTCATGTTTAAGAGTGACATATTGCTTTTAATAATAATAAAATGAGTGCCATGTTTAAGAGTGACATATTGCTCTTAATAATAATAAAATGAATGTTCTTTCCCAATTTTCTGCCACCATTACTAGCAAGTACCTCTTTCTTTTTACACAAGATTGAGGAAGATAGCATATGCTTTTCATATAAATTCATCTTTCAGATGAGTCCTCCAAATTATTTTAAACGAACCTTAGGAAGGAGTGGTTCGGTCCTATTGTAATCGATGGGTCCTGCACTGTTTAAGTTCTATGAGTCTAGTGTAGGCGTAAATCGATGTTTTTTCATATTTAAAGAGTTTGAAAAGATAAGAAAAGAAAACTCATGTTGTTATTTCAATGTAAAATGTTAACGAGCCCATAGAAAGTGAAGCTCGATGTTTTTAAATTTTAGGGAGTCAAGATAACAACATAAGTAAACTCCACAATGTTATTTTTCATAAATTTAGTCCCTCAAGCCCGAAAAAGGATAAAATAATGCAAGAGAGAAATCTACTGACCATGCTTAGTCAACGTATACCTTTTTCGTAAATAGTCTAGTTCATTTCGGAAAAGGGGTAAAATTATATTGAATAAATGACTGCTCATTTAATTTTTCGAGTTCGAATAGTCAAGTAATCAACTATATTTTCATGTTTAGAGAGTTTGAAAAGGGATTAAAATAAAACTCCAAAGTTTTTATCTTTCTTAAGTTTTAACGAGCCTGGAAAAGTGATAAAGTGTACTCCTATGACCGACTTTAAATTTAATTTACGAGCAGGAAAAAACAGAAATAACTCGGAATTTTAATGTGTTTTACGAGCATGAAATATAGTAAAAGATGCTAAAAATTTTCATGAGTTTAATGAGTCTTGAAAATAATAGCCGAAATAGACTCGAGATAGGTTTCATTTTTATACAAGCTTGAAACAGAGGAAAAATTACTCTTGAAAGTGGTTTCATTTTTTTTTTTAACATAATCGGTTGCTATTTGTATTTCAAAAAAAGAGGAGTGGAGACTCCGAGATTACATGCAAGACTGCTTGTAGAGAAGTGGAGGAAATAACTACAACTATATGCTATATTTCCTGTGTTTCTAGTAATAAAAAAGAGCTGGAATACAGATAAAGCATATATGCGGACAAACTGAGACATAAGGTAAGCAAATTTGAAAGACATGCTCAGAAGTGGGGAGCAGTTTTAATCGATATTGATATGGCTGATTTGGTGGGCTGTAGAGTCCTCAGGATTGTCTTAATTGCCAGCATTCCTGAAGTTGTTAGAACTAGAGCTTGGGGCGGTTCGCTTCTCTATCATGTATTTCAGAATTTGCACTGATTCTTCAACATGAGCACATCGATTTGAGAGAATGTCAAACTGAATTTGAAGGTAGGAAACCCTTGCAAGAAAGAATTTAACGTTTGCTTCATGTTTATCATCCAAATTTTTTACCTCATTTAGCTTTGCATCAAGAATATTTTGATGTGCTCTGATTTGTTCAAGCTCAGCTTGAAGATCAACACAATGGAGACACTCTTCGTTGCACGCCATGCTGCCAGAGATAATTGTTGAATGGAGATACCAAGCTTTGTAACAAGTTCTACTAAAGGGCTAGATCTTGTAAGCACTTGTACAAAACTACATGTAGTCAGTGATAAATATACATTCATACTTTGTAGGGAGAATCTAGAGAGGCGAAGCAACGCAATAATAGCGCAGACTCTTTAATAAGAAAACAACAAAAGAAACTGCAGTAAGGAAAAACGGGTGAGGGTCATGACGAGATGAAGTAGAGGGCACTGAGCATAGGGGTAGAGGCCCGAAGGAGCAAGAGCCCGATGAAAAATTGAAGGAAGGAGGGGTCTGCGGAGGGAGATAAGCGAAGCTCGAGGAGGAAAGAGGGGAATGATAGAAGGAAAGGGAGGCGATGAGATAAATAGGAGAGGGCGGGAGAAAGAATGCATCTAGAGGGGAGTACCAAGGAGATAAGATCACGAGAATGGTAGATGGGAAAGTACAAAAATTGCAGAAAATTTATGAGGGGACAGATATGAAAATAAAAAAGAATCTAGGAGTAGTCATGGTCAAAATCATGGCAGAGGAATAATATTTATAGAATCATTGCAAAGCAATTGCCCCGGGATACGAGCACAGGCTCTGTTGGCCCGAAGATCAGCATCTTTGTTGTGAGAACGGAGAATATGGAAGATTGAAACATCCTTCATATCCTTCAAGAGATTACGACACCTACTAATGGTTTGCTGAAGAGCGATGTTGGCAGCCGGCTGGTTATGGATCATGGGATTGATAATAATGGAAGAATCTTCGAAAATCATTGCATTTGTGATTTTAAGCTTTTTCAACTAAAGCAGGCCTTGAAGGAGGGCTAAGGCCTCTGCTCTATTATTAGATAGAATGCCAAGACCCCATTCGAAAGTCATGAGAGTGATTCCATTTCCACTCCTGATGATGCCCCCCGCCCCTGCATTGCCCGGATTGGATTTTGAAGCCCCGTCAAAGAAGAGAGAGGGTCTGGCACTGATCTTTATCCAATTGGCGAAGTCCTCCTCTTTAAGTCTGATATTCCAGCTTGCTTCTGTTCTATAGGAATGTTTAGGAGGGGGGTTTCTACTGCTGTTTCGAGCTAGTAGATCACCCAGGAAGGTCCTTTCCTCCGCAAAAAATTTACTGTGGTCGATAATATTGCTCTTGGCAGAGATAGTTTCGAGGGTGAGGCTCTAAGTTTTGCTGCAAACTTTCCTGAGGGATGGATATTTATTCCTAAATATATTTCTATTCCTGGAAAGCCAAATATTCCACAATGCCACATAAGGGAGAGTGTCCCAAACTATCTTCGAAATTTTGTTCTTCTTTTTCCCCCATGGGAAGCCATTTTCCCAAGAGCATAGAACATCAACAATAGAGTGATGCATCCAACAGGGTCGAAAAAATGGGGTAAGCTCAGTCCAACAACAAGAAGCGAAGGGGCATCCGATAAAGAGATGTAGAACCATCTCTTCAGCATTTTGGAAATTTGGGCACATTGATGGTCCTATTACACCTCTTTTTTTGAGATTGTCAGAGGTTAAAATTTTGTCTTTCAAGAGGAGCCATATGGAAAACTTGATCTTAGGTATAGCTTCCGATTTCCAAACAGCCTTCCATGAAGGCCAGATAGGCATTGGATATTGGTCATTACAAAGGTGCTGATAGGCTGCTTTTATGGTGAATGCTGCTCCAGAGGAATCCCATCGAAATCTGTCGATGCTATCTTTTTTAATAGGGGCAGAGCCATGGAGGTGGATCTGAAAATTGCTAAGATCATCTTCAAGGTGATCAGGAACTTTAGGAAAGTGCCATCCAATCCAGTTTTGGGTTTTATTATCCCATTTGGAGACCAAGCCTGATTCCCATTGATAAGCCTCCATACAATCTTTCCTCTAAAGGTTTTGTTCAGGAGTTTGGGAGAGCAAACCCCAATGCTTCCATGCTCCCTGATCTTGTATTACTTGTCTCCATTTGATGAGGTTATATTTTCTTTTTTCATTCTTTCTTCCTTGCCATAGGAAATGACTGATGATAGCTTCAATTTTGAGATGGATGATGGCAGGAGTGTGAAGGAGGGTGATTTGATAAAGTGGAAGGGACGATAGTCCAGATTTGAGAAGCACAAGGTGACCTACAGGATTGAGCCATGATGAGCCCCATTGCTGAACTTTCCTCTTCATTTTGTCGATAGTAACATTCCAAACTTCAGACTTCAAAGGACTGATACTTACAGGCATGCCTAAATAAATGAAGCGATCCCATTTCAATTTTCAAGGAACACCAAAGATATTAGCAATGCTATGTAAGGTTTTATTAGAGGCATTCAAACCATAAATGAAACTTTTGCGGTGATTGATCAACCCTCCAGAATAGAGCATGAATTTTTCCAAGACATTTTTAAATCATTGTGCAATGATATTGGAAGCGCCTCCCATCAACAAGGTATCATCTGCAAATTGGGAATGATTCATATTTTTAACTCCGTTTCCAAATTTGATGCCAGTGATGAGGCCCACCCATCTCATATGTTCTAAAGCTTTGCTGAAGGATTCAGCCATGAGGATGAAAAGGTAGGGAGAGAGAGGACAACCCTGCCTTAAACCTCTAGTGGATTGAAAGAAAGGAGCAAGTCTGCCATTAATGAGAGGAGATATCCAAGGGTCTGATATGCAGGAGTTGATAAGGTCAAGAAAATTTTGGTCAAAACCCATTTTTTAGAGCACAACTAATAGGAAGGAGTGCCTGACTCTATCAAAGGCATTGGCAAGGTCTAGCTTTAGGATAAAGCCTTTTTCTTTGCAAGAGAAACTAGAATGAATGGCTTCCTGAACAAGGAGGATGGAGTCAGAAATTTGTCTTTAAGATATGAAGCCTCCTTGGTTTTCCGAGATGAGGTTATGAAGATGAGGTTTGAGGCAGGTGGCCAGTATTTTAGTGATGAGCTTATAGGAGGAGTTGTAGAGGGAGATGGGTCTAAATCTAGAGAAGGAGGAAGGGCGGTTTTCTTTGGGGATAAGGGCAAGGAATGTAGAGTTAGTGTACCCCCCAAATTTTTTCTTGCTTTGGATCCAATGTATCATTTTCAAAAGATCTTTTTTAATAAGGTCGCAATAAGTTCTATAAAAGGTGATAGAAAACCCATCAGGGCCAGGAGCCTTATCCAGGTGAAGAGTCCATATTGCATTCTTGACCTCTTCTTCATCTATTTCTCTATTGAGATCATTATTTATCTCTTCAGTGATTAAGGATGGAAGGTGTTGCAGTAGATCCGAGTAATCTTCAAACATGCTTGTCTCAATGAGGAGCTTTTTAAAATGTGCTGTAGCCGCACTTTTAATTGCTTCTTGATCTGTATGAAGCTGGCCAGCTTCGTCAATGATGGATATAATGTTGTTTTTTACTTTGCAGACAGTGGTTTGGTTATGAAAAAAGGCTGTGTTTTTATCACTAGGTTGAAGCCATAATTTCCTTGATCTAATGCGCCATTTCTCTTCTTCATTTCTATTGGCTCGATAGAGCTGCCAATATAGATTTTTTTTCCTGGTTATGAAGATCATGACTGAGTCCTTGACTTTCAATGTTGCCAGGTACTTCATTCAAGTGGATTTGATTTCAGTCTTGATTTCATCAGGCTCTTTATAATGATTTTTGGCCAAATCCTTTAGGGCCATCTTTGTTTTCTTTAATTTGGTCTCCCATATAAAGTTCGGTGAACCTTCAACATGTTGAGCCCATATGTTTCGCACCAGCTAATTTGCATTTGGATTATCGTTCCAAAGGGGGCTGTATTTAAATGGAATGGGCCTAAGAGAACAATGTTCTCCAAGGGTGAGAGTAATGGGATAGTGGTCCGAGGCTAGAAAAGTGAGCACATTTGCTGAAGCTGTAGTATAATGAGAGAGAAGAGTGACTGTGACCAGGATTCTATCCAGCCTTTCCATGATGCTGTCTCTACCTATTCTTCTATTGATCCAAGTGTATCTACGATTATTTGGAGCTATGTCCACCAAATCATGGTCTTGCATTATGTCTTCAAGCTGATTCCTAAAAGGATCTTGGCTAAAGCAGCCTCCTCTTTTCTCATTTTCATGGAGAATAAGGTTGAAGTCTCCTCCCATTATGATGCTGTTGTTGTCCTCATTGGTCATGTTTTCCTTTATGGAGTTCCAGTAGAGTTCTTTGTCCCTGTAATGGTTGGGACCATAGACATTGAAAACTATGATCTCTTTCCAATCCATGCGGTTTTTTAATGTCAATTTGAGCCAATTCTGGTTTACCATGATGTCTTTTTGTTTCCATATGTTGCGATTCCAAAGAGTAGCTAGCCTACTCGAGGCTCCCCTTGATTTAGATAGGAAGCCATCGTAGTGCTTTTCTTTATTTATTATTGCCTTCATTTCTAGTTCTCATTGCTTTGTTTCCCGAAGGAGAATAATTTCGGGTTTCTCTTGATTTGTCAGATCTCTTAGGGCTGCTATTTTAGAGGGGTTCCCTAGTCCCCTGCTGTTCCATGAGAGAACTTTGATCATTGCAAAAAGGCTGTTCGGAGAGTTGCTTTCCCTCCTTTTTCCTTTTGTCCCACATCTTTGCTGATTTTCCCCAATATGTAGTTTTCTATGGGGTTATGTGTTCCTAATGCTATATCCTTTTGTGCATTCTCATCATGGTGCTTATTTATAGTTTTTCTTCTAGGGCCCTGCTTTTTTTGAGTTTCTAGATCTGCCCCATGATCCTTTAATGAATTCCTAGTGATTCAAATAGAAGAGGGTTCTTGGGAGGAGGAGGGAGGGTCTTGAATGGAGGGCGAGGTCTGCGGAGAGGCATGCTGAGGGAGAGGAGTGGTAAGGGGGGGATCTTCATCAGGAAGGGAGATGGATGAGAAAGGATTGGAATGCCCCAATGAGTTGGGGGGAGCGGAAGATGCAGAGGGATTGCATGGATCCAGGATCGAGGGTGAAGAAGAGCACAAGGGATTAGCCTTAGGGGGAGGGACAGTCGGGGAGACATTCTTAGGGTTCGGGTTTGTTTTTTTTTCTTTTAATAGTTTCCCATTGCTGTTCTGTCTCCGGGGTTTCAACATTAATAAATTTTGAACAACAATTAGCAAAGTGACCATATTTGTGACATACCTTACATTTGAATGGGATCTACTCATAATCAATCTGTTGGATGTGCGTCCATTCGTCGAATTTTAGTGTGATGGCCTCCGGGAGACATTTTCCCAAATCCACTTCGACACAGATCCTGGCGCAGACTTGCATGTTTTCCTTTCGCTTACTTCGACCAATGAATTTTCCTATTGCATTTCCGATAGCTTTTACTGAATCATCCCCCCAACAATGAAAGGGGAGGTGAGGAAGATGCACCCAAATAGGAACTGCATTCGGTACATCAAGTTCAGGATCGAAATCTGACGTCCATTTGTTAAGGTACAAGCCCCTGGTGTCCATGAAATAGGGTCTGTTTCTAAAGATCAAATATTTATCTTCTTTAGATTCGAAGTGGAGGGTAAAATATCCCTTTCCACAAAATCAAATGGAGATTTTACCATTTATCTTATCTGACCAGTTGCGTTCAACCCAAATCTGGACTATCTTCGGATAGGGCTAGAGTCTTGTAAATTGACCTATTAATCCCTTCTCTGCCAAAGAGAGAGCAACCATACAAGGGAGAGAGGGAGGAAGAACAACCTCCTGTAAGCCTTCAAGTTTTTTTACGAATTTAGATATCATTGATCTAGGTCGTGAAGGAGCCAAGGAGCTGATAAGATCTGAGAAAGCTTGGGCTTGGATCGAAGAGGCGACCATCTCCTGGGAGGACTCCGGAGTGACCATGTTGGAGCTGGATTGCGATCAGCAGAGGTAGGAGCAGAAGGGCCGAAGGGCTGAGGGGTCGAGGAGGATGCAGCAGCGTGGATTCCTTTCCTCAGTAGCGCGGCTAACTGATACTGGGATTTAATTTTATTGTGGTTTCATTTTTACACAAGCTTGAAACAGAGAAAAACTTTTCTTGAGATAAGTTTCAATGCCACCCAAGAATAACCTGCAAGGGCACATGGCCCCCAAGCTTCATTTCATTAACATAAGTAGACTACTGGTTACTAATAGCTGGATGGAATGAAGGTTCATTTACGATATCAGATGAAAGACACGATTGAACATTTATGATATCTAGTCAAGTACTTGACTCAATTAGGGGAGGATTTGTTTCATTTTTTAAGGAGCTTGACACCGGAAAAGGACTATGCTCATAGTGACATGTTTCATTTTAAACGAGGTTGACATAGGAAAAGAACCATCTTCATGGGAACTTATTTCATGTTTTAATGAGGTTGACACAATAGAAGAGCATTCCTCATGGAACTGATTCATTTTTTAATGAGGTTGATAGAGTAAAAGGAACTATCCTCATCGAAGTTGTTTCATTTTTTAACGAGGTTGACACAATAAACGAAACTATCCTCATGATGAAATTTTATTTTTTAAGGAGGTTGACATAGTAAAAGAACTATCCTCAAAATGACATGTTTCATTTTTTAACGAGGTTGACACAGTAAAAGGAACTATCCTCATGATGAAATGTTTCATTTTTTAATGATGTTGACATAGTAAAAGAACTATTTGTTTCATTTTTTAATGAGGTTGACACAGGAAAAGAACCATCCTCATAGGAACATGTTTCATTGTTTAATGAGGTTGACACAGTAAAAGGAACTAACCTCATAAGGATATGCTTCATTTTTAACGAGGTTGACACAAGAAAAGAACCATCCTCATAAAGACTTGATCATGTCTTCTAATTGGAAGAAACACATGTCAAGGGACACACCTCAATCATGGCTTCCAAGAGGTCTTCACCAGATGGAAGAACAGCTCTCTGGAAGGAACACATGTCAAGGGACTCAATAGTGATAATAACATCACGTTAAAAAA